>CM031685.1:18708716-19308716 GCA_006182925.3 Reinhardtius hippoglossoides
CCCCCTCTCCCTCTCCCTCTCCCTCTCCCTCTCCCTCTTCCTCCCTCTATCCTCAAGCTATGTAATGTAGACAATAAAATATTTTGGGTGGGGTTTGACCTGTAACCCAATTTTCCCCCCAACGTCCCCCATGGAGAATGTGAGGCAGTTGATCAGCCTCGCAGCCAAAACATCCCAAAAGGAATCCAAGGAGTTTTCCGGTTCTCTGTCCTTTACTGCAAAATAAACATTATAAGAAAAACGAAATGCAGAAGTGTAAAGTCTGTTCATCAGGTCAAGGATCGTCTGTCACCTTTCTAACACAGATTAAAACAACGATACATAAAGTGAACATTAATAAACTTAAACCTGGCTCCTACAGGAGGTCGGGGTTTTCTGATCGCACACCTGATCCTGAAGCTGCTTTCAGACATGAATCACGAAACATACTCTTAATCATCCGATAACATTTTAGGGCAGTAGCGCAGAAACTTTATTGATTGCCGCAAAAAAGTCGTACAATTAACAACTGTTAAAATACAACAATCTGCCCCTAAAATACCCAGCTCTTCATATATGATGTGAGCTCGCTGAGTTTTCCTAAAACCCAAAAGGCTTTGACCTTAGTGCCTGCAGCGGTAACTATGGCGATAGATAGGTTTTCAATTTGTCCTCAAAATGATGAGTAAAGAAAGTAAAAGACACCAAGGAACTTTCTTTGTCCCCCTCTCTGTGCATTGCAATCGGTTTCTTTAGGGAGTTAAAGTCCCACAGATGGACAGAGAGTCTCATACGGACACATTACATCACACTGTACTCATATAACAATCTGCTGCACAATAACACCGTGTCCTGCTGCTGCGTAGCCCTGGGAGGACTTTGTCCGAGCCCCGGCTGAAAAGCAAAGCTACTCTGCTGCACTAAGCTGAAAGATCAGTGCTGCCATGAGTGATTAAGAGACTTCCAGTCACACACTTATACACACAGCAGGTATTACCAGGGAGGCGACACACGTTCATGGGGATGGGATGCTAAGTCATGAGGGAGAGGAGGGGATGGAAAACAGGAGGAGAGAGGAAGAAACGAGAGGGCGATGGATGGGAATAGTGTGGAGCAGATATGAAGTGGTGGCAAAGAAAAAGATGGAGAAGTATCGGAGGAAAAGGTGTGGCAGTTGTTTTTTTTTTCCTATGAATTCTCTGCTGCTGGTCTCCAGGAGCCGGCTCGCTACTTCCTCTTTACCCCCATTTCCTGCCTCTGCTGCTGCCCTATGTCCTTATATGGCAGCCACCGGCAGCCAATCGGAGCGGGGCAGGCAGCTCATTCAAACGGCGAGTGTGAGAGAAGAGAAGGGTGGGAACTGCAAACAGAAAAGAACAGTGCTGCACCATACAAAACAATATAGCACACACACAGACACACACAATCTGCCTGCTGGCTTTGGAACAAAACAGGAGGTGTTACAATACAACAAAGCAAAGCAACGCATGCAAACTTTACTCAGCAATTCAGGCCACTGGGTGCAGGCTGCAGCGCCGCATTAAAGTTGTTCTTTGGTGGAAAACAGGGAGGGTGGGTTTGGTTACTATGCAGAGGAGAAGGAGGAGGAGGAGGAGAGGAGAGGAGAGGAGAGGAGAGGAGAGGAGAGGAGAGGAGAGGAGAGGAGAGGAGAGGAGAGGAGAGGAGAGGAGAGGAGAGGAGATAGATTTCCAGATCCCAGAGGAGTGTCTGGACGGAGGGATGACTCGGCGTCCTGCTTAAATTCCTGGGCATGTGCTTATCTCAATGAATCAGTGGTTCACACCTGATTGAGTGTTTGTCGTAGTTAAACATGGGAAGAAAAGGGACAGACAAAGGGCCGAGAGATATGAAACGACACTGACAGGATGAGGGGAGAAAGCGAGGAGGCATGACGGGCTGCACCATTACGTAAAGAAGGTTCCACAGAGCCGAGTGCCAGGGACTGTGCAGACCAAAGTGCATGGGCGTGTGTGGGTGGCTGACCTCCCTCGCTGCACAGTTGAGGTGGGGGCAGCGGCGGAGGAAGGGAAGTCAGGAAGCAAGAGCAGGGCCTTCGCCAATCCAGAGGCTCGCTGCTGCCAGACGAGCCAATCAGAAGGCTGGCTGCATGTGAAGTGAGCCAATCTGAGAGCAGCGAGCCCTCCCACTGAACAGAGACAGATGGCTGAGGAAAGATAAGCTTCCCTGGGTTCGCCACCATGCAGGGGTTGAATAAGGAGTGTGCATGTGCATGTGCATGTGCATGTGAGTGTGTGTGCATGTGTGTGTGTGTCAGAGACATAGAATTAGATACAGAGATAGATAAGTCTTCTTAGCCTGACTGAGCAGTAAAGATAGATTAACTTCACATGTTAAATTTGTATAAACTCACAAAACAAAAACACATTCTAAAGTAACACAGCGTACACAACACAGTGGGGTGTCGCTACGTGGGTTCAGCTTCGACATGTCTCCATTAATGGTCAAGACCAGACACCTGAGTTTCACCTCACTCCCTTAAAAGGCACCTCCGTCTCTACTTTGGGCCAATGGGAGGCCGGAACGCTGTGAGCGGATGAGGCCCAGGAAGGAGAAGACGGACAGTGGTCCTGGTGTGTGCTCACGAGGAACAGAAATAAGGCCCCACCGCCTCGAGCGCTGCATGTGGTTATTCCTCAGTTTGGATGTTTTAGAGAAGCTCCCTTTGTCTGAGAGGGAAAAAGTCTGAAAACTGGGTTAAACTCGTCAAGCCTCTGATCAGATAACACAAATAACCGCAGGATCTTCAAAGCGCATGTTCTCCCCCGAGCAGCTGTAGACTTCTGATCCATTATCAGCTGAAGACCTTTCACATTAGTTTTGAAATCGCATTTGTTTCAGAGCCCCACACCAGGAGCTGGAGAGAAACCAACATGAGTTGTGACACAGTTTTGAAATAGGAAGTGCGAAGCCTGAAAAACAACAAAAATGTGTTTGGATCCTCAGAACAATATGTGCTTTGTATTCTGAACGACTTGTTGTTCTGCTGTGGATGAACTCACCACACGCAAAACAGTTGAGTGGATTCAAAGGACTTGTGTGTGTTGCAAGGTTTGATAAATGATGTATGATGCTGGTCATGATACTGTGGCCAATAAAGTGTGTATGTGCACAAGTGTGTGTGTGTAAGAAGTGGGGGGTTGGAGTTAAGGATCCATTTGGGCCGTAAATGGGAAGCTAATCCAATCGGAGCGCAAACAGGCCAGCTGGCGGGCAAGACACACACACACACACACACACACACACACACACACACACACACACACACACACACACACACACACACACACACACACACACAGCTGGTAACTGGCCCATGCCTCGGAGTCAGACTTATCACCACGGTGACCCACGGATCAATGACGCTGCAGTCTAGCAATCTATTGGCTGTATCAGGTTGGGGGTTGATGGTGGAGCGAGGAAGGAGTGAGGGGGGGGGGGGGGGGGGGGGGGGGGAGGCAGGAAGGGGGTGAGGGAAGAGTGGTGAATAGTTCTTCCCTCTCTGAAACTACCACCACTCACAGATGGCAAACAATTGATCAGCCAGTCACTTTTCAACAGGCTGCATGGCCGGATGGAAAGGCCTGCTTAGCGAGATGGGGGGGGGGGGGGGGGGGGGGGGGTGGATGAATGAAGAAAGAAAGCTGCTGACAGACGCAACTTCTTCAACATTGTCGAAGCTAAAGTTTGACATTAAAGCACAATAGTACACACTTCCTGGAATTACACTAGTTTGATGACAAGATAAATGTAAAGATTAAAACCATAAAGCTGAATAACTTAACAATACTATAATAACAAACACTGGAGACAGGGGTCACAGCTAGCTTGGCTCTGAACAAATCAGCCAACCACTCAGGAACGTGGACTCTAAATAAAGATGGACGACGACAACAACGATATTGTGAATACGAATATCTTGCACATTCGTGTTTGTCTTGGTTCGATCCCGGGCTCATCCAGTCTGCATGAGTCTTACCATTGGTATACGAGTTATTGTGTGTTAGAGAAGGAGCGTACGTAACTTGGCTATTCAGCTAAAACACCATATAAAATACCATGAATTTACAATGAAGTGGTCGGATTTAGTTTTTCTTTTGAACAGAGCCGGGCCTCAGCTTCATATTCACTGTGTTACATGAATGTGGCATCGGTCTCATCTGACTCTCTGCTCAAAAAACAAATAAGTGGAATTAATAAAGTGTCAAACTGCTAATTTAAGCATCTCAGCTGTTAATCTCAAAGAGTCAAATTCCCAACATTGCTTCATTCAGTTTGACCTTTTACATTTCCTTTTACATATGGCAGTGAAGCAAGAGTTTGAACTCCAGAGGATGACAAGTGTGAAGCTTTTGCCAGATGTCAGTAAATGCTTCTCATCATCTCCTTCATACAAACACACACACGGATCCATCTTGATTTATCTCGTCCCTCTTTGGATGTCCACATTTCCAGCACAGAGCTTTCAACCTCACTTAAGACTAATTGCAACTAATGTTTTTTGTATTGAACTGCAGTCCTGCTGTCTCGCAGTGAGGCTGCAGATGTTTAACTCTCTCTGTGTGTGTGTGTGTGTGGGGGGGGGGGGGGGGGGGGGGGGGGTTAGGCCAGTAGTGTTAAGTCGTTGGAAAGAGTCTCCATGAAATCAATGCAAGTCTGATGATAAGAGTGACACAAAGAGGAAGGAGAGGAGGCACCATAAATGAAGATGGAGAGTAGTTAATGGAAGTGAGTTGGACAACAATGGCCTTCTCAGGGTCGAGAGCGAAGAGAAACTTGCGGCCTCTTTACTCATTAGAAGAGCAGGACGTCATGGTGGGGCGGGGGCAGTAACGCAGGGAGGGGCGGTGCTGCACAACTGACTGTTTCTTCTGTGGAGCTGCTGCTAACCGGCTGCTCGTTGCCTTATTTGAAGAGAAAACCCTGAGTCTGTGACGTCACGCGAGGGCGTCACAACAGCTTCACTTCATTAGTAAACATTGAGACTCCACAGGCACACACGCATGAATACTTTGTCCGGTTGTGTGTGGGTTTGGGCTTTTAAATGGTTAAGACCTGTTTCTTGCAGAGTTGACTGGGTGGTGATGTGTCAGCAGAGTGTCAAGCGTGTAGCCTGACCCTCACACATACAGTCAGACACGTGTGTGCGCTCACTCAGATCAGACAGCAGAACTTAGCAGGGAGCTCTGAATTACTCATACACACCTCCATCATCATCAAAGATAGCATTGGTTACGATTAGTTGCTGTCATTTCAGATTTTTTGACCTTTGAATCACACCACACACACACACACACACACACACACACACACACACACACACTGACATGCATATAAACACACGTGTTTCAGTGGCCACGGAGTTACTGATTAACTTATCACATGGCCGTGGTGATTCCTGACTTCAGCAGGACAAAGGCAAAACATTCATGAGATCACTTGTGATTTATGCTGCTCACATGATATAAATCAAAGGCCGGAAACACATGATACATAGCAGTAAAAATGTAAATGTTTAAATACATTTATTAGATTAGATTAAGAAGTCATTATTTAAAGGAATAGTTTATTTGGGGGATTACAGTTGTATGCAGAGCGAAGGCTCAGAAGGAAGGAAGTCTCATGCAAATCTGTTGAGTTGTTTTTGTGTGATGTTGCAAACAAACCAACCAGTGAACAAATCAGGGGTAAAAACACAACTTGCCTGACTCTGACTAATCTGCCAACTTGCACATTTAAATCTCACCACTAAACATGACTCCCCAGGTTGCTCGGAAACTATTCACGTCACATGCACCCAAAAAAAAAACAGGTCTAAATATAAACATAAAACTTGTGTGTTTAATGTACAAGCTTAACTTTATTTAATCAAATCAAGTCATTTGTTTTATTCCGACTAACTCAACATGATAGAAAACACAATGTGACTTTACATTGAACTTATGTGATAAGGTTACATGTACATTTAATATGTAATTGAAAAACATAAAGTCAGTCTTTTAGGCATTATTTATTTTAGTTTAGGAGAACAAATGAATTTGTCACTTTTGTAATGAAACAAGCAAACAATATAAAACCTGAATTGATGAGCTTTAGATTCAGATTTTAAAGTTTTCAATCCGTGTCAGTGCTTCAGACCACAGGCTTGTGTGAATTGAGATATTCCAGGTCGAGCAGATATGTGGAAACAAGAAGCATCGAAAGGCACAAAACCCAACAAGTCACCTGCCTGTGGCTCAGGTGAGCTGCTGAACACTCGGCACGTAGAACCTGATGTTCCAGATGTTTTAACAGCACTTTCACGGCTAAATTATAGTTTTCGGTCGCTGACTCTCCCCGACCACAAAGGGCAGGTTTAACCTCCGAGCTCGCACTTGCTGCTGTTGTTAAAGTGACACTTAGTTTGACAAGTGGTCTATTTACAGAACTAATGATCAACATCTCAAGTGCATGTGTATAAACTCTTGCATGGAAGAAAGATTCCCAGACGAATTCTTCAGGTGGCTTCATGGCACTAAGGACCTTGGCAGCGAGGCCCGGCTTAAGACAGTCTGGGTCTAGTTGGCACCCAGGACATAAAACACACACACACACACACACACACACACACACACACACACACACACACACACACACACACACACACACAGTGTTATGATACATGAGAGGAGTCTATCCAGGACAGTATTCCAAGCACTTGTCGTGTAAATTCCCCCTGATGAGTGTTGACAACACGACACTTAACCAGAGTCCTCTCACTTACTACTAGCGGGCCACACACACACACACACACGTATCTAAATACATGCATGTCCAAAGTCCTGCCTACCTAAGCTGACTGGAAACGTATTCAACACAATGAAACATATTTAAACTCTAATATCGCTCTTTATTCTGGAGTCGACGAGTCCAGGAGTAAACTGGGCTGGGCCGGAACAACGATTCACTCACACTTGTATGTGCAGACACACAGTTAGAGCGACACACACGCTTGAGGCTGGATTAAACATTTCCCAGCCAATCCCTGCTCATTCCATTACAGCGTTAACACGGAGAAACCGTTCTCTCAGCTTGTTTCTGTTCAAATCTCTGTTAACAGCATCACCTGGACGCACCCGCACTTCAATCTCGCGCCACATCGTTATCACCAAATATGACTGAACACGGGCTCACATAGGTCACACAGAGAAAACTGGGCGCGAGATCTGACTGTTAACAATCGGACTTAGGGCCTGTAAATCAATAAATGGGCCCAGTGGACCTTTGACCATCTCAAGTGCTCTTCCTCCCGTCTGTAAACCTTCGAACAACGCAGAGGCTGTCACAAGAAATCTAGCTCCGATTGTTACCTGTCATTCGGAATTTATTTTAGTTTTGGACCAAGGTGAGACTGAACTGCGTTTGGAAAAAACATCTGAAATGTGTCGCTTAACTTAATCATAAACTGGAAGGTTAGAGAGATGAAAAGAGCACTGTCTCACACTGGAGAGTCACTGGGTTGCAGCTAAATGAAAGGGGCCGTATGAGGGGACGACAGTAATGTCCATTTAAAGCCAATTCAAGGGCATGAATGAAGACAAGGAAGAGAGGAAGAGAGGAAGAGCCCCACAAACAAACAGACACACAGGATGTGATAGGAGAGAGAGAGAGAGGAAGAGGAAGTGGTCAAGAAGGAAGAGGGAGACTTGCAGCGTGTCTCAGTGGCCACATGCGGTTACAGCTTGAGGCCGTCCTGTCGTTTTACTAATGCAAACACAAATGAATAAAAGCGAGTTAAAGAAGAGATAGATGCCAGAGGGATGTGGGGGATCAGGGGGAGAGCGAGAGCGAAATGAGAAGAGGTGAAAAAGAGAAAAGCGTAAGAGGGCGGAGGAGCATAACTTATGATAAGACCGCGGCCTGGTTGGGTGTGGAATGTTAATATGGTGAATCAGGGATGGAAATGTTACTGTCCTGCAGCCCGAGGACCAGAAACCCTGAAATCTCAGTCTGAGAATGTGTCACATGGGCCTCATCAGTCTGGACATGAAAGAGGCGGTGGGAGAAAGGAAAAAGAGGTTTTACAAGTTTAGCTGCAAGTGGAAAATAACACAATGTGTGTGTGTGTGTGTGTGTGTGTGTGTGTCAGTGTTTTATTTGACCTAACCCTAAGGCGAATGAAAACTGTGATTTTGAGGCCCTTCCTGCCTCGAAGTGACGAAAACGTGCATCGGAGACGTAACTTACGTGACTGCCGAGGAAGCAGCAACTGAAAACCTCCACTCATCATGTAGTTTGGTCATTATTTTATATTTTTGGTCACATGGTGCTTTGGATATTGTTTAACTCTCCCTTTAAACGTGTAGACTATTGTATTTCAGTGTGTGTGTGTGTGTGTGTGTGTGCTAATCTTTCTATAGTTATGAGGGCCAATAACTGGGTTGTTTGAGGGTTAAGAGTTTAGGTTAGAATTAGCTTTAGGATGAGGGTCAGGGTTGGGCATTCAGATTCCACATTTCCCCATTGTGGGACTAGTAAAGGATTATCCTATCTTATCTCATCTCAGTTGTGATGGTTAAGGTCAGGGCAAGGGGCTGAGGAATGCATCATGTCAACGAGTGGCCTCACAGCTATAGAGAGACGAGTGTGTGAGCAAAGATTTAGGTGGAGCCTTGTCTGCAGAGACGAAAAAATACTTGATCGATAACTGCACATTATCAGCAGGCGTTGGCTGCACATGAGCAGCACACAATACAATAGGTGGTCCCCCCCCCTGTGTGTGTTGTCATGTGTGTTGTGTGTTGTGTGTGCGACCAGCTGCTTTTCAAAGTGGACGACAACACCATCATGGCCTCGTGTCTGAGTCGTCTGAGATGTGAAACAGCGTCGGGAGGATCCCATGCGAGTGGAGAGAAGCAGCCCCGTGCAGCCGGCGCAGGGAGGAGCCCTGCAGCGGAGCCCTGCTCACAATAAAACACAGAAACCGTTATAAAGCAGCAGGTGCAGCGAGTTGTTCTCACACGTATTCACCTTTAAACACTATTACACATCTGTATAAAACCCTACATCCATACATTATCCTCACTAGGCCTCACTACGCTGATCCCCACCCCCCCTTCTCCCCTCTCTCTCTCTTTATTCTCTCCTTCACTATCATCGCTGCCTGAAACTCGCGAGCGCCCAGTGCACCGCGGCGTGCGCGCGTCGTGCCCCAGTGTGTGACGCTGGACCAATGGGAGCGCGCCATTCCGAAAGTTTACCTTTTATGGCTCGAGCCGGGCGACTGACGCGGTATAAAGGACGCGCGCCCGCAGCTAACGGATTCACTCTGAGCGCCGTCACACGCAGCTCGTGCGGGATATCACTTGCCTGGAACCGGTTCCCTTAAAGCGAAAAGCCCCCCCACCCAAAAAGGTAAGAGGACCAGCACGAGAAAACAAAGAGAAAAGACGAGTAATGACGCGTTAGCATGTCGTAGTTCTGTTTTACCATCGCTTTAGCTACTTTGAATTTCTGCCTGTTTGCGGTTTTTAAAGAAAGGGAAAAATGTAAAAAGATGGCAACCGACCACGAGGTTCTTTGTCCCGCTGCAAACGAACCAGTCCACGTTAGTTCTGCGGCACCAGTGTGTTCGTTCCCCGGGTGGATGCTGCGGTGATGGCCGGGGACCGTTATGAATTACAGGTGCATTTTTTTTTTTTTATAGAGGAAGCCGGCTGGGAGGAGGAATTCGTTCCCTGCGGTCTTTGTCTCGCTCCCTCTTCCTGGTTGTGTAACTTTGATCCGGCGTCATGCGGGTTCCAGTGATGCGGGTTTTTAGTGTGTAAACCTCGGGCAGGGTGGGTTTTAGAGGGACCCCGGGTTCTGTGGGTCCAGATCCCGGCTGCTCCCTTTGTGCTCCCGATGCGGCGGGGTGTGACCTACTTTAGCTGACTAGCCTAGCCGCAGCATGCTAACCCTCAGACTGAGGACGGGAGCGGCTTTAAGTCAAGATAAAAAACAACTCCCTGGTTTATTATGTGCACTTTCAGGGCGTGTCTTTTTTTCTTTTTTTTTTCCTGGCATCTGATTAATTACCAGACTTCAATTAGTGCAACACGAGGCCCACAGAAATGAGTATAAATCTAATTTAAAGGCTTGATGAGTTCAACGGTTTTCTCCCTGAGCCGCAGCGGTTGCCGTTATGTGAACGTGACGAAAGTGCGAATGGCAAAATCCGCTAATCCCAGAAAAGGCGTGGCCTCCAGGAAATGGAGCAACGGTCAAGGACTCGAACATTAGACATGACGTCGTTATGCAACTATGTCTTTTGTGCGTTAACGCATTAAAAAACGAGACATCGTGTAGTGACTGCGTGAAGAGTCTCGCGTGCGATGAATTAATGAATGGATGGATGTGACGCAGTGACAGTGAAGCAAAAGGTTTTCTGATGGCGGACTCAAACCAGCGACCGCAGTGGACCAGCGGAGGGAGTGGTCCCGTCGCTCCGGGTGCGATCGTGTCGAATGTTGCGTGTTTTTTTTTTTTTCCTCTCGCGCTGGCCTCGCGCCATGACGCCGGTAACCGCAAAGCTGCTGAAAACCGAACCATGTCCTTATATGGTAATAACAGAACGCAGCGCCACTTCCTTTTGTCTGGCGGGGTCGGAATGTGCAGGGCGAGAGCTCCACCTACCGGCCGACGTGGCGAACTGCAGCTGGAGCGTAGACAGGAAGTGACCGCAGAGCGTCATCATGGCTGCTGGGAAGTGGACGAGTGACCTGAGAGTAACTAACTGTTTCTTCTTCTTCTCTCTCTCCTCAATAGTTCAGCCATGGAAGATGAAATCGCCGCACTGGTCGTTGACAACGGATCCGGTATGTGCAAAGCCGGATTCGCAGGAGACGACGCCCCTCGTGCTGTCTTTCCCTCCATTGTTGGTCGCCCCAGGCATCAGGTGAGCGATGTCAAACTCTCTTTATAAAGAATACTTTGGAATTTCTTTGAAAGTATGAATCTTCTTTGTGACATTGTTAACTAACCCATATTTTCTGATGGTGCTCAGGGAGTGATGGTGGGTATGGGCCAGAAGGACAGCTACGTAGGAGATGAAGCCCAGAGCAAGAGGGGTATCCTGACCCTGAAGTACCCCATCGAGCACGGTATTGTGACCAACTGGGATGACATGGAGAAGATCTGGCATCACACCTTCTACAACGAGCTGAGAGTCGCCCCCGAGGAGCACCCGGTCCTGCTCACAGAGGCCCCCCTGAACCCCAAAGCCAACAGGGAGAAGATGACCCAGGTACAAACCCTTTCATGTGCACACATGGTTATTCATTTGTAGTTGCCTCATTTATTTCCTCCTTGGTTTCCTCTTCTATTCCATTCTCACTTGCTCCTTCCTCCCCCCTCTCCTCCAGGACCTCTCTCCTATAAGATGATCTATCATCAACAGGTCTCTCTTGACTGTGTGCCTTCTCTGCACTTGTGTTTAATGTGTTATCTGAGCCAGTAGCTTGGCACCTAATGGGCATCTGACATGCACCAGTGTGAAGGAATGCTGACTTTTACACCTTTTTTCTACTAACTTCAGTCTGAGCCTCACTCTATTGCATGTAGTTGGTGCAGTGGACACAAAAGCTAAAGACTTCTGTGTTTGGTAAACACTAAAATGTTCTCTTCTCCCCTTACAGATCATGTTTGAGACCTTCAACACCCCCGCCATGTACGTTGCCATCCAAGCTGTGCTGTCCCTGTACGCCTCTGGTCGTACCACTGGTATTGTCATGGATTCTGGTGATGGTGTGACCCACACAGTGCCCATCTACGAGGGTTACGCCCTGCCCCATGCCATCCTCCGTCTGGATTTGGCTGGCCGCGACCTCACAGACTACCTCATGAAGATCCTGACAGAGCGTGGCTTACTCCTTCACCACCACAGCTGAGAGGGAAATCGTGCGTGACATTAAGGAGAAGCTGTGCTACGTCGCCCTGGACTTCGAGCAGGAGATGGGCACCGCTGCCTCCTCCTCCTCCCTGGAGAAGAGCTATGAGCTGCCTGACGGACAGGTCATCACCATCGGCAATGAGAGGTTCCGTTGTCCAGAGGCCCTCTTCCAGCCTTCCTTCCTCGGTACGTATCCAAACTGATGCCCAACATCCATTACATGCTAAAAAACATACTTTGCCTTTTTACGGGTGTTCTACACTTCCACTAACTAAGTATTTCCAATCTTCTCCCAGGTATGGAGTCCTGTGGAATCCACGAGACCACCTACAACAGCATCATGAAGTGTGACGTCGACATCCGTAAGGATCTGTACGCCAACACTGTGCTGTCTGGAGGTACCACCATGTACCCCGGCATCGCCGACAGGATGCAGAAGGAGATCACAGCCCTGGCCCCATCCACCATGAAGATCAAGGTGAGCTGACGTGTTGCACAACAGCAGAGTCACTGCTGCTTTGATTGAATTATCAGGAAATGTTTCATTAGAACAAAAAGCTCTGGTGTCCTAACGTTGGTTTTGTCTCTCTGCAGATCATTGCCCCACCTGAGCGTAAATACTCTGTCTGGATCGGAGGCTCCATCCTGGCTTCCCTGTCCACCTTCCAGCAGATGTGGATCAGCAAGCAGGAGTACGATGAGTCCGGCCCCTCCATCGTCCACCGCAAATGCTTCTAAACAGACTGTTCCTCCTCTCCCTCCCCAACCAAACGCCCAACAACTTCAGCTCTGTGCAAAACAACCACACCACACATCTCTCATACACACTCAGGCGCAGAGCCTAGATGACCAACTCATTGGCATGGCTTCAGTTATTTTTGGCGCTTGACTCAGGATTTTAAAACTGGAACGATGGAGACAGTAATGTTTGGCTAGGTTTAAAAAGAAAAAGCACCCCAAGGTTCTGCAGTTGCATCTGGGGACTTAAAAATGTACATTTGTTTTTTTTTCTTTAGTTTTATTTTTTTCGAGTCATTCCAAATGTTTGTTAACTGCATTGTTCAGACACATGGTTCCAAATGTTAACTGCATTGTTCAGACACGTATTCGCCTCTGTGAAGGCTGCCCAGTGGTTGGCGCATACTTAAACATGGTTGTAGTATCGCTTGTATGTAAATTATGTCTGGGGTTTTTTGTACTTTCAGCCTTAAAAATATCTTGGTCCTGTTAATTTTCTTGTTTTTTGTTATGCAAAACCCAATCGTGACCTCTTCTTACCCCTGTTGGAGGTTTCATCCCCGGGGTGGTGGGGCAAGGGGTCTCGAAGTGATGGGGTAACATGGGGTGCCAGACCGGTGGGGCCAACCTGTACACTGACTAAACAATCCCAATAAAGTGCACATGTGTTCCGACATGATGTTTGACTCTTGTCTGTCTTTTGAAATATTTGAAAGCTACTGAAATGAGAATCTTTGAACTTTGCCAGAAAACACAGGATCACGGCAGAATGTTCTTCAAACAGGAAAATGGTTAAGTTGTATGAATATTATGAAATGCTTGCTGGTGGTACTTGCAACACAAAAGTTAAAATTAAACATTCATAAGCTTTGAATGTATATCTCAGATGAAACGATAATCTTCAGTTTCAACTCTAGTCTTAACCTCAGGGGAAACCACCTAATTGGTATCAAATCATTTTTAATTGGTACTTAATGTCTGAGTTAAGAATAAATTAGATATAATGATTCAAACCTCTAGAATCACCTATTAACTCAAACAGGCCTGTGCTGCCCAACCTTGTTACATGAAAGCTGTCACCTTCAGTGGCAGGAATCTGAGCCTCTGTCTGAGGAATTAAAATATTAAACTGGAATGTCACAGCTGTGACCGCCAGTCCTCTCATGAAGCCACATTTAAATTGCACACATTCACAAATGGCAGCCCCCTGAACATGCCTGAATAAATAAACTGAATGGGTTCTTAGATCAGGTTTGACCCCTTACAAATGTCACAAGTGGTCTTACTGTAATCCTGCCAACAAACACAGATATATATATATAAACTGGTATTAATGAGCTATGGTCTTACACTGTTACACCACATGTGAATATAAGCCATTCTAAGCTTTAGGATTTCAAAGACACGGCTGCTGACCCCTGCAGCACTTAAGTCGGCCTGTCTGAAGTGATAAGACCTTTCCAGTCGGAAACAGGATGACATAACCTGCTCAAACAGATGTGAGAGGTGACGAGTCCAGAGGTGCGCCTGCCTAAACATGATGTATTAATCAAACAGCATGAATCCTGGACGACACAAGAGGATGTGAGAAATGTGTGAAGTTTACACACGGACCAGTGACTTCAGGTAATGTTATAAAACCTCCGAATTACACACGGTGAGAGCCACATGGTTTTCCAAAGCATCTGATGAAGTCACACAAACATAAACCTGTCAAAGTCAACTTTATTGTCAGTTCTGCCACATGTGAAGGTCAAATGCTGTTTCTCTCTAATCCCTGCTGTAAACTTATAAATAGAACATATAAGTGCGCAACATATTAATCATTAAAAAAAGAACACAACACAGTACAAAGTCAAAAGGCTCAGGGTCGATAAGATATGAATAGTGCATAACGCTTTATGGAAAGTAATGTACATCCACAGAGTTAGTCAAATAGCAGCAGATTAGTATAATAGCAGCATTTACAGTAAAATACTGGTGCAGGTTTGCATTGTTAATATGTATAACCTGATTATCACGAAAGTGAAGTGTGACAGAGACTGACTATAACTTTTATCTTTTATTCTGTAACACAATGTTTCTTTGAAGTGCTGGTTCCGTATCAGGAATCAATATGTTTCCAATACAAGTAGCAGATATATCACCACCATTAAATCTGTATCTGCTGTGTTCTGACCTGTTTGCTCGCAGCTGTAGAACGAAGCAGTGAAAAGGTCAGAGAGTGAGCTTCACATGATGAGCACAGATCTCAGAACAGTCACGATTGTCACATATACAAAATAATTGTATCCCCATCCTCGGGCCTCTGGTCATGACATCCCGAGATGTTCGATCACGCTGTGTTTGCAGGGTCATGAGACCGCAGCTTGTTTATCAGCTGCAAACACTTCCACAGTCATGCATCTCCACTTCCATAATTGGTCCAGTATTCTTCAAACTTCGCTCCGCACAAAAGAATTCTCCATCATAACCCGACTGTGAATCCCACAGCAGTTACACGGTGTAGACAGGAGATGGCGATGAAAGCCTGTTTTAGATTTCTACTCAAAGTGAGATGTGAGTTAACGACACGCCTTCAAATTCATTTAACATTAAAGCCTCTGAAAGGAATAGATCTGGACTTTTATAATGATTTGAATATTGTGTAGGATTCTCTGTCTTTGGATAATAAGTTACACTTGATTTTAATTTACTCTGGGATGTGTTATTGGTGCGACACTGCAATGGGACACATGAGAGTGCACGAGTGTGTGTTTCATGAAGCAGCAAAGGAGCCTGGGTAGAGGTTACAGCACAATGCTGATGCTGACATTTTGTCCCAGCTTCCCTGGAACGTGGATTCACATTCCCTGTGTCCACATCTGAAAACCGATCTCTCTCACACATTTGCATACCGCAGAGATGAAGGAGGATAAGATGGATGGTGCTGCTCCACCCTCATGTTCTATGCATCATATCCTGTTTCTGTGTGTGACACCATCAGATCCAGTAATAACCAACGTCCTGCAGCGTCCATTAGTCTGCATGTCCCACTTCCACGCTGCATTCTCGAGGCTCCTCGTGATGTATGGTGATGCTAGTCGGCTGTGCGCATGCATACAGAAGTGTGTGTTTGCACAGATATGAATTCATGTATGCGTCCATTAAGTCAGGCTGCACACACACTTCCAGCTGCACGCATACACACGCTGGAGATCAAGTGTGTTTGGTATTGGAAATTTATTCAATCTCACCGCAGCCCCCTGTGATTCTGCTGAGACTGCTTCCCTGTGATATCCTTTTACTGCCACGCCAGCAAAACCCTCACTGCCAGGGTGTGTGTGTCGTGTGGTGTGTGTGTGTGTGTGTGTGCGTGTGCTGTAGCCTACTGTTTGTATCCAGGTTTAAGGTTATCATGCATGTGTGTGTGTGTGTGTGTGTTCTGTACTATGAATGTATAGTATTCAGGTTTGAGGTTAGCGTTTGTGGTTTGTGTATGTATATGTGTGTAAGAGCGAGAGAGAGAGAGAGAGAGAGAGAGAGAGTATATGTGTGTGTTTTGGTTGTCGAGGGTATTGTGCGTGCGTGTGTGTGTGGTATGAGAGAAAGAGCACCTGTGTGTGTGGTGTGCTGTTTTTTGTGTTGAAGAGTGAGTGAAGAGAGAGAGAGAAGAGAGAAAGTGTGTGTGTGTGTGTGTGTGTGCGTGTTGCCTGTGCAGGTGGGATCACTGCAGGTGTTTGTGAATGAGCCACTACAGCTCATCGGTTCAGAAATGTCCATAACAGCACATCGTCTTCCCCTGAGAGAGAGAGAGAGAGAGAGAGGGAGAGGAGAGGAGGAGGGAGAGGAGGGGGGGGGAGGGAGGGGGGGGGGGAACCAGTGAGTCTCACTGTGTTCCTCCATTCACTGGAGCCGAGCAGATTCCCAGCAGCTCCATCGCCCAGGTCCCTGATCCACCCAGCGGTTCTCGTCTCTTCCCAACAGATGGAGCTGCTGGGCTGCGTGAGGCATGTAAAGTAGGTGAAAGGCAAAGAGAAGGCTACTACAGCTGACAGAAGGAGGCCAGGGGAGAATAATAGATCATATTCTAATATTGTGGCTCATCCTTTAACAGGCCGCAGAGTGATTTGCATTCGACTGAGGGTGACATGTGCACTGAGGGCACAGCGCACCCCCTCTGCCCGTTATGGCAGTGGATATTATTCTGTTTGATTGACTCACTGCAGGTGGCGGCTGCTGACTGAGAGGAGGCGATAATAACTGATCACTGGGGTCATTGTTTAAAGTAGGGAGCAGGTTTTACATATCTCAGCTGATCATGTATACTCAGCAGAAAGAGTCGTGAGTGCAAGGAGCTGCAGGGTGGAGGCCCCTCACTGGGGCTTACTGTCCTTTCCTTGAGGTTTCAGTGGCCCCCGAATCTGTTGCATCAGTGTTTCCTTAAAGGTTGTGGTATGGTTGTTTTTTTCTTTCTCTCGAGAAAAACCTCATGATTTCCCAGAGTCCTGTCACTGCAGGAAGAGAGACACCAAAACATACACACCCAGTGCGTTGCAAGTTTACCGGCGCGCCCTACACGCACAGATGACTGCCCTCCCCATCCCCCATCAGGGTTTGGAGCAGTGGCAGATGGGAACCTCTTCTTGGTTGGACTTTTGTCTCCTCGTCTCAGTTATTTGCATTTGATTTAACTTAAACTGCAGTTCACCTCCGCCAAGAAGGTTCTGTTTTCACCCCTGTCCATTTGTTTGTTAGCAAGATTACGCAAAAACTACCAGACAGACTTTACAAAACCCAATGTAGGGACAACATTTTCCTTGACTTCTCAGAGAATATTTAATGGATCTTGAGAAAAAAAAGGGGAACTGAAATTTGATGCAGATCCAAATAAAAATCCGGATCTAGTCAATGTTGTTTTATGTGTGGACTGTTGGGCCTTGGTGGAGATATGAGTTCTACTGACTCATTCTTGTATGATGTCATTGACAGGGAGAGTAAATGTAATAGATGTGGAGATTTGTATCTATTCAGGATAAATGTGGTTTGATGTGGCAGAGATTTGGGTCAATTTACTTCTAGCTGAAGTGATGCATGGGTGGTGGATCAGTACGAGGGCTATGGCTCAGGAGCAGGGGTGGGTCGTCCACTAACCAGAAGGTAGGTGGTTTGATCCCCAGCTCCTCCATTCTGTGTGCCAAAGTGTCCTTGGGCAAGACACTGAACCCCAAACAGCTGTGCAGGCAGTGTGTGAGTGCTGCATATTGATGCACTGTTCTACTATATCATTAACTAATGTAATGTAATGGATGGTTAGCACATGTATGACCATATACATATTTGTTTGGATCTTATTATTTTACTCTAACAAATCTCACTATATTGAAACAGACAGTAATGACCAGAAATTAGCAATTATAAAATCACAGTATTTTTAGTGACAGATAATGATCGTGTGCAAACCAACAGACAGCGATTTTCATTGTGCGCTGGTGTCATCTGACTGCTGCACATTCAGCTGTATGACTGTCAGGGCGGTGAGCGCCTGTGGCCGACTGTTTGTCCTCCGGCTCCAACCCCCACCACCCACCAGCCCTCCCCTGCAAGGCCCTGTCTGATGATTGGCAGGTACCCCATGAGGGCTGTGTGTGTGTACATGTGTGTGCCCGCTTCGAGTGGGGGGTTGGTGTGTGTGTATGTGTGGTATGTGCTGTTTTAGAGTCAGCTGCATGTTTATAGCATGTGTGTGTGTGTGTCGCTGTTGGCACGTTTGTTTCAGTCCAACAGATAACATGACACTGCAATTAGCTTTCTTCAGCATCGTGTTATGGATTGGTCTTGCTGCAGTGCAGTAGCAGTCGCTTCCACAACAACGCAGTGCTTGTGTGGAGCATTGGACAAGGTATGATGAATGATTCAGCCCTGTGGCGTGCAAGCACTGGGTGTGTGGGAGAGAGCCGTTTGAGAGGGGGCACATAAAATATCTGGACCCTTGTTATTTATTACAGTTTGTCATTTATGGAGTATTGTAGAAAGTAGGTGTTATTGGGAACGCGGCCATGCATTCATGCTTTAATAACACCACCAGTGCAAGGTGAGATGTGCTCAGGAAAGTGCTGCTAGTGAAGGGTGGGTGCTTATGCAGGACCACATCATCCTGTATTTCTTTATTTATGTATTTCTTTACCAGAGAGGAGTGGAAACTCCCCCTCCAGCTGAATTAATCAATGCTGTCTCTGAGCTGTGTCCCCTGTGGGTTAATGCAGCCACATGCCTGCCCGGGGAAAATCAGATATTCTGGCCTCCAAATCAAATCATTTACCTGATCCTTCAGCTGATACACAGGACAGAAAGAGCAGCGGAAATATTTGGGCACACGGGTGGTTGATGTAAGATATGGTGTTTGGACGAAGAAGGAAAACAAGACGGGGGAAACTGCAGCCTAAACATGATCTCATTGTGCACTCTTCAGTTCGATGACTTGGTGGAGTGACTAACTGGTGGTGGGTTTTTGGATCACAAATGGTGGTTTTCAGTACTTTTCCACTGCAGCTCCACATGGAGCTTGGATGCTTTAGATTGGACCGTCCTCAGAGACACAGTTGGTGTGTATAGGCTATAAAAAAAACATAATCTACCAACTGGTCCCATCTGCTCCTGCAGGAAAAGCGTCACAGCGAGAAGCTCTAACCTAGAAATAAACAGATAGTAGGCAGATCTGTTATTACAGTTACAGTGATGGAGGTGCGAGCCCTGCACATAAAGCACACATTGTTCCACTAATAAACTGGTGGCTGTTTTATGTCCACAGTGGAATAAGAGATTTTGAATTAGTCTCCATTGGCTGATGGATGATACACAGAAATGCACTAAAATTCGTTTTTTTTCAACAATAATTCAGAACTGATGCATTTTGTCATAAATCAGATTTTATTTATTTAGCACAGATAATAAATGCATAGAAAAATGGCAAATAGTAATATAAAGTGCAGGATGAGGCATATCAGTCAGTGGACATTACATTAACATGTATTTAATTTAATTAATGCATTTATAAAAAATAAAATATATATTGTGCTCCTTGTTATCAAGCTGTTTCAATCAAATTGTGTGAAAAGCACCGGGACGCTGCAGGACCCATTCAGCCGCCACACACCCACCTCTGAGTGGAGATAACCCCCCACCAGCACCGCTGCATCTGACATGGAACAACAACAACCTGAAGCTGAAACCTGCCTCCTGCTCCCCGGGTGAGGAGAGAGCAACAATGGGGCCTTAATCTGAACCCATTGTCTGAATTCCCAGCCGGAGCGATTTGCAGAACAAAGGCCGGGGACAGCGCTCTGATCTCCGCCTGGTAATTCCCTTCCCGGGTCCCTTCAGAGGTGACAGCCGCCGCGAGCAGGCGGGTCAGCGGGGTGAGGGCTGTCGCCGAGCGGCCTCTTCTGTTCCCGCTCGGTGGTGAAAAATCAAACACACGACGTGTCGCTGCTTCACCCGGAACCACCACCATGCTGCAGCGGGGCTTCCTCTCCGCTGCCGCCGCGCTCATGCACCCGCCGGCGGCTGCAGCTCGGAGGATCGTCCCCTGCTCCCTCCGCTCTCCCTCGGTGGTTTGAGCTGCAGCGCCGTCTCTCCCCCTACAGGAGCCCGAGGGCCGCCTTGAAACCGGTCCCCTTGTCAAGGAGGAGGGGTTGGAGGAGTGGAGGGGTGGAGGAGTGGGGGGGTGGGCAGCTTGAAACCGCCTCGGATTTTTTTAATCAACATTTTTTGCAACTATGTAACACAGGGCGGGTCAGATCAAAAGAAACGCATGGATCCTGATGATAAAAGTGCAGGAGCAGGAGCAGGGGGGCGGGGGTCATGTGATGGGGGGGTCAGAGCCCCAGGTCTGACCCCCCCCCCTCTCCTGGATCTCAACAGAATGGCACTAACTGAAAACCCCACTTTCCCTCCTCTTCTGATGCAAATCCACGTGTTTCCCTCGCTCGGCCTCGGCCACATTGTGCACAGGGACACATCCAGTGCTTCTGCAGCTACAGGGACTGTTGGGGGGGCTTTTGCACAGCGGAGGCCCGGCTGCTACTCCTCGGTAGAAAGTGTGGGCGAATCAAAACTGAAGGTGACCACAATGACAAGTCGCAGTAACGTTCATGCCTGGTGTATGAGAGAGGGTCCACTTTAACATCGAGGGTTAGGCCTTACTGTATTTTATGGAATAAAGAGCAGGCTTCTTCATTTAGTCTCTCGCTCTAAATACTTATAAATAGACTCATGCAATACGATGCGATGATCCTTTATTGATGGAAGAAATTAAATATTACAACCCAAGTACAGAATAGAAATAGAACTGTATATAAGACTTTATCCGGAGTTTCACATATTAGGAAAACAGCAGGAGATTCATTCACATCAACTCAGAAACCCCCGGGACAGTCAGGTGAGGCGCAGCAGGCCAGGAGACATCACGTATTAACTCTGCTGTGGAGATCATGTATTTTTATGTCCCATCAGCACGGGTGCAGGCCGTCATCACCAAAGGTCTCTTGACATCTTTGGTGATGTCATCCTGAGATAATTGTCTTGTTTTTTTGTCCTTCAGTTTTGGTCTGTTGCATATTATAGTTCCATTACATCTCAGAGCCCGGAATTACCGACCTACGCCTAATGCGTTGTTATGAACTGGTTTTGCTAACAAGGGCTAGCTGGCTAACGTTAACATTGTTCCTGTGTAACTGGGACAGTATCCACTCAGGTAATTTGGGTGTGACATCATTCCGAACTCCGAGGTGTGATGGAACGCGCCATAACATCATCAACATCCCTCTTTTTGCCACACACCTCTCCTCTCTTCCTCTTTTCCTCCCCTCACCTGTTGAGGCAGACGGTCGCCCACTGAGTCTGGTTCTGGAGTCCTTCCAGTTGATGAGTTGTTTCTCTCCAGTCATCAAGTGCTGCTCGGTGTGGGAGCTGTTAAGGTCTTAACCTTGTTATGTTATGATTTGGCTCTTAGAATGGAACTGAATTTGTAAACCTTTTATTTTAGTTCACAAATTTGCTTGCCATTGATTTTGTGTAACACTTTGTAACCTTGGCTAGAGAAGTGCTAATAATACAAATAAAGTTATTATTAAAATAAAAGTTATTATAACTCACCCACTCACTCGTGGTGAATCCTCTCAATTTGCAGGTGAGCTCATTCGGACATTATGCAGGAGAAAGTCCGGAACCTCTCCCACAGACACCCCCCCCCCCCCGGGGACAATGTCAGGAGATTCTCCGGAGTTCAGTGCTCGTCCGAAGGCTCTGAACTCCACAACAAAACAAGTGCAACATTCCTGCGGGTTAACAACTCGCCCACACTTTGTTCTCCGCCAATTACTGAGCGTCTTGTGCTAATCATGGCGGTGCTGGGTGGGGCGGTGGGGCCCCCGGGCTTGTTGTGATCACTCCGTCCTGCAGGGGAGAAGCGAGGGGACCTTGAAACGGATCAACCTTCTTGCTCCATAATTGGTTTTATACTTCTGGCGAGGGGCCAGTGTTGTTTTTTCTCTAACCACTAGGGACTCTTGATGGACACTGCAGGCGGCCAATCAGCGGGCAGCACTGCGACTCTCACAGGGGCTGGGCGGTAGTGGTGGAGTGTGTGTGTGTGTGTGTGTGTGTGTGTGTGTGCGTGTGGTGTGTGTGTGTGTGTGTGTGTGTGTGTGTGTGTGTGCGGGTGGGGGGGGGAGAGAGAGAGAGAGAGAGAGAGGGGGCGGGGCGTGAGAAACAATGCTGGGCTTCATCGCTGAGTTTTCACGGACGCGTCGCGAGCTCTTCTCTCCCCCCCCCCAGCTTCTCCCCCACTTTACCTCCGGACCAGCCTGTGATGGTCGCTCCGCTGCTCCACGCAACCTGCGCCCATTTTAACAAGCGTTTGCGTGTTTTTTTTGTTTTTTTAAAAACCTCCTTCCCCCCCTTTTTGGTTTTGTTTCTCCATTCAAGTAAGCACTTCGGCGGGGTTGTTGTTTTTCTTGTTGCCATTTTTTCCCACCTAACTTGTTGTTTTCACACAGAATCCAGGTCGTGAATGTGCGTGGAAAGGGCGCGGAAGCTTTCGCTTTGTGGTTCTTGTTTGGTTTAGTTTAAAGAAGAAGCCGCACTTCCGACACGTTTCCTCCGCGAAAGTTTCTGCAGCGTCGTTAGAGGAACCGTGAAAAAGTTTGAAACGTGGCTGAGACGCGGAGCTTCTTCCTCCGCCGCCGCCTCCAGCAGCAGCAGCACCGCCGCATGGAGCTCCGCCGACCGGCCGCCTGGACCACTGCCCCTCCGGAGAGCCCTCCACCGCGGCCACAGGCCACACGAGCGGCCGCTGGGTTTTTATAATGGAGGAAAAAGGAAAGAAGCGTTTATTGTGGTGTTTCTGACCGAGCCTTTCTCCACCTCCCGCCCGCCTTGGTATCACGAGTCACCGCTGTTAAGTGTTCGCCTTCAGCCTCTTGTTGGAGGTGAACTCGCATTTCTCTGGTTTTTAAACTTTAATTAATTTGACTCACTTGTGTTTTTATTTTTCGTGCAAACGCGTAAAAATCACAACAAATACTCGTTGGATTCCCGAAGACAGAGAAGCTGAATCTCTGCGGAGGAAGTCTCGATGTCTAACTAAAAGTTTCATTTTTGGGTTTTTGAATCTCACTCGTCTTCCAGGATTTTTTAATTTATTTTTAATCAGAAAACGAGTAAAATCCACAATTAAACAGATTCGATCAACTGAACAATTAATCGATTAATGCAGTAAAATGTGTTTTAATCTAAATATCAGATCACATCTTTATCGATATCTTGATTTTTTTTTAAAAACGAGGTGTTTTCTGTTTTTAAACTCGAGTGGTTCACGGGGCTGGTTTCTGGTTCCTCTCCCCGGGCAGCACCCGTGTCCACTGGCGAACCAACCCGGCCTGAATGCGCCTCTGCGGGCAACAGAACACCGCGAGCCCCGCTGATTAATGATGCAGGGGTTTGGCGACCTTATTTATTTTTAACCCGTTTGAAATTTATATGCGACGCGCCTCCAGTATTTATGGTGTATTGGTTTACAGCCCGGCCCGGAGCCTCCATTGCTGGTTTACGGTTTAGAATAAAAACAATTTGATGGTCAGAAATTTGAAAAAAAAAGGGAGATTAGGTTGTTAAATTTCCCCGTTAAACGCGGTTTCCACTGCGGGGTCGCTCGGTGTTTTCACGGCCGGGGCAGAGCAGCCAGCTTGCCGCCTCTCTCCTGCGTGTTAACCCCGGGAAGCAGAGCCCCGGAGCGGCCGCCTCGCTCGCTCTGCAGCCGGGGAGGAGGAGCGGTGCGACCCCGCTGAAACACACACACCACCATACCGGGGATATAAGTTCAACCTGCGTCGAGACCCGCGGGTTTGATGCAGTAGCAGGAGCTCGCGTCTCCCCATCGAGCAGATAAGACCCGGGGTTTAGTTTTTGAAGTGGTTTTCCAAACTGCGTCATTGCGCGTTCGGGGCCGTGTTCGCTGGAAACCCGAGAAACCCTCCAAGTGCTCGGACCGTTCTCCGCGCCTCGCACCGACAGTCACGCCGCTTTGCTCTTGTGTTTTCCAGGTCCGCGGGATGGCTGAGAGGGAGCCCGGGTCGCCTGGGGAACTAAAGACATTATCATAGCCGACGCTGTCTTTTTTCGGAATACGGGGACAATTTCTTTTTATAACTTTCCCCTGTGTGGATAATGGATGGCAGAGATTTCGGACCTCCCCGATCCGTCCACGTACCACCTCCGTTGTTGGCGGGGCTCGCCATGGAGTCTCACCGACTCGGAGCAGCAGCAGCAGCAGCCGGGAGGATCCCTCCCTCGCCCGGTCACTTGGGCGCGAGTCATCCGCCGCCTCTCCACTCTGGAAAATTCTTGCCATCGGCCATTAACCTCCATCCACACCACAGTGAGTACCACACCTGACACCAGGTCGCTTTACCGCCGGTGCCGCCGGAGCACAGCCCCCCGTTTATCAATGATTAACTTGGAATAACGCTGCGCCAAAATGCGCACGGTTCGCGGCACAGTGTGCGGTCATCGTGTCGGTGCGGTGGGAACCGAGCCCCGGTGCAGGAGCGGGGACAAGGTCCACATGTGAAAGTACGGCACCGGGATAAAGGTCCACGGCACCAGCTGGAAATTACCAGGCGGGCTTCCAACAACACACGCGCCGCCTGGGTGTCGGACACACCACCGGGCTGTGGATGTTGTTGCGGCAGGTCAGGGTGCAGTGGTTTTGGATTGCATGTGGACCATCACAGTGCAGGTTGTGTGTGTGTGTGTGTGTGTGTGTGTGTGTTTGGGAGAGTGGGGGGGTGGTAATGTTGTGACCTTGATGACGGACCACTTCTGCCCCTGCTGGGGTAATTTGCCGGAGTGTTCGTACGAGTGAGGAATGGCTGTGGCTCCGGTTCTAGAATCTGAAGTGATGAAGCTGCTCCTCGGGAACATTTGGCAAATGGTCGATGCTGTTTTCTCCTTCCCCTGCGTTTCTATAAATCGTGTTGGACACTCACTGCTGCTCCAGGTGCGTCCAGGGACCGTGTGAGGAAACTGGGTTGTGTGTTTAAAATGAGCAGTTCAGGTGCAAGGTATGTTTGACCATTAAATAAAAGGTGTGGCATAAAACAGGCACTGGCCCCCTTAAGAACCCCCCCATGTGTTTGTTTACATCACTCTAGTGTGTGTGTGTGTGTGTGTGTGTGTGTGTGTGTGTGTTGCAAGGCAATGATCTTGAGGTGTTTGGCCATTAAAGAAAATGTGTCACATAAAAGAGGCAGAGGGAAAACCCCCATGTGTTTGTTTACATCACTCTACCTGTGTGTGTCTGTGTGTGTGTGTGTTACCTGGCTTGAGTCAGTAGATCATCCAGTAAATGTTATTCCCCCGCAGAGCTGCCGGTGATTTTTCTTTCACTTTACTGCCTGCACACTGAGCTCTGTTCCTGCTATTAGTAATGGAAGTCTTAAAATAACACAGTGCTAAAAAGATAACAGTGAATGTTTGCATGCAGTTTTGTGGTCCGTCAGAGCGGGAAGTCAGAACTGGTCAGGGTTCAAATATGCTGTTTGTCGACCGCCTCTTTTGGAAAATGGAAAGTCTGACACACAGCATCATCGAGTTACTTACATCTCCGTGAAGCTGCAGGCGCAGATCAAATTACAGTTTCTAGTTACTGGTTTCTTTTCAGAGGTAAACCCCGAGGATGATAATATCGAGCTGAGTCTGTGTTCCCCCGTCCTCGCCGTCGAGCGTGGGTTCAATGCTGTGCTTGTCGCTTGGAGCGTGGGGTACAGAAGGTCTAGTAAAGGGAGGTGGTGCATGCAGGGCAGGGCTCTGATGAAGCGTTAATTTGACAACGGTGGAGCCTCACACACACACACACACACACACCACACACACACACACACACTCCACGCACACATGCACATGAAAAGCTGTCAGAGATGAAAATCGACTCGCAGCAGGGAGGGTAAGGATGACTGACGGATGTTCCGGGAAAGAGACGTGCGAGGGCACAGCGGATTTTTGTGCCTCCAGAATAACATGGAGAGTTTTTTTTTTTAGGTGAGACGTTTGGGTTTCACCCTGCAAACACCATTTGCTGGTAAAAATGTCTTTGCAGCAGCAGCAGGAGCAGTTTCGCTGGGACGATGTTCTTCCATTCTCCCTCCTGTGGCTCTGAAACGAGCTGAAAACTGCTTGTGGGTGTGTGTGTGTGTGTGTGTGTGTGTGTGTGTGCGCAGACATGAATGTGTGGGACAAGTCTATGTGGTGCGGGGGGAGCAGTTGGTGAAGTGGAATTGACCCGGCCACTGTTCTGGCCCAGATTGGCAGTTTAAACACTCCTTTTAAAACGGGATGCATTTTATTCTGCCCACACACTGACCTTCTCACTCCCTGACTCTCATCTCCCCTACGCACACCCGCTGCCTCCACCCACTGAAACTCACCACTGTACGACACAGGTCATTTAGCTTTATGGCGCTCCTCAATATCAAATCCCCACACATTACATTCATCAAACCCGGCTGAGATCTCGGTCCCATGCTTATAATAACACCATACAGGCCTGTTACGTGATAATTACTCAGCAACTGCAAATGTTGATAATGTTCCCATTTAATTGCAATGAGCAGCATGATTCCAGCGCTCAAGGAGCCAGTGTGCAATCAGGGGCAGCCGAGACCGCCCTGCTGCTGCGGTTGTTTACATGTGTTGGGAAAAGATCTCCACATCTTCTGCACAGTTGTGTTTGGCTGAGCTCTTGATAGCAGGGTTCACCATTAATAGCTGCCAGCACACACCTATTTCCCAGCGGTCTCCCTTAATTTATTTTTTCAGCTCAGTTTTAATAGGATCTCCACCTGATTTAATGAAGTAAAGTCTCTCTTTTATTTCCACACCTCCAGATGTGTGTGATAGAAAGATTAACATTTGTTTTAAATACTGTGAAGCTGCAAATAGATTGTGGACGTTTGTGCTGCTTGAGCCTAAATGGGACCCTGTGTAAAGACATCATTTTATTACTCTTTGTTTAGCATAGGTTATTTATTAACACACAATAAGGTCTGAGTCGCAGTTTAAGGATGTAAAATGGCTATGAATGGTCCTCTGTCTACTGGAGGTCTGCCGGTGACTCCATCACCAGATTGAGGCCATCTGTCCTCTTCCCTCCCTCTCGCATCCAAGAGCCGCGGAGGTAGAAGCTTCTGAAACGCGACTGCACCGAGGAGACGAGGCCACAGATGCTTTTTTATTTTAAAAACTGTTCTATTCCTGTTAAAGGTTGATATGGCTTTACTTTTTTTTTTTTAACTGTATATCAGGAATCTAAGGATAAGCAAGGAGTTTTCCTGTGAATGGCATTTTTACTGCCAAATACTCTATTGCATTGCGTTACTTAGTTATCATTTGACGATCAAACTGTGTGCAACATCTCTTTGAATGGATTTTGGCAAATTAACAAAGTTCTTATCTCTTTAAACAAACAAAGTTACGTTGCCGCAGCTGCAGGAAAAGTAAAAACACATAATTTCCTCTGCAGCTTTTTCCCGGGCGCTCAGAGCAGATATTCATGTGGGAGCGTGCACAGACTGGCTTCAGGTTGAATCCCAGTTATGTTATATCCATTAGGGCATTGTTGTAGATGATCGCTTTCAATGTATATAAAGACCGTACGAGTTTGGGGAGTGCAGTTTGGAACAAATGGATGCTTAATGAGGCAAAGATGACGCCCCTCATCTCTGTGGCTTAAGGGATAAACGCACCTGAACCAGCAACTTTTCTGCTCTTTTGTCTCCTACACACCCACATGTGCACACAAGCATGCACACACATCGTCAGTGCTCAGCAGCAGAAGATGGGAATGAGACGAGTGAGTCAAAAGTAGGGGTCGTGGGGAGGGCAGAGAAGAGGAATCAGTAGATAGAGATGAAACTCGCTCAAGACAAATGGAAAAGGAGAAATAAATGGGCACAGTCCCTAAGGTGGAAAGCAGGGTTTTGTTTTCAAAGGATAAGAGCTGAGGTGTGTGTGTGTGTGTGTGTGTGTGTTGGTTGTGTGTGTGTGTGTGTGTGTGTGGTGTGTGTGGTGTGTGTGGTGTGTGTGTTGTGTGTGTGTGTGTGTGTGTGTGTGTGGTGTGTGTGTGTGTGTGTGTGTGTATCAGTGTAGATGAGAGGATTGAGCTCTTGTGTATGGGAATAGAAGCATGTGATTGTGCTTAGTGCAGTTAGAGCCGGGGTTTCCCCCTGGGAGTCTCTGCAGAGAGAAAGGAGGAGATTTATCCTGACCACAACACATTCAAACACGGTTAGATGAATGTGGTGGCCCTTCAAATGTAAAAACACATACACACACACACTCATGGGTACAGGGGTGTAAGTATACAGTATTCATGCATGTGCGTGGCAGGCCAGGGTTGTCTTGCCCAATGCCCATTTGTCTTCCACTCTACTTGGTTAATGTGTCTGTTTACGTTAACATTAATGTGGTTAGCGTGTGTTTATACGTTTTCAAGACACAGACTCTTACGTGTGTGTGTGAGAGAGAGAGAGATGTGGCTCGGACGCATCGTCTCTCAGTTTAATTGAATCTTTCAGGAGAGAAAACAGGCTCCTTTAAGAGAAGGCACAAGGCTCCACTGCCCTGCTACAATAAACCTGTCAGAGGCAGACTAATGACACGCACAGTCACTCACACACACACACGCACACAAACAATGCACACACACGCACACAGCTGTCAAACATAAGAGTGACAGATGTGTGTGTGGAAGAGCGTGCTGTGGCATGTTGAAATACCTAAAGCATTAGCTAAGTCGTTCCCTCTGCCAGAACCTTCCTTTGACTCAAACAACACCCTCCGACACACAAAGGTCACACACTGCCTTGTGTCTGTCGGTTCGGCGGCATGTCGCGCTCGCTACGTGTCCCGTTACATAAGGTTTATAATATTCCTCCCCGGAGACTCGCATTTCAGAATGCGCAGTGACACGAAAGACACAGAGAGCAGGTCTGACGTGTGAGAGAAGCCACATTCGACTGTTTCTTAATTATGTGCCTGAGCCAGCTGAGCCGCCGGGGCGACCTGCACCTCTGACCATTAACTGGCATCTGCCATTTAGTTTTAAATCATCCTGAGATTAACTCGGCCGAATAATTTGCTCACTTAATTGTCCTTGCTGAGCTTTTTTCCTCTCGGCACTAACACCCCAGGAACGGTCTCACTCAATCGATCAGTTCTTACTTATTTCTTCACTTTTCTTTCCTGTGATTCGTTGATAGCCTTCATCACACATTTCTTAAATCAGATTATGAAAGTCACCAGATAACGATACATTCTTACTCTTATTTCTCACGTTACTTCTGGCCGTGTCTCTGTGGATGTTAAGTTTTAAACTCTTGTGAGACGGTACATTTGGTAAACCAGGTTAGTTGTGTTGGGAGTGTGTTGTCTCTGTTGTATAATTCCGTGTCATAACCAAACCACTTCAGTTTGACAGAAGACACCATCCAGAGTCCTATTCCTGTTTGGAATGACCCCTTCACTCTCCAACATGTTGCTTTCATATACATTTCTTCCCCTGCGTGTGTTGTGGAAAAACCCAGTATCATCCCAATAATAAAAAGAACGTTGTCGTAAAGAGTGATTTTACAGCACAAAAAAAATAAACCTGATATTGAAACAATAGATAGTTGTCATTATAGCACACAGCAGTATCCTGTGCTACAGGTTTAACTAGTACTCGTCACATGTCTTTAAGTACATATGTGTCTGTGTGTGTTTCAGTGCACCTGTGACGTGCAACTGTGCATACCATTCTGTATGTGATGATTGTGGTGGTTCTTCACATTAGCTGGTGTCGGTATGTGTGTGGTGCGTGTGTGTGTTAAAACAACAACTGCAGTCTTAAACGTGGAAACACAACGTTGTTGGTATTGTTGAGATTTTACTGGCACTGCAACACTCACTCTTTCTCGTGTTATGTAGTTACATATGTTTATGTTGCCTGCTCCAACCATTTCAGACTGAAGTCATGAAAACACCCACAACAGTCATTTGGCTAATCCTTACTTTTAATCAGTAACCAGTGTTTGTATAGTTTGGTTCACTGTGTGTGTGGTCTCCAGGCTGCTCGCACACACAACACAGCCGGGACAGTGACGGATGAACTAAGAGCTTTGCAGTTAAACTGTGTGTTTCTCCACATGCATGTGATGGACTTACATTCTACATGTTTCCAGAGACGTCTCAAGTTTCCACCCCCACATGCAGAAGACCTGTTGCACCTGTAGCAACAAGCATTGTCAGCTTTGACAACTAAGTCTCACTAAAAGCAGCAAGGTGTGTGTATGCATATATGTGTGATTTGTGCGCACAGTGCAGAGAGAGAGAAAGATTGGAGACAGTGTAAAATGCAGAATAGACAAATGTTTTAATCAGAGGAGGAGAGATAAAATTTGCAAGATCACGTTTATGTCTCTATAATAAATAGAAAATCTATTTTAACTACTGAGAGCAGAACTGATAAAGTTGGAGCTTATGATATGGTCTTAAATAATTCAGCACCAGGACCCGTTTAATAACAGGGTTCCGTCGCTGTCCCCGAAGTTACGTCTCAGCTGCTTTCTTTTTTCTTTTCCATGAGTAGTTTTCCACTTACCTTTGTACCGCGTGTCGTTGTTTAACAGCGTGACGGCTGACATTTCAATATGAACTGGACACATTTGGGTCTAAAACCTTTGACTGACTGATTTTTGAAACCTAAGCATCTGTATTTGTTTTGTTTTGGCAAAAATCGTTTTATTATTCCAATAATTTAAAGTAGAAACAGATTTTTTCATGCACCGCTTGCGTCATTACATCCATGATGTGCATCTTATTTATAGGTGCGATGGAAAAACATATGTTCTCCCTCTGCAATTTTTATTGGCATGCACGTTTATTTATATAACACATTTCACACACAGCGGCAACTCAAAGGGCTTTACATAAACATAAACATACGTGACGCATTAGACAGACAAAATGTATATAAGAGTGGAAACAAACAATTGTCATTGGCATGATTACATTTCTGCCATTTTGACTTGCGTCTAGTTTCTGTTTTTCTTAGAAGATACGAAAGTTCAGCAGTTAACGGCCTTCGCTCATTTTGTCTGTGACAGTTATTTCCCCCTTTTCTTGTCACAGGCTTTTTAAACTTCCCATTTAAGGTGTTTTTACCAAATACGACACCATCTCTTCCACCCTCCTTAATCCGAGTGCAGAGGTAAAATACCAAACATCCCGAGGTGACTCCATATCCTGGTATGGTCTGCTACATAGATTTTCCAGACCTGTTATTTTCTGAGTTACACAAAATGATTTGAATGACTTTGCTCTGTACGCTGTGCATTTCCTTTGCAAATTGCGAAACAGCTTCATCAACAAAACTGTACTGCAAAGCAAGAGACTCATTCGAGAAACCTCCTTTACACCAAAATTAGCTGTTTATAAACACGGGTTAAAAAGGCAACTGGCTCCTTTCCCATTGCGAGTAGAAAAGTTTGCCTCTCTTGTTTTTTTTACCCCTGGGGCGATGTCACGAATTCACCGAAAACTGAGGCGCTCCCTCAACTCGCTGTCTTGCCAAAATTGGCACGTTCACCTCGGTGTCTGGTTTCTGTAACAGCCGTTAGGAGCCGATTTAAAAACCTGTGTCTATTGTCATTATACCCAGGAATTAATGCAGATTATATCCATTCCACTCCAGACAAAAGCCAGATGTTAGTGGCCGTTTTTCACCAGTGGAAAAAGGGGCTTTATTAACATGTTGCACCGCGATATGCAAAACTAAAAGTTGACAATGTCGAAACTTGAGCTCATCGTAAAAGCCGAGGCATTTGTGAACTTGCGAAACCGCTTGTGTTCAGCTTGAGCTCACAAACACACAAACAGAATAGTTTCCTCTAAACAGCCCAGAAAACAGGAAACCCAGACTTGTACATTTTGAAATCATTAACACACTTAAAGCCACATGCTTGCAGCCTGGCTGAACACACACACACACACACACACACACACACACACACACACACACACACACACACACACACACACACACACACATGCAGTCTCTGTTGACAGACACACGTTTCACCCCCGTGTTTGTGTGGGGGGGCGCTTCCTCTGTTTTACAGTCAGGATTAATGGTTACCAGTGTCGGTGTGCCAGTTATAGCTGTGGTAGAGCCGGACAGCCCTGCACAGTTTTACTGTTTGAATGTTTTTCTTGCCGGGAATAAAAAACAGAGATCAATAGAGATTCCCCTCAAGCTAACCCAGCTCTGAGTACCACTGATGGGTAACAGATGGGTTCACAGTGTGTGTGTGTCAGATATTTATACTAGAGTTTTTCTCTCTCGTATCTTCTGTGTTTTTGTATGTGTTCAGTATTGTTGTTTTGTGTGTGTGTGTGTGTGTTGGATGTACAGCTTCATCTCTATCAGAATTCATTTGCAGCAGACTCTTCCTCCTCCTCCTCCTCCTCCTCCTCTCTGATTCCGAGATACGCTTCTTATGAGGATCTGAAAATGGAGGCTCAGAACGTGTTGGGAGTCAGAGAGCGTGTTTCCTGGCAACTCTCCTATCCCAATATGGCAAACTAACTGTCTTGTGAAGTGAGAGCCAACTTGTGTGTGTGTGTGTGTGTGTGTGTGTGTGTGTGTGTGTGTGTGTGTGTGTGTGTGTGGTGTTGTAGTGTGTGATGTGGAGTGTTGTGTGAGTGGGTGGTGTGTGTGTGTGTGTGTGTGTGTGTGTGTGTGTGTCCATGGTGGGAAAGTGGGATGGAGTTGTAAAGGGAAAGAGAGGAAGGAAGGAAGGAAGGAAAGGGCAGAGTGGAAAAAAGAGAGGGAGGTAATGAAAGAGTCATTTCAAAACATTTAAAGAAATGTTTCCCTCTCAGCTACCATTTGGATGTTGTTTCTGGAACGAAGAGCACAAATGTTTCCCCTCGTTCTTCCCCTCCCTCCTCTTCCTCCTTTACACTGTTCAGGAAGGGGGAATGGGAATTTAGGTTGTTATTTTTTTCACTGAACACTGGCATGAAGGTGTGTGTGTGTGCGCACATGAATAAAAGGCCTGTAGGCGGCTGTGATGCTGAGATTGATCTGCACTCTAGTGGCGCATCTTTGTGTGTGTGTCTGTGTGAGAGTGCGTGTGAGACCCTGGTGTTTGGCCTGAAGGAATGGAAACTGCTGACATCCTACAGGACTTCAACATCCTTGACAGGTGGTGTGTGTGTGAATGTGTTCTGTGTGTGTATGTGTGTGTGTCAAGGGGGCTACGTCTACATTTTGTTCCTCACACACCAGGTAACAATTATGAAATGGATTCTAGGTGAGAATGATTTGTTATAACAACACTGCTGGCACGTAGCCTGACACGCATGTACGCACTGGAGTGAAGGGTGGAAAGGTGGCGGTTTAAAAAGGGTTCTTTGTATTTAAAAAAAATAAAACAATCTCAGTCCACACGAGCGCTTCAACTCAGTTTTGAATCCCTGTCTGTACCAACACGCCTGAAAACGCATATCACGCCACCAATCGCGTACACCGGGCCTGCACGTCCTGCTGGACATGGGAATTGTCACAGATTGCTTGAATAAGATCAGGTCTCCTCCACAAGGGTCATGTGATAGGAGCCTGACGAATCGGCGAAGGCCTAGCTGTGACCGAAAAGACCCAATCAGCAAGCGTTTATCCAATAACGCAGCCCCAGAGTTTTCAAACTAAAATGGTAGCAAGCCGCTGTTTCCAAACTTCACCGTTTCAGGTTGATATGTTTTCAAATTAAAACGTATCAGTGTGGATGAAGTCTGAATCTGTGGGATGAATCCTGATTTGGTTTGCTAATCGTGATTCTACCCGAAGAAGAATATGATTTGTTGGCAGTCACAGGAAGACTCTGTGAACTCCTGTGTGCAACAGCGTTTATTTATCCAACATCTTTGACAGCGGTTCAATTTTAACTTTTATAACGGAGGACGAGATCAATAAGCTGCAGCCACTGTGCTGTTAGATGAAGTGTGAAGTTATTTGCATTCAGCGTTGCAAGGAACTAGGTCACAGTTGCTCAATTTCACAATTTTGGAGACGTATGCTTTTCTTTGAACGTCAGCGATTTGAATTTTGTTGATGAACAGGATATAATGGATGATGGCAGTGAGACAGATGGGCTCTAATCACTTCTGTGTATGAGTAAGGCTACGCTATAATGAATAACACGTTGTAACCCAGTAGGTGGGGTCTGTGTGGAAGTGAAACCTTGTCGCTGTGCTGCTCTTCAACGCTCCGCCCAGGACGGGGGGGGGGGGGTGTTTTTCCAGCTGAGTTAACGTACTGAGACTAACCGAAGATTAATCACTGTGTGTGTGTGTGTGTCCTGCAGTGTCGCTGACTCGAAGGGCATTCACTGCAAACACACAAGGAACTGTTGCACATGTCAGTGATCATAACAAGATGCAGTGCAGCCACAACACACACAGAGGCCCTCAGTACACACACCAAAAAAAAAGACACATGCATGCAGACATGAAGAAGCTTGAATAAATCTGGGTCTACACGCCTGTTGTTTGTGATTAATTGCAAAGCAGCATTTGCTATTGATTTAAGGTGTGTGTGTGTGTGTGTGTGTGTGTGCACAGGCGCTGACGGACTGTGGTTTTAATGTACTGATTTAGATGCAGGGGAAAACTCAGCAAGCACAGCATGTCTCTCAGATTCCCACAGGACTAATACAGAATCACTCACACACACACACACCCACTCAGCCCCTCCCCCTCGTACAGACAGCACCCTTTCCCCTACACACATGGTTAGTTTTATCAGGGTAATGGCTGTGCGGTGCGTTCGGTAATGGGCGGGGTGGAGGGGAAACCTCAGCTAAACATGAAACCGTTTCCAGAGAAGGTTGTGATTGAAAGAGGCAGTAAAGGTTCAAAGGTTCAAAGTTTACTAGTAGTCAATGGTGCGTGGACACACACACACATGGGCTGGGGGGGGCTCTAATAAAAACAAGTGTAATAAAAACAATCGATAGCTGTTATCATGTTGAGATATGAAATGTTTTATGAGAATTCACTCTGTGGGGGGAGAGTGATGGATCTGGTTTTAATGGTGAGGTGTGTGACGTCAACATGTGTTTTGTACACACACACCTCACTTTGAGCAGAGTAGATTATTTGTTCACATAGGTCTTTTTTGTCGGATTGATATTTGCTGTAGAATCCAGCGGAAAATGTCACACATCAGCTCCTTCTGACTTTCTGTGGACTTTATACCCGAGGGCTGCTTAGAGGAACTCCGGAGAAAGAGAGTGTGTGATCAACAAGGCGGATGTGATGCCCTTAATGCCCCTGTCACATCGCTGCTTCCTCCCAGTTGAAGAAGCCTCGACACCACACGATGAGTCCAGTGCTGCTGTGACGACTGTGGTTTGAGTCGGTGGTTACATTAACTGTCGTCTTCTTCGTACTGCAGTCGCTCTGTGGTCTCTCTTGTTGAAATGGAGTGCGCGGTGGCTCGGTAATAATGTGATTACAACAGACTGCCTCGGCATAGACACATCAGCTTGTATTGATTGTGCACACACACACACACACACACACACACACACACAAACACACAAAAGTGATAGAATGTATAGTAACAATCGATCGTCTTCGTCTGTTATTAGTTTGGTTCTCGTGGTACGAGGCTGACTGACAGTTATCTTTCTCTTTTTTCTAGGCGATGCCTTCCCGACAGGCTCCGGTCACTTCCTGTCTGGTTATCCAGGCCCCTCCCCCCTGACCTCTGACCCTGCGTACAGATCGGCCAATCCCAGCAGCCTGCAGATGGCTCAGCTCTGGGCATCACACGCTCATGAAGGTAAATTGGCCTCCACAAACATTTACGTCTCTCTCCGTCTCTCCCTCTCGTTGCTGTTGACCTCCTTTCCGTCTCCGTACATAATTGAAATGCTAGAAGACACATGACATCACAGTCTGCTCCGTCCAATGCCCAGGAGGCTTGTTCCTCTTCTGCTCCTCATTGCTTACCCCAGTGGGATCCTGTTCCATTTCTGTCTCTGCTGGTAGCTCTTCTCCTGGCTCTGTCCTAAATGCGTCTCACTCCCTATGTCCACAACTGCTCTCTTACTTTCGCCTGTCATGCGTTACTGTAATCTATCTTTCTCTCACTTGTTCTTTTTTTGAACTTCCTGTCCAGTAAGTACTTTGTCTCCGTCTGTATCGCTCCTGCCCCACTTTCCGACACGTCTTTCCTGACCTAGCTTATGAGCACGCTTTTAGACACAGATGTTCATTTATACCCCTGAAGGACTGGGAGTATCTTTCATGTGTTTTTGTCCTCTCAGTCCTTCCCCTCTCTCCTCGTGCTCCTCCTCTGGCCTGCTCAGTGTGCGATTGAATCTCTGTTCCCTCCTCGTTCCCTCATGTCCTTCTGTGTCTCCTTATCAAATCTCTCTGGAGTAGAAGGTCAGATAGGAGGAGACACATTTCGCAGTGCGTTTTGGCACGGTAAAGCGAGAAGGACGAATGGATTCCATTTTTAAAGCCGATTGCATCACCTGCGCGACAGATCTTGTTCGGTGCTTTTCCAAACACAGCAAATCAGATTAAATGTGATTAGTTTTTTTTTGGTTTTCCTTGAGATTTTTGTCTTGAGTTGACTTTCTGCTATTCAGGGTCACTTCAAGGGGGCGGCGCAGGCACGGGATTACAACTGAAGTAAATTCAGAGCCAGGAAATGGTCATAACCCTTTTTTGTATCTTTGTGCTGAACCAGGCAAATCTAACACCTCTTTAACACCAAGATTAGCAGGTATATGCAGTTTTTTTTCATACATGGAAACCTGACTTTAAAATCCTAAAAAAAGTGTCAGAAACGCAACAGAAACTGAGAAGCTCTCTCACCTCGCTGTCTTGCCAGGGTTGCATCTTGCACAATACACAGAACAAGTCACACGTTGTTCACAAGGTTTAAAAACCAATAAGCACACCCAGGAGTTCAATGCATGTTATAATGTTGCTCCAGAAAATGTGCAGCTTCTTGAAGAAGAGGAAGATGAAGAGTACCGTGACCCGGGAGTAAATATTATTCCTATTTTACACTGTTTTCTAACAGTTGGTAAACCTGCTTAAAGGTTATTGACACGTTTGCCAGTGGAGGAGTTTACCTCACAGTTTCCCCCCCGGTGCATCATGTTCGATATCCCACACTGTAAACGGAGGAGCTCTCTCACCTTGCTGTCTTGCCAAATTAGCAGGTTCACCCAGGTGTAATGTTTCCATCACCGGAGATGATTAAATCCCCTCATTTGGCCTGGGAGTGAATTCCGATTGTATCTGTTCCCATTGCAGATGAAATGTTATTGGGTGTTAGTGTTTTTTTTTTTGACCAGTGGAAAAGGGGCTTAATGCCGGCTTTAACCTAAACTCTCCTCTAGGCCGCAAACAGGAGGAGGGTGACTTTTAATGCAGCTCAGGTCAGCCACTTGTTTCCTGCCAAGACGCACCCTGCGTGACTTCCCAGGAAGCCAGAGAAGGGAGGGATGAAGAACATATGGACTTTAGACGCTTGACTTAAAGTTGAGCCTGAGCTGAAGCTTGAGTATATAGAGCTAAAGAAGCTGAAACCTCCTGCAGACATAAGCAGCCGTGCAGGCTTGACTTGCTCTGATATGAATAGAATCCTTCACTGGCTCAAAGAGAGTCTTAATACCTGGTGAGGGGCTTTAATAGCAGCTAAAGTTTCTAAGAGCTGGAGAGGTTTTTTCCAGGCAGCAGTTACTTTGGATATGCCTGCGTCACAGGAACGCCCGTATCTAACCTGTCAGAGATCAAGGTTAGCCGTTAACTGTGGTTAAAGGGAGCTTTGCAAGAAACCTATCCTGCATTCCTCTACTCTCGTCACATCATTCCTCTTATATTTCTGTCTCCGTGGGCCTTCCTCTCACCGCTGACGCCCCCAACCACCCGCCTCTCCCCGGGCCGTCTCCGTTTCTGCCCGTCTCAAAACGGACAACAGACAGATTTATTCAGCTTTGCTCCCCGACACTTAGTGCTGGAACACTAAGCGGCGCTTTGATACTTCTGGGAGTGGCTGGAGTGTGGGAACAGGGAATGTCTCACTCATCTGGGTGGTGGTCGTTTAAAAAAAACAAAACTTGTGGCTTAACTCTGTGTCATCAGCCAGCGTCCGAGTAGCAGCCAGCTCTGCCCTGACGTCCAGAGCATTACACCAGAGTGCAAGGCTTTGTCTATATTAAGACCTGGTCTCTGAGAGCAGCAGCTGGCTGACGGGCAGACTCTTGCCCAACTCATGGACAAAATGAATTGTTGTAGGTGACGAGAGGTTAAACTACCGAGTCAGTGTAGAACGATTAACATGATTAAAGTGTGAACAGAAAATGAATCTTACCAATGGGATGACTGTGTATAAATAGCCAAACAGAAACAAAAACGGCTGTTTCTCAGAATTCAAGGAGATCATTTCAGATGTTTACAGTATAAAAGCAGCAAATTCTCAGAAAAAGACAAACTATGAATAAAATATCAAAGTAGATGCTTCCCGACTTTGTATTCCTGTGCTTTAAGGTTTGGATGTGTAAACGTGCTTTACAAAGAAGATATATTAGATTTTATTGTCCAGGAGTTGATGCTGCACCATTTCATGAAACTGAATGTTACTGCCTGACTGGTCATCATAGTAACTGCTTATAAATAACTTTCCTGCCAATGCAGGTCACGATGTGGACAGCGGCTAATGGTCACAAGTTCCTAACACCACAGTACAAATCAAAGGAGACAGATTTTTATGTCTTTTAAGAGACCGTTCAAGCTGCTTTGACTTACGATGGAGAATCACGGCCATATTGAAGGAAAAATTTGAGAATTTGACATAGTTTGTCATAATTTAATGTCTAATATTTTGAGAAAAAAGATTTTTTAGGATATGAGTAGCGTGGAGAACCTGTTTTCGCTGGAGTTCCACATAACAAGTTCATTGTTTCTTGAGAAACTGAGAAACTACCGCTACCAAACATTTCCTCCTCCACAAAAGAGGGAACTTCCTGTAAGTCTGTGGTTCTTTCTTCGGAATAGACTCAGTTTCTTCCCAAGTCCCGATACTTTGAAGTATTTGTTAAACCTAAATACTAAAGTTGAACAAGAAACTCCATATTCCTCATTTTACCGTAGGCAATAGTCTTATCTTCTCCTATTGCTCCTGGAAAATAGCACATTACCTAAAATTCCGACTTAATTCTCATAATTTCCCAACTTAATTAAAAATAAATGAGTTTTCTACCCAGTAATTTGCCATAATTCTCCGTCGTACTGACTTTGAGGAGGCGTTCATGTTTTCCCCCGTCAGGAACAAATTAATCCCATTTGTCCAACGTGACATGAATGCGCTATTAATCTATATTTGTTAGCTGACAACAGAAGATGCTTCTATCCACATCCTCCAGGGGTCGTCCTAATCCTCCCAAAGGCTTAAAACCTCAAGGAGGCCAAGACATTACATCAATGATATATCAGAAATGTGACCAAGTGTGTGACATGTTCTGTGTGTGGTTGTCTTCAGGCTACTCCCCGCTGCCCAGCAGCCTGTACTCCAGCCCCTACCTGTCCCTGGGGCACCTTGAACCTCCCTCGCTGTCGCAGCACCCCCTCTACGACTCACATAAAGGTCAGTCACTGTCACCAAAGACCCTCATGGAGACAAACGGCTGAGTTTAGAGTTCATATCCTCTCATATCCTCTCATATCCTGCCATACATCAGTAGCAGCAGGATTAGGGTTAAGTCTTTTTAGTGAGCAGACCGTTCGGCTGGCAGGTGGAACTCAGGATTTCTTTTATTTTCTTTTTCTCATCAAATTGACAGATTATGTTCACCTCTGTGCTGCAGTCTGCATGAATCTTTATCATCTGTTAGTTTTTAGACTCATTTGTTTTGAATGTTTTGTTTGTTGCAGAGGGTTTCTACCTGCCGGCCTCCTTGAGCCAGTCTCCTCTCCATCCTCCGGCTGCGCCCCCGGCCGCCCTGTCCAGCTCCACGCCCCCTCAGAGGACGTCCCGGGACTGCGGTAGGGACCGGCTCTACCGGGCGGAGAGGGAGAGAGAGAGGGACAGGGAGCGGTCAAGAGAGGAGCAGCGGTCAAGAGAGGAGCAGCGGTCAAGGGAGGAGCAGCGGTCAAGGGAGGAGCAGCGGTCAAGGGAGGAGCAGCGGTCAAGAGAGGAGCTGCGGTCAAGAGAGGAGCTGCGGTCAAGGGAGGAGCAGCGGTCAAGAGAGGAGCAGCGGTCAAGAGAGGAGCTGCGGTCAAGAGAGGAGCAGCGGCCTCACAGTGTGGTGGACCTGACGCAAGATGGGCGGAGCGAGGAGGAGCGCCGGGCGAGGAGCGGGGACCGGGAGCGCGAGAAAGAAAGGGACCGGGACACGGAGAGAGACAGAGATGGTTGGTCTTTTCATCCTCACCTCCACCAGCAGAAATCCCACTCTCATCCCTCCACCGTGGAGGCCAGATCCAGGCCTTCTCCTCTACAGCCCACCTTCCCTTCACCTGGGGGTGCGGGCAGGTTCCATGTACCGGAAACGGACAGGAGGAGTCGGGATGAAGAGGGCGGCTCTCGACCCCATCACAACCATAACTCAAATAACTCAAACTCTCAACCAGACAGACTGAGGCGGAGCGATTCTGCGGCCACGTCGGCTGCGAATCTCCAAATCTCCTACGCCCTTCCACCTGCGCTAGCTGGTCTGCCCCACCCCTCCACGCCCAGAGACCCCAACAGAGAACAGCGAGTCACCGCACCGACATATGTGCCTTCTGTGGAGGTTTACGACGAGCGGGCTGGGCCGATCCAGATCGCCTCACAGGCCCGCGACAAACACAGAGAGCGTGAGCGGGAGAGAGACAGAGAGCGTGAGCGGGAGAGAGACAGGGAGCGGGAGCGTGAACGGGAGAGGGAGAGCTACAGGCTTCCTGAGAGGAGCCCGATGGATCATCCTCGACTCTCCCAGTCTGGCGATTCAAGCAATCAAAGAGAGGAAGGTTCAGTCATTTGTTCCAATGGTTCCATTGGTAAACGAGTCCAGGACCCATCGTACTCCTCCAGTCAATCAAGGTTCAGCCCAGAAACCAGGGACACCTCTAAACACTCAATCCGATTGGGTATGGAGCGTGCAGGGGGGGAGCCTAAGTGGAATAACATCAGCCCATTGGCTAATTATGCCACGACTCACATGGCTGCTCTGGCAGCTCAACACGGACACACACTCTCCTCACCCCACAGCCAACCTACACAAACACAACTGTCCCCACACACAAGTCACCGGGCCAACAGCAACCCACACTCCCACAGCCATTCTCCCCAGACTCACACCTCCCAACATGGACATGGGCGTTCAGGTGAGGAGGGGAGTCAGAGACGCTACCTGGACCCATCAGCTCTCTACCGACCCGGGGGGTCACTGGTGGCAGGGTCCAGTGGGGGCGAGCGTGCTGGGGGGCCCGAATCAGACCCCCAGGAGGTTTCAGCCATGCAGAGTCTGATCAAATACAGTGGAAACTTTGCTGCTGAAGGTCCTGGGTCGGCCAGACTCGCTGCAGACGGCCGAGGGCCCTTTGGGGGTCTGGGTAACATTGGCATGGATGGTGAAAGAGAGAGGGACCGAGAAAAAGAGAGAGAGAGGGAAAGGGTATCGGTCGTAACTGGTTGTTCAGGGGCGTTGAGGGTTCCTCCCCAGCTGAAGAGGGAGCAGGAGCGGCCGGACAGCGCTCGCTCGTTTGGCCGGGAGGGGGAGGGCGAGGTGCGGCACCCTCCGGTCGGCATCGCGGTCGCTGTGGCCCGACAGAGGGACTGTGGGAGCAGCAGCAAACCAACCAGTGGACCCGCAGACACACAGAGACCCCTTCTGCAAACCGCTATAAAAGGTAATTGTGGCTCTTTATCTAAGATGATTTGACTCAGACACACATTCTGCAAACAACTGCAGTAAAACTTTGCTGTCTGTGTTTTGCATGTGAATAAAAGCATACCCTGAATAATTAAATTGTTAAAAGGACTTCGACACTGACACATGGTGCTGGTCACTCGGCTGGTCTTTATATTTCTTTCTGACAAGTTAAACCAAGTGTATTTAATATATTTTAAACATTTTCCAATGTACTTTCTCCTGCTTCTGCTTTGGACTGTGGGCTGTGGTCCTGCAGGGAACATGGATCCGTTTAGTTAAATGAACCAAGAACAAGTGATTCCTCATTTTGGTTCCCATGAATAATAGAGGATTCATTTTCTTTCAGATTAAAGTCATATTTCCTCCGCCCCTGTTTGACTTTGAGGTGTTCATGCGTGTAACTTGACCATAATAGCCAAAGAACTTTTCGCTAATCGTGTCATGGGATGCATTTTGTTGAAAGGCTCCTCTTGGCGAGTCAGCTCTCCGTGCTGCATAGCAATTCCTGCCATAGTGCTCTCTATTCTTGGACATCAAGGTCATTCAGCGACAGTGCTCCCACTCCATCTCCCCTGGTTTCTGTTTCTCTCTCAGCTCCATGCTTATTCTGTCCATCCACAGTTCAGCCTCTCTCTCTCTCTCTCTCTCTCTCTCTCTCCTCTCTCTCTCTCTCTCTCTCTCTCTCTCTCTCCTCTCCCTCTCTGAGAAGGTCCCACCTCAGGCCCCTTTCTCTTCCTCTTTTCTTCAACCCCACCTCCACCCTCTCTGCATTAAACATTTCATTACAGAGTGAAGCTAAAAGCTACAAACAAGTCTTGAATTACAATAAGACCATCATAGCGTTGCTAAGCAATGGATTAGTCTGGAGAGTGACGGTTGTGTGTGTGTGTGCATGTACATGAGGAATTGTGTGCATTAGTGAAGATGTTTATGTATCTGCGTGTGTGTGTGTGTGTACACATGCATCCCTGTTGGGGGTTTATTCATTTCCTTGCTTGAGCCGAGTGATTGGTTTAATAGCGTCATTCCCCTGAGTTAAGAATGAAGTGCTCTAAATAAACGTTGAAGGATTTACAGTGAAAATCCAAATAGAAGGATGGAAGGGTGGATGGATAGATGAGTGACAGATGGAGGGAGGCAGAAAGCAGAGGAGGGAGAGGCTAACTATAAGATGTGAACAGACGGACGGTGGTCGATGGGTTGATGGACGGGAAGAGAGAGGAATGTCGGGAAGTAAAGAAGTTAAGAGAGTGTGAGATGAAGAGGAGCAGCGATGGAGGAGTGGAGAGAAAGAGGGGGCGTGCAGCGCTAATCGCTGGTTTTCTGATGCAGGGAGGATAGCATGTGGGACAGGCTCCCCGTAACCTTGGTAACAGTCTTGAAACCTTTCCTGCGGAGCATGTCAGGGATTGTCAAAGTCTCTTGTCCCTTTTGCAGGCTACACACACACACACACACACACACACACACACACACACACACACACACACACACACACACACACACACACACACACAGACACAGACACACACTTCTAGAGCAGAACTGAAGGATTCACTTGTATAAAACCTTTCTGCTGCTCAGGGACCTTCAGTCAGCATTGATGAGATGGAAGAGGGTTAAATGGAAAGTGCGAGGAGGAGATCCTCATGTTTATTCTGGGTGGCTTGGTTGAGTGCTGCTGCTGCTTGCTTCTCTTTCTCTCTCCTCCTCCATCTCAGCTGTTTGCCGCTGGCCCCTCGTAGTAAAGCAGCATGGGTTTAAGACTGTGTGTATATCAAGGCAGCAGAGGAGGCTAGCAACTGATGAGATGTGACACTCGGAGTGAGAGCTGTCACTCTGTGTTTGTGTGTGTGTGTTTGTACAGATTGCACATGGTATTTGTGTCCAGGCTGCAGCCCCAACATCTGATTTTGAACCTCTTGTTTTCTACGTGTCGTTTCACCATTACGGAGACAGCATGTGTATAATATAATACATGTGGAGAATCTCAGTGTTGCTGAGTAGTAGCCTGGTCTTTCAGTTTGAGAGCTTATTGATCTCATGTTCAGATTTTTTTTAATGCTCATTTAAAACCCTCCACTCGCACTCAAACACAGCCTGCTTGTGCTTACATTTCTTTAGCTCTGCTCCTCCCGCTGCTCCTGTGCATGTATGAAACGTCTGGTGCAGTGATGGCGAATTAAACCATAACGTTAATAACTTGTGATCCTTGATTTTTGTCGCGCCATGTTGACATGGGATCTTTTAGACTCTTGCGCCATGATGTGTAACCAGCTGTACAGGATTCTCCAAGATATAAAGCTAACACACCCACAACAAGGGCGGGAGAATTTAATTTGTCATCACCACACCTGCCATTCTAGGTGATAGTTTAGAATTTTTTTTTCAAAGGGGTAAAAACTAAAGTAATTGATGTAAATGATTATTTGCATATAGAGCGGATGTGAGGTCTGATCACAAGCAGCTCACAGGAGACACATTCAGGACGGATGTTTATACCAAGTCTGAACTGGGCCAATATTTGTCTAAATCACTCCCAGAACATTTATTTATGTTACGTTTGCATATCAATCTGTGTCAGGTGAGCGAGTGAAGACATTTATAGTCCAGCTTCTCACACACTGAAGAGTTGCTCAAACACAATCTTCCCATGGTCCAGCTCAGTCTGGCCTTGGCCACCGCAGATAACAAATAAGGAGTGTTATGTGCAGATAACAAATAAGGAGAATAACAAATAACAGGGTTTCATGTGGGGAGGAACATTCTCACCAGCTAACCTTCCCCAATGGCTGCGTCAGCAAACTTAGGTTCATAAAGTCACCCAGTGTAATAAGTGTAAGTCACACAGTTAATATAGGAATCTCTCAAACAGGCACTAAACAACCCTGTCTAATCCGTCTCGCTTCCCCTGTGCTTGAACCCGTCGTAGATGAGGAGCGAGGGGAGGAGCGCGCTCGCCACCATGAAGAAAGACTGCTGGTCGGCCGACTGGAGCGTGAGCAGGAGAAAGTGCTCAGGTGAGCCGCTGTGACTGATGACGTCATCAAACTATTTCTCTTCTGAACACATTAATAATAATGTGTCACGTTTACCTCCAGAGAGTCCAAAGAGCTGGCGGAGTTCACTCAAATGCACCCTCCTCCTTTGTCTGGCGGCCTGACGCCCAGTATGATGACCCCCAGCCTCATGAACCCCAACCTTATGGTGACAGGAGGGGCCGGGCGTTGGCCTCCAGAGCACGCCACTCTGACCTCCCACCCGTGGATGCCTCGGCCAGGAGGCCCCCCAGTCTGGCTCTCCAGCAGCCCATACAGTATGTATATGACATGCACGTCACTGAGGACACTTGCCAACTGCCGCAAGCACATGTGTGTGGATGTTCTCAAAATTAGCACCTTGGATGGCATTTGTAAAAATCTCAGTTTTAGTTGCTTAAAAAAAATATTCACATCAGTGTGGACCGGGCATAAAACAAGTGCTGTTCCACATGATGGACATTATGCAGAAGTTTCTCTTCTTGAAGGTAAACTGTCTGTGTCAGTTACCAAAGCATTACAGTACAGTAGTTTCGGGTTGGCCTCTTCAGAAGGTGTCAGTGTCATCGTCCTCGTGCTAAAGACAGAGTGTAAATCAACCCAACACCAACACATGACATGCGTGCGTCTTTCGGAGCCCTCCTCTGATTGGCGCAGCTGAACAGGGAGGTGTCTGTCGAGTGGCCGTCCAGCAACAGCCTCCAAGGGTCAAGCTCAACAGACATTCCTGATCTTTGCAGACATTCCAGACCTCCTCCCTCCACCTCCTCCGTTGTTCGCTCCCTGTCCAGAAATAACAGCATCAGGACACACATACTTCTACATCTGAAAACATGGAGACACACGCACAGGCACAACACTCACATGCACACAGAGCTCCCTACGTGTCCGCTCTGTGTAGACCCAAATCAAAAGCAGCTAAATTCACTATCTCTCATCATTGCTTCTGTGGGTTTTAAAACTGGATCAAGAACGATTCACTTCATCCTTTTCTTTTCCTTCCTCAGGCCTCGGTCCCTCCTCACTCCACCAGACCCTCCCTCCAGGTTACCAACAGTCTCTGCAAGGCTCCTTACCTCCATCTTACCAGTTTGCCAGGGACCCACAGTCTGGGCAGCTAATAGTCATCCCTACTGAGCACCTGCAGCACTACGGTATGAAGGCCACTCTCTGTCCGGGGGTTTGTTTGTATGCAAGTGCTACAAATCAAATCACTGATTTTTTACATTTCTTGCATTTTAGCAAAATAAATGAATGTTCATTTTGAGACAGATTTGGTATTTTTTGGTAATTAGCAAACAAGTAAGAAAACTGCCAGAGTCCATATGGTATTGTGAACCACGTAGTGTGTGTTTATTTGTTTGCTTCCTTAAGCACAATGCATGATGGTATATAAAGCTCTGTGCAACATAGTGATGCTAAATCAGGTTAGTGATTGGTGAGTGATTTCGGACACCTCAGTTTACCGTCTTCCTCACGCCTCCCTTCACTGCTCTGCAGGAGGCGATGTCATGGAGCGTGGAGGCCCGGTGTGGTCGGGGGTGTACGGTACGGGCAGCTCGCTGCAGCACGCGGCCCAGCTCCAGCTCCTCTCCCAGCACCAGATGCTGCGGCAACAGGAGCTGCTCATGATCCAGCAGCACACAGCTCAGGTCCTGGAGCTGCAGAGGAGCGCGCAGTTCGTTGTAAGTGGACATCAATTAACCCCCTAATGGAATATGTCAACAAATAAAAAAAATACAGACACCACCCTGTTGTGAGTGTGTGCGACTTAAAATGTCCTTAGGTCACATTTATGTAGTGCTTGACGATAATGAGGGCATCTTAGTGGCCCTCCGGCGCCGCGTTAGCCATGAAGATCGTAGTTTCTCTTCTTCACTAGCTGAGGTTGTCTTTTCCTGAAGGATCCAGTGGAAACGTTAGCCAGACAGATATTATTACATGCAAACGTAAACCCACATTCACTGTGACGTGATGAGGAGTCACATTAAGGACAGAGCAGATTCTTGATTTCAGTTTCCCTCAACAAAAACAAAACGGCATGTTTGGCCGTCTGTCAATTCTTTACCCTCCCTGTGCTGAGCCCATTGGTTCCCAGTAAAGATGGAAATCTTTATTTTCAAAAAGAGGTCGGTAGTCTCTTCCAACAGCTGCATTTAACAGGAGTAATTGGAGCATGAATTACATGCAATTTCCAGTTGTGGGTAAAATACATATCAGTGCTGTGGTGCAGCAGGAGAATAACTGTCATGGAGATCTGAACAGTGCAAACGCAAACTGCTATTTTTACCCTGAAGCACAGTCTTGCATCATGCGTGCACTGCACACACCACACTCTACTCTGTCCTCCCTTGTGTTTCAGGAGCGTTTAAAGGCCAGCGAGCACCGGTCAGACATGGAAGATAAGGCAGACAAGCGGAACACAGAGCCCAAACCCAGACCCTCCTCAATATGCTCCCCATCGCCTTCACCCGTCCTGCATCCGCGCAAACCTCCCCGTCCCTCTCGCTCGCCAACACCCTCCACGTCCTCCATCACCCCGCTCCCTCCGCTCCGCTCGCCTGTGACCACGCTCAAGTCAGAGGAAGTGGGGCAGAGAGTGTTGGTGCGCACGCCGACCCCCCTGCCGCACCCACCTTCCCCCCGCTCCGCCTCGCCGCCCCCGTCTTCGCCACGGCGGCCTAAACAGGAGGCGGCTGAGGAGGAGGTGGGACGGAGGGAGCAGAGGGACGGACAGAAACCGGGCTCTGCCCCTTTCAGGGCATCTACCCTGGTGAGTTTTTATCAGCTTCACAGCACTAAGAAAAGCTGTGTAGATAAGATGAAGGTTTCATATTGATTAAAACCTTTCTTTTGCTTTCCAGATGTCCCTCCAGGTTACCCGTACCAGTCTGTCACCGCCCCATTTAGCTCCCCTTTCCCCGCTTATCACATCCCAGCACCCACAGGGACAAACGCAGAGCTAGTCCCAGCCCACCGCTCCCGCTCTCCCACCGTCAGCTGCCCCTTTGCCCTCAGCACACATCCATTCAAGGCTCCTGGACACAGACATTAAGCCACAGAAACTAGATCCATCAAAGACGGGGTCTTTCCTCAAACAGGAACCCGGTGTGGAGCGGCCTCTGATGGGCGTGGCGCCAGAACCTCTGGGTCCCCTTCGCTGCGGCCCTGTGCGAGCCAGCCAAGACAGAGAGACGGATGGGGAAGTATCAAAGCCTCAGCCGCTACCTCTGTACGTCCCCAGTCCTCCACCACAACGAGGTGAAAGGCTGGAAGAAGTCAGGGAGGAAGAGCAGGAACAAATCAAGATGGAGGTTTTATCTTACTCATGCCAGGCAGCGTATCCTCCACCCCCTCCACTCACAGAAGCTGAGCCCAAACCCAAGGCCATCAAGGATCCAGAGCAAACACGATACCCACCATGCATCACTGCAGATTCAGACTGTCAGGAATCGACCTCAGAAGAGTGTTCTTCTGGAGCAAACCGCCAGCGCTGTGTGTGAACAACAACAACCAGACACTCCAGTTGACTCCCACACTCCCAATCAGAAAGAACTGGTTCCAGAGACCCCTGTTTATTCGCCTACCACTTCCGACTCTCCGCTCCCACTGGTGTTCGGCCCTGAGGATCCCATGGCAGGGATGCTCGCCCTGCTGGCAGCCAGCGAGATGGCCAACTACACCCGCCCCGACACCCCACCCGCCCCAATACTCCTACCGCAGGTAGAGCTCCTTCCTGTGGGCGCTGACTGCAGCGGCACAGGGCCTCTGGAGATGGTGGCCCTTGAGGGGATGGCCCTGCTCAGCCAAATGGCCCAGAGAGAGATGGAGCAAATCAACCAGGGCCAATGTGAGTGTGTGTGATAAGAAAGTGAAGGAAGATGTAAATGATAATAAGATAAAAATGGAGTCTAATACTCTCTCTTTACATCCACTCCAGGTCTGACGTTAGAGGGTCTGGATTGTCTTCTTGAGGCCAGCAGACAGATCCTGTTGGAGGCCATAGAGAAACAGTCCCACATCGATCTGCCCAGAACTCTGGACCCCAACAAGAAGTACAGCTGGAGGCAGAGGAAGGAGGAGCCGGTAAAATGATGAAAACATTTCATGGTCACCCACTGATGAAAGTCTTATCAGTTTCTTCCCTAATCTTTTTCCTCTCTTCCCCGCAGCTGTACAGTAAGATGTCTGTTGACATGATGGACGCAGTGGAAGTGGAGTACCGTGTCCGCCTGGCTGAGCTGCAGAAGACGTACAAAGAGCAGCAGCGAGAGATGGGCAAGCTGCAGAGACGCAGAGACAAGCAGTGAGTGCTGCTGCACACGGGTCACACGGGTCGGAGCATGTTGAACATGACTGAATCGCACTGTGGCTAGTAATGCACACGGTAATGTTCCCGACTCTCCAACCCAGACAAACACGCATGACTCTTTTTGTGTTTCCCTCAGAGAGCGGCTGCAGCAGGAGGATGAGAGGCGGAGTCTCACCAGACGGGGCAGAGGGCGACCCAGGAAGAGAAAACTTTTGGCCACACCTCCCAAACTGGACAGCAGGCCTGGAAAGTGAGTCAACATATGACCTGCAGCTTCTTTTCTTTTAATCAGTATGTTAAGGTTTTGGCTTCATACTGAGCAAACGTTCTCTCATCTCAGGGTGGGAAGGACAGTGCAATACTCTGAGGACTCTGAAGCAGGGGATGGACAGAGGAAGAGGTTCCGTGTGTCCAGGGAAGAGGAAGAGACGGAGGCAGGAAGTGGAGGAGTGAAGGTGAAACAGAAGAAAAAGAAGAAGAGCTGGACGGACCAGGAGCCATCCACCAGTCACGCTCTGGAGGTAACACACTCGAAGTGCATGTTTTGATTTCAGACACAACTTGATGCAATTGTTCTGTTCAATTAATGTAGCGGGTTTTTGTGTGTCGCTCTCAGGTGTTGAAGGCAAAGCGCAGCCATGAGTTTGAGCAGGAGCAGCTGGCGTCCGACCTCGACAGAGCGCTCTCGCTCTCGCAGCTCAGCTCGCTCGGCGCGTCCCGCAAACTCGCCTCCAACGCGAAATTAGACAAGTCAAAGGGCAAGTCCGCTGACGGCCGGATGAAAGAGCACGGCGTTCACTCCGCTGCCAAAGGAGGGAAACACAAGATGGCCGCCAAGGCTTCCACTTCAGAGGGCGTCCAGAAGGTGAAAGGTCAGAAGAAGACGTCTTTGTTCTCTCCCATGAGATCAGAGCTCAGCAGCTGCTCCAACAGTGAGTACATGCGGACGGACACATGATCCGATAGAGTCCAAGTAATGTTTTTACATGCCATCATCAAAACAGTGAGTTTCATAGCCAGCAGAGTGTGTGTGAGGGTAGTTTCTGCAGGTGAAGCATTTTCGTGGGATTTGAACAACCAGACATATTATTTCAAAACCGACTCATTTCATTTGCTCATTTTATCGATCCACCATATTTCCCTCATGTCAATCCTTTCCAATTCGCCCTTTCTTCTTGACACCTGCTCTTGTTCAACAGTTGCTTTGTCGTGGTAGAAACGTTATCACTGGTCGGTTGCTTAACGTGGTCGAACCCATCAGCTCATGCAGCTGCGTTTAGTTGAGTCAGGATTATTTCAGGTTTAGTTTGAGTAAATTTGAGGTCAAACAGAAACCATCTTTGACTCCTTGTCTTTGTCCTTGTGACCTCATGAATCATTAACCGCACTCTCTCCGCACCAGACTCAGATTCAGAGGAGCGCAATTCTGCCCGAGGGGGCTGGCCCCCTCTCTCTGGGACGCATTCCCATGGCAACCTGACCAGGAAGAGGCGGCCTGCATCGTCGCCGACGTCCCTGCTGTCCAGTCAGAAGTCTCAGAAGAAGAAACACAAGCACTTATCTCTGCTGCTGGAGGAAGCGGGCCTCAGCTCCTCAGACGACTCCTTCGACCAAGGTTACTGACCAAATCTTACAGCCCCCCCCCGCACCCTTGCTGTTGAGTCAGGCGATACTGTGTCTTTGATCCCGTCGCAGCTCGAGTCTTTGTGTGCTTGTCGCTCAGACGGCCGTTTTTCAGACTGTGCTTTAGCTCGACGAACCACCTACCTCTCTCGCTGCTGGCTTCTCTGCAAAGTTGCCTTTTTGAAAAAAGAGTTTAAAACTATTTCTATGGTGTTTTTTTTATTGCCTGGATTGCAAAACCGTTTTTGTAGCATTTGTACATTTGAAAACTTGTGTGAAATTTGTGAGATTTTGTTGTATTGCAGTTTTGGTACGCATAAGCTCTATTAAAGGTGTTGATTTGATTGGTACAGAAAGCGAAGCGCTGTGGTCCTTGTGTCTGCTTCATCCGTCTGTCTGTCTGTCTGTCTGTCTGTCTGTCTGTCTGTCTGTCTGTTTGTCTGTCTGTCTGTCCGTCTCTGTCCGTCTGTCCAGCTGCCACTGAACCTCACACATCCTCCAGTGCTCTCTTCGTCAAATATCCCTCTAGATTTCCCGGACAGGGTTTATCTCGCACACAGAGCTGAATCTGATTGGACAGAGATTATTCTTCCTGGTCAGCATAAATAAAGAGAAATTTAATGATGGGTTGCTTGTTTTTTTTGTAGTTTTGTGGAGAGGTTAGCTCCATTTCTATCAGACTAAATGTTGTATTGATGATGTGGCCTGGTGTTTGATGTTGTGGGTGAAGTCAAAGGGTGATTGATTTAGATGTTGGGGATATTTGGACAATAGAGCTCCTGTGTCTGTCTACTAAACCTTCAAATAACCCTTCTCCCTTTACGTTGCTCTCTCAGACGCCTTGCTCTGTCCTCTCGCCTTTCCCTCCTCACCTCTCACCCCCTCTCCCCCGTCCTACCCATGATGCTTTGAGTGTCTCTCAGCCTGTTCCATGTGCTTGTGCTGCTGCCACTGCGACATTACAGAAGCTTGGGCGAGGACTAGCGCAGCCCCGAGCCCACGCTACCCTCGCTGCGGCTAGTCTACTGTGGCGAAAGCTTTGCTTGAGCTAGACTTAGCTAAGGCCAGGCTACGCTACGGCGAGGCTGCGCTCTCGCCGCCGCCGCCGCGCTGCCCTGCCTGAGGCCACACCCCTGTCACCTGCTCTGTAAGTAGGAAGTGCCCCTCCCTCTATTTTTGTTCACCGCTAACATGGACTATGCTGAAATTGAACTCCACATACAGAACATTAACTTTTTCCTTTTTATTTTTTTTGTTCTCACAAATTAAAGCTCTTTAACGAGAACCATCTTTTACTCAAACTTCATATGACGATTATACCAAGGGGCCTCACAGGGCTGTCCTCTCAGTGCCTGCTTGTTGCTTGTGGTCTGCCTGCTGCTGTTAACACATGGTGGATTCACAGTACAACACATGCATCCAGTTTTTGCTTCTAAAACTAATTAACTGCGAAATTATTAAAAAAAAATATTTCTATCGTCTGAAATCACAGCAAATGTTCAAATTAGCCACTTAAAACAAAGTGTTGATTAAAGAGAAAGTTAAACCCAGAGAAAACCCTATTTTTGCTGATTTCTGGGTGTGAACATAAGTTAAACTTTGAGCCAGAAAAACATTATTAGTTAAGTTAAACACCAGTAATGTCTTATTTTATTAGTCCGATAACTTCATACTTTAATGTCAATGAGACGTATGTCGTCTGTTATGATTTAAAACATCTTGTACTGTGCATCCGGCCTCCTGTTAACACTCTAACCCCCGAGGAGACGCTCCTCCTGCTCATCTGTTGCCGTGGACCTAACTGCTACCTTGATTCACAGCTAACCAGCAGAATGCTAGTGCGTCTGTACCGACGGGTGACAAATTAAAACCAGCGTCTTAGAAAGGTGTCGAGTCAGAACGTTTCCAAAGTGTCTCAGAACTTATTCCCCCATTGGGTGTTTTAACACGTCGGCCCAAAATGTCCCTCAGGTGTTGAATTGGGTGGAAGTCTGGTGATTGCGAAGCCAAATTAAATCCATTTTAATATTCATCCAAGCATCAATGACCCCTCGCATCACTCGAACAACTTTCTATTGCTCAGCAGTGCCCACCCCCCCCCCCCTCCTCCAAGTGGACAAGTGGCATCGAAATGTCCCCACAGAGCCGACGATCAGCTCTATGTGCACGTTCCCACTTGTTGAGACCATGGTGTACGATGACTCATCCGTCTGAACTCTCAAACGTTTGTAATGAGGGGGTTTAACGCTGCATCTGTACTTATAATATCCGTCTCTGTGCAACTGTTGATGCACTGACACTCTCGGTCATCGATTTCCCCGACGACTTTCCAATAGCTGCAGATGTCAGTGTTCCCATTGAAACATCAGCCAGATGAGCAGTGTTTCTGACTGGACCCTCTTTCAAAGTCACTTAGATCTTTCCCTCCTGTCGTCTTTCTATAAAATCAGGATCGACTGGGCCTGATCAGTGTGTTACTACCTGCCACCGAGCAGATGTCAGCTGCTTCATTGTACCGTGCAATGAAGCAGCTGAGGCATCTGCAGTCCTGATATTTCTCCTTCATTTACTCAGGGTTTTAATTTGTCACCCGTGTGTGTGTGTGTGTGTGCTCTACTGGCCTGTCAGTGGAAGAATCTTTCAGTCTTTCACCTCTCACTCTGTCACATTCTCTCAAGGGTTTTTTAATAATGAATTATATCTGTCAGTTTCCTCACGTGGTTCTCCGTGCGTGCGCGTGTGTGTGTGTGTGTGTGTGTTGCGCGGCTCGCATGCATGTGGTAAATCACATTTTCCTGCTGTAACTTGCTTACACAGCGTAACTGAAGGTCGGCTGCAGTGGTTTGGACAGTCTATCCTCTCGCTCTCACTCCACTGTTATTTCTGATCAGCTGACGTGTCGAGACCTGTGATTTTGTGTGTGTGTGTGTGTGTGTTTGTGTTACTGTAAGATCCAGACGGCTGTTCCCTTTCCACACAGGGATTAACCCAGTCTTTGTCTGAGGAGAAGTTTCATCTTGGCTGTGATTCTTTTGTTGGTGTATCTCCTCTTTGGGTCGAACACTCAGTAGAAGCAACGGGATATGATTTGACCTTTGACCCGAATCTTCTCTTTGAAACAGAAACCTCCGAGGACGAAGATGACGAGGAGGAGTTCGATTCAGACGATGGCGGCTGCGAGGAGGAGAGCGGGCTGGGTATGCTGGCCAGGTTTGCGGCTAACGCGATCCCCGTCAGCTCGACCCCCTGAGCCTCCTCCACGAGGGGAAACACCGCAGCAGGCTAAGCACTCTGGGTAAAAACATAACGGACACAAATGAGTTGTGTGCGGGGTTTGCACAATACAATCTTTTTCATTTTGGTTCAGCAGGTTCACCATCTGAGCATTTGTTCAAGATTATGTTATTGATTCATGGTTAAATATTCATTAATTTGTAATTGTCACATCAGGGTGCATGTAATGATTCAGCCTTGAATTATGTATTAGTTTCAATTTGATCAATAGTCCTATTTACTGTGTTATTGATTTGAGAAAATCTAACACCTCAGTTTATTACTGGCTGCATGTTTATGGGAGCAGCTGGGTTTTAGCTCTAGGATCTCTGTGTGTGTGTGTGTGTGTGTGTGTCCTCTCTTTGTGAGGACCAGTTTGAGTTATAGACCCTGTGGAGTCAGGACTCCAGTGACCCTCCTCTTCTCTCCTCAGGTTCATCAGAGTACGAGTGGTCAGACTCTGGCTCAGACTTGCGACTGAGGAAGTTCCCTTCTCTGCTCCATGGAAAACGCTCCGCCCCAGAGCTGCCCCTGTTGCCCCCTGCAACCCGGCGCAGTGACCAGACAAGCCCCACCAAGCGAGATGAAGCGCCAGTCAAACGCAAGCCCCTGCCCAAACCCCGCCCCTCGCCTAGATCGCCCCGGCGATTTAGCTTCGACCTCGGCAGCAGCCACGGGTTCGGAGGCTTCAGCGAGGACGAGGCCTGGAGCCGACGACGCAGCGAGAGGATTTTCCTCCATGACGCCACCACCTCAGCGACTCAGATGTCTGTGTCAGGCCTTGGATCCATCAGTCAGAGCTCCTCCTCCTCGACCTCCAGCTCAGGCCCACCTCTGACCCCGAAGCCCGCCCCCAGACCCAAACCCCCTCCGCCCAGCAAAGAGGGGAAAGACCTGGTGAAGGTACGTCAATAATTAATTAATCAATCGTTAATTGTTGTTCAGCAAGTGAGTCAAATCTTTCCAATCTCCCTGTGCTCTCACTTCTCCTTTAAGCTCTGGTTCCATCGCTTTCTTTTTTCTCCTCTGACGTGAGTGTGTGTAAGTGTGTGTGAGAGAGACAGATAGAGAATGTTTAAGTGTTTGTGTCAAAGTGCCAGCAGGGCTTCCCAGTACTTCAGTCAGTGCAGCACTCCCCTGCTGTCTGTGTCGTGTAGCTGACAAGGAAGGACAACTGCTGGCAGCCTGGCACCATCCCACCCTCAGTGTGTGTGGTGCGTGTGTGGATGATGTAAATCTGTCTTGCACATCTTTAATGTCCCCATTAATTCATATGCACGTTTTGTGACTTTTTGAAAAGCAGAAGAAGAAGCTGAAGGACTCTCCTCTGCCTGTGAGCCCGTCCGTCCTGTGCAGTCCAATCACAGACGTCCCCGTTACGCTGAGCCTCAGCCCGACGAGGAAGAGCCAACCAAAAACCAAGATCAAGGCCAGAGAGGTCAGTGTGATGATGGATCAGCTGCAGAGTCATTACGGGTGTGGACCTAATTATCCTGGGAAGGACGAAACACCAGAGCATTTTAGTTATTAGACCTAAATGTGCACACACACTAAAGACAGGAAGAAAAGTCTGGAGAGATGAAGTGACTCCTGTGATCGACGCTGTTCTGTTTTATTGTCAAACCTCTTGTATTGTGTGATTTCTGCCAAAGTGTCGTATTGCTCTCCATCTGCCAGCGGCCAGAACTCCAGTGTGTTTTGAAAACAGCTGAAGTGTGGGCAGGGCTCTTTGTGGTGAAACAGCAGGAGAAAAAAACGTGTGTAATGCGACAGCGTGTTGTAAAATGTCGCTGTTTCCCTTTGAAAGTCGATACGTGGCATGTGACCTGGCAGCTTGGTGCGCTGCCACAAATGAAACCGAAGTAGCAATATCAGTTTGCAGAAAGTCAGGTTCAGTCCTCAGGCGGGTGGCAGATTTCATTTAAGCGCCATTTTTGCTTTTTAAAGATAAACTAATATAAATCCGATTTTTTTTTTTTCTGCCTTTATATGGAGTCGTAGTTGAGGGAAATTCAAGCCCCTGTTTGTTTTTGTGCAGCCGTCCAGAGGAGCGGTGAGCCGGCTGATGGAGAGCATGGCGGCAGACGAAGACTTCGAGCCCAACCAGGACAGCAGCTTCAGCGAAGACGAGCTTGTCCCTCCGCGCAGCCACAGTGTATCAGAGAGGTCCAACACACCTGGTCAGTACACACACGCACAGACACACACACTGCCTGTGCTTACCACACACCTGAAGTTATTTTGTGCGTTCTTAACACACGTGTTGTGTGCAGCTCCAGTGCAGTGTGTGTTGGATAAGGACTCTCTGGTGGACGGACTCAGAGTTCTGATCCCCATGGACGACCAGCTGCTGTACGCCGGACACGTGAACACGGTGCACTCCCCTGACATGTGAGTACAGACGCTGAATCCTTATATTGGAGCACGGTGATTGATTTGCAGCCTTTAATAGAGGAAACTCACATCTGTTTACTCTATTAAAAGCTGCAAATCAATCAGCGTGCTCCAGTTCTGCGTCCTGCAAAGTTTGCTGTCCTTGATTTGTGAAGTAGCCAGGTGCATTTTTGCAGATAAAAAAAACAAAGACTGGTTTGTTACAAAGTCCTGTTCAGTTTTTCACATGTACTCATCAATAAGGATTTGAACTGGTCACTGTACATGTGGGGAACCTGTAGTTACTCTGTGGGATAGTTTGATATTTGGCGTAATAGTCTTGTTCTTCTTTTTCTTGAAAATCAGATGAGTAGATTGAAACAACTCATGTCTCATAGCAAAATATAAAGCTACATCCAGCAGTTTGTTAGCTTAGCATAAAGATTTGTCATCATTTTCCCAGGAAACATTCATGATGAAAGAATTCAGGCTCATTTAGTGGAATTATATCTGAGCGTGGGAAATTTGTTCCAGCTTGATTGAATTTAATGGGAAAGATAAAGTCAGAAGAAAAACTCCACGGACAAACAGCCAGAGGTGAAAACATCAGCTTGTTGGTCAAGATAATAAAAACAAAGTACAGCTCTGTTTGCAGATGATTCATATTCCAGTGGGACGTGGCTGTTTGCTGTAGCTCTGCCACACAACCTTCTAGCTGGAGTCAAGCTGCTAAAGTCATTATTTGTAAAAGACAACACAGTCCCCGTCCTGCCACACATCAAATCAGTCAGAATCAAGATAAGAAGTCACTGCTGAGACGTCACTTAGACGTCACAGAAACCAGAAGTGACTCTGGATTCTGTCATAAGAAGCACGAGCCCTTTCACACTGACCCCCGACGTTTGGCCCTTACTCCTCTCGGATGATTCCCTCCTGCAGATACAGCGTGGTGGTGGAGGGAGAGAGAGGAAACCGACCACACATCTACTGCTTGGAACAACTGCTGCAGGAAGCTGTGAGTAAACTGCACGTCTCTCACATTTCATTCTTCTCAGTCCTCCTCATCTCTCTTTGCTTCTGCTCAAACACTTCGACCAGTTAGAAAAATGTTGTGCGCACGAGTGTTCGATGCCGTGTTGTGTTGACATTCACGAGCTCTTCATTCCTTGCTTGCAGATCATCGATGTGAAGCCTCCTTCCGTGCGCTATCTCCCAGAGGGCGCTCGCATCGCTGCGTACTGGAGCCAGCAATACCGCTGCCTGTACCCGGGGACCGTTGTCAATGGTACAACAACATCATCACACAAAGCAAACACACCCACGACTTTCATGATATGATTCATAATCCACTTACATGGACAATTTGATTGTAGCTGGCAGCGCAGACCAAGGAATAAGATCTTATCTGTGTGTGACGCAGCAGAGGCTCTTATTTTGAAGAGTCGCATGCTAATGGAAACCTAACTGCTCTTATTGAACACTTTGAGTTGAGTGAGCTCTGCTGCAGTGAAAAGGGAGGAACCGGGTGTGAAAAGTCTAAACACGTTCGCCTAGTGTGTCGAAATCAAACGTTCACTGCTTGACTGCTCGTTTTCTTTCCACCCAAAACAGGAAGTTCAGATATTGACGAGAACGACGATCTGATCACGGTGGAGTTTGACGATGGCGACACCGGCCGCATCCCGCTCTCACACATCAGACTGCTGCCGCCCAACTACAAGATCCACTGTGAGCACACGCCCCATCATACGTTTTATAGATTTCATTTTACCATCACTGCTGGGTTTTAAATCATGTACACTGTGAGTGTGTGTGTGTGTGTGTGTGTATTGATGGTTTTAGCACAAGTGATTTCCCAGTAGAGTGCTACTAACATGCCGCTATTCTTGTGCATTACCTTGGTGTATGTGTGTGTGTGTGTGTGTGTGTGTGTGTCTAGACTACTTCCTAAGTGGATGTGTAGATGTTTACCAGAACTAAAACCTCGTTCAGACTTCACGAGTGTCCATTTCAACACACTGAGACAAACAGCGTTTCCAAAAGTAGAGAAACGACATGAAGCTCTTTACTCACTACAGTAAAGATATGTATTGAGTTCAAAACACCTCGCTGTGTTACTCTAGTTTTACTTTCTGTTGTGGATTTCTGCACATTACAAGTTGATAAAGTTTCCAGAAGACGTTGGATCTTTAAGAGGAAACGAGCTCTGCACAGTCAAACAGACGTAATGGTGTCAGCCAGTAACCTCTCGCCTTTCCTTGTTTTGTTCCTTGTTAACAAACTTGAAATTCCTCAGTCTCTAAACATGTACGTAAGATTCTGGAGTTAAACTATAAAAGCTGCCGGCTCTGTTCCTCGGTCCAGGTGCTGAGCCGTCCCCGGCGCTGCTCGTGTCCAGCTGCTCCAGGAGGAGAGTCCGCAAGTGCAGCAAAGAGGGAAAAGAAGCCGGAACCAAGCCAGAGGAGACGGCTCCAAAGATCAAAGGGAAACCTGGTCGCAAACCCAAACCCAAACCAGGTGAGTCGAGAACTGGAGACAGATTTAGATATGGACGACGTGGTCAGCTGACCCGGGAGGCGTCCTGCTAGTTTCTATTACTCATTAGTACATCATGTCAATGATATGTCACCATGTGGGTCGATTAACGTTGTTGGAGTGGGCCCACTGGTCTAGTTTCAGTAGTGATGGGAATCTAGGCTCTTTAAAGGCAGATTAAAAATCCATGCGTGGTAGAAACCAGTAATGATTTATATGGGGGGGGGGGGGGAGATACAGAACATACAAACATTCATCTTTAATACAGGTTATATACTAGTATAAAAGCGAAAACTGGACCTATATATATGTGTATATATATATTTATTTATTTATATTTAATAGAAATCTGACCTTGAGATGTTTTATACAGAAGCAGATGAGGATTCTTAGTCTAGTTTGATGATCATGGAATTGTGAATTGTTGCAGAAATAGCCTCTAGATTAACGAGGTAATTCTTCGTCTTTGCATCTCACTTCAAAAAGCTAATGTACAGATTTAGAAAAACTAACAGAAATAGTTCACAGCCGCCATTTAAGAAAAGACGGGTGCACTTAGTGAGTTGGTAGAGGAAGCAAGTTTCACAGAAATGACTGAAGTGTCATTTCCCTCAGAATTATTGGCCGAGAAATGTTAATGTTTCCCGAAGGAGGTAAAAATAATGGAGGTGGTGCTTAAAGTAAAACTAATCCACCCTGCGTTAAGTGCTGCCATCACTTCTGCCTTTTATTTGCCTTTTCCTCTTCTCTGAGTGATTCCATGGGACCAGTAAAGGACGTCTGCAGCCACATCTGTCATAAAAAGATAGATTTCATTGTGCTTCTCTCCCAAGTGCTTTACTTATCCATTTAAGGCAGTTTGAAATTTACTTCATCCGTCTTTTATTGTTATTACATGTATTTTGTTGCCGTCCTTACTTCAACGTATTTATCGCAGGGACCATTAAAGAGCAAAAGTACTTTTGTCACGCTCGTCTTTTTTGATGAGTCTTTTTTAAAACGTCAGGAGCAACAAAAATAGCTCAAAGCTCAGAAACGCCTTTCATCAAACATGTCATATTTGACCATGGCTGTCATCTCCTGCATCGGTTTAATACATTTGCTCAAAACAGCGTCTTTGTCGCTCCGTGGAGCTCAGAGTGCGTTAGCTCCGGCTGTAATACACGGCATGTTGCATGTCTGATTCGCTGACTCTGGTTTTGTTTCGACTGGGTAAGCAGTTCTTAAATGTAGTGTTTTCATTGCAGAATTGTTTCCTTGCTGATATTGTTCTCAGCATGCGAGGCTGCAGACCACAACAATCATGAGGCCACACAATACAAACGTCAGCACATCCAGTGTAGTTGGGCCAAAAAATAGATTTGTTTGAACTTTTCCTCGTGTTTTCTTTTTTTTCCTCAGAAACCTCCATGACCCCGGACGGCCGAGAGAAAACCGATCCTCCTCCTCCCTCCACCCAGCCTGCCGAGAGACCCCAGCCTGCAGAGAGACCCCAGCCGGCAGAGAGACCCCAGCCTGCCGAGAGACCCCAGCCTGCCGAGAGACCCCAGCCTGCCGAGAGACCCCAGGCTCCAGCTAAACCTGCCCAGGACAGGACCTCCTCCGTTCTGAAGACAGGTCCAGAGAAGCCGCGCCCTGCATCCCGGCCGACAATGGGGACACAGGCAAAGCCAGCCCGCAAAAGCTCCACCACGTCCCCCACAAGCAGTCCGACCCTGCCCAGCCCGGTGTCCAGGAAGAGCAGCTCGACGCCTGCTTCTAAACCAGCTCGGGCTCTCCCTCCCTCCCTCTACCCGTCCACTTACGGAAAAGTGCTGACTGTGGACCTGTACAGCGAGCCCAACCTCAGCTCGTACAACAACCAGCGCAGAGATAGAGAAAATACCAGCAGTGTCAGTCCCACCACCAACAGACCCATGTCCAGACCCATGGCCACGTCTACTGGGACCAAGCCCAGTTCCTCATCCGCGGCCAGACCCACCTCTGCCTCCACAGCCAAAACCAAACCCTCCTCGGACCATCACGGCGGCTCCAGACCCAGCCTCAACTCTGGACTCCTTCCCAGCCCCATCTCCAGGCTATCAACATCCAAACCTGGCTCTTCTCTGGCTCCTAGACCTTCATCATCCTCATTGTCTTCTTCATCCGCCCCCAGACCCAAACTAAAGATGCCGTCAGACCAGCTGTCCTCCAGCTCCAGACCCATCTCCAGACCCAAGCCCAGCGCAGGGCAAAGTGACGGCGGAGGCTCGGCAGTGAGGCGGAAGTCCCTGTCTGCAGAGCCCCTCGTGAAGCTGGACCACGAAGGTGTGACCTCGCCCAAGACCAAGAAGACCAAGGCTCTGATGTTGCTCGAGGGTCGAGGCATCAGACCAGACCACGCCCCCATCCCCACGGCCTCAGCCAATCCAAAAGTGCTGAAAGCAAAGCTGAGAGCTCCAGATAGAGACACGGGTCTGCCAGAGAAAGACTCCAGCTACAAAGCACCGATGCTGGCGAAGGAGAAGACGGACAGTCGGGGAGGTGGTGGAAGAGGACAGGAGACAGACACCAGGGAGGAGAAAGTTAAAAAAGAGGAAAGAAAGGAGGTGGAGAAAAGAAAGGAGAGAAAGCTGAAAGAAGAGTCTCACAGTAGCAGCAGCTCAGAGTCAGAAGAAGAAGGTGACAAAAGGAAGATGAAGAAAAAGAAGAAATGCACCTCAAGCTGCTCGTCCTCCTCTTCATCCTGCTCTGGTTCCTCCTCATCTTCTTCATCATCTTCATCCTCATCGTCCTCTTCCTCCACTGATGATACGTCCTGCAGCTCCGATGAAGAGAGGACGGCTGCCCCTCCACCAGGCCCCGTCTCCACACCTCCGGCACAGGAGAAGTCAAAAGAGGAGACTAAAAAAGAAGAGGAAGAGGAGGTGAAGGAGGAGGCAGAGATAAAAATGGAGGAAGAGGAGGAACTATCGCCTCCCTCAGAATCTCCCTCCCCGTCAACCTCTCCGACTCCTGCTCACGCTCCCTCTAAACCCGGTAAACCAGCCACCGGGAAGGGCTCCGGCCAAAGGGGTCGTCCTCCGAAACCGAAGCCCAGTGGAGGAGAGGGGAAAGTGGGGAGACCAAAGCGGAGAGAGGGGGTCCACCTCCCCACCACCAAGGAGCTGGCCAAACGTCAGAGGCTTCCCAGTGTGGAGAACAGGCCCAAAATCTCTGCTTTTCTTCCAGCCAGACAACTGTGGAAGTGGTTCGGGAAACCAACTCAGGTGAGGAGAGGCATCGCTAATTGCAATTTTAAAGTAACATCCTCAGATTTTCCCCTCTGTGACCGGTTTGTCCTCTCGACCTCCTGCAGAGACGCGGTATGAAGGGCAAGGCCAAGAAGCTCTTCTACAAGGCCATCGTTCGCGGTCGAGAGATGATCCGCATCGGCGACTGCGCCGTGTTCCTGTCGGCGGGCCGGCCCAACCTGCCCTTCATCGGCCGCATCCAGAGCATGTGGGAGTCGTGGGGCAGCAACATGGTGGTCAGGGTCAACTGGTTCTATCATCCAGAGGAGACGAATCCTGGGAAGAAACTCATCGACAAGAAGGTCGAGTTTTAATTTCACTTTTATTTAGCATTTGTGAATACTGCGTGTTTTCAGTCTGCAAACAAACCGAGCCATGGATCAGTTTGACCTCTTAACGCCTCTTAAAGTCGAACTAAACTAAAAAAGCCTTTATTAGCAGAGTGAATTATAACACTTTGTAAGTCTGGTTCAAAAGATAAACACTTACCTGACTGAATGTTTGTGTGTTTCTTTATTTTGAAGCTTTTTCCTGATTGTAAATCTTGTTTCTTCTCCAGAACTGGGATCAGAAGTCTGGTCAGTCTTTACCAGCAGCTCTGCACTCGTCTATCCAGAGGAAAGACTTCATGGAGGTGAGAGGAAGAAAATGTTATCATGCCTCAGCTTGGGAAATCCATCAAATCATGGAATAGACGAATGGTTCTTAATATGGAAACTGCCATTGACCCAGAAACATCTCCTGCTGCGTTCCTCATATGTGAAAGACAAACTCTAAATAAGTAAATACTTTTTTAGATTGAATTGTGAAAGGAAATATGAAGCTTTATACTTTCCTTTAACCTGATGAGATCATTTCATTCATACATTTAGCCAGTTTGGTCCCCGTAAACCCCAGAGTGCAGTAAATTGTCCAGTTGAGTGTTACATACACGACAGAATCAAAGCGTGTGTCTCCTCCGCAGCGCGCCCTGTACCAGTCGTCTCACAGCGACGAGAACGACGTGCAGACGGTCAGCCACAAGTGCCTGGTGGTGAGCGTGGACGAGTACGAGCAGATGACCCACACGCGCCGCTACGCCGACAGCGAGGACCTCTACTACCTGGCCGGCACCTACGAACCCACCACTGGCATGATCTTCAACACTGACGGAGTCCCGGTCATCTGCTGAACTATAAAACCAAATTGTGACCCGACCTACCGACCTTGGACCTCGCAAACCCAACCCACGGTCTAATCACTGATCTCACGATTGAGGTTCTGGCTGCAGTGACTCGACGAGCGCCACCACTCCAGTACCATGAGGCGCTTCGACCTGACTGTCACGAGCAGCCACCACCACCACCACCACAGACACGGGAGACACTACAGACAGTATTAAAAAAAGGAACAAGTCTCCTGAAACATTTGCACACACAGACTCCATCGTCACAAAATGTTTTCACTCGTCGTCGTGTTCGCGGGAACGTTTCAGAACACGCGCGGGTACTTCAGTCACCTTCTACGTGTAAATATACTCTGCATAAAACACACCTACGCCCACATGCACAGACACGTGTAAATACTCACCTCATGTAACACACACACACACACAAAGTTATATAGAGGAGAATATGAGTGTTTTATTTTCATGTAACAGATTTATGTCAGAGTACTTTTTTCTATAAGAGGTAAACCGTCGAGAAGCTTTAATGAACTGTGAATGGTGATACAGGAGAGAGGTGTCTGTCCCTCAGTCCGCCCGTCTGTCTTCCTCCGTCCCGGCAGGACAGACACACGGGCGGGCGGACGCACACACACACATGCCGGTGGTGTGACGTTGTGATTCTGATGTTGCCGTGGTGATGTTACAGTCATGTTACAGTCATATAAATGTATCTACAAGAACAGCAGGAGCGACGGACAGATGCAAAAAAAAGGAGAGATGCACAGAAAAGAGAGAGAGAGAGAGAGAGAGAGAGAGAGAGATAGGTAAAGGTAAAGTTGCAATCCAAAAGAGAGCACTAAAAACACTTAAAGTCTACCCTCCGTTAATTTACCCCCCCCCCCCCCCCCCCCCCCCCCCCCCGTGACAATCCTCAAACCCGGGCAGGAAATCTGTCCTCGCGAGACTAGAACTTCTGACTCCCTCAGAGACTCAGGCTGAAGAGAGAGGAAGGAACCTTGTGCTGTGAAAAAGCACTTCTCATTTTAATCTTTTGAGTTCCTTACGTTAAAGGAAAAATCCACCCGGGAATAATTTAAACACTATTTTTACATTTCGTTGCCTCTTTTGCACCGAGGTTGAACAAGGGGCGCCAGTTTTCTGCTTCTGGGGCGTCGGAAAACAAAAATTATTTAGAGGAAGAAGAAGAAAAAAATGGGGTAAACTTCAACACTTGCAAAGTAACTCCACGAATGTACGGAACGAGACGAGCTGGTGCGTTAGCAGTGTGCGAGTCCCCGAGGTGGATTTCTCCTTTTCTTTAAGGTGTTTTCAGGGTCGTGAACACTCGCAGCCTTTCCCAAGATGCATCAAGGTCGTCGTGGCTCTGATGTTCAGTGTAAAGCTGCCAGCACTGATTTGATCAACACAATTAAATTTTTTTACCGCTCATCCTCTCGCAGTTGGGCCTCACGCGCTCGATGGTGCGGCTGCGGTGTTTGCGACCTCTAAATGTCCCGTGTTGGATGTGTTTTATATTTCTTTTGCTTCTGCTGTTTTATGGACGTCCATCCGACCCTCTGACGATCACATTTCGCCCTCCAAGCTCCTATTTGCACTTTGAATTAGCTCTGCTGCAGAGGAGTGTTGTATACGTCTTCCTAGAGTATTTGCTAAAACCCCACATCTCCCCTTTTCCTCCACACACACACACACAGACACACACACACACACGTCCACATCCCTTCCTACACCTTGTTCTTTTTCGGCTCTCTCAGCTGCTTATGAATTTTTTCTACGTGCCTAGTTTAACCGTTTTTTAGGGTGAGACTGTTGAATGTTGTGCTCAGGGTTGTGAGCGTTTGGGTGGCCTTCACTCCCCAGGCCTTGTGATGACGAGTCACCAAATCCCTCTTAGGTTCCGCACCCCCCCCCCCCCACGTTCTCCCGCCGTTACCCTCGGCTCCTCGAGGAGCTGGGGGGGGAAATCGGACTGGTATTTTCTCCAGTCTGCTGACGTAGGGAATCACAGTTCTGAATGATTTCGAGTTGAAACAACCCTCCGTTCCTGAGCTCCTAACCCACTTGGCTACACTATTGTGTATAGAGTGTATCAGATATATGAGAATACAGTAACTGCTGTATATACGGTTTATATCTGTGGGTATCATGTTGATTTTCTTGTATGTTTCTTACCACGTTGCCGTCTCTCTGCGTCACTGCAGAGACTGAAGATTGTCTTGTTGATATTCAATAGGTTTAATATTTTCTACTCTCTTGAGATCTTTTGGTTTTTGTCTGGATTTGTCTGATTTTATTTTAGGATATATCATAGTTGTATTCCCGCCGACACGTCTGGAGGACGACCCAAGATGTTGATGTCGTTAATGGGACATTTTTCGCAGATAAAATGACAAACGAAATGTCCGCCAGCGTTTCAGCACGTTTATGTAGACTCCTGCCACGATGGCGACCCAGTAAAAATAATGTTGGTGACCCGCTGACTCTCAGAGCTGAAAGTGGTTGAGCAGGTACAGAGTCGCTTTATGTTTCTGACATTACACAATATCAGAAAATCCTATCCGCTGAAGCCCCAGCTGCTCCTCCAGCTGCTGCTCGTGTTTGGCTCACAGGAGTCGGCTGTTTGAAATCCCACGTTCCTGCAGACCGTGGATCTCCGGCTGGTACCTCAGCTGTGGGGGTGAACCCGGCAGACACGTCGTACCTGTGTTTGCAGAGTGAACGAGTTAAAGTGCCCAGTTATGAATCTTTGTTTATCCCTGGAGCTGCTAAAGCACTTTTTTTTGTCTGTGTGAGAGAGAGAACACACACCACACTCTTATCCCCTTATATCATCACTCACACACACACAGGGTGGATTTGGGTGATCTGGTACAACGGGTGCTGATCTAACAAAATGTAATCAACACCAGTTTTACTTCAGACTTGACACAGCGTCCGTGACAAGTAATTTTAAAGTTAAAAATCTGTTATAAATAAGATAATGTTCCTATTTGTTATCAGATTGTGTCGTCGTCCATTCAAGCAAATAATAATAATATGAATGAGTTTTATTTCACGTCACCTTTCAAGTTGCCCAAGGACACTTTAAAATACATAAAAAAATAAACAAAGTAAATGAATTAAAGTGTTGAAAAAGTGTTTTGTCCCATTTTATAAAATGTATATAAACAATTTAATCAAATATACATTTTAAAATGTGGGATCACTATTTAAGTTCTCTGCTCGTTCTTTATGAAAACATGACTCCTTACATGTTTATATGAATTAGTGATATTTATGTGAATAATTTCCTTTTTCCTATTCTGTCCTTCATGATGTATTTTTAAAACGTGGTGATACAGAACTTTGGCCTGCATTAAGATTCAGGCTTTTTTAACCTTCTCAGATTAGAAAGTGAAACGTCCCAGATCAGCAAATTCAGTTAAATATCGGAATAGGTTGCAGAAGTAAAAATGTGCATATGATCACCCAAATTCTCCCAACACGTCTTTATAACCCTTAAAGTGAGTCATTGCCTTCCGATGTCTATGAGCCCACGATCTCCATCCACAGTCCAGCCTTAGGCCTTCACACAGGGTCCAACACAGACACACACACACACACTTCCCCACATAGCCTTCATTTGGTGTCATATGTTTTAAGAGCCTGACGTCATATATGTTCTGTCTATCACCGTTTATATGTTTTACTTTTGGTCTTGGTCTGATTTTAATTTTTCTCATCTCCTTTTTGGTTTTAAAATTTTTTTTTTCGCTTCCCCTCTCTGAACAATCGTCCAGGCCGCTCCAGCAAATTCTGCTGACAGGCACCGGGAGCTAGCTGCTAGAGAGAGAGAGAGAGAGAGAGAGAGAGATAGAGAAGAGTGGGAGAGAGAGAGAGAGAGAGAGAGAGGTGGACTGGAGGCTGGTTCTTCGTCTGCTGTTCCTTCAGTATCGTTATCGTCCTGTTACAGAAAAAAAAATAAAGATTATTTTGAAAATAAATAGAAAAATCATCTAAGTTTTGTAAATGACTCTTCAGCGTTGAGGGGAGAAAAAGCAGAATATACTTTGTACACACGTCGAATCTTGTAAAAATGCAAAAAGAAAACATTTTAGGGATGAATCTGAAACCAGATCTATTCTGTCGCTCTATACTGTACGTGTATGTATTTTTTTTTCTTTTTTTTTTTTTTTTTTTACAGACAGCAACCATGTTTATCAGTGTTTCTTTTGAATTGTTTTAGTAACTCAGTATTTTATAGTTAATCAATAAACAGATGGAACTGTACTGTGGCTGTGTCTCTGAGTCTCTGGCATGAAAACAATGTGTTCCTATTAAACTGCACTTTTCATTTTCATCCTCTTTGACTCGCCTGCTTCTCCTCAGTGACGAATCTGCACGAAGAACTTTCGTTTAAAGGAACAGTTTGGTAATTGGTGCATTAGCGCCACCTTCTGAACTGGAGTGTGTTTGAGATATGAACGAAAACATGGCTGAGAGGTCGTGTACATTTTGCAGAGTGAGCTGGAAATTTTTTTGTTTTTAGTCACAACCAAACTTAATGGAAAAAAGGAACATTAACAAGAAGTAGCTAAAGTGACAAATCATATTCGAGAGAACATTATTTGAATGTCTACTTTGACTCTAGTTTGGTCCATGTGCCATCCACTAACAAAGAGGAGGTGGAGTTTATGAGCTATATTGCAGTCAGCCACTAGGGGGAGATCGAGATGCTTTGGCTCAACTTTTCATGTCGTCCATCTTTATAAAGCCTAATATGAAGCTACAACCAGCTGCCAGTTAGCTTAGCTTAGCATAAAGTCAGGAAACGGAGGGAAGCAGTTAGCCTTGTTCTGACAAAGCAATGAACACAATATATTACTTGAGCTTAAACCACTGTGAGTTGTAATGTACCACACTGTAAAAAGTACTGATCCACGGAACATAACATTTGGTAAAAGGGCAAATTTTCATTTTTACACTTGAGTTTTTGTACGAATGAAACAGAAAAGATGTAACATGTTAATTGTGGGGGGTTTCATCAGCTTTGGACCGAGCTAGGCTAGCTGTTTCCACCTGTTTCCTGTCTTTACGCTAAGCTAGGCTCACTGAACTTTAATGTGTTTGTGCCTGTTTCAGTTTGCGAGGTCTGTCCCTTTAATCAACGGTGGACTCCATCAGGCCTCCATTTTGGCAGCCCAGTAATGAAGCTGCTGGTTGTAATAAAATGGAGGAAAGTTCAGCTTCCTCTGCAGAGCTGACCGCGGGAGACACATTTTCCACCACTGACCGTTCATGACTCTGCACTCTGAGAGCTGCCAAGGGTGTGTGTCTGTCTGTGTGTGCGTGGCTAAGTGTGTGTGTGGCCAAGTGTGTGCGTGGCTAAGTGTGTGTGTGGCTAAGTGTGTGTGTGGCTAAGTGTGTGTGTGGCTAAGTGTGTGTCTGTGTTTTCTAGATTCCTGTGTGTCCACGTGTAATTAAATCTTTGCTGACGTGAACTGAGCGTGTTCCTGTTTCATGGTGAGAGCAGCAGTCTGAGGTTCGGCCGCCTCGCTTCCCCCAAAGGACCAAAATCAGCACAACATCAGAACCTGCAGGGAGCTTCCTCTGACACACACACACACACCACACACACACACACACACACACACACACACACACACACACACTCACACTCACACTCCATCCTGCCTCAGCAGCTCACACACCCTCCAGTGGGTGTGTGAGCATGCACTGCTCTGATTGGCTGACACCACACGAACACAGGTTTTCTATAGGCTGAGCTTTCATTACAGTTTGAGCAGAGGGAGCCAAGATCCAAGGGTGTGTGTGTGTGTGTGTGTGTGTGTGTGTGTGTGCCCGCGCCCTCTGTACTGTTGAATCCCCCCCACCTTCGTGTGTACATTTATCTCGATGAGGAGCCTTTTGAGGAGATTTAACCAACCCGCACTTTATCAAAGGGCCGTTTTTAGTATGCAGGGTTAGAATCAGGTTTGTGTGTGTGTGTGCTCTTGTACAGCTATCTCTGTGAGGACCAGTTTGAGTCTACAACCTACGGAGTGAGGACATTTTGTCCGGTCCCCACTTTGTGACCCCCCTTTAATGGACTGTTTGGGGGTTAAGACTTGGTTATAGGATTAGGGTTAGAATTCGGTTTAGGTTTAGGTTAGAATTCGGTTTAGGTTAGGTTAAGGGTTAGGGTTAGGCATTTAGTTTGGAGGGTTAGGGTAAGGGGCTAGGGAATGCATAAGACCGATGCGTGTCCTCACTAAGATAGCTGTACAAACGTGTGTGTGTGTTAGTTTCCAGTTTCCCAGGAGACAAGTCTCTAAGTGAGGAGGCGTTAAAACGCAGAACAGTTTGAAAGGATTGTTATTTCAGTCTGGAGTCTGCTCACTAACTCACAACTTCAAGTCTGTTTTATCACAGAGAAAGAACGTTTTTTTTAGTTTTATTATATTTACAACTCAAACTCTTCTTTCTCCTCCTTCCCTCTGTCTGTCTCCGTCCTTCCTTCTCGGCTCTGTCCCTCTCAGTTTACTTTACCGCCTGAAGCCTCCTTTGTGAACAGGGTTTGTTCCCATCATACATTGTGACATTGCTCTGGTGCCACTGGGACCATCAACAATGCTCCTGTGCAGTTCATCTTTGGAGCCGATGTTTTGAGTGTCGAAGAAACAGTTGGTTACAGACGTAGGAATAATTTTGCACCCTCTACATTTAGTATATGTACTGTATGTACGCATTGCATGTGTTAGTGTGTGTGTGAGTGTGTTTGTGTGTGTGCGTCCTTTGTTTTCCGCGGCTCTTGATCTCTTTACACTCTGTCTCTTGTTCTTTTGCATCTTGTGATAAATTTGAATGTGAAATGACAACTGAGCCTCACAAATATTAGTTCAGAGCACGATACCACATGGATGTGTGTGTGTGTGTGTGTCTGTGTGTGTGTGTGTGTGTGTGTGTGTGTGTGTGTGTGTGTGCATGATGTGTGATGTACTGCATATCAATTAGCTATCTATTATTCATGCTGACAACGTAATGAATGAAACATCACAGTCTTTGTATTTCAGGCATGTTTACCTCTCTCTCTCTCTCTCTCTCTCTCTCTCTCTCTCTCACACACACACACACACACACAACACACACACACACAGGCAGCTGCCGTTGTGGACTCACAGGCGGGAGTGACAGTGTGAATGAAATCTCATTGTAACTGTGAAGACGAGGCGATGCCCACTGAATACCTGACGGCTGAATCCAGCAGCTCGTCCTAATGAAGGAGCGAGGACTTCCTTCGCTCTGAGGAGGAAGGAAACAGTTTCCTCCGACCGTGCAGCGGCCGAAACCCCAGAGAGGAGCAGAGGTGATGACGGAGTTGACGTGAGATTCGTCCGGTTTGTTCATTTGTAAAAACTCTTACACCAAAAGTGAAGCCAAAGAGTCTCGGTTGCCCCCTGGTGGCTGTCATAGGTATATATAGCCTCCTCTATGTAAGTGGACACTGAACAAACTAAAGTACAAGTACAAGTCCAATAAACCGCTAAGATGGTTTTAAGGTAGTTATTTTCACACTGATGTTTACCAAAGTTTTTTAAGCTTTAAGTTCCGATGCTATGAAAAGGGGGTTAAACATAATGATTGACAGGTTGGTTAGCTGTGTAGAAATTCTATGGTGCATTAAACTCTCAAATTGCAGTAATTACATATTCAAACCTATTTTGACATGTTTTTATAAATGTATAATTTAAAAGGCATCACTGTAACTAAAATACTTTTCTCCACAGATGTTTTCTGTTATGAAAATATATAAATTTAAATTTAAATTAAGATTCATTCTCGCAAATAAATGTGCGGCAGGTGAATTCAGTGATGGAAAATAAAACAGATCCACTAGTAGCTTAGCTTAGCAGAGTAGCTTAATGCTAACTTACATCTTAGCTTTGGATTAAAGAGGAATTCATGATGTGGTTTTGCTTGAATTACTTTTGATTTAAATTGTAAATTCATTCATCATAAATTTTAATGTTATTAATAAATGTTAAGAGAGCTGAAAGAATATTTGTTGACTCCTCATATTCCCTCTTTTTTGCAGAGGTCACAGTAATTTATTATAATTTATATAGATAAATTAAAATAATTTATTAAAAAATATATAATTATTATTTACTAATATTTGTATTTGTTGTAAAATCTCAAATAAAGTCCAACGAGACAGAGAATGAAATGACCGGAGGGAGATCAAGGCTGCCCCCTGTAGGTGAAGGCCGTCACTCACCGCCCAGGAAGTTCAGTGTCGTCTTTTATTTGTTATTTCCTGTTTCACAGACACAGAGTTGTTATTGTCCTCTATCCATCCTGCTTACGAGATGTATCTGTGCATCGTGTCACTTATCAAGGCGCCTACGTCTCTCCTTCTAACCAATCCCTTCTTCTCTGACTCTCTCTCTTCTCTCATCCATCACCGCTCACTCCCTCATCCCTCCAACCCTTCATATTTCAGCCATTTTTCTTCATCCTCCTCCGTCTCTCTCCTCCCTCCTTCACCTTGGTTACATTCCCCTTTTCTCTGTCTTTGTTTCCTCTCTCTGTCGCTCCTCTGCTGCTTGTCATCCATCTCCACCCTCCTCCGCCTCTGGAACTCCAAATATAACCTGTGTTTATCTTCCTCTGTCTTCCTCACTTTGTTCTTTTTGGCTTTGCTCCTCTGTTGAGTCAAGTTTTATTTATGAAACGTGAAAACAGAAGAAGAGCGAGAAACCTCAGGAGGAAAAAATCCCCTCTTCTCTGAGGGACAGATGTGCAGAGATGTTATATACAGAAGTGACACATTTACAATATGGAGCTGATTGAGAATTAACTCTTATCAATGCAACTAGAAAATACATGAGAAAACACTGCATCTCTAAATGTGTAAAACCGTGCAAGCTGCAGGGTGGCATGGTGGAGCAGTGGTGGCCACGCAGCAAGAAGGTTCCTGGTTCAAATCCCATCTTAACCAGGGCCTTTCTGGGTGCAGTTTGCATGTTCTCCCTGTGTGTGTGGGTTTTCTCTGCTTCATCCTGTCCAGGGTGAAGCCCACCCCTCACCCTAAATCAGCTGGGATTAGATGGACAGATGGTTGGATGTCCCTGAAGTGATTATGTTTTCTTCAGAAATTTCTCCTTCTGTACTTTAACTGTGTTCGATCCAAACCACAGAAACGGCAACAATTCCACTTGTAGCTTTCTCAGAATCAATAAACTGCCATTATCCATTCAAACAAACAAGCTGATTGCAGAGAAGATTGACTCTGCATGTTGTGTTTCATGGCCTGAAGTGATTCTGATTAACGGCACAACAAGGAGCAGGAAACAGGTCGGACACAAGATGCGTCTAATGATCCTCGTGGTGGTGGAGGGAGCAGGGCGGTTACAACTTTAAAACACTGAGCGGAGAACAGAGCACCAGACCTTCAACTCTCTTTCTACCTGATTCTGTCTCCTCCATCGTTCCTCCTGCTCCTCCTGCTCCTCCTGCTCCTCCTGCTCCTCTCCTCCTATGTGGAGCAGAATGACTAATGATCAGTTGCTCTGTCACACGCCAGAGACTTTCTATCCCTGCAGCTACATCCAGAATTAGCACACACACACACACACACACACACACACACACACACACACACACACACACACACACACACACACACACACACTCTCATGTGAGCATGCATGTTCACACACTAAGTCAACCAGAACACTTTGACCTCTGAACACTATGAACACAAGTCGGATTGTGTGTCTTCTGCAACCGAAAAGGTCAAAGGTCAAGAAAATATAGGAGAATTTCGCTTTGCAAGATTTTTTCTTTAATTCTTCCGACACAGATATGAATGAGATGCTAATAAAAAGACACAACCTCTGATCTGTGAAACAAACTCTCCTCTGGAATCGGTTTGCACTGCACTGACCATCCTCTGCACAGCGGCGCTCCCTGCTGGAGAGAAGCAGTAAACACTACAGCTTAATTTCATCCACTGATCCCTCCAGGGAGAAGTCAGAGTCTTGCTCAAGGGCACTTCAGCAGGGAAGATGTTTATCTGAAGATAACCAAGCAGCGTTTCTCCTCTCTGGTGACAAATTAAGACCAAATTTGTCCAGATGAAACCTGTCACACAAACTCAGACACTTCTCAGAAATAACAAAAACATATTGTGTGGTTTCGTGGTGACGACCTGTTTCGCTCACAGCTGTTTAAACAGAAGAGGAAAAATCCCCACGGTCTAAATGTGGTCGCTTCCTGTTTTGACAGACACAGAGAAGCTGTGATCTGAACCACACTGAGTGAAAACGTCTCTTCTGCTTCCATCTAAATACGCAACAGCAGGAAAAAGGAACAACGCAGAAACAAAGACATTAACAACTATTGTTTATTTAGCTGCTGATGGTAAAACGTCGAGCACAGACAGACTCTCAGTGTTCAGGTGAATTCATGAAGCTCATGTTCAATAGAATTAAAGGAGAAGTTTGCACCTGCTCTGAAAGTTCCAAGATTAAGCAAAACAAATATTCTTTTAGGGCAGAAATGTTTGGATTTAAATATTGAGAGTTAAATCCACATCCAGGCCTGGTTCACCTCGTGGGATCATTTCCCTGTCACTACTCAATGCAGCCAGTCGGGGCAATAATCAATCCTTTAATTATATATATTGGATTTTCATCAGAAAGCTAATCAAACACCCAAGCACCAGCCAAAGCTGAAGCTCTAAGAATAATCACATAAACATGATCTGATTTACAGTGATGGCACCTTCTGTACATGCAACACCATTCTCTCGGCGCCACACGGATATTTCACAGTGTCTCAGTTACTGTAGAAACTCTTCGCTGTGAATGGTGAGAAACATTGGGCGTTATCGCACTGATAAAAATAGGCGGCCGTGAGGGATGAGATAAAAAGCAGAATAATAAGTTTGACTACCCGGTGTGTTTGCATGAGACAGCTCAGTCACTGCAGCTGTGGAGTGAAATAACCTCCAGACTCCAGTCGTGTTGTTAAAGAAAGAGATTTTAAATATTCCCCAAAGTTTCATGTGAATCCATTCAGTTGGTTTTCCTAATCTTTCAAACAACCAGACCTGCCTCACCTACTTCGCGTCTCTCGGCTCTTTGCACGGTGCAGTTGGCTTCTGGGTTTTATTTGGGGGGGGGGGGGGGGGGGGTGAAGCCAAATCTGCTGATAAACTCTTGATAAGTCCCTGACGTCAGAAACATGTCCTGAAATGATCAATTATTCATCACCGATGAAAAGGAAACCCACACAGTTCAGTTACAGAATGTTATTAATAGGATTATAAAGTGAAACAATCAAGGTGTCATTATTCCCACTGAACAGTTCAAAGTCAAACTGGTCTTTATCTCAAACCACTACGCTAATCTACATCTGTCATTTCAGTTGATGCAAATCTACGTTCACTTCAATTCTCCACAGACGCAGGGAAACGGGAGCGAGGAGACTTCTCGTGTCCTTTAACGAGACACTGGACCAAAAATACCTAAAAAACACCTTGAAACCGAGCAGCTCAGTGGGAGCGGGGGGGCCCCGGGGCAGTGGGGCCCCGGCAGCACAGCAGGGAGCCTACACGCAGGGATGAGGTTAGCTCCCCGGCACCACGCTCACCATTCTTCACACAGCGCGGCCTGTCGGCTCCATTCAGGCCGTCACCTTCATGATGTCGTGCACTTTGTGGCGTTCCACAGACACAGGCCTGTTTTCTTCATGATGCATAAAGAGCGAGTCTCCTGTCGCTGAAAGATTCATCGAATCCAACGGGAAACACGGAGGAACTAAGACGTGGAGGAGGTTCCTGCATCTGTGCCGGGAGGAGAAAAGGAAATAGGTGCTTTTGGATGATTTCTAGAGAGACAGTAGAGCGGATGCCTCAAGCTTCTCACTCATGGATGTCAGTCACCCTTTTTTCCATCGAGATCCATAAATTGTTTTCTGAGAAATCAAGGAAAACGTTAAAGAAAGTGGAATAAAACATCCTGGATCCACACCAAACTTTAATGGCTTCTTCCCAGACTCACACCACATCCTTCCACCAAGTGACAATCTGTTCAGTACTATTTGAGGAATCCTGTTAAAAAACAAACGGACGGGGGGGTGAAATAAAAGCTCTCCGCTGCCTCCAGTGCATTTTATTCTGTAAATGTACAACTTGAGATTCACTCTTTACTCTTTGCTACGAACACTGATCAGAAACAGGAAATCCTTTTTGGCACTAATCGTCTTTTCCCCCCAATAATCATCACGAGGACGTTAAACACAGACACGGTCCCGAGGGACAAAGACAAAAACAAAGATTTATACCAACGTTTTGTTCTCGACTCAGGATGAGGCAGAAATCCACTTCCTCTTCTTTTACCGTTATTCATTTGAACAGCTTTTTTTTTTTTTTTAGATATACAACATAAGGCTGAAAAGAATGAAAAACCAATACAACAGAAGCTTTTTCATTTCAGATCAGACAAACAAGCAGATGGAGGATTTAAGCACATTTCTTTTTCTTGAGTCAATTAAAACTCCACCAATCAAAGGGTTTCGACAGCTTCAGGTCTGATAAACTGTGACTGTACATGTTCTAATTCTGTGTCTCAGTGGCGTCGGTACTAAATATGTCCTTTTATATCAAATTCTTATTGTTTTTCTCTTCCTGTAAAATATAACAAGACCTTTGTTGACTCACCCTGAGCTCAGGAGTGTTTACGTACATTCATATGAGGAGTGAGTGGCTGGTAATTAACTGTCATTAACCTTAATGTCACTGTTTATGTCTCTGTGCCGGAAACAGCCGGTGGTCAGAGGCGGTCTCAGGTTTTCCATCTCATCCTCGTGAACATGATATATACAGAACGTTCAGCTGGACTCAAAGATGAATTGATTTGACTTTGGGGGGGGGGGGGGTCAAGGGTCACAGTGACCTCATGTTCTTGTGAATGTGAAACATCAGGATTAACCTTTAGGGAATTTCATTTCATCTGGGACAAGCATTCACTTGTACTCTGAGATGACCTGACTAGAATGCCGAAGGTCAAAGGTCAAGGTAACTGTGACATCATAAAACCTATTTTTGCCTCGTGAACATTATTATTATCTTAGGGATCAGATTTCAAAGGTCGAGGATTGAAGTGGGCTCACAAACCTGTTGTTTGGCCTCTGGAACATAACATCAAGTCTCTGCCTTTAGAGAACCAGGTGATTTCAGGGGTCAAAGGTCACAGTGATTTCATATGAGACTGAAACCGTCTGGCTGGTGGAGCCGAACAACCTCAGGGCAGTAAGTTGGTTTTTAGATGGTAAAGAACGAGGATTTTGATCACGTCACCCAAATCGAATCACCACGGGTGGAAAACAGTTTCAGAAAACACCCGTCTGATTTTCATCTGACGAGTTCAGTTCATGAAATGCAAACACAGGTGACCTAAGACACGAGGTCCCCGTGAAACCTGTGAGACGCTCGTCCCCTCGCTGGGAGACACCACTTGACCGGACGCATGCAGATGATAATTACGCTGTGAGACATTCGAGGGGCTGACAGGTGCACAGCTCGTGTGCTTCACCTCCGGGGGGGGGGGGGGGGACATGTGAAGGTCACTGGAGAGCGAGCGAGTTCACCAATCTGCTACATTTCACTGGTTAACATCATTTCCTGCGACGCTACATTTCGCTCTTTGTCCCTTCGTCCGCCTTCATTTAGCCAATCAGTCGAATCCAAGCGTGATTTGGATGAAAGGAGAATCCGTCTGTCCGTGCTGCTTCTCCCTCCAGGATTAATGTGAGTAAATGGCTGCGTGTGTGTGTGTGTACATGTATGTGTGTGTTACATACATCCTTAATGTGTTAATAAGACATTCAGTAGCCTGTAGCGTTGGCAGGCGTGTGCACGTTGAGCGTGGAGAAGTGTGTTCCTGCTCCCGGCGCGGCGAAGCTGTAAGCGGCGTACGCCACCGCGGAGCCCACCATCAGGCCGGTCATGTAAGAGACGGTCATGGTGTTTCCTGCAGAGAGACGCAGAGTGAGGTGGATACAGGGAGAGGACAGAGGAATAGCTTCTACAGAACATGACGTGTGAAGGGGGAAGCGGGGGGGGGCAGATACCGTCATTGACCTCAGCTTCAACGTCAGCATCTACATCTAAGATCAAACAAGGAGAACAACTCACCTGCCAGCTCCCTCTGTTCGGGCGGCACTTTGCCAGCAGCCAGGATCATGGGCACAGACCCAAAGTATCCGTTGGTGACTCCCATGAGGAGGGAGAAGAGACAGGGCCAGGCCGGGTGGGACAGGATGGGCGCACTGGCCGGGTACACGCACATGACGAACAGCGGGATGAAGACCACCCGGAGGCAGGAGAAGAAGAGCAGGCGGCCTCCAGACCAGTCGTACGGCAGCGCTGCCAAGATCTGAGGAGCAGGAGAGACGTCAGTTGTCTTTGTCTCTTTAGTGCAGATGAAATCCCAGACTCTTGGGAAGTGGGAATCAAAAAGGATCTTTCCCACACTGTTTGAGAATATATGAATATAACCAGACATAAATCCATCAAAGACTTTTAATGGAACCAGAGAAATGATAAATATGAACTTTATAAAACAAACCTCACTGGATTCAAAAGCTAAAACAACTCAAGTCACTACAAAGACGGACCAGGGATTTTAAACTGTGGCGATGAACGTCTATTACTTTGGCTTAAACTGGGAATAACTTCAATAACCTTTTTGGCCACATGGGGGCACTACACACATTCATCTTGCCTCTGTGTGTGTGTGGTGGGTGTCATATTATCTATTCTACCTTCATCTCCTAAAATTAGCGTCTGCTTCATGTGGTGCAGCGTGTGACACTTTGTACTCAGGAGAAGTTTGAGCCCGTTTCTGCAAAACATCCATCATGTGGCCTTCGATCATTCTTTAAGAAACACTGACACCTCATTAGCATAAACCTAAAATAGAGCTCTTAAGTGTAAAAGACATTTCGTTTGCATATATAACTCCACGCCCATCATTGGTTTTTCATTCTTTCATGGCAGCCGTCTACTTCTGAAAATCCATTCAGTGATAGTTGTATTAAATGATTAAGGATGGAAACGACCTCGGTGTGAGTCAGTGTACAAACAGTCTTGAATCCGTCACCTTGCCAACGAAGTCGGCCATGTTGAAGGTGGCCATGATGAGGATGGGCAGCCACTCCCCTAACTTGGGGTTGCGTATCTCGGACTCCAGCCCGGGGAACAGGCACAGAGTGATGCTGTAGGTCACAGCGATCGACAGCATGTAGGCCCAGATCACACGGGACACCACGTAGCGGTGCACGATCATGTCTGAAGGGAGGAGACGCACAAACACAGGGAAACATCAAACTCTTCACGACAACGTCTGGGTTGGGATTCAGTTTTTCACTTTTTTCAACATTTTCATTGATTTCTCTGTGAATAATTGATGGATCTTGATGAAAAGACATATTTTTGGGACTGAAATTTCTGAGTAATCCTACAAATGAATCTCTAGTGAATTTAACTGTGGTTCAGAAAGGGGACTACTGGCTACTGAGGCTGAAAACAAGACAGTACCGCGGACTCCAGGCCAGCTCGTCCTTATCTTGGCTTTCGGGGCATCAAATCGCACATAGGTTCCTCCCACAAATTCCTCAACGCCTTCCTCTGTGGGGGTCGGAGCCGTGCCACCATTTCCCTGAAGAGAGACAGAGACACGTTCAAACACAGAGCGACAACAACACGGAGTTAACTCCTCAAGTTCAAATCTTAATCCTACAACGATGGCTGAGCGGTTTGTGTGTCCGGCTGCTCTCCACACCCGTCCTCCATTTTCCTCCTAACTTTCTCCAAACAAGGTTCAGGGTTCTTATCATTTCGTTTCATTTTTTATGTTAAATATAAACTTTTATTTTGAAATCCAGGATCCTATGCCACCAGAAATAGGACCGAAGACGAGGGAGGAGGAGGAGAAGTAATGACCATATTTAAAATATCATATGAACTATTATCACATGGGGAAACTTGATGAGTTGATGTTGGAGCGTATTCGAAGAACACAAACAGTTCATGAAGACGACACAAGAGGCATCACACACACACACACACACACACACACACACACACACACACACGCACACGCACACCACACACTCAATACATTGAGTTCTTTCAAACGGCTGCATGACATCAACTTTTTATGGCAGCGGCTATTAGAGAGGACGACTGTGACTGGCTGCAGGTTGATGCAATGATGTTAGAGCGACTGCAGAGTGCACACACACACACACACACACACACACACACACACACACACACACACACACACACACACACACACCACACACACACACCCTCCACACACACTCATACATGCACAGTAAGAGAGATCCATTAGCTGATTGGAGGGACTCGAGGGCCAGAAGGCTCCACTCTCCTTGATTATCCCATGATATAGAGCGCCGCCTTGGTTTCCCCTGGCAACCAGAACAAAGAGCTGCCTGAATCAGCCCCCAGATGAAGAGGCATCACACACTCACACACACACACACACACACACACACACACACACACACACACACACACACACACTCAACACACACACATACACACACATGCCCACACACTACTGTAACACACAAGGGGGACCTCCCTCGTGCACTTACATTTGTAATACAAACTGCAACATGCACATCTGAGAAGACGACAGCCTGAGGTGCTGTGTTTTCCTTTGAGGGCTCTGAACACACACACACACACACACACACCACACACACACACACACACACACACACACACACACACACACACACACACACACACACACAGACACACATCTCTCTCTATTCGCAGGAGACCTCCACCTCTCCTCTTCTCTCTCAAACTGTCTCCATCTATTTTCCTGCATCACCCGCACCAGTCATCCCCCCCCCCCCCCCACACACACAGCCTCGTCCTCTTCTCAATGTTTCCCTTCAGTGAGTGGCGGCCAAAGAGCAAAACCAAGATGATTCTGCATTTTTCCACACACACACACAGAGAGCTTCTTCACACTGAAGACAGACACACACACACACACACACACACACACACACACACACACACACGTCACGTTAAAATCAACAATTTTGTTGCATGAAACAACAGTTTTGAGCGCTGATGTTTCCTGTTTTCTGTTGTTTGTTGTTGCAACATTTATATCGTGTTCAGAACATGAAACATGTACAAGGAACTTTAATGAAAGATTGATGATAGGTTGTGAATAAAGATGGACGACACATCCCCCAGTCTGCATGGTAGAGACCAGGGAATGGAGCCTTGGACCTACCTAAAAAAACAACTTTGAGAAAATGTATTTGACTTTTTCATTTGGTCCATGTCCCATCCACTAACATGGAGGAGGCAGGGTTTATGACCCATACTACAGCAAGCCACCAGGTGGCGACTGAGACACTTTGGCTTCACCTCATGTCGTCCATCTTTATATACAGTCACTTTCTCCACATAATTTGAAAAGACTTCTAAAGTCACATTTACAAAAAATGAAGTTGTGTAAAACCTAAAGTTAATCACAACAACTACTACGTACACATTGAGTGTCCGCACTCACAACACAAACACAGTATAGTCCCGTTAGTGTCCATAGACTTACAAATCTTACTTCCTCAGCAGTGACGTCATGATGGACCCTGTATCCGGTCCCGTTGTCTCGAGGGTCGTGACCTTTGCCCGGGCCTTTGCCCTGGGCGTGGTCGGTGTAGTAGCGGACAAATCGGGAGCGCCGGACCAGCAGGTGCAGCAGGAAGCAGAGCATCTCCATGCTGATGGAGACGAGGAAGAAGATGAGCGTGTTCCTCCGCTCGTCTTTGATCAGCAGCTTGGTGAAGATGCGCGACAGGGAGATGATCACTCCGGCTGTGCCTGGACGTCCAGGAGACAGAGAGACAGGTGAGGACAGAGGACAAACCCACCAGATGTCTTCGTCTGTGTCTGTGTGAACTTACTCTCTCCAGTCATCACTCCCTGGGTGTACCTCTTGGGCAGCATCCCCATGTAACCATAGAAACTGGACTGCTGCACTGGGGGGGGGGGGGGGGGAAGTGGAAAACAGTGTAAACAGTGGCTTGACATTCAACAACACTTCATTTAGAGTCACGACTTCCTGGACCTCCAGGAAACACCCGAGAGAAGCGGCTCTGACTCTCTGACTCTCTGACTCTCTGACTCTCTGTGTTCACACTCCCAGTGACAAGAAGGAAACTGGCTCAGTGAATGAAAGTCATTAGCAGCAACTGACAACTAAATCTTTACACGTCTTGTATTTATATCTACTCCTGTATTATACATAGAGCATCAATATTCATAGGATCTATGGGGAAATAGTACAGATCCTGATTCCCCAAAATATTCTGAGGGAAATGTCTGCTCTGTTGCTGCTAGAGGTTAAATAACAAGTTCACCAGCAAGTTGCTAACTTTGTTGTTGATTTGCCGTTTGGTGCTGGGCTTACAGCAAAACTGCGAAACCAAAAGAACAAGCTAAAATAGACCAAAAAGCTCTGTCGAATTAAGGGGATTAGGTGAAATCCTTCATACGAAACTCAATTTACATTGATTTGATATCAAACTGGTTCTAAACCGGATCAACTGCAGCGACATGTCTGTGATTTTGGGGTTATTTTACAATCACCTGCTCCAGATCATCTGATTTCCCACCATAAGGAGGTGACGACAGTGGTGAGTGAAAACAAATCCAATGTGACTCAAGCAGTTGTTTGAGTCTGAGGGTGAAGGTTTGTGCAAAAGCTTTATTTTGGGTTGTGGCACCGATGGAAACATTCACACGACAGATAGGAAAGCTTCGGTAGTACCTGTACACCCGAAGGCTACCACCCCCACCGACACCAGGTTGACGATGTAAGCCTGTCTGGTGGTGAACTTCGCCAGCCAGACGTCAAAGACGCTGACGAAGATCAGAGGCCCCAGAGCTAAGATGTAACCTGCACACAGACGGACAGTGAGACAGACGGACGGACAGTGAGACAGGGAGGAGACATCACTGAACTGGGTCATGTTGTGACTGCACAGAACACATATTGACAGCATCACTTTCAACTGAAGTCCGACCCTCTCCAGAGACGAGCTGCTGCGTAGACAACACACTTCAAACGACGCTTCCTCACGGATGCAGGCGGAGTTATTTTGAGCTGCAGGAGGTTCAGCGGTGGAATCGCTGCTCTTACAAACACGGAGCAGGTGCAGAGATATGCAGCTTCTCCTCGGGGAACATACATTTTTAAAGAACCTTCCTCAAAAATCACACGACTAGGCTGGAAAAAGAATAGTATAGTTCTGTTGGTCACCAATATTAGTGTCTTACTGCAGATTACAAACCTGATGTAAAATATGTTCAGTTGTGCACTGGTATACGAAGGGTTTTCTTTCATTTTAAAAGTCAGACAAAAAGCCTGCACTCTGTAAAGTGAGTCGTCGTCTGTAAAGTTTGCTTGAAACAGTTAATGAATAAAAAAAAACACAGGAGAATTACTGCAGAGTCGCCTTTTCAGTGTTGCTCTGCGCCGACAGACCCTGAGGTTCCCAGAGCTCCATTCACAAGTGAGACACAGGCTTAGTTCTTATAATGAGAAATATTTCACAATTAGAGATTTGTGTTGTGTGTGTGGTGTGTGTGTGTGTCACTCACCCACAGTTATTCTGGTGTGCAAGCTGAGTCTCTCCACCAGCACGTTGTTGAGGATCACGGCCATCAGAGCCACGATGATGTATGTCAGACTCATGTCGAACACGATGGACGTGCCTGCAACACACACACACACACACACACACACGAGAGCCGTGACCCCTGGGAGCTAAACATGAACGTGCACTCTGCAGGTGTGGGCATGGGGGGGGGATTATTTGTGCTCGTGCATATTTCCACCTTTAAACTTCTGGTGCAGGTAGTCCACATCCGTAATGAAGCTGTTGTAGGGAAGCAGGAAACCCACTCCGGCCAATAGCATTGCAAAGTAGATGCCATGGTAACGGTCGTCAGGGATCGGCTCCTCACAGTCTGTACGGGAAACGATGGAGTCAAGGGTCGGGGAATTAATACGGGCGACATCAGTGGGGAGAGAAACGAGTTTAAAACATCTGAACGAGGTCTGAGTCCGTCGCTCTGCATCTTCATCACAGCTGATGAAGATGAAGGTGGCCGTGGCTCGGCTGCTGATGTTCCTGTTGTGCTGATGAAAGATTGATCAGAGGAATTGTGGATGAATCGGAGTCGGACTAGCTGCTCAACGCGTGTCAGTTAAAACCTTAACTTATTACGTTTTGCAGCTGATTCGGTTTGGCGGTGAAAGTGTGATGTGCAGGATCTTTATGTAACTGTTTATAATCCTCCTCTAATCCTCTGAGCCCACTTTGAATGGCTCCAAAGGATTTTGATTTGACAGCACACTGCAGGGGAAAACATCTTAACGATGCATTTAATTAATTATAAAAGATTTTCATTTTCCCACTCATCTGTTGATGGGTAATAACCTGCATTCAGCTCCTAGAGGCATCCACTCGATTTCCATCTGCAAGCAGGTCAGATTCACAGCAGCAGAAACAGAAGAAGAAAAGATGAGCGGCTGCAGAAAGTCAAACCTTCACGATGTGTGACTGATGCTTCAGGGCGAGAGCTGACAACATGGACGTGCTTCAGGGTGGATTCTCCCTTTGTGAGGTTCCTGTTCAGGGATCATTTTCTGTTTGTTTGCTTGGGGAGATGAGTTTTATATTTCTCTCCTTAACAAAAACAAGACTCTCCTGGGTTTTCTTTCAACATGTTTGACCCCATCACACATCCAGATAATATATATCCCAGAACTAATACATTAGTTAATCCCCCTGTAATGACCAATTCAAATTCAAGATAAATGTAAATAAAGATGGAGGACGTGTCTCCACTTTCCTCCAAGATTCTGAGTTTGTCTTTCTGCAGAAGGCAGATTGCTTCGTTCTGTTTGGTCGTCAGCAGACGGAGGTGGATGGAGACTGACGGAAGCAGAGGATAAAGGGATGGAGGGCGGGGGGGGGATTCTGAGAATCTCGGCCTCTCGCTGTGTGTCCCTGGTCTCCTCTGATTTGATTAAAGTGCCCTTTGTTCAACCTGTGTAACCAGGCAACAGAGCAATTGTCTGTGAACAGACCTGCTGTGTTTTATATACACTTCCTTTATTCCCTCTCTCTCCTGTTGCTGTTCTCACTCACGTCACCGTCGTGTGTACAAACACATTCAAAGTCTTAAACTTGCATATTCAATTCAGCCTCATTACCATAACTGCCATCGTGCCGGCAGCTCCTCACTTTTAGGTTAAAGACCAAGAAACGTCCCTTTGAAGTGAACCCAAACCATCTCCTCCATGTTAGTGGATCGGACCAAATCAAAGAGTCAAAGAACACGTCCAATACATTTATCTCAAAGACGTTTTAGGGGAACCTCATTCTTATCACACTGATGTTTCTTCATTCTGTTCATTTTCCTGGTGAGTTTGGTTTTAACTGGTTATTTGATCTTTTAAAAAATAGAGTGAAACATCATGATTGACAGCTGAGACTGACGAGCGCGGGAACTGGCCGATGAATCAAACACGAGACCAACGAGTCTCTGATGGGATCAAACAAACTGTACCACAGAGATATCGCTCCAATCGAATTACAGTGAATTATGGAGATTCTGAGTATAAACACGCAGAGGAGAACATAATACTGCTGCTGCTTGTGCTTCACTTGATGTATAAAAGACAAAGGTGTTTCCTGTCTATTTATTTTCTATGTGTGGATCTAATCACACGTGTTTTCCTGCTGTTTTTCGGAGCAGAATAATAATGTGCTCGTCTTTTTCCACTTTGATAAATTGTTGGTGTCGATGCATTTATCTCTTTGCTTCCTTCCAGGGCCCTTCTCTGTGTGAAGCCAGGACACACACACACACACACACCACACACACACACACACACACACACACACACACACACACACACACACACACACACACACACACACACACACACACACAGGAGTTACACACAGTGAGTCAGAGCTGAAACTCCCTCACCAGGTTCGGACAGAGCCAGGACTCCTCGCTCGGGGGCGTCTTTGCTGATCTCCTCCTCCTCCAGCTGGTACGAGTCGAAGCTGTAGCTCTGCACCACGCCGCTCTCCCTCCCCTCCCTCCCCCCTTCCCTCCCCTCCCTCCAGCCCTCCCTCCCCACATCCCTCCATCCACATCCCCCTCCATCCCGCCACACATCCCTCTCTTCGGGCGTCTGGCCCGGCGTGGGCCTTCGGCGTTCTGCTCCCACAGAACCCATCTCTTCACGTCAAGTATGCACACATATATAAACACCCCCCCACACACACACCCACACACACACACTGGCTCTGCAGGCTACACACTGCTGAGAGTGTGCATATTAAACACAATCCCAGAGACTGGAGGGGAGGTGGGAGGCCGTCAGATGATGGAGGATCTGCAGCAGGAAACAACAGGAAACAGATCAGGAGCAGAATTAAAATGATGAAGAAGATGCAGAGGGGGAAACATAGATTCGCTGTGTTTGTGTGTGACCGTGTGAGAAGCATCTTAAATGAGAGAAACAGACAAGGTCGCTGAACAGGCAGCTCTGCATTCAAATAACAGCCTCTGCATTTTATCTCACTGCAAGAGGCAGAAGAGAGGAAGGGATAACAGAGTTTTAATGATCTGTTCGTTGTTCAGTTATTAGGTGAAATATCCAAACTTTGTTCCAGCTCCTCAGAAATGAGGATTTTATCAAACTGAATAATTGAGACAAGCATCATGAAGAGAAGACGTCCTGTTGTTCTGGGGGAATAATCGTAAAATCACTGTTTTCTGACTAAAGAACTGATTAAAAGACAAATGAACAGATTCGCTCTGTGTCCGTTAAGAGATGAATTCATCACTTATCAAAACTAGAATCAGTACGAAACATCCACCGAGGCTGTTTACATTTTCTCCAGGTCTCTCCTCCGCTGTTTTCATTAACTTCAGTCCACAGGGAGCCGTTGAGAGAAATGATATTGTCACAAGCTCGATCAATGTCCACGGACATCGACACTGTTCCATTCGCTGTGCAAACACACAAAAAAACCTCCACAAAGACTCGTGTATTGTGTTCACCTGTGTGCTCACACAAACACTTGATGACAAAGCGCTGTCAGAGGGAGCCACACAATCAGGCCTGTGGTGAAGGAGCTGCTGCTGCTGCCATCTCTCCTCTGTCACCTCCGACGCCCCGAGCTGTTAGACTTCTGCTCCGGCTGCTTTGTTATTCCTCGTCTATTTTAAAAAGCCAGCTGTCTGCACACTGAGATGATGTAAGAACGTTTTCATCTGTGTAACGTGGGCTCATCCTGCCCGGCCTCCGTGTGGATGCAGAGGAACAGGGAAGCAGCTATAGGATGTTTTGTATTATTATTATTTCAAATGCGCCAAAAAAATATGGCGTCTTAGATCAAGATATTTATAACCGATGAAGAAAAGCTGCAGCTGTGTTGATAAATGATGAGCAAGAGACAAACAGGACATTGTGTTACCTTCATAATACAATGTTCTATATATATATACACATTATGTACATTGCACTATGATAGATAGATAGATAGATAGATAGATAGATAGATAGATAGATAGATAGATAGATAGATAGATAGATAGATAGATAGATAGATAGATAGATAGATAGATAGATAGATAGATAGATTATATTTGTATTCATTATATGTTGCATAGTTTTGTTCTCATGTTTTTACATCTTAATAGTATGTTGTGCCTGATACCTTGCAGCTGTAACACAGGAATTCTAATTAAATTAAAAATCAATTAAGTACATCTATATACTTCCACTTTTACGTATACGTTTATACTAAAAATACTTTTATTGACATTCAAAACGAATTTCACAGTTTGTTGCATCTGGCTCACGAGCAGAGATAAATTATATAAAACGAATTATGGGTGAATGAGTAAAGTAAAGTAAAGTAAAGCACCGGTTGCATTGAGGTTGTTTTAAATCTAATAATGATTCCAAATTAGTGGCACGTTTTGCCCTTTGCAGACTGCAGGCGGCGCTCTCGGCCCTTCTCTCCTCCTCCACATTAAAATGCTCCAGTCAGGGTCTGTAATTGATTTGTTATCCCGCTGCAGTCTCTTTTGTTTACTGAGGATGAAACGAGCAGAAACCCGGAGTGAGGAAAAACCCCACAGAGGAACGTGACTGTGCGCTTTTTACGCACGTGAACCTGTGTGGACTCTCACTCCACCTCAGGTAGAAGCTCTCGTGTCCGGCTCCTTATTCATGTGGAATTAAAGATTGAACTCCAACACGACGGCAGCAGAGTGACGCATGAGCCGAGGTTCACCTCCTTCTGCTTAACCCTCTTTAAACCCTCCTGCTGAGGCTCAGGCAGCTTCAGGTTCCTGTCGCTTTCAGAGCCGAGCGTCATCTTTGTGTTTTTCACCTCAGCGCGTTCACCCCCAGAAAAAACACCAAACAACAGGTTATGAATGGCCCCGTTTACCTGGTTGTGTCTTCTCCTGCCCGGGGGGGTTCAGAAGCAGAGGGACCGTCGAGCTGGACTCTGCTGTCCGGCCGGACCCGCTCCCTCCTCAGCCAGTATCCATCCGACTGAGAGAAGGGAAGCCCCGGCTCCGTGCGTCCTTCATGCGCTCCTGGAACGCACCAGCATCCAGCAGAGCGGAGGAGAGGGATGGAGGATGTGTGTGTGTGTGGTGTGTGTGTGTGTGTGTGTGTGTGTGTGTGTGTGTGTGTGTCTGAGCAGGGAGAGGATGTGGGGAGGAGGGGGGAGGAAGAGGGGAGGAAGAGGAGGAGGAGGAGGAGAGGGCACTGTTGCCTCTAGCTGTTCATCTTTTGCAATCAGTCTTTATAAAAAAAACAACCCCTGCTCTAAATGGAGGATAAAACCTTCCAAACACATGCGTGAAAACTTCTTATTTTATTTAAGAGTGGTTTCTTTTGTGCTCATCCCATGAAAGTAGTCGACTGTGAAACTGGGATTAAACATTTATCGTTTTCGGGAGGTAAAAGAACAAATACAAGCAGATTGCAGAGATCAGTGGAAATCGTTTTACAGAAGGTAACTTACAAAATGCTAAACAGCAGTAAGTCACTGATAAATATACATAGAGATATATTCAACTACATTTATATTAAATGTGTTTTTGTCAATGAATTTATTACGATTTATTCAGCTTCATTTATCTCCATCGGCTTCAGGATGATATGAGAAGTGCAAGTGCTGCCAAATATGAAGAATAAATAACAATATAGTGGGGGAAGAGATCTGTATCGCTTATTTCTGCGACACACACACACACACACACACACACACACACACACACACACACACACACACACACACACACACACACACACACAGAGGTTTGTATCCTGTAGCCGAACCAAAACCAATTCATGTCTAACTCTAACCTTAACTTAACCACACTAATAAACCCTAAACCAGGCTTTGGTCCCCATGAGGTCAACTGGACCTGATGAAGTCAGTGTTTATGCTGGAAAAGGTCTTTAGGAGGTGATAAAAACAGGTGTACACACACACACACACACACACGCACACACACACACACACACACACACACACACACACACACACACACACACACACACACACACACACACACTCAGTGCTGGCACCGGAGCTCTGTGTGATTGACATTTTATCAGTTCACTTCAATAGTCTTATGCTAATTCTTTATTATTGGCAGGGTCTCTTTGTCATATTGCAAACCCCCCACTGCGTCATGGAGGAGCGAGCCAGGATGATGTAGTCGTCCTTTTTCTGTGTCCACCGTCAGTGCGGCTCAGCAGATTTTCAGGATGTGCCGCTGCACTGCAGGTTGTGGGTTTGAATCCCACCTTGATACAACATTCAGTTTAGCACACGTTTGACTCGACTCGACTGGTTCAAGTGATGCTTGGTGCTGAAGGTTCATCTCATCAGAGTCAGAGTGGCTGCTTCCCCATGTTTCCATTCAGGTTAATGCTAAGCTAAGCTAACACCTCTGGCCTCATTGTTACAATATCGATATATATGAAGATAATTTCCACCATTGAAATTGTAACAGTCTACAAAGCAAAATCAGGCCAAAAATGCCCCAAATATCAACAGGTTAACTGAATATTAACACAAACACCAAACTGACTAAACTGAAGTATTTTCCTTTTGCTATCAAAGAAATTAAATCACTTTATTTACAGTAAAAGCAACAACATCATCCCAAACTCCAGCCCTGAGAGCCGGAGACTCTCTCTCTGAAACAGGAGCTTTTCTTTGAGCTGCGACAGTCGAACAACTCTCATCTGTGATTCATCAGAACAAACTCTTCTTTATGAGTCGTACAATCATATCTCTATAGCACAGCAGGGTTCTGATCATAGGTTCTGATGCAGTTCCAGAAACACGTCCTCTAGATGAGTCTAATCTGTGTGAAATCCTGAGGAGGACGAGGCCGTTGTTTTTCTCACTGTCATTGTCTCCTCGGCTGCATGTCTGTCTGACTCTCCCTCTACCTGTCTGTCTGACTCTCTCTCCTTCCTGTCTTACTCCCTTCTGTCTGTCTGACTTCTCTCTCCGTTTTGTCTGCATCCTCCTTCTCTCCTCTCTCTCTCTCTCTCTCTCTCTCTCTCTCTCTCTCTCTCTCTCTCTCTCTCTGCTCAGCCTGTGGAACGACTCGTAGCTCTGGATTTATGCTGCGTGTTGAATAGTAATGGTTTTTCATGTTGTTTTAGCCCCTAGCAAGTCTGTCCAGAGAAGAATGAGCTTTTGTCAATGTGTGTGTGTGTGTGTGTGTGTGTGTGTGTGTGTGTGTGTGTGTGTGTGTGTGTGTGTGTGTGTGTGTGTGTGTGTTATGAATGTGTAAAAAGGTCAGACCACATTACGCCTCCTTCACTCAGATGGAATTATTTCCCTGTCCTACCAACACCCTGCAGGACGTACCGACGGAAGTGTGTGTACGTCTGTCCATCCCTCTCTGTCCGTGTGTGTGTGTGTGTGTGTGTGTCCCTCCATCCACTCATCCATCATCCCTTCATCCAGCCTGGTAAAGATGCTGAGCTGTGTCTATATTTAGCTGCCGGTCCAATCAATGACGGCAGAGCCACAGCGCCATGACTCTGCATACTGATAGTACTACGCCGCCTCCATCACCACCTCCGCTCACCTCTGGAGGAACAGATAAAGAAAGAGGGAGAGAGAGAAAGATATGAGGAGAAATGCAGGGGAATTATCAAATTAAAGAAATGAGAGCAAAGCCACCAAAAATGAAAAGAATTTTTAAAAAGAGAGCGAGAGAAAGACGGGGCCTTAATCCTATGACACAGTTAGAGGAAGACGGAGCAGAGCATGAGAAACAGGCATCAGGAGGAGGAAGGTGAAGAAGACGAGGGATGAAAGGGAAGAGACAGTTGTAAATGCAGAGGCAGAGTTGTCGAGGGAGGGAGACAGATGGAGAGAGAGAGAGAGAGAGAGAGAGAGAGAGAGAGGAGGGTGCATGAAGAAGAAGGAGAAAGAGTTCACACATGCAGGCAGAGATGAAGATACACAGAGAAGACAGTGAGTGAGGGGAGAGTACAGCTGCAGTGGAGAGAAACAGCTCCTCAGAGATGGAGAGACTGAGAGGAAGAGAGGGAGAGAGAGAGAGAGAGACACCAGTGGGGAGGAAGAAGAAGAGAAAGAGAGTTCACACGAGAGCAGAGAGTGCAGCCGATTGGCATCCGACGCCGACGAGTGGGTTTGTGGGGAAATGAAAGTTAGAGACGAGTAGAGGAGGAAGGAACAGGTACATGGAGGAGGAAAGAGGGCGAGCGAGTATTGACTCTGCAGAGACGTGACACAGAGAGAGAGAGAGAGAGAGAGAGAGAGGAGAGAGCAGCTCTGTTCACTGGTGTTTAACTGAGGCTACCTTCATACTTAAGCATTTTGTTGTTAGTTGCAGAATTTTAACCGATTGCTGGAATAACATCAGCTCGTCTCCGACACATGTAAACATTGTTTTATCGTAAAATACAGAATTAACTGAACAACGTCTGTGAGCAAAGACAACAGGGTCAGCAACACTTGTAATTATAAAAGTAGATACTTTATTGATTCCGAGTTAAATTAGGATTTAAGGATTTAAGGATTTCATTGATTGTCCATGTCACGTTCTGCACTGGAACCCGAGGCTCAGGATGATGAATCAGCGAATGTCGCGTTGTGACCGAAAAGAGCCGATCAGCAGTTGGTTGTGATGCTTTTTAAGAGGCTTTATTTTAATAGTTTTTATCGACTATGAGCAAGAACATATTCATTCATTTTCTTAGCAAGAGTAGGATAAAAAGATTGTTACCACTATCATACCTGTACAACGTAGACGGCAAATAAACATGGACGACGTGTTTTCTCTTCTATCCGGGAAATGAAGTTAAAAGATCCCGGATACGAACGATACCATCTCCGAGAGATCCCGTCGATACACGTGCTCGACCAATCACGAGCCGATTTCACCATTAATTATTAAAACCAAACTTTACTGGGAAAAAAAAGCATTTGATCAAACATCTGTGTGATAAGAACGACTTAAAATGATATAAACCATGTTATGAAAAATGTATTTGATGTGTATTTTGACTTTCTTGAGAAATCTTCTTTTTATTAAATCAAACACAAAAGCAAGCGCAGGAACACACACACACACACAAGCAGTTGCCTTGTTCCAAACTCTTCATGCAACACACACTCGCCGCTCTCACATGAACAGATTATCTCCACATTGTTCTCTCATGAGATGTGTATGGAGAAACTGCACCTACAACCCCCCCCCCCCCCCCCCCCCCCCCCCCACACACACACACACACACACAGAAACACACTTACGCACAAACACAACAATCCCCCCAATTTATGAAGCTGTGAAAACTGGAAAGCACCTCGAGCTCTCGCTTTAAATCCATACTATTGTTATGTTTGTCTGTGATCTGTGCTGGGGAGGAATTACATGACAACACAGTGTGTGTGGTGTGTGTGGTGTGTGGTGTGTGTGTGTGTGTGTGTGTGTGTGTGTGGTGTGTGTTTGTGTGCTTCCATGGATTCGCTTGTTTAACAAAGCTCCAAAAGCTCTAACTCACTAAGAGAGAAAGCATACACATGTACACACACACACACACACACACACACACACACACACACACACACATTCATATCCAGAACAAATCTCCGCAGACATCATGTAACCGAAGCTCAGAGACGCTCAGAGAAGCAGAGTTCAGTCTCTGCTCTCTCGCTCTGCGTCTCATTATCAGAGCCTCCATCTTCCAGCTGATGTTTATTAAAGGTTGCTATGTAACAACCAGCGCCCTTTACCATTTCAATTACACAGCTCTGCTTTGTGTGTGTGTTCCCATTCCTGTCCTCGCTGTGTGTGTGTGTGTGTGTGTGTGTGTGTGTGTGTGTGTGTGTGTGTGTGTGTGTGTGTGTGTGTGTACTGTAATCTCATTTGTCTCTGTTCTCAGCTGCAGTATTTCCACAGCAAAGCAAAAGGACCAATCTGTGTCTGATCTGCTGCTGATGCAGCAGATCAGACACAGATTGGTCCTTGGTTATTTCACTTAGGGATCCACCATCAATATGTACATTAATATCTGTAATAGAAATTATGAGAATATTTGGTATTCATTGATATTTCAGGTGTTTTATTTGTAATATTGAAAGCCGTGTTCCAGAAGTAAACTTTTTTCCAGATTCTTAAATAATGCATATCTACTCCCCTCCTGGTCTTAGCTCCACACTGAACACACACATACATAATTCCAAATCTAATGAAGGAAGTCACTAAGAATTAATTGGTAGATTTTTTCGCTTCAAAAGTAGAAAAACAAAATAAAGTATCGCAGCTTCTTCTTGACAACACAGTGAAATGAAAGTTAGATAAAATCATTAGCTTTTAGTTTTCAAATGTTTTCAATTCAAGGTTCAGTGAAGATTAAACTGGGTGAGTGATTAATGCAGAAACCACCATCCTCACTGCTGCTTCTATATATCCTATATACTGACAATTAAAAATACTGAAAGCCCCCCCCCCCTCTATCTTTTCCTCACTCCAGCACTAATTGTCCTTCCAAAAGTTTGAGGCGTGTCTTTTGTGATCTTTCGGCTTCAAGTGCAGCTTCGATCAGTCAGTGAGTCGTTAGCGGACATTACGTTAAAGTGTGTGAGGGAACGTGAAAGGGAAAGTTTGATTTAGTAGCCGGAGCCATTAGTGCTGCGATTAATGAAATGGTCCCTGTGGAGCGGTTTCTACATCTCTCTCTCTCTCTCTCTCTCTCTCTCTCTCTCTCTCTCTCTCTCTCTCTCTCTCTCTCTCTCTCTCTCTCTCTCTGACCTAAACCTGCACCCACGTTAAGGCCGTCGATCTTGTGGGGACCGGTTATAATGTCCTCACTTTATATCAGGCCTATAACTGGTCCTCACAAAGGTAGAAAGTGCAGGTACACACAAACACACATGTTCCTCTGGGAGGACGAGCTCCTTTTAACTGCTCCCCCAGGATCTGCATATTTCTAATGAGATTACTGGACTAATAGGGAAGTTAATAAACCTTGGGCCTGTCTGTCTGTCTGTCTGTCTGTCTGTCTGTCTGTCTGTCTGTCTGTCTGTCTCACTGTCTAGCAGGACAGCGATGAGGAAGTAGAAACTTAAGGTCACGGAGAGGAGGAGGAGGAGGAGCAGAAGTGAATAACAGAAGATTAAAACGTTGGTGTGGGAGGAAAAGGAAGCGTTAGATAGAGAAGAAGAAGAAGAAGAAGAAGAAGAAGAAGAAGAAGAAGAAGAAGAAGAAGAAGTGGTGATTTTTAAAGAGAAACACAGAGTGAACCCTTGAAAATGAAGGGGGGGGGATATAGGGCGTGAAGCTCGGCTGAACAGGGAGCGACTGGCTGCTCAAAGGTCATGGAAGCTCTGGAGCCGTGTGCAGAGACATGGGCTCAGTTCCTTTCTCTCCTTTATCCTTCATCTCCCTCCATCATTCTCTCTCCCCGCTGACAGTTTATCCTTTTGTATTTAAAGTCTTCATCTTTTCTTCCCTCGTCCTCTTTTACAAGCGTCTTTCTATTCTCTGCACAGACCGACTCCCTCCCTCCCTCCCTCCCTCCCTCTATCTCTCTCCATCAGCTTCAAAGAGCCGTCTCTCTGTGGCCGACCTCGGGGGCATCGGCCTCTCGAGGTGGAATAAAATCCCCCCCCCCCAGTGCTGGTGCTGGTGTGTGCAGCTGTGGCTGCTGCAGACTCCTCTGAAGTGCACTGGGGCCGCCGGCGACGCACAGACAAACAGAACCAATAAACAAGCAGGTGAACCTGGACCACAGGTTATTTCTGCTCAGGAGTTCAGTCTATATATGAGATTACGTTACACTGCTGTCGGTAACCTTTACAGCCCAAATTAAATGTGTGTGTGTGTGTGTGTGTGTGTCTGTGTGTGTGTGTGTGTGTGTGTGTGTGTGTGTGTGTGTGTGTGTGTGTGTGTGTGTGTGTGTGTGTGTGTGTGTGTGTGTGTTTGACAGTCCTGGAGGCGTGTGCTCAAAGGCACCAATGAGATTGGATTAGAGGTTCTGACCTGCCCCTCCGGAGGGGAGGGGAGGGGAGGGGAGGAGGAGGAGGAGGAGTGTCACTTGACGTCACTTCGTATCAAATGACTTCATATAATGAGAAATATTGGAAAATGTGTGAATATGACCTTGGAGATATCATCTGGAGAAAGACTCCGAAGTTATAATCCAATCAAGTTTGGTAAAAATATGTCCATGAAAAGTTATTTTGTACAAATACAATGATCACGATTCACTGGATGGAAAAATTCACGTACACTGTCAAATGTAAGCTGAAGGATTATTATACAATCTGGGTCCAGTTTATTAATTATATACGAAAACGAAATCCAATGTTCTGTATCTGTGATTTTCTGTGGGTTTGAACCACGTTAATAATAAAAAGGCTTCAGGCCATAAACACAAAGCAATGAAAGAGGGAAACTGTGGAGTCGTGTGATTCTCTGTGGGTTTGTCACCACTAAAATATTGATCAGAGACATTTAGAATTATTATTCAGTTTCAAAGTTACAGCTCTGGAACGAAAGTCTTAACATTAGACCTTTTCTTTTGATGTAGTGTCATCTAAGATAATAATTTTTCAATTGTTTTGACTTTTACCTAAACATTAAAATAGACCCACACACATCTTGTATTCATGAGGCCACCTATGTGAAGGGGAACCAGATGAAGGGGTGAAGACGAGCGGTGGCTGTCGGACATCTACGAGTCATCCGTCTAGAGAGTCGTTAAATGGAAGAAGGGAAATCAGTCTAATAAAGGAAAGAGGTTTCTGCTCAGTGCTGGATGAAGGCCAAAACCACTGCTGCACCCCTCTCTCTCTCTCTCTCTCTCTCTCTCTCTCTCTCTCTCTCTCTCTCTCTCTCTCTCTCTCTCTCTCTCTCTGTGTGTGTTGTGTATTGAGTGTATTGATCGGTGTGGTTGCTGTGAAGGGACCTGAACTACCACAGCTCCACCTCTGCCACTCACAGACAAACACAGACACTCTCAGTCCGAGACCTTAACTACATCTTCAGATACTTTATGGACGCGGCTGCTGCCGGCTGCTCATTGGTCAGACTGATGGAGGGAACTCTTCAGGTCACTACTTCAAAATACATGAGATCTGACTCACACTGGGCTATTTGAATAAGAGAGAGGTTCAACATGACGTATATAACATATGAAGTACAGTACATAGTACAACATAGAAGCAGTGGATAGGATGAGAGTTGTGCAAAACGGAAAACTGCAAAAATGGATTGAGAAGTGCAAAGATACTTTATTATACTTAATATAATAAACTATTTCTATATGAACTCCTTCTATTTGAACTGTTTCTATAAGAACTGTTTCTATAAGAACTGTTTCTATATGAACTGTTTCTATATGAACTGTTTCTATTTGAACTGTTTCTATAAGAACTGTTTCTATAAGAACTGTTTCTATATGAACTGTTTCTATATGAACTGTTTCTATATGAACTGTTTCTATAAGAACTGTTTCTATTGAACTGTTTCTATAAGAACTGTTTCTATAAGAACTGTTTCTATAAGAACTGTATCTATATGAACTGTTTCTATAAGAACTCTATCTATATGAACTGTTTCTATATGAACTCTATCTATATGAACTGTTTCTATAAGAACTCTTTCTATTTGAACTGTTTCTATAAGAACTGTTTCTATATGAACTGTTTCTATATGAACTGTTTCTATAAGAACTCTATCTATATGAACTGTTTCTATAAGAACTCTATCTATATGAACTGTTTCTATATGAACTCTATCTATTGAACTGTTTCTATAAGAACTGTTTCTATTTGAACTGTTTCTATTGAACTGTTTCTATATGAACTTATCTATATGAACTGTTTCTATAAGAACTCTATCTATATGAACTGTTTCTATAAGAACTCTATCTATATGAACTGTTTCTATATGAACTCTATCTATATGAACTGTTTCTATAAGAACTGTTTCTATATGAACTGTTTCTATTTGAACTGTTTCTATATGAACTGTTTCTATATGAACTGTTTCTATTTGAACTGTTTCTATAAGAACTCTTTCTATTTGAACTGTTTCTATTGAACTGTTTCTATTTGAACTGTTTCTATATGAACTGTTTCTATTGAACTGTTTCTATATGAACTCTATCTATATGAACTGTTTCTATAAGAACTGTTTCTATTTGAACTGTTTCTATAAGAACTGTTTCTATTTGAACTGTTTCTATAAGAACTGTTTCTATTTGAACTGTTTCTATATGAACTGTTTCTATTTGAACTGTTTCTATATGAACTTATCTATATGAACTGTTTCTATAAGAACTCTATCTATATGAACTGTTTCTATATGAACTCTATCTATATGAACTGTTTCTATAAGAACTGTTTCTATTTGAACTGTTTCTATATGAACTGTTTCTATAAGAACTGTTTCTATTTGAACTGTTTCTATTTGAACTGTTTCTATATGAACTTTATCTATATGAACTGTTTCTATAAGAACTCTATCTATATGAACTGTTTCTATATGAACTCTATCTATATGAACTGTTTCTATAAGAACTGTTTCTATTTGAACTGTTTCTATTTGAACTGTTTCTATAATAACTCTTTCTATATGAACTATTTCTATAAGAACCCTTTCTATTTGAACTATTTCTATAAGAACCCTTTCTATTTGAACTCTATCTATATGAACTGTTTCTATTTGAACTGTTTCTATTTGAACTATTTCTATAACCTTAGAGCAGAAAAGTTACATTTTTAATTCATCGCCAGAATCTGGTGACGTCTCCTTTGCTGCCCCCTGGTGGATACATTATAAAACTACATCCTGTCCCACAATGCACTGCCTCATTTTATTCCCGTCGGCCCTTGCGGTGAGTCTCTCGTACCAGTCAAGATGGCGGACAGAATAGGTACAGTAACGTGTCCTCTGCAGAAATAATAACACTCAGCCTGTGTTTTGTGTCTCGTTGTGTGTTGCCTGTTGTTGTCTGCAGTAGCAGTGTGTCTGTCTGTGTGTTGTGTTTGTGAGTCCGTGAAGCTGCGTGTGTCCCTGAAGGCCTCTCGCTCCTCCGAGTCACGTCAAGGACTTTGCGTGTCATTGGCGGATTTGCGGTTTAAATGTCTGCGCGAGACGTTTCCGGACATGAAAGTGTTTTTATCGAAGTCTCCAAGTGTTGACTCTGATTCTCTGTTCGTCTCGAGGCTTCACGCTCGAGCTGTGTCGCTGGGTTTTACTTTTATATAATCGTTTTCTTGTAGCTAGCATGCTAACGGTGCTAACCCGGTGTCCTCCTCTGAACGCTCCTCTTGGCTTAAATCAAATAACAAAAACAATGAAACACAAATAAATAAAGAACCAACAACCTTCACTTTCCTCACAGTGGTTTTATATCAGCTGACTAATTAAACCTCATTCATTCGAACCTGATCCAGACGCTCACCTGCTAAATGTCAAGTGTCTGAAGTTTGCTTCAGTGACTTTACAGATTTAAATGAATCTGTAAACTTCCCACTGAAGCTTCACGTGGTATTTGGACACTTTGGTCTTGTTGCTGTCCAAAGTGCGAAGTTGTGAACTTTGCAGAGTTACAGTGCTGTAACCGCCTCGCAGGGAAAGGCACCTTGAATGTGAAGGAATTAAGATCAATGATAAATATTGTGTTAAGATCGAGTTAAAGTAAAACATGTCTTGTCAGATTAGTGACAAATACAGATGACAAAGGTTCAATATATATCCACATATTTCTTATGCATTGTTACAAGCACAGTGTGGAGGTGCAATTATGTAATTAGTCTGGAGAAAGTTTAGCTGTTTACAAGTGTCACTCTGCTCAGAGTTTAAAACCACAACCTTCACTCAGGAGAACGTAGAAGAAATAACGTGACATTTGTCGTGATAATTATCGATATTGACTGATATGAATATGTCTGGCGATATCACACAGTCCTAATTTCAGAGAGTTACAAAGTACTTCTGTTAATTGTTGTTTGTTCTTTATGACCAGTTCCCGTAATTGAGAAGCGTCTGATGGATGTGAAGCTGGGCGAGCTGGGCAGCTGGCTCGGAGGCCGAGACTTCACCCCCAACGGGTCATCTCATCTGTCCGCAGGGGTGAGGAAACCTGTCTGACTGAACTACTCAGGATAATCAATAAAAAGCCTCTTTCTGTCGTCTTCTGCTCCGACTGTCGTTAATTGTCTTAGTCGACTTTGCAGTTTAACAAAACAAATGTTCAGGCTTTAGGTGAATTTAAAGGATTCAAACCCGTGACTCTTAAGTCACAAGCAGATATTAGACCCGCCTCTCTCCGTCTCTTCCAGGCCATGACAGATACTACAACAAGTACATCAACGTGAGGAAGGGGGGCTTCGGCGGTGTCGCTATTCTGCTGGCCGGCTATGTCGCCCTCAGCTACCTGTGGGAATTTGACCACATCAGTAAGAAATGATTCTAACATCTTATCTAATGTATTCCACTTCCACCCCCTGTCTTCCTGCAGTACATCACTGATATGAAAAAGTTTTAAATTATAATTGTTTCTTTCTTCCCAGAACACGACCGCTGGAGGAAGTACCACTGAGCGCTCAGACCTTCAGGGGTTGACGGTGGATCTCTTCACTCCCCCGGCTCTTTCTACTCTCAGCTCTTGTGTTAATATGTGACCAATAAACAATATAAAGATTTACACTTGTGTCATGTTTGGATGTCTACATCAAAAGCAATTGATGGTTAAAGCTCTCAGCTGTAATTACCTGTGTGACAAGACTTTATAAACATATTTATACAACAGGTGAATCAGTAACAAGAACATTTATTTGAACACATTGTACAGTTTGTAAAAATGTTCACTCCGTCCAAACAAGTGAAATTTATCCTTTCAAAGTAATTAGGACTGAGTTCTTTACACCACACAGTTGAAATTTGAATGTGTTGATCTAACAGTAAATAATGAACTATCAATGATTTAAATGTTTGCAAAAAGCCACAAATGTCACAGTTGGAAAGTAACATTTGACAGTGATATTGTTTCTGGCAAATAGATTTGGACTCCAATGGATCACAGTAGTTTTGAGTAAAAAAAATTCCTGCTGGTATTATCACAACTTTTCTTTATATAAGGTCAACAGATTCTGAAAGGATTAGCAGGTTGTAGCACTTGGTCTGCCGTCACAGATGTAGTCACGTGACCTGAGGAGACGAAGATCGGCAACACGTCAGCGCAGTCCCTCTGGAGCTGCACGCTGCAGACTGGTCCCTGGGGGTCATGTCCACTTCTTCAGAGTCGAGCCAAGTCATCCAGCCGCAGGTGTCACCTCAGTGGCAGAGTTTGTAAGAGGCAAAAAAAAGTTCATCTTTAGCTTCCTCTGCTCACATCTGGAGCGCTGGCTGCAGCACTGTGGGGTCAGGACCTCAAGACTGAAGGTCACTGTCCACTGAGGAAGGCGAGGTGGCCTTTAGTGCATTTGTTGGCATAGTGGCCCTTCTCTCCACACTACAGACAGGAGAGGAAGGCATGAAGGTGTTAATGGCACAGACGAGATGGTAGTTAGGAGAATAACAAGCTTAAATACTAATAACTGGATGTTCAGTGTGTTGGTCCTTTACAATGTAGGGAAGATGAATTGTCTAGACACTAACGATGCAGTGAGCGACTGGGACCCAAGACAAGTCTCACCTTGTAGCAGGTGACCTGGTCCAGTGGACGAGGCCCTCTGTTGCCGGTCATGTTATTTTGCTGGAAACCGCCCATGACATTGTTGTTCTGCGGCCGCTGGCTTGGACTGGAGTGGGTCAACTGGATTAGAGAGAGCGACGAGCGGCCGATGGTAGGCACTGGCTGCAGCGGGACACGGGGAAAAGCAGGTGATTAACACGCAGCGTGACAACCGTGAAGTGGGTCGATGAAGGACAATGTATAATGTATCCTCTCACCTTTGCTTGGTTCTGGGCTTGTAACGGTAGAGGAGGCTGTTCGGAGGCTCCCATAGGCAGCTCAAAACGAGGGCTGCGGAAAAACATCTCACTGTTAAATCTGTAACTGGTGACTGAAATCGCTCAGCTTACTAAACAATAACTCATCATATACTGATAATAACACAGGACATAAGTATTATGTAGGAGTGAAATAAAAAGGATAACTTACTGCATAAATTTACAGGATTTTCCTTCTGGACAGAAACCGACCAGGTAATTCATACAGATCACTCTTCTTGTGTGTCTGTGTCTGCAGTCGGGACCTGAGACAGACAGATGGACAGAAAGATCAGCGACTCAAATATAAACAACACAGAGGAGAGAGAGTGCAGCTGATGAGCATTGGTTGGCGGCTGAAACAGAGCGCCGTGGGACCCACCGTGTTTGCAGAAGCCGCGGTCGTACCAGGGACAGTCCTTGATCTTGGACTCTGGATCGATGTGCAGGAACGGACATTCCTTGTTGCTGCACTCACCTGCAAGGGTCAAACAAACAAACGAAAACAGAGACCAACAGGGTCGATCATTAACCAGCACAAGGAGGAAGAAATACACTCCAGGTAATTTAACGACTGGAGGCTGATCAACAGTCACAGGACAAACACAGCAAGGAGAGAGGGGACAAACCAAATTTGGAGTAGAAGTAGCATTCAGGCATCTTGGTCATGTCGTATTCATGGAGAAACTCGCACTGGTCTCCCTTCTTGCACAGTCCTCGGAGCCAGTGCTTACAAACCACCGTCTTCTCTCCACTGATGTGACGGAAAGGACACATCCCACCTGAGAGAGGAAACACAAACAAACATCAACGATCAACTCACGCCCCCTGGACAGACGTGGTAATTGATCACCTTTAAATAAATGTGTCTCTCAAATCAACTGTCGGGTTTGTAGTTATTAACCTATTTATTACGACGGTAGTTTAACAGCTGTATTTTAAAAGGGGTCTTCAGTTACTGTTGAGTTAACGAGGTCACTTCCTGTTGCTCTTTCTGTCACAGTAACAGCTTCCAACTGACGAATTCACCACAAGGAGATGAAAATAAAGAAACGTGAAAATACAACGAATGAATGGTTTTTTGAATTTGCTGAAAGCTGCTCATGTGAAGCACAGTCCAATGCTGCACCTTAACCGGATATTTTTCATTTTTATATATTTGAGAAAAGGATTTAATTTGTAAATAAACTCATATTAAAAAGGAGGTAACAGCCAGTTGCAGCGGTGTTAGATTTGACAGCAGCTGCCGTTTGTCCAGTCAACTGATGTTTGATTTAAAAAAAACGAGGGAAATCATAGGAAGTTTGATGTGTTCTTGTTTTCATCTGAACTCAACCCGCGGTCTGAACCGAGCAGTGCTTCCTGTTTACATGCTGCAGAAACTACTTCGTGCACATCGGACACAGGAAACACGTTCACGTTGCGTTTCTTACCTTTCACACAAGCCGCTCGCATGAAGTACTCGCACACCGCGGATCCGGATTCTGCAGAAAACAAACAAATCGTTCAGCAGCAGAAACCAGTGGCGGCTTGCAGAAGCACACTCCACCTGCAGCGGCTACAGCAGCAGCTAGCAAGCCGAGAACTTACTGTCCATGCCGGGGAAGGGCAGCGGCTGCGCCCCCAGCTGCTGGTCCATGGCGAGCTCCAGGTCGAACTTGATGTGTTCCGCGTTGGCCAGTAAGTCCTGCATGTCTGCGGGGGGGGTGGGGTGTGTAGGGGGGGTGTTTGCGGCCGGAGAAATGTCTGTTAGCTAGCTTGAAGTTAAGCTAGTTAGCTAGGCACTTCTTCATGAGCCAGCTAACGTGGCTAACGAGGCTAGCCGAGCTAACCGACACTCCCGGCGACAATCAGCGGGCTCACCGACTACACAGCGCCGCAGCCGCAGCTCCTGTGGTGCGCGAAGGGGAAGGTTTAGACAAAAAGCCCCGGACGGAGATCCGTGTTCAACCGGTAAACTGTCACCGAGCTGCTCCTTGTTCTCCACAGCAGCCGTGAGGCGCGCGCACTGACCTCTGACCCCGGACCAGGCGCCATTAAACGATCGTCGAGAGCTCGATCGAAGGTGTCTCGTGGGTTCGATTCACTCAAATCACATCTGGATGAGATCATAGACCGAATGTAAATAAAAACACGAGATATAATAAAGTGTTGATATTTCCTCTGGTTTACATCAATTATCAATGAAATTCTGTGGAGAAATTATGGTTGTAAAAAGAAAAATACAATAATAGATTTACTAGAGATTAAAATCACATCTGGTCTGATTTCCCCAATTAAACTTCACTTAGTGTGTTTTAATCTTTTATTTTATATATTTAAAAACTTAAGTGTTATTATTATTATTAACTGGCTTCTCTGATATCTAGCAACAGTCTGCTCCACAAGTTTGAAGCGTAGTTTACAAAAGTCAAATTTCCCATTTTCTTTCGGCCGTTGTTGGGAACCTCTAAATGAGATGTAATAATTTTTTATAATTTTCTTTCTTTTTTAAATATTTAGTCTCCTTTCTTCTAAAGGTAATTTAAACGTGTTCTTATGTTACTTAAAACCTGTTCTCTTATAGGAATTACATTTGAACATATTTTTCCTTGTTCAAAAAAAGAACATGTTATTTTTATCTTATATTCTATTATCAATTATTTAGTTCTTGGTCTGGTGACCTGTTCAGAGTGTATCCTGCCTCTCGCCCCATGTCAGCTGGGATTGGCTTCAGCTCCCCCAGTGACACTCTACAGAAAAAAGCTGTATAGAAAATGGATGGATGGATGTTTGAAAGTGATAAATACACAAACAAAGTAACAACAGTGGTTTTACAATTCACAGATTTTATTGAACACGTCTCGTGTACAAGGATGATCGTGCATTAAGGCAGTAATCATGTTGATTCTGTTGTTGATCAAGATGTGCAGTTTTGCTGAAAACAAACTTTGGATTTTTAAATGTAATACAAAAAAAAAGAAGATTTTGACACAATTAAAGCTTCAATGTAATTGTAACAAGAGAGATTGAATCCACAGTAAAGGCACTGTAGCAAAACTGAATATTTGCAACTACAGTTCCAAGCATTGGTATAATGTGTGTATCCATGGCTGCTGTGATGTCATTAGAAGCGTCTTGATTTGGAGAGACGATTTAACCCTTAAAACAAATATACACACGACACACAATGTTTGTTGAAAGCAGTGCAGCTGCCCTCAGAGTGTGGACTGCTGCCCCCTACAGCTCAGGGAGGCCGGGCATGGGAACTGACCAGCGAAAGCTTCCACCTCAGCCTTGATCTCTGCCACCCGCTGCTGGAACTTCTCTTCCTGTCCCAATGCCTTGATGAACTCCTTAAGAGGGGCCTTGGGATCCAGGCTTCTCTGCACCTCCAGGGTCAGCTCAACGCCTGGGGGGGAAAAGGAGAGAGCTTGTGGTTTGTTTCAAACATCTCTCAGAAAACATCTTGAATATACTGACTTTTTTAAAATGTGGGCTTGAAGAGTTTACCTTGGTGGATGAACTCTGCCACCTTCTTGAAGTCATCCTGCTCCAAGCCTCTGGAGGTCAGAGCTGGGGATCCAAACCTCAGACCACTCGGGCGCAAAGCACTTTTATCCCCTAAACAAAAGGAAAAATTAAGAATGGCACTCAAAAAGACCTTTACAGCTTTTCAGGAGCTACATCCACAGAAATAAAGGATAGACTTATTTATACACACACTAATGTATTCATTAATATAAAAGGAAAGCTGTATAATATCTTTGCCACCTCTATTTAACTGGTCTTTAGTCTGATATTTCTCTAATGGTATCTTATGATAGAAACACAAACGCTACCTGGACAGGTGTTCTTATTACAAGCGATGGCACAGGCTTCCAGAACCTTCTCAGCTCGTCCTCCATCAGTTCCCTTGCTGCGCAGGTCCAGCAGGATCAGGTGGTTGTCAGAGCCGCCTACACAAGAGGAGACACACAGCATGGGAGGACATTACATGGACCATAAAGCTATTAAGTGCTTCTACAAATCTGTTAGATTCCTTTAACAGCTATACCATTAATGTAAGAAAACAAGTGTCATCGTGCAGAGTGTCTCGTACCAGTGACGATCTTGTAGCCGTAGTCAATAAGAGCACTGGACAGAGCTTTGCAGTTAACAAGAACCTGCTCCTGGTAGGCCTTGAACTCTGGGGTCATGGCTTGTTTGAGAGCTACAGCAACACCTGAGGACAACCAGCCACAGACAAGCCTGACATAGATGCTACTGACATAATTAATTATCTGGTTTATTTGAAAGTCAAAGGGAGAAGAAATATGATACCTGCAATAGCGTGGTTGTGTGGTCCTCCCTGCAGCCCAGGAAACACAGCCTGATTAATCAAAGACTCCAAGTTGTACAAAGTCTCCTTCCCCTTGGCATCGACACTCCGCACCCCTGGAGGAGGGAAACACAGGCGAGAAAAGGAAATGATTTGATAAATAACAAAGAACCAATACAGAGAGAAATATGTGCGGATGAGGTTTGTTTGGACAGAAGCATCATTTTCCATTTCTACCTTTCCTGTAGAAGATAAGTCCAGAGCGGCAGCCACGCAGCGTCTTGTGCGTTGTCGAGGTAACAATGTCAGAGTACTCAAAGGGTGAGGGCACCACACCGGCAGCCACCAAACCGCTGATGTGAGCCATGTCTGCCATCAGGTATGCACCGTTCTCGTTAGAGATCTGCCTCAACGGGCGTAGTCGAGGTTGCGGGAATAGCAGCTTGTTCCTAGTGAAGAAAAACAAGAAGAGGTGAACGTTCAACTTCTTTGGCGAAATAACTTTCTAAAGGGAAATTATTTGGTTTAAATTTGTAAGTTTGTGTGTGTGTGTGTGTGTGTGTGTGTTTCACTAAAAGACCTGCAATGATGATTCTGGGGTGGAACAGACGTGCGTTTTCTTGCAGCCTGTCATAGTCGATGTAGCCGGTCTCTGGATTCACCTAGAATAAATAAATAAACACAAATAGCCACATTATCGATCTGGAATCACTTTGAATAAATATAGTAAATTAATATAATAAATATTCTGTTATGTTAGGTTTTTGATTTCCCCCACATTTTATATCAAATTTCATTTATTTATCTATGTATGTATGTATTATTATTTACTACTGTTTTTGGCTCCAGCTAATTTGTATTTTACTCACGTCAATTATGGCTTTGTAGAACGTACCAGCTTTCATGAGGAGCGTACATGAACAATATTAACTAGTCGAACCATATAAAAATAACTGTCAAATAAAATGTTTCAGACGCCAGATTAGTTCTACCAGAAAAAACTGATGTGACTCACACTAGAGCTAATAAAATGGAAGTCTCCAATAAGGATTGGCCTTGATTCTCATGTATTCAACAATTATTATGGTAAAAGTTATCAGAAACTATGTAAAGTTATTTTTACATCTTTAAAACTTTGTATATAGATGTCCTGACGGGTGTGTGTTGACAGAATGTGTTTGTTTGCTCTGTACCTTGTACGGCATTGATTCGAAGAAGATGGACGTTGCTGAGATTTTTTTCTTTTCAGTCATGAAGCCGTGCGTCAGGTGACCTCCATCAGGGAGGTCCAGTCCCATGATTCTGCCGTGGGCTCCACGATGGCCGTGTAGACCGCGAAGTTAGCAGGCGAACCTGAACAAAGAAGAATCAACACAGGTGAGCAAGGACCACGCTGAGAGAAAAGACACAGAGGAGTTTGGAGAAAATAAAGTCACATCAGTCAGTATATTTGAATCAGTATTTGATACCCGAGTATGGCTGCACGTTGACGCCCCATTTCTCTGAGTCCAGACCATAGGCCTCCAGCGCCCTCTTCTGACAAAGTCTCTCCAGTTCATCAACATGCTCTGTGCCACCATAATACCTGAACACAGGGATCACACCGATTATTACAGCTAATGGTTTTATACTGTTTTTCTCATGTGTGGTGTAAGATTTCAAGTGGAAGGATTTTACCAAACATTGTGGTTTTTTTTTTGACATAACTCAATGAATTCCTGTACCTCTGCCCGGGGTATCCCTCAGAGTACTTGTTGTTCATGCAGGAGCCCAGAGCCTCAAGCACAGCTCTGCTCGCAAAGTTCTCAGACGCTATGAGCTCCAGACCGTACGTCTGCCTGTGCTTCTCCTTTTTTATGATGGAGAAAACCTGAAAACACGACATACACAGGTGCTGTGTCATTCAGGGGTACGGTGACAGTTTATCACACAAGCTCTTCAAGGGAAAACCTGCATCATTTTTTTGTACATTAGTTTCACCCAAATAAACCTGCAATTGTCTTTTCCCATAAATCACTTCTTCTTCACTGCAACAAAACAGTAGTTGCGCTGTACTGCCAATGGCAAGTGCTGTATTTAAAGCAGCGAAGAAGAAGTGATTTCCTGTCGTGGAGCATTAACCTGAATGTTGTGTATTCATAGATTTATTTATTTGGGCTCTTTTTCAGTTATGACTGCCAAACTACACAAGTACACTCTGTGTCGGCTGATAAGCAAAGTCCAGATATGGGGGAAAATGGTATCGGACCATCCCTCAGCTAAATATAGTGACAATTATAATTAGTTGCAGCTATAAAATTAGTTTTTAAAAGGTATATTACTACGTGATCGTATCTATAGATGTGATCAACTGATCCACTGAACACAAACCTCTGAGTCGTTGATGCCCAGAGGCTCCAGCATCATCTTGTTGTGTGACTCCCATGTTTCCTTGCTCACACCGTGGCCGTTTGTTGCAGACATGGCAGCTGATTCTTGGTCACACAGGATAGAAATCTTAAAAAGAGAAAGAAAGGTTATGGTTTCTTTGTTTAGAGATCAGAGAATTTATTTTTTGTATAGCACATTAAGGAGACACAAGCTTGATGATCTGACCCACATAGAACATTTGTTTTGGCCCTGATGTGGATCATATTGCACCACTGCCATCCTGCGTGGAGGAGGGCACTTGGGCAATCTGCTGCTGTTTGCCAGATCTGGGCCACAACTAACCCACAACAATACCGCATGTCAACCAGAGGTGGCCCTAATTAGTTTTGTGCTGTTTGGGCCACATTAACCCTTTACCACATGGGCCACTTTAGGTTTAAATCCATTTAGTCCGGGCCACGAGAGCCACATCATTGCCTGAAGTGGCCCACATCCGTGTTCTATCTGGGGAGGGATCTGCCTGAGCTCAAGTCAGTGAGCAGGTCAGAAATAAATCTGGGAGCCATAACACTTTAAACAAGTAGTAATACTTAGAAATCAAGTCTGAACCGAACCAGAAGCCAGGGAAGTTATTTCCGAGCAGGTGAAACATTCCCCTGGTCCCAGAACCATATAATAATAAAACTCTCCCAGTCATAAAGGTTTATATATAACTAGTGGAGTGAGTGAGTGCTGCGGACCACTGATCCACCGTCTCCATCAGATCTATCATGTCAGTCTCAGACAGAGACACGTGATGCAACTGTGTGGGTCTGCGGCGTGACGTGGTCTCCTCGGTTGAACTTCGACCCTCCAGGTTAGAGACAGTTCGATAGCACCGCTTGACCACAGAGACCGGAGGGTTGAGTCCAGGTCAGCCGAGCACATGACCCTTATTACCGGGTGTCTGCTCGGAGCGGAGCGGAACCAGGAGGTGGACAAAGGACAACTTCAATAAACTTTCACATTAAAGTGACGCAAAGGAAATGACGGTGAACTCTAAAGTTAAACAGATTAAAGTTCAAACTGCAGCGGAGCTTTGTTATTGTTGTGTCACCGCGGGAAAAAAACAACTGGTCCGTGATTTGTTTAAATCACTTCCTGTCACTAGAAATTAACTTTAACTGCAAAGTTACTGCGCACACGTGACACCCGGTGGGTCCGCTGCACGTGGAGGTCGCTCACCCGCCCGAGGAGAAGAGGCTCCGGCCGCTGGGAGACGTGAGTCCGGCTGAAGTGACACCAGATCCCCGCTGAGCCTCGACCCCCCCCCACCGCCTCCTCCACGGGGGGTAAAGTCCGCCAAACTCTGCACCAATCACAGCGCTCCATCTTCTTCTTGTGGTCGCTACCTGTCAGTGTGGCTGCAACAGCACCCCCCTGTGGTCGAAGTTCTTATGTGGTTGTTTTCTGTATCAACCCCCAAAATAAAATAAAATAAAAAATTTTCTCAGGTGAGTGCTTATGATGAACTGAAAATATTTAGTCAATGACCTCTATGATTTTCTGGAGCACTGAGGGACACTCATTACTCATAGTTTTTTTTGTTTCGATTTATTTATTTAACTTCTCCCCTTAAACATATTTATTTCCTATTACTAAATATCTCTATATTAGTATTTACGTTACGTTAGATAGATGGGTTTAATGCTAGGCCATGTCGTTTCATTTTTTGTTTTTCGTCTCTGTGTTGAAGTGTGAATTTTAAAACAATGAATGGCAGTTCAATGGTTCATATATATATAAGCTCTAAGCAGAATGGAGCATATGATGTAGACAACTATAACTTAAATACAGAAAAGGAGATCAATTCAATTTCTATAATATTCATAAGCAAAGTCATAGTCTTCTCCTCTCACAAGAGAATTATAGACACGAAGAGTTGAGACTTGACATTTAACAACCTGATATTAAAATATAATATATATAAAAGTTTTCAATCCAAACGAAGAATGTGAACTTTAGTAAAAATTGAATGTATGTCTCTTTCTTGTACGAGTATTTGAAAGATTTGTAGGATTCTCTGAACTGTGAAATACTTCTATTCTAAATTGAATATCTGTGATGTTGACTCATTCATTTTTATATCAGTGAGTCCAACATGGACTCTTTCACCTGAGGTTGGGAAAGCCTCCAAAACACAAGATGGTTTTCTCACAGGGTAAATCAGCAAATAAAGAAATGAACAGACTTGTTTCATCATATTTATCTGAAATATTTTCATGAGTCCGTTATATACAATGTAACATCCCCCAAAATATAGTGGTAAAGCTCAGTTAGCAAAGTTGAAATTGTACAGTGATAAGTATAACTATAAATATCATGTACAGGCTAAATGGTTAGAAGGGATTCATTCCAAGTGTACGTGAAGACTGATGTAATCTCATTTGTATCTGTATTTCCGGGGGGGATCAACGAGGCCATTATTCCATGCCAAAACATTCACAACCCCTCTCCTCTGGTGTCTCCACAACCGTTTTCCAAATGGTCATGTTACAGTAATGTCAAATATTCTTCATAACTCTTCATTTAAAAAATAGTCATATATATATATATATTGCACAAAATATATTTATGTATATATATATATATTGCACCAGTCCAGAAACATGTGAAGACGCCTCAGATCAATACTCTGCATCATTTCAGCGTGAGGGAGTTTATTCCTCTGGCTGCCGCTGACGCTGCTACTTTTGCTGTGAAGAGAAAATAAAGGATACACACGATCAGCTCGACAAGATTAAAGCCGCATTTTTCACTGGTCAAAAAACCCACTGACACCCACTAACATCTCAAAAACATCCAACATAAATGGTTTTGACCAGATCCAGGTGCTCACCCTTCTTCTCTTCGTCTTTCTTTTTTGCAGCATCTTCTCTCTGCTTTCTGATAATGGCGAGGCGAGCGAGGTCAGCTTTGGCCTGGTCAGTCTTCCCCGCCAAGTGCAGCTTCATGTAGCGCTCCTTCGCCCTCACCTTCTCGATCTCTTCTCTGTGCGGGAGTGGGTGCACGTCAAGGTGACGAGAGCGACATTAGGAAAGTTAGTGTAAAATTTTTTGAATGGAATCACAGAAAGTAAATTTCAAAATAAGGTGTTAAAGTGCTCAGAATATGCAGGTAACATTTTGAAATTTCAAGCACACAAGACAATAGAATTGGACATCAGAGGCCCAGACAAATCTAATTATGTCATTTCTATCCTTCAAATGTTTTTAAAAAGTTACTGTATGTAAAATAAAGTAAAAAAATGAAGTTCTCATGAGGCACTGATATGATATGACAGACTGACACACACCTTTCTCTCCTTGATAATTCCCTCGGCTCATCCAGCTCAATTTGCGTCACCTTCTTGGACTTCTGTGAGTTCATTCTGCTCAGTTCTACAGTATATATCAAGCTCTTCCGTACCAGTTAGCACTGTTCTTGCAAACAGAGTGCAGCAGTTGTACAGTAAGTGAGTCGTCATACGCTGTCCCTGTTGATGCATGTAATTGTTGCAAGTCAATTCGGAGCCAACCGTGCGTCGTCCCTCATCGCTGTCCTGCTCTTGCTGGTAACTTCATCATGACGCAAGTCAGTTGGACCACAAACCGCCCCTCGGGTTCCTGTCTTCTATAAACATTAGTTCAACAAGTAAACCGGAATACAGTTCATTTTGAAATGTAAGTTTAAGTAGAACCGTGGTATCTATTAGTCTTCCACTTCGGAAAGTGGAGGGGGGACTCTTGTCTATGCCTAACCATTGACACATGATCGGTTAATGTATTCAGATAAATCTTCAATTTTTTGAAGACTTGTCAGGACCTATGAGTTAAGACGGGGGCGCAGCTTCTGAACAGCTGCGTGGGGCCCCAGGCCATGAGGGCCCCCCCCCCGAAGGGCTGACAAACTTTACTCAACAGCAGTGTCTCATAATAATGGGGCCAGTGACTACAACCCCCCAACCACCGACCCCTCTCTTCTCTCTTAAACAACCAATGGTGTATCTGCAATGACATCTCAGTAGGAAACCTCCCTATAAGGGCCCCATGTCCCCCCCGTCAGAGCCACAGCTCTGTATCATTCTCAAAGTTTGAATTGAAAATGAAAGAGGAGTTATCCACCGGGTGGTGACAATGGAAAGAGAAACGAGTTGATGAGGAAAAATAAACGAACCTAGCAGTAAAGACAGTCTTGAAACTTAAGACTTTTCATATGAGACACCAGTAATTAAACCACTGGGCTTGGTTATATTTATATTGTTTATATTTCAAGTTATTTATGGTGATTTATACATTTATATTGTGCCAACTTCTATCAGCTAATGTGTTTTCTTGCTTTTCCCCTGGTTTTTTATTGTTCTTTTTATTTTGATTTTGATTTTTTACTTCCTACCCTTCTTGGTGCAAGATTATTTATAACACAGTGTTGATAAACGCTGTTTGAGTGAAATCTGTGTCTGTGGAGCCTAAAACTTCTGCATCAGTTCACTCAAAATGTTGCATGATGGGAATTGTAGGCAGGAGCATTTACTACCATGACCATACGTAGCACACTAACCTGTTTCCTCTCCTTTTCCGCCTTCATCTGAGCGTCTATCTCCTCGGGGCTGGTGTAGGTTCTCATCCGGCCCTTGTGGCTCCCTCGCTTTCCTGCGGCGACGGGAAAAGGAGCAGAACAACAGAAGCAGAGCTGGTTTACAAACATTGCTGTTTAGCAACACGTGAAAGTTAAGACACCGTCTATAAGCAGCGAACAGCCTGTGGCGTAACGTGGCGAACAGCAGGAAAACACCGTGAACACAATGGAGCTGGATTCGGAATCACTCTTACCTCCTTTGGGCATTTTGACAAACGGGGCCTTTACTTTTAAAAACTCTTAAAAACGTGAACACGGTCAGAAAACACACAATGTTCAGGCGACAACACAAACTGACAGCTGACTAAACTCACAGCACTGATATGTGCAGTGGTCCCAGGATGTGCCTGTCCACAAATCTAAAAACACGTGTTTGTTAAAGCATTTATAATCCCGTCTGTCGTTCTAAACTATATTATACATATGTGTGCGTGCAACGTCCAGTTATTGAGCTAAGCAACGTGAGTTATAAACTAAAACAAACAAACTTTCCGTTGTTTTTCTTAAGGCAATTTGCTAGACCGCTAAAGTGATGCAATTCACAGAGAAAGTGAGAAAAACATCTGTTTTGGTTTTATCTCAGTTTACGTCCTTAATGGAAAAAACTTTATTTAAATAAACACATGTCGTGTTTTCGTCCAGAGGGAAATTTAAAGAGTTTTTTAAAAGGGCATGAAGGAGTTTATTTTTTGCCTCGACGTCATCAGAGCGCCGATAGAGGGAGAAGGGAAATGACGTCAAATTTCAGCGCCCGAGACAGGTTCGCATTATCAGAAACGAAAACAGAGAGACAGGAAGTGCAGATCGTGGCAGCGGCAGCTCGTAGAGGCACTTCCGGTGGCATCAGAAACTGCCACTGATTTGTAGAGGCAGTTGCCACAGCTGTCCTGTGACTTGTTCCCTGTATTGTGAAACATGCTCGTTTATATGGTTTGATTTCTTTGTAATAAATATTCGGCCGAATTCCCACAAAATATAATATAATATATAAATATTTTCTCTACTAACTATCCAGGTATATTAGTTTTCAACAATCCAAAATGTTTTAGGGGTTTAGTTAAACTTCGATAAGATTCAATAAGCATTTTATGGGTCCACGCCATGTTAAATCTTTTATTTTTGTCTACTGATCATATATGATATGTGCCTGTGCCACTGTTATTGCAGCTCTGTAGCCCTTTTTAAGACTCCATTATTAACATTTACCATCACTGACACAATATGTCATTACAATAGACAATGCTATAATTTAATGCTTTAATTGAGTTATTATGATCTGCATTTAAACAAATTACTCAAACATAAAAAAATAAAAGGAGATTATTTATACATTTTGAATGTCTCTTGTACTTGGTGACCTTGGTGGAGATGTACTTGAAATTACCGGTTAGCCAGGAAAGTATTAATAACAGTTTGCTTCAATATCAGTACCCTTCACTTTGTTTTAACAGGATAAGCCAGCCTGTATCAATATTGCTGTCCATGGAGTCATTTAACTGAATTCATATAAATACTGAAGACATGGTTAGCTTGGTTAAAAAGTATGGGTCAGTAGCTGTTTGTTGTGTACGTCTTCGTTGGTCATTTGTCTAGTATATGCACTGTTTAGTTACTGTTTATAGAAGTTCATAACTCATAACAAATATTTTGAAGTTGAAGGAGTAACAATAAGTCTATTTTAAATGTCCTTATGGATGTTAGTGTATTTAACTAAGAGTCCTTGGAGAATGCCTATGAATCCCATCATAAGGAAAACATTTGGGGCAAAGTCAACTTATGAGAGTAAAAAAACTGTAAATGGTTTATATGCAACTGGAAAGTGACATGTTGTGTGTCTCTTTGCTGTCTTGTAACACAAAAACACTGAATACATTTATTCAGCCTAGAGAACAAAAATATAAATGGAGAGTGTGCCTGGTCCTACCGTCTCTGGAAACTTTCTTCCTTCACCATCTAGTGTGGAATTTAAGGGAAGGATACACATGTACATTTGTGCTTTTGTTTATCACAGGCAGTTAACAAATGCCAAAGACTTTGAACCGTGTGGCAACAAGGGCAGTTTCTGCTGCCACCGGAAGTGCTCTACACCGGAAGTACCTACTACACCGGAAGTGCCTAAACGAGCTACCCCTGCCACTATTTGAGCTTGCCCTCACTGCGTAAACAAGGGGGGAGCTTTTGTTCTACTTTGTACAAAACACGACGAGATGCCCAAAGTGAAGAGAAGCAGGAAGCCGCCGCCGGACGGCTGGGAGCTCATCGAGCCCACCCTGGACGAGCTGGATCAGAAGATGAGAGAAGGTAAAGCCGGTGGATGGCGGTCGTCCCCGCGGCGGCTCCGCGCAGCCCGCAGCCCGCAGCGTGTAGCTCGGTGCGGCGAGCTCCGTCGCTTCTCTCGGTTGTTCCCTCGCTGTCCAGTTTGGTTTAAACACTGGGGGGGATGGCGACACGAGGGTTTGTTGGTATTGGCTGCGGCAAATGTCGATTAACACGAGTGGGGAATACTTCCGTGGAGGCATGGGGGGGGGCTCTAACAGACGCGTCCCCCCCCCCCCGGGTCCGTTACTGGAGGTTCACTGACCACAGCCAACATCCAGTAGTAGTTCCTAACCGGGACAACACGGAGAGACTCGTCTTGTCTTTGAAAGCACTGGACGATCAGTTTGAATCCCTGTGTACTTGTAAAGTTTGACGAGTGTCCATCTTCTTTCTGATCTAGACCTACGAGTCTGAAACAGAGGCTGTTCCCAGCATCATATCACCCCCCCCCACCAAGCATTTGCATCATAAATTGAAATCTATTTGTTCTAACTCCAACCCTTCCTGTCACGTGTCCTGCTCCTCGCAGCTGAAACAGAGCCTCACGAAGGAAAACGAAAGGTCGAGTCCCTGTGGCCCATCTTCAGGCTTCACCATCAGCGGAGTCGGTACATCTTCGACCTCTTCTACAAACGCAAAGCCATCAGCAGAGGTGAGCAGCCCCCCCCCCCATGAACCACCTGATGTCTAATGTTGTCCACTTTCTCTTCTGTCTACTTCAGGATTTTACAAACTAAACCAAACTATCTCTTTACCCTTCAATTGGACTCTGCCTTTACTTAAGATGTTTATCTAAAGGGTTTGCCTCATGCAAGTTACCCTTTGTGCTGTTTTTAATGTGCACATGACCATACATACAGTACATTACCTATTTCTAGCTTTATTCTGTGTATGAGATGTTTAGTAATCGTCTTTGTGTGTGTGCCCTGGCAGAGCTGTATGATTACTGTATAAAGGAAGGCTACGCAGACAAGAACCTGATTGCCAAGTGGAAGAAGCAGGGCTACGAGAACCTGTGCTGTCTGCGTTGCATCCAAACGAGAGACACCAACTTTGGAACCAACTGCATCTGCAGAGTCCCCAAGGGAAAGCTGGAAGTCGTAAGTCTGACATCGAATAATAAAGACAATCTTAGGATGAGTTTTTATTAAATGTCTATTAAAGGCTTAAGTTGGTCATCAGCTTTACATTATTCCTGCTGATTTATGTACAGACGTGACTCATAAAAACTGCCACAGCGACAAATCACTAACACATAGTATATCAGGCTCTTTTATAGATTAGACCAGACTCTCCCTTCCAGTCACGGTGTCGGTCAGTATTTAATAATCACTGACATGCTTTCAATGGCCTTTTTACAATTAAGACTTAAGTCTTCTGTCTGTTATTGATAACGTAGGGAAGTGAACATATAAAATAATATGTGGGAAGAATCACCCGATTTAACTCCTGAAGGATTAAGAAAAATTATACCAAAATCATTCAACTGCTGTGTAAGAAAACATGCACTTTGAGATTTCACTATTTCTTAAGTTGTTGGTTCTCATGCAGCCAGCTGGTCTGGTGAACAACATACTGCTGCTGCTGAAATGATCAAGTCCAACTTCAGTGAGAAAACGGGCACAAACCAAGATGTGCATTGATAAATCTGAGCATATGAGACAGAGGTGTTTGGAAAGGGCTAAATTTGTGGACAGTAATTTTAAGAGCTGGCTTCATCCAGTTTGAGGTTGTTCATGAAAAACATTTGTTCATTGGTGTTGCCACCCTGATACAGTTTTAGATATTGAAGACATTTCCTGCATCTAACCTTTTTCTTCAGGTGAAGGGTTTGACAAACTAGATACTTAAAAATACCTTAATACAACACAGAAAATGTGACCGTAAAATCTGTCAGCTAATGTTACTTTCTTCTCTCTGCAGGGACGGATCATTGAATGCACCCACTGTGGATGCAGAGGTTGCTCTGGCTAAGTGTAGATTTTGGACATCTATTTTCTGTTGGACATCAGGGCTCATCAATCCTCCATCTGTGCTCCCTCACAACCCTGACGTCGCAGTTTCTTTAATTCAGTCGCCTGCTTTAGAAACAGTTCGCTAACATCTTCACCACCAACTCCAGCAGACCTGATTTGGGATCAGTATTGAATATTCTGCTTTTAAACATGGGTGGGCAATGGAGAAAGCATTGAGAGGGGCCATCTTATCTTGAATACATTTGTTTTTCTCTGTGCTGTTGTTTTTTTTAATACACACTAAACTGAAGCCCTGGCCTCACCGCTGTTTCTGGATCAGGACTGTTATTCCACTGTGAAGGTCAATTTCAATACTTCTGTGTTTCATTTCATTGAAGGGGGGGGGGCTGGGAGGAAATGATTTGTGTTTTGAATGTTGTTTTAAACCTGAAAACCTTTTTCTTCAACATTGTTATTGTAGTATAATTTTAAATAAAACAATTCTGATTTACTTACTCATGTTTTTATCTTTTTCCTCATCTCATGAAGTTAATTATTGGCTGTAGTTACCGGACGTCTTCAAAGGTTGAGTCTGTATCTGTTGTGATACATATGAGATGGGAATACTGTATTTTACCCCACATCTTTCACTGCTGACTATATAAATTCTACTTAAAACATTTACAGTATATTAAGCTTATACCATTTTCCCAGGAAATAAATAATTGATCTTGACGGGGAAAAAACAGGTGCATTTAGGGAACTGATATCTATGAGTGTTTGAAAGTCGGTGCAGCTTGAATTAATTTAAAAAGGGACTGAGCCTCTGCAGAGGTTTGAGTGACATACCAGTTGTTTGTGCAATTGTTTCATCTCAGGCATAATCATTGCAGGTGAAACTAACTCCTAATTAAATCCTCACCTGTCGATGTTATTGATCCTTAGTGCAGCTGACAGGAGAGTGTGTGTGTTTGTTTGCGTGCCTGCAGGTGTGTGTGCGTGCGTGTGCGTGTGTGTGAGCTGTCCCTCTGCTCAACTCTGAGATTACAAAGACGCTAGAAAAAACCTTATCGGTGGAAAAAGGTAGAGAATCTCACCTGTTTACATAATGACCGAGACACACAGCGCTGCCCACACACTCTGAACACGACTGTATTGTTGTGAAGTGTTTGTAAATCATTCGCCTGCTGCTACTTTCTCTCCAGTCCACCACCTTTTCCTTCCGGACACCCAGCAGGGCAATTAGATGCAGCTCACAGAGAAGTATTTATTATTCATGACACCTCCATGTTTGCACATCCGTCATCGCTGAAGCAAGTCACACAGACAAGAGTCTGTTGGGTATCGGATGTTTAATGTGAGAAATGTGCTCCTTCAGTATCTCGCAGGGAGATTCAGCAACATCAACATGATCGCCCGCCTCCTGTGGGAACCAGGCACCGACGCAAAAATGATTTAAGTTGATCTTCAACGTCACATAAAAGCGTCACGACATTCACAACGTGCTTTATTAAAGTAAATGGCAACAGGGCAGAAGTTAACAGTGGCCCCCTTCGTGGTGAGATACAAAAGGTGGATGTGATATGGCAACATAAGGACACTGAGTGACGACGTGTTAAGCACACTGTGATATGGCTTATTAAAATTACATTCACCTTTTTGCATTAGAGGGACAATAGCTAAAAAAAAAAAGGTTGTAATGTCCGAACAGAAAAACTCAAGCGTTAAAAAAATAAAGACATCACATTTGGCAAAAACCTGAAATAAAATGAAATAAAACATTAGGTGCAATTAAAAGTGAGGTTGTCATTAGTAGTTTTAAGCACTTGCCGTAAAAACATTATTTTTTTTTATCGTAGCAGGAAGGACAGCAGCCATGATCCCACATTGTTTGACCTTTCACATTAAAACTCTGACCATGCAGTCACAAGTACAGTTACCACCCTAGATACAGAATCAAAGCTCCAACGCCGACGCCACAGAATTAGGAACAGGACAATCTAAAATACTAACATAGTGCGATTTCACTGGCCGAACTGACGGAACTTCAGAGATTTCCTTTTTTTTTGCGTTTCTTCAGCTTACTCCAAAACAGAAATTCTCAGCATAATGATCCAAATGTTGTCCTGAAGCAAATAATAAATAATAGAACCGTACCGTTGTTCATAGCACACATCCAGCAAGGATCGCTGGGATAAAAATAATAGGCCACTACTGTCCTAAATAAAGTGTCAAACTTCAGAGTTTTGCTTTTGATGGCACAGGAAATTCATAAAATCTATACAAACACAACATCACCTTCACTCCCAGCAAACATCTCAATGTGTTCAGCATCTCGTCCGAGTCAGTTCGTTCAAATGTAACAAAAACAGAAACATCATCAACACGGTGGTTCACCCCCCCGGCACAAGACAGTCTCATGCTGACACCACAACACTCGCACACAACTTTAAGACAACAGTGAATTTCAATACATTTAGGTTAAGTAGCTTTAAAATGCTACTGACCATTTGATTAATATCCATGAAGATGCTCGTCAGCAGTGAATATTGACAGGTTTTGGCTGCCGCTGGCCGTACATTGGTGAGTATGTGCGCGATGACGGTTTTTTCTCTGGACATGCAACATCACGTGGAAGCCGACTGGCTCCAATTCACACGGCGAATACACTTCCTCATGCATCACAACCCGAAAGCAGCCTCTGGGACCTTCATGCTCTCAAAGGTCAAATCTACTCCCGTTAAAACATCAATACTCCCGGAAACAAAACAGACATTCAACCACTACTGCAGAGATGTGTTCAAATTCATTCACGAAAGAGAAAAAAAAGAAAGTAAGGTGGAGTGAAACAGAAATATGACGAGTGTCGGCTTCAGAAAAGCTTTGGCCTTTGGAAGCTTTGTGGTGGTAGGTAGAGAGGCGTGTCACAAACCAGCTGTAACAGACCATGTCTGGACAGATTTGAGAGGGACGTCTGTTCACCACACAAAATGTCACAGTATTCCTGAAAAACATGTTTACATGTAGCTGAGATGATGTCATCGCTGACAAACTGCTCAGTGGTTGATGGGTGTTAACACAGAGCTGTGATTGAACCTGTTAGTGAGCCGGCTGAGGTCAGAGAAGCACTTTAAATACACAGACAGCCATGTTGGTTTAAATTTTGTAAAAGAAAACACTCACACACACACAGTAAAAAAGTGTCCCTGACCTCAGACAAGCACATAAACAAGGAAGAGGAAAAACCCCACAAAAAGCTCAAAGGGTTGAGCAGACATTTGTTTGTCATGGACATGTTGTTGTGTGTGAACCTGCTCTGAACCAAAGTAAACACTCACTCCGAGTCTCCTTTCCCCTGCACACAGAGGAAATAGCCAGAGCAAAGATAAACACAGCAAGGCAGAGAAAAATAAAAGTCAGTGCAGATTTTCCTGAAACTTAAATAACTTTAGACCTTGTAACAATCACCTTTGGTCCAATAAAAACCAAAGAGTCACAGATAATTTCTGCTAAAACCTGCATGAGAATCCTTTTCCCAGAAGGTAATTAGATTTTGTATAAAACGCTCGTGGTGTAGTTAAAACTAAAACAAGGTGCGAGTGCGCTGCTCCCGGTGGCGGGCTGCAGGTACTGCTGAGTGATGAGCTGGCTCAGGCACAGCAGGATCTGGCTGTCCTCCTCGCCCAGCCGCAGCTGCTCCTGCAGAAAGCAAAGGCGTCGGCCCTCCACGACCTCGGGCCCCTCCGTGGAGCTGACCGGCAGGTGGAGGTGGTGGGTGAAAGTAAACAGGAAGGCTTTGGCAGCCAGGCGGCACAGGGTGCTCTGTACATGGAGGAAGAAGGTGGAACCACGGCGGATGGAGGTGCGATGATCGGCTATGTTGGCCAGCAGCTGGCCGCGATACGGCGGGCAGCGCAAGGTCTTCTGGTCGGCATCAAGGATGGAGATATAGCGGCTGTAGCGGGACAGCGAGTAAAGCATGCTGGAACCAACAGGGGACGCCACTCTGTGTGAGGCAGAAAGACAGATACCATAGTTGTCAGTTCGTTAAGAAAGCTTTACATAGGGGTATACATTTCTTTTTAATCGCAATATTATTGTAATATATCATTAATTGTTTTTGCTGTATGGATCTGGTTGAAATTTCTCAACATCTATTGGACACATTGGCAAAACATCAGATACAGAAATTCATGCAAGTGCATGAATTTTAGAAACTAAAGCTTCCTCTCTGTAAAAACTCCAATACAGTCGAGAGGCTGGAAGTTGAATAGTTTATGTGCGTCATCACAGACTGAGTCAGAGCAGATGAGTAATAGTGGAGTGATTGTGATACAAACTCTGTTGAGGAATCTATCATCATCTTCATATTTCATATTGATTAATATGTTTTATGGTTCTGTGAGCATCAAACTCAATGTTTTAGTAAATCTGTGAAATCAACATCATCTGTCTTGCTCTACTCGCCCTGAATACCAGCTTTTTAAAGCAGTGTTATTTAAATGGCTAAAGTGTAAATGCAGATTGGACGTACCTTTGCAAACCAATGAGTTTCCACCTCTGCAGGTCAGTAAGGGTGAAAGGACAGGACAGCCAGGCTTGAACCCTCTCGCCGCACTTCCCAGGGCCGGGAACGAAGAGGGCCAGAGCAGCAACCAGCCGTCGGACCCTCCCCTCATCTGCCCCAAGCACCACCAGGGTTCTGCCACTCAGCAGGCACAAAAGAGCTTGTATGGCAAAGGGGTACTGTCGCACAAACCTCAGGGCTCCTTGTCCAGCCTTCTTCCTGTGACGCAGGGTCATCACCGCCCCGTAGCCGAGAGGTGAGGCAGCACGATCAGACCCAGTAGAAGCACTCATGGTGCAGTCTGACCCGTCCTCTGCTGACGTATGGGAAACTGCATCTCCAAGGATTCCCACGGGCAGCTCCAGCCCAGATGCTTTGTTTTCCGAGCATAGAGAGCCCACCGCGTAATAGTCCTGGAGAAGGGGAAGGGATTGAGGCTCCTGGTTGACCACCGCGGTGGGAGAGGACTGATGGTGGGAGCTTTGGTCCAGATGAGGGTTCTTCTCTGGGGCAGATGCCTCATAAAGGAAACCCTCTTGAGACATACAGCATGCTGTGTCAATTGGAACCAACAAGTCAGACTCAATTTCACTTACTCTCTCACAGTCGTCCTCCCTGCTGGCCTCCAGCTCAGACACCACTTCCAGCAAGGACACTGGTGTGTCGTCTCCCCCATCCTCCCCTGCAGTGGTTTCCATATCTTCACTGCTGCTCTCCCTCTCCAGGTCAGTGTTGTGGTCAGGGTCAGGGGTCAAGTCAGAATCAGGATCAGGATCAGGATGTTCAGACCTAACACTAGCAAGACTTTGCTGCTTTTCTGCCGGGCCCATCCCGCTCTTATCGCTGCTAAAGCTTCCTTTGGTCCCGTCGGAGCTCTCCTGGGTCTCCAGAGTCTGGTCTGAGGGGGAGGAATCCAAATGACTCATCCCAAGCCCGAGCTCACTCTCCTGAGTATGGCTGGTCTGAGAAGTTGGGTCTCTGGGATCTGGGGGCGCCAGTGAGTCTAGCTCTAGAGGTTCTGGTCCCAGCACAATTGGAGGAGGATTTGAGAGTGTAAAGTTGTTGACAGCATGGTTCACAGCACAGAATGGTCTTAGTACCCCCCCTTCATCCTCAGCATCATCACCAAGGTCATCCTCAAACAGGAAGTTGGTAATTCTCTGTCTCCTGCGTAAAGACTTGTCCAGGCGGCGTGTGTGAAGGTAACATAGGTCGCCACGGAAACTCCTCTCCGTCTCCTTCAGGAGCCCCATGGTGGCCTCATAGAAAGTGTCATCACACAGCTCCTGCATGGTCTTCAGGCGCTTGTCGAAACACTTGGCGGACTTAGCTTTGATCAGCTGTGGTGTGTAAGACGGCCTGCGTTTACCGCCCTCATCGCCATCCTCCACCACTTTCTCTTTGCCTGCTTCATCATTGATCTGACCCTGCCCTTCGTCCCTCTTCCTTCCTGTGTCAGTGTAACAGAAGGGGTTGGCAAGCTTGGCGTATTTTTCCAACAGCGTTTCACACTCGCTCAAGCACTGTGTCATACACTTCTGACAGGTGACAGCGTGCGGGTCTCTGCGCGGGCGGCAGTGGAAGGAGCTGATCTGCCTCAGCAGGTCCCTGTGTTCGTAGATGCTCTTTTCAACGTTAGCGAGCTCATTGGCTTTCTCTACGGCGTGAGCGGAGTACATGCACTGAGGCCCCGCCTCCCTCTGCAGGCCCTCCTCTCTCTGCAGCACAGAGTGAGTGTACCTGAGGGGAAGACAACACGGGTTACTGATGCACATGTGTTCATACAGGGAACCGGAATATGAGGAGTCAAGAGTAACATGAGCCTGGTATTAACATCCGTCCTGAGAGATCTGACCACAAGTGGACAGATCTATGTTCATCTCTTCACACCTGGCTTTAAAATGTGATCTGTGACTGAATGTGATCTGTGACTGAATGTGATCAGATCCCTCAGGATGGATTTTAGTGTCTGAACGGAGTCTGAGAAACTACTACACAAACTAAATAGGAAAAACATGCAGCAGAACTTCATGTACATTCGTGAACTGGTAGATTAGAGTTGGCAAGTTATGTTTATATCCATTCTAATAACACACATGGGTATAAGTGTGGGTTTGTTGGTCAGTCCACCACATCAAACTGAAATATCTCTGGATAGATTCCCAAAAAATACTGTACAACATTCAAAGTCCCTAGAGGATGAATGCTAAAAACTATAGTGACCTCTGACTTTTCCATGAAGTTCATATTTTGGTTCTGGGTGAAATGTTTTAAGGTCGTCAGACTTGTTATTGAGGTCAAAATCACGGTATTTTCTTATTTAGCCAAAAGCTCTGCCTAATGTCAGCACACATGTAAAATGTGGAGCAGTAGACATGAGGCTGAGGGATTAGCAGGGGCCCAAAAGCAAAGTCTCGCTGGTACAATTTTTCACATTGATTTGAACAATTACCAGTTTACATATATAATTACAAAACCTAACAGGGATAATATTGAAATATCAGATTTCTATTATGATTTGTATCAGATTTTTATGTGGGAAAGCAGTTTAAATCTTACTCCAGGTCCTGGAGCTTCCTCTGCAGTTCCTTGGCGAAGGCTCTCCTGTTCCCAGCCTTCAGACACTCAGACGCCTGCAGGAAGCGGAGGGACAGCTCCTGGAACTGCAGCATGATTTTCCTCTCGTCGGCCGACACGTATGCCATGCAGAACGGTCGCACAAAGCCCCTCGCCTCCAGGTCGTACAGCGTGAGGTGATGGACGTAAGCGAATGCCCCCTCCTTCGAGTCGCCCAAGACCACCCTCGAGTCCTCCACGAAGCTGAGCCTTGGGTAGCCACTGCCTGGTGGATGCCCGACGAAGGAGGCCTGGTAGTCCACTGACATGATGCGCAGGGAGAAGTAGTTGAGATCGAACGTGCCACAGACTTTGGGGTCAGGTGGGATGGTGAGGAGCGGCTGAGGGCCCACCTGCTCGGAGAACTCCGAGATGAGGATGAAGTCTTTGGTGAACTTGGCGAAGGAGGTTTTGGCCCAGGGGTTGGAGTCAGCCAAAGGATGGAGGGGGACGGAGAACTCCTCAGGGAGAGCCCAGGGGTCCGGGCCGGTCGGACCAAACTCATCCTCTTTAGTGAAAGCCACCACGTCAGGTGAGCCTATCATAGTGGTGTTGTGGAGAAAGGCATGAGAAACACAACACACGCTGCAGCACCACTCACAGTCATAACCCAGCTGTCAGAGTGCAACAGACACATAGATCATCCTGCTCTCACACCATCCAGGCAGCATATCATTTACAAAGAGGGTCCCACAGCAGAGCAGGGTGGGCCCCAGACTGAGCCCAGCAGGAGCCGGTCCCCAGAGCAGGATCCTTGATATTGGTGTGCAAAAGTGGACCACCTCCACATGAACTGAAGGCAGCGTCCCTGTTAACAAAAGGAATTATCTGCGGCAATGACAGGGTCCGGGCAGGAATCAGCTTCTTCCCGCTGAGCACGGAGACGATGAACCGTGGAGCAGCATCCGTGAAGCGCTTCTCTGCTCCTGAGCCGCGTGTCGTCCCGCGTCCGGTTCATCCACCGTGGCGCCGCTTACACACAGGAGCGGTACATGTCATCTCGGTCCAGACACGGGCGCCATGTTTACCCAGCTGGTCACAGTCCTGTCAGGTGACCATCCCCCCGCCTCCTGCACGGAGTACACCCTAAAACACAAAGTACACACAGAGACCGTCTGGGATGAATGGGAGTACTTCATGTGGTAATCACAAATATTAAAGTACTGTAGCAGATTCTTATAACCATTCATATTATCGTGTTATGATGTTGATTAATCATTTATTAGTACTATTAGTAATATCATCTCGGTTGGTCTATATTTCAACATTCCTGATTTAGGGTGTACTTCCATTATCTGTGGTATGCGATTATATTATTTACTAATCATTATTAAAAACGTTATTAATGACAACACAGCGCGTGTTACAGATGTAAACGGTGTTGAAATTAAAAAGCTTCACACTTACTGTTGTTAAAATCTGCTTGTTGTCGTGTTTCCGGAACGAGGCAGTTCCTGGGTTTTTACGACAGTTTTACGACCTTGAATACGGCAGTGTTTGACAGGCGGACGCGGCAATTTGTAAACAGAGTTAGCGGTTTGCTTTCAGACTTCGGTTCCGCCGCTAGCAAAGTTTTAACTTGTGTATTTGGTGTTTAAGTTTTATTCTCCGGGTGTTGTTTTATTATGAACGCAGGTGGACAACTCGTGGGGATTGTTTTAGCTCTTTTTAACAGTTTCCGGGAGCGTAGACCATGGTTTTAGCTGTTAGCCGCAGCTAACATGCTAACAGCAGGAGCGGTGCTGCCCGGCGGAGCGGCCGCTTCATGTGAGGGGCACCAGGCATGCTCATAGCGAACCTACCGGGAAGATCCTTGCTTCGACCGGGACTGCAGCGGCTCGGGCTCCAGTGGAGGCGTCTCTGTGCGGCGCCGGGTGGCCCGAGTCCGGACACACGTCTGCGGGAAGACATGAACCGGAGCCGGGCTCAGATCAAGCGGGTCCTCTGCGTAGCCGAGAAGAACGATGCAGCCAAGGGCATCGCGGAGATCATGTCCGGCGGCACAGCCCGGAGGGTCAGTGGAGCCTCGTCACCCCCAACAGAATAAACACGTCCAATAGGTCATGTTGGTCTTTATGGACATAATGATTGTGCCAAAAGTCTTTAATCAGGCTACAACACAAATGGATGGAAGTTTACAGTTTCTCAAATGCTTCTCTGTGTTTGTGAATGTCTTTGAAGAAGAGAATTTGATTATCTGTGGATTTGATTGTTGTTGACTGTTTAAACAAACCACTCTGGGCTCTAAGAACTTGTTATAGACAGTTTCTTCCTCTGTTTGAATCTAATCTGAATCAGTAGATGGTCTAGGATCAGTCTCTGTGTTCTCGTGTATCTGTCAGCTTGTTGTCCCTTCACGACACAGTAACTAACAGTTGCAGCTGATCTTTAATACAACATTCAAATACAGGACACAGGGATTCATCTTAAATCGAAACTACGCTTTAACTGGTGTTCGCTGAGTCTCATGATCCCCAAACACCCTCTTTGAAATGGAGAATATAGATCAGATCTTAAACGTATCTCACATGTGAATATTTCCTGGTTGTCTCAGTCCTCTCCCTCTGTGGTCAAACAACATGAACATTAAACTTGATGTTAAAGAAGTTGATTTTTAACTTTGGGAAAAGATTTACTGTACATTAGAAAAACATTATAATTGATACTATGGCAAGTTTTTTAGGATATAAGTTAGGAAGTTGTTTATGGATGAATGATCCCGGTGGGAGTCTGTTTGGGGTTAATCACAATGAACATGTTGTGTATTATACCACATTTCTTCAGTTGTTCTTGTATTGATTGTATTATTTCCTTTTCAGAGGGAAGGAATGTCAAAGTTTAATAAAATCTACGAGTATGAATATAATCTCTTTGGTCAGGTGAGTGAATACACAGAAATAAGTGATTATCCACACGTGGACCTAAGTGTCTGTTCTTTTTGTGTTTTTAGTGTTTCTGATTTTGTTGGTGTTGTTCTGTCTCCTACTCCAGAACGTCTCGGTATCAATGACATCAGTATCTGGTCACTTACTGGGTCTGGAGTTTAAAGCGCCGTTCCAGAAATGGTAATTTAAAATTGGAGTGTTTTTGTACATTCAGCATCTCACAGTGTTATAAAGAATTACTCATATGTCAATATGTTCTCTCCAAAGGCACAGTTGTAATCCCCAGCTGTTATATGACACTGAGGTAGAGAAGTACTGTCCAGATAACATGATGCAAATCAAGGTATGGTCACTTGCTCTCATTCTAGAATCTTCATTTTGTATTAATATTAACCCTTTGGATCTTTAGGACTCATCTGTTCATCAAACCCTTTTTCTCTTCTCCCCTTTGCTCCTTCTCTTCTCTGTCTCTGTAGCGGACTCTGGAGAAAGAGGTGAGGCAGTGCCAGGCCTTAGTCATCTGGACTGATTGTGACAGAGAGGGAGAAAACATTGGCTTTGAAGTCATAGACGTCTGTAAAGCAGGTACGACAATAACAAGTCTACTGTATTTTGTTGTTGACTTCCTTTAATATTTAGTTTTTTTTAAGCATGATTTCTCCATGTTTCTGTGAATGTGTAAAGCCAGAGATTCAGTTTCTCTGCTCATTTGTTCATAACTATCCCCTGATGGTGTGTCTGTGTGTGTTTTTCAGTTAAACACAACTTACAAGTCTTTCGGGCAAAGTTTTCTGAGATCACCCCCAACTCCATTCGGAGAGCTTGTGAAACTCTGACAGCGCCGGATGCTAACGTCAGTGATGCTGTTGATGTCCGCCAGGAGCTCGACCTGCGGATAGGTAAGGTCGTACTCCACACGCTAGTGCATGGCAACAGTAGTTTTGAAAGTACGGTTAACATGATCCCATCCACCCGTGTGTGCTCATCTCCTGCAGGTGCATCCTTCACTCGGTTCCAGACGCTTCGCCTTCAGAAGATCTTCCCAGAGTCTCTGGCCAATCAGCTGATCTCATACGGCAGCTGTCAGTTTCCCACTCTGGGCTTTGTGGTGGAGCGTTTCAAAGCCATCCAGGCGTTTATACCGGAGACCTTCTACAAAATCAAAGGTAGAAATGTATCCATGCACAGGCCCACACATCAAATGCAGAGTGTTGAGGTTTTAAACAGAGTTGTTTTTTTGTGTGTCAGTGCTCCATGAAGTTGAGGAGGACACTGTCGAGTTCAACTGGAAAAGAAACCGTCTCTTCCACCACACGGCTTGCCTGGTGCTTTACCAGATCTGCATGGAGGTACGTGCCTGTTTGCATGTCTATGATTCATACTGACGTGTCGGACAGTGAATGTGTGCACAGTCATGTTCTCTCACAGAAGCTTGTGAGCTTTATAAGTCAGCTGGTGTTGTTATTGTCATCTCTGTCTTTAGACATTTTAAAGTGACAAATTTGAGATTCTTTCATTGATTTCACATTGTTTTTGTACATAGCACTTAAGTTGTTTACACGTGAGAAAGGTCCCTACTCTTGACTATCATAAGTGTGGTAAACACAGTCCTGTTCTTAGTGATGTTTTTACTAGTGATGTGTTTTTCTACAAGTCCTGAGTTTTGGTTCATTGTCATAATGTGTTAATGAGCTAATGTGAGTTTCCATTATGCCTCGTTTTAAGTGACCTGTTCTGCTACAGTCATTTTGCACGTTGGTGTTTAGTTTTGGTCGGTGTCAGTACATGTTGTGGGTCCTGCCTCAGCACAGGTTACTGGAGGCAGGACGGAGGTGTCGTCTGAACCTATGACTGTCATCGAAAAACATTTACACCCATTGTCTGTTTGCCAAGATGCGAACAGCTTATGATGACGTAATTATCACTTCGCTAGTTTCACTGTTTCCCAACGGGCAAGATGTGACAGGAGCCAAACTCAGGTCATTGTTCACTGATAATGAAAAACACCAGGCAGTGAAAACAACATCCTGCACCTACTTCTTGTCAAATCCTTCCTTCTTCTGTTTCTTTTACATTTTCTTAAACTGTAAAACGGCATCAAACATGGGAAAGTAAAAAACAAACAAACTTTGCCTAACTTTTGCTCTTACATAACAGGTTCAAAATATATTCATACTGAAACACAGCAACCGCAAAGCAACACAGGAGAAGACATTCAACACTGATGTGGTTATCTGATCGTACAAATTAATTATTTAGTATAAAGCAAAAACACTGATGATTGTTGGGCACGGAGAAATGATTTGTGCGCTTGAACAGCACACAACTGTGTTTTGTGTGTTTGTATGTGTGTGTGTGTTTCTGGTCTGTGCTGAAAGTGCATCCACACGTGTGTAACCGCTCCTCCCCCCTCAGCTGTTACCTCCGCAGGACACGGCAGAACATTTAAATTCAAATGTTTTTTTTTAACCTGTCTGAATAAACTGGGCTTTAAGCCACGCATGTGAAAAGCTACACACAAGAAAATAATTTCTCATTTCCAGGATCCCATAGCAACAGTCACCTCAGTAACCAGCAAACCCAAGAGCAAGTGGAGACCGCTGCCTTTGGACACTGTGGTAAGAATATGAAGCCTTACACATGCATGTGCTGCATGTGAAGTGCACGTAGCTGTATTCAAGCATGAGAGGCAGATCGAGTTTATTCAGCTCCAGTGTCCTGGGTCTCATCTTTGTCCCTTTGTGATCAGACGTCAACTTTTTATCTGACCAACAGGAAATGGAGAAACTGGCGTCTCGGAAGCTGAGGATAAACGCCAAAGAGACCATGAAAATTGCAGAAAAACTCTATACTCAAGGGTGAGTGTTAAGAGTTATCATAAGAGTTGAACAAGCAGCACATACTGGTGTTGTTCTGGTCCATGTGCTAAATGTCCAGCTCACTTGAACTTGTTTCAGTCAGAAAGCTGCCTTGAGTCTCTGTGTCAGTGAAACGCTCAGTTGTACAAACCACATCAAAGCCGTTCCTGTTGTTGTACATGGGAAAGCACCATCTGGCAGTTTAGGTGTTTAATAGATGACTTTACCAGAAATGTCAAACTTCCCGGGTGCTCCATCTTGATTTCTTTGCAGTGAAGGTTACTCATGTGTGTTTTCAGGTTTATCAGCTACCCCCGCACTGAGACAAACATTTTCCCTGCAACCCTGGATCTCAGCCCCCTGGTGGAGCTGCAGACACAGAGCCAAGCCTGGGGGACGTTCGCCCAGCGGGTGCTCGACCAGCCCGGGGGTCCCAACCCGCGACAGGGCAAGAAATCTGACCAAGCCCATCCCCCCATCCACCCCACCAAGTTCACTCATACACTGCAGGTATGTAAATCAGTTTTCTGCATAAATCGTTTTGTGTTAATGCTCAAAGGTTTCACATAATATCTGCAGGAGCCCAAAGGTCAAATATATATTAATTTAAGATAAATTCCCCTTTCATATAAAAATGCACCATGTAAACACAGACATCTGTGACGTAACGGTTTTCTGTTTCTTCTTGTGTCCAGGGCAATGAAGGACGCATTTACGAGTTCATTGTCCGGCACTTCCTCGCCTGCGTGTCCCAAGATGCTCTGGGGCACGAGACAGTGGTGGAGATAGACATCGCCCAGGAGAGGTTCTCCACCTCGGGACTCATGATCATTGCAAGGAACTACCTGGATGTTTACCCGTTCGACAGGTGGAGTGCCAAGGTAGGATGTGTGTGTGTGTTTTGTGTTGTTGCTTTTACTACATTACCTCATCAGTGAAGACAACATTCCCATGATCCCTTGCTGCATTCACGATGTCATCAAACACATCTTTTTTTATTGTCTTGAATGTGAGACCCCTTGGAGCTGAAGTCACATACTTTACGGTTAAATACACTTTTATACAGTTGTATGTTCATGTGTGGTTGCAGCTGATTCCGTGAAACCTTCATTTTGTTTGTTCCAGTTGATTCCAGTGTACGAGAACGGCTCCCAGTTCCAGCCCTCTGCTATAGAGATGGCGGACGGACAGACGAGTCCTCCGCAGCTGCTCACTGAAGCCGACCTCATATCCCTGATGGAGAAGCACGGCATCGGTAAACACACACACACACCTCACAGACACACACAGGCAGAGTGTGTGTAGCAGCCCACAGACTCACAAACCTTTATCCATGAACAAAGCAAATCCAGGAACGACTTAGTCATCGCAGACCTTGTTTGTTCAAGATTAACTGCTTTGTGCGTCATGAAAACTCGAATGTGTTGAACTGTGTGTGTTACAGGCACTGACGCACCATGCAGATCACATTGAGACGATCAAGAGTCGCATGTACGTGGGTTTGACAGATGACCAGAGGTTCCTTCCTGGAGAGCTCGGCATGGGGCTGGTGGAGGGTAACTGCACACACAACACAACGCATTCTACAATGTACTGTGGGCTTTATACATAGTGTTATCAGCTATGACGCAAGTGTTTATGTGCGTTTGTTTGTTCAGGATACAACTCCATGGGCTATGAGATGTCTAAACCAAACCTGCGTGCTGAACTGGAGGCAGATCTCAAGCTGGTATCCGAGGGCAGGAAGGACAAACGGGGCGTGCTGCTGCAACACATCCAGAAATACAAGACCGTCTTCATTGAGTCTGTCAGGAATGCAAAGAAGTCAGTCTGCACTCAATGAGATTCATTGAATCATGTCGTATTCTGAATAGTTGCAGCTTGGGTGTAATCTTTGCAGGATGCTGGTACGAAGTTATGTCTGTTGTCCCTCAGGTTAGATGAAGCCCTGTCGCCGTATCTGGGGGCAGCTCAGGAGATCCCTGAAGAAGAGGCAGGACATGGAGATCCCGCTCCCGGTCAGGAAATGTCCTCACTGTAGTCGGGACATGGTTCTGAAAAAGAAGAGGGAGGGAAACGGGTGAGGCGAAGACATGTAGCTTAGAACCTTATTACTGATACAACTTTAAATCTATATGATATATTGAGTTATAGATGCTCTCTGTGTAAAACTCTGCGTCCTCTGTCCGTCCTGTCCTCTGCGTCTCCGTCCCCCTGCAGTAAGTACCTGTCCTGCGTGGGTTTCCCTGCCTGTAAGACAGCAGTGTGGTTCCCTGAAACAGTGCTGGAGGTCAGCAGAGACGACAGCATTTGTCCCACCTGTCAGCCACGCCCCATTCACATGTGAGTATTTATTTAATACTCGACCACATTTCAGTGGTTGATGCACAAAGCTGAACACGGCCCCGTTTTCTGAATGATAACATAACACAAAGAATCTGCTTGTTGACGGGTTGTCATGAAAATGTCCGGCCTCACACAATATTAATTATTAATAACTTTGGTTTTAAAATACTTTGATTCGTGACCCTGCAGAACCACCGGACATTCCCATCAGCCTCAGCTCTGCTTTTATTTTGACAAAAATGTTAAAAGGAAATCACATTATATACATACAACCAAGATATTTACATATCACAGTCATAAATACTTCCTGATGATTAAATGAACACACACATTATACGTGTTGTGCTGTTGATGAGCGTATGTGGGAGCTCAGAAGACGTCCGTGTGTTCTTCTTCCGTCAGCACTCAACACTCAGATGAAGTTTCTTCATCAGCACAAGAAACTCGTCAAAGTTCTTGTTTACACAAGTGGGCGTTAACCCCTTGAGCACGTGCCTCAGCTCAGTCCAAATATAGGGCGCGCTCGCCAGCAGCGAGCCAAAGAGCCCCGTAACAGCATCCGTTACCATGGCTACCGGGCTTGTACAGGGCTCAAAGTTGAACTACAGCACTTTCTCAAAAACAGCGTCTCTTCTCACATCAGTTAGTCAGAGATAAACTGTTGCTGGCTGCTGCCACCTTGCTGGTCACCACGGCAACTTGATGTAAAATCCCAGCTTTGATCTCACAGATTCCTGCATCGATGTGTTTAATGATGGTGCAGCTTTTTATTAGCCTTGTTTAAATCGTTGTGTTTTATTAAATAACAGTTAATCAGGCAAGAAGACCAGTCACATGGTGCAGAATATAAAACCATCATCAATGTGGAGGATGAAGCTTGTTTAGCTGCGTCATTAAACGTCATGAGGGGAATTTTTTCATGACAAATCTTTTGAATATGTCAATTTTGAGGAACACAGAAGAGTTTCAGGGGGTGGATCGACTTTAGACTGAAAGTGGTCGGCTGGTGGCTCCTCAGAATCTTGAAGTGTCTTTCTTCACGTTTTGGTAGTTTTACACTCACATGTTCCGGTGTTTACCGGTTCTGTTCGGCTCATAGCAACACAACTGTTGCTTCAGTTCTGATTGTACCATTCGCCCTCTGTTTGTCCTTCATTTACCAGGTTGAGGTTTAAGTTCCGCAGGGGCAGCCTCCCTCCCATATGCCTTTAGAGTTTGTCGGCTGCATCGGTGGATGTGATGAGACGCTCAGAGAGGTGCTGGACTTGAAATACCTCCGAGCAGGAGGAGGAGGAGATGGTGGAGGAGTTGGGAGACGAGGAGGTGGGGGAGGTGGAGGTGGAGGAAGAGGTGACCCTCGGCCACCAGCTCCACGGCCTCCTCGACCAGATCCACCCAGACCCCCACGTTCCAATCCCCGTCCTTCCCTTCCTCCTGTCCCCTCCTGGGCTCCTCAGCCTCGCTCTCCACCAGGTGGGGGCGGTAGTGGAGACCCCAACAGCGACGCCATTGTGTGCAACTGCGGTCAGGTCGGACTTCTCCTCACTGTGCGTAAAGACGGCCCCAACCAAGGGCGTCAGTTCTACAAGTGCAACGCTGGGAGCTGCAACTTCTTTCTGTGGTCAGATGAACCAAATCAGCCGGAGGCCCCGCAGAGTCGAGGGCCCCCCCGTCCCCTGCCTGCACCGAACACCTCCCAGCCTCCGAGGCCCTCGCTGGGCTTCAAAAACACGTTTGGAGGAGGCCGAGAGCAGGAAGGGGGGCTGGAGGACACGTGGGACAGACGATGTGCAACTGTAATGAGACAGCGGTGACGCGTACGGTGCAGAAGGACGGTCCCAACAAGGGCCGGATGTTCCACACCTGTGGGAAACCAAGAGAGGAACAGTGTGGCTTCTTCCAATGGGCGACGAACGCACCTCCCAGTAGCGACACACACCACACACAACACACACACACAAAACAACACAAACCACTTCCAACTAGACACGCGCCACGACCCAAACCACCCCACCACAAACACACAACACACACACACACACACACACACACACACACACACACACACACACGTCTTGTTAGGACGTCAATGACATAACCGCTCACGCCCATAACCCTGACCTCAACCATCACCAATAAATGCCGAGCCCCAATTCTCAACTCAAGAACATTCATGTCAGTCTCTTTGCTGCTGGAGACGCAAGCCTCTAGATTTTTATAATTTTTCTGGCTGAGGCAAATATTTCTTACCGAAGCTTGTATTTAATCCTATAACTTTTCAAATCACTGGTTAGATTGAATTCAAATCCTAGATTTCTCTAAAAAATACTGCCTTCCATCACAAGCATCTAATAATGCATTCACGTAAAAACAATTCACAATGAATTAAAGACAAACATTAGAATTTGATTTCTCACAGTTCAGTGTCTTACTTCCACAAAATGCCCGTTTAATCATTTGCACCATGAGCCCAGTATCAGCTCCTGCTTTCTGTGCGCTGTGTAATATGTTTAAAACCCTGTTGATGCGAGTGTTCGGTCGGGGGGGGATGTACAGTCAGATCCGACAAAGGAGAAGGAGAGAGAAAGACTTCATGCTAAAGGAAAATCTGTCACGACTCTCTAACACTCCTACTGAGACCTTGAAGCGTCCACTCGTCAGGCGCTCGCTGCCGTCGGTCTTGCCGCTCACAGAAACATTGTTAGTGCTCAGTTTGCAGTTTGCATCTCACCTCATGTTGTGTTTGACCTGTTCCCCCGTGGCAGGGAGTTCTGGTGGTGGATTTAATGGCGGTGGAGACCGTGGAGATGGAGGGGGAAGGGGGAGGAAGAAAATGGGAGCGGCCAACCCCAACAAACCTCCTGCTGCTAAGAAACCCCGTACCTGCGGCATCTGCCACATGCCGGGCCACACCCGGGTCACCTGTCCGCAGCGGTGACCGCTGTGCCGGGGCAAAGACTGTGAAGCTGCTCTGGAGCTGAATGGACATATTGAAGCTTCTGACTTTACAGTGTGGAGTCAGGTTTTACTTCTTAAATAAGCAGCAGGTTGTAAGTGTCTCTTCACTGGGCTGGAACTCCCTTTCTGGGATTCACACACTTTACCCAAAGTTTTATTTAATAACAGTTTCAAAAAGGAAAGAAGAAAATCCAACAACTGTGGCTCTAAACAAACTCAAAACTTGGTTTTCCTTGTCCGAGTTTTGCCACACGTTGAAAACTTGTATTAAAAAAAGAGGAATGTCAAACAATGTCGTGTTCCCAGTCCTGACCGAGATCAGCAGGAGGAAGAGGGCTCTTCCACAGAAGCAGTTCTATCTTAAATAAAAAGTGTATTTTAAATAAAAAACGTATTTGCACACAGTTTTTTAACAATAAATAATACACATTGTCTGTAGATTTCTGGATTCTGATGTGTTGTTGGAGGAAACATTGAAATATGTAAATGTACGTGTGGGTGGATTGAGGAACTGTCAGTACCACAATCATCAGTATTTTTTTTTAACGTTGATGTTAATAAACTTTCTTGTGCTGTAAACCTGATCATATCTTCACAGTCATGACAGAGTTTGTTGCAACAAGTTTTGCTTTTGGTTTTATCTTTAGTCTTGTGTCGGTTCAGCTGGTTTTGGTTTCAGTTTTATCTTGAAACTTTCGCGCTTGAACGTCTTTGTTGCTGCTGTTCACAATAAACATAACGAGGAAGAATGAAACCTTTGCCCTCGTTGAACTTTTCTAGAAATTGTTTATTTATATCTATCTCTCTCTTTACCTACTACTTAACCTGGAATATCTTTTAAAACGTGCATTTGCTCTTCTATTTGTTCGAGCCTGTGCTAATTTCAACTACTCGTAGTTTATTGCAAATGTTTTATATATAAAACTGCAGCCTGCACAACAGCTGTCAGAGAAGTGAAGTGGAGTGAAAAGCACTTTACTTTGGAAATGTGGTGCAGTAGACTAAATCAAAACAAACTACAAGTATCCCAGTTATCAATTATGAACTAGTTATCTGTTAACTAAAGATGAGCATCAGTACAGGACTAGTTACAGTCGGCGTGGACCTGTTGTAAAGCTCGGGGGATAAAACGATATCAATAATTATCGCAATATAATTGAGTTTGAAAGATTCCTGCAGAAACACACAGATCTGTTTCCTCTCAGGCTAAGTTACACTATAAGGACAAAAGTATGAACTCTCTTATCTGCTGTATTAATTCTGTCTGTGCAATACAATGCTTCATGTGCAATTCATTCACTGCACATGTTCTTGTATATATTAGTTTTTATTTTATATATATCTTATCTTATCTTATAGCTGTGCAGATGTGGGTTCACCGCTGCATTTGAATGGTTGTGTTTTCCCAGATGTTTACTTCCTTCACTTTACCGGGAATGAAACTGTGACTTTGGACAAAAGGGAATAAACCAGAATCGCGTGGATTCCCGGTATGAGGCTGTGATAAGTTACCCTAATGTTTTTCCTCTTAAATTTGTGTGCGTCTGTGTGTGTGTATGTATGTTGTGTGTGTGTGTGTGTGTTGTGTGTGTGGAGGCTCTTACTGGCACGTTCGGTGAGTCATGCGTGAGTCACAGCACGTGGGTGTGCGCGAGCTGTGATCGGCTCCTAAACTCCTCACTTTAGTTTCCAGGCAGATCCGCCGGTCATGTGATCGCCTCCTCCTGACGGGAAGCAGCGCTGCGTTCCCCCCGTGTCACGCTTCACTTCGCCGGGCTGCAGTTCCACCTCGGCCCCGCAGGCTCAGTCCAGCAGAACCGTGGATGATCAGAGACAAAACCAATGAGATCAGATCATGTCTCCATTAGAAGGGAAATCATTAACATCCAGATGTGATTCACCACTGGGCACATCAGGCCTGGATGAGATATTAAAACCCCCCAATGCAGTTAGATCATCAACCTTTACAGTCAGTGAGTCACAGCAGCAGCCGATGAGTCTCTGAAGGTGATGAAAGATGAAATAACAGTAATAAGAGCTGGTTCCAGATCAGCTCCTGACATTCTGGAGGGGATTAGATGTGACAACCACAAATGTTCAAGTGCAAACTCTGGAGAAGGTCTGTCTGAGTCCAGGTGAGAGCACAGCAGGAGGTCCTCCGGAGGGTTCCCTGCCACCGAGTGGACGTGTCGATGACGTGTAACAAAGTGAAAAACAACAACACACAATACTTGATCCGAACTAGTTTGTGCGATGTGTTGTAAACCGACCGTGTTCCCGCTGGACGTTACGGTGACGTGAGGGGCCGGACGTCATGGAGGGAGGTCGTGTGTTCTCAGCCTGTTTGTGCAGAAACACGTTCATAATGGTGAACTCAGTGGTTGTTGTGTCAAGAATGAGTAAAGTTTGATCCCCGGCGTCTTTTTCTCACCACAACACGTCCACCATGGCTCAAACTGGGTGTGAATGTTGTGTTGGTGGTTCTTGGAAAGTTACACAAATGGTTTCTGACCAACGACGAGCACGTCTACTGGAGAACACTCACACGTTAAAGTCTGGATCTCTATAGCCTCTTCTCCTCTGGTCGGTAAACCCACGATCACGCGGTGTGAATGGATTCAATCATCGTCGCTCCCGGGTCAAATGACTCTGCAGCAGACTCGGGTTCAGATTAGCAGTGACGGAAACATGACGCCCGTGTGAACGAGCAAATTTGGCAAGACGGCGAGGAGAGAGAGCGCCTCTGTGGGTTGTGACGACCAACACGACTCATCAGGCAAAAACAAAAAGATTCTTAATTGTCATCTGCACAAGGAAAACAGTTGTCGCACACCGTACAATGAAAGTCGTACTTTGCTTGTCCTGCAATGGAAACCTTGTGTTTCAACGTTATTTTAATAAAACTGCATAAACCCATTAATTTTGGTGTGAAAGTGGTTTTCACCTCTGCTGCTTTCTCTCTTTCTTCTTCTCCATCGCTCTTCATCAGCTTCATCAATTTCACACCGGTGAGGTCAACATCAGACACGTGAGGCTTTTATTTTTAGAAATATGGCGTCATCGTAACGGATGAAGCCTGGTGATCTAAGTCAGTGTGGAGACAACCGTCACAAAATAAACATGATGGTTTTATGTTTACATTTTACACGATTATAAATTGTAATTGAAAGATTAATTAGTCTCAGCATTAATTTAGATCCAACCTAACCAGAGCAGCTGTGAACATCTACAAAAAGTCCTTCGATTGAAAATCCCGATGACAGGCGACATGGGATTATATAAGAATACGATTGGATTATTATGGGATTGTCGTGTCGGGGCTGTTCTTATAACCTCAGAGCCGGGGGGGGGGGAGGGGTCAAAGGTTAAAGTCCGGTCAGTGTAGGTGTGGATCACTTTTCAGCCCTGAACTGTTCATCAACTCTCGCTGTCTCATCGCCATCATCCAGCTTTTCAGCAGTCGCTGTAGAAACAGTTGCCATGACACCCAATGCCCATAAGTGATGCCAGTGTTCCAGGTGCAGAGAGAGACCGCGGACCGTGGACCGTGTGTGTGTGCGTGTGTGTGTGTGCGTGCGTGCGTGCGTGCGTGTGTGCGTGTGTGTCTGTGTGTGTGTGTGTGTGTGGTTTCATAGTTTTATTGTAAACTGATCCACATCAGCCTCAGTGAAAGATAATAGGAATCTGGCTCCAGGCCTTTTTTCCACAGCCGTCACTTTCCCTCCGTCAGATCTTCCTACACGGGGCCTGGATGTGTAGATGTTCAGGTATAAAATTAGATAAGTGTGTGATCAGCAGCTGTGATCACACCACTGAGCCGGGATTTTAAGTTAAAAAGAAGAAATGTTGGCTTCCACATCAGGGATCATTATCGTCACTGAGATCTTTATCGTACTCCAGCTCTCGGCTCTGCCGCGGTTGCTTAGCATTCAGAGTGTAAAATTAAGACTTTCAGCAGCGTTGCGCTGTTTGGTTCCATATTTGGATCAAACACAGCTGGAGGTGGGGACGTTTTCTTCCAGAGAATCGAGCAAAGCGTTCATTTCCATTGCAGATTCTGATCTTTCCTGCCTCTGAAACTGTTACATAAAGAGACACCAGTTCACTTTCTGTTTCGCTCTCAGGCTGCAGCTCTGTGCTTTCCAGGTTTGTAATTACACAAGCTCTTCACAGGAAGAAGTTATATCTGGAGCCAATGACATGACTGAGCTGTTTGGGGAAATACTTATCTGCTGCAGCCAGTTAGCTTAGCTTAGCATTGAGACTGAAATCGTGGGGAAACATCTACAAACCAGCTCACATAAAGAACAATTACAATTTTGTTAGTTTTGTTCGGACTCAGGTTTGCTGGTGTCGTTCTTGATGCTAAGCTAAGCTAATAGGCGGCTTTCTCCAGCTTAATTTACACTAAGCATGAATTGGCTTCACGGATTTGAACAAATACAAAAACCTGATTTGAAAAGTATGACGATGATCTGAGATTTCAAGAAATAAAGTCGTAATATAACGAGACAAAAGTCAGAATCTGTCTTTGTCTTAAATTTGTCCTTCTCCCTCAAATATGTAAAGTGTCCTTGGGTCCCCAGAAAGTTGCGATAAAGTTATTATTATTATTTCATAAGAGAAAAGGTGTAATATTACAGAATAAAGTCAAGCATCTTGTTAACTTATTCTCTAAAGTAAAAGTTTCACAAATAACGAAAGACTTCATGTTTGTTTTCATCACGAAAATGAGTCTATTCTGAAGAAGGACCACATGGATTTATTATTATTGTTATGATACTATTTATAACTTTATTTTCGCAGTATTACAACTTTATTCTCACAACTTTGGGACTTTTTTCTTTAAATTACAACTTTTTCACATAATCGTACGACTTTGTTGTAAACTTATTAGATTTGCGTTTGTGTCTTTATCTGAATTAAATGTACGAATTTTTTTAGACATCATTACAACATCAGTTTTGTTTCACAACCTTCTTGTCCTTCCTCCTCCTCCTCTTCTTCCTCCTCCTCCTCCTCCTCCTCCTCTCTTCTTCCTCCTCCTCCTCCCTTCTTCTTCTTTCTCCTCCCTCCTCCTCCTCCTCCTCCTCCTCCTCCTCCTCCGCCTCCTCCTCCTCCCCCGCTTCCTCCTCCTCCTCCTCCTTTATTTCGGCCCCTCTCCTGCACTTGCTCCAATTTGCGTGCGCGGCCTCGAGGACGCGGGCACACCTAATGGGGGCTCGGTCCTACGCAATGGAAAGGGGGCGCGCCCGCTTAGAGCAGCGCGTTGTCCGGTGTTGATGTGTCGCAGATTTTAAAAAGTGAGGGAGGGAGGCAGAGAGAAAGGGAGAGAGAGGAGAGAGAGAGAGAGAGGAGAGAGAGAGAGAGAGAGAGAGAGAGAAGGAGAGAGAGAGGAGAGAGAGAGAGAGAGAGAGAGAGAGAGGAGCGAGAGAAAGTTCCAGAGGGAGGGAGGGAGGGAGGGAGAGTCAGAGAGAGGAGAGAGAGAACTTTGTGCTTCCTCTCTCTCTCTCTCTCTGTGTGTGTTTTTATTTTGTGCGCTCGCTCCTCTGAGCGCACACGCGCGCGGTGTGAAGCGATGGAGCTGTCATCCATCGGAGACCAGGTGTTCGCGGTGGAGTCCATAACGAAGAAGAGGATGAGGAAGGTGAGGCGGCGCCACACTCTGCACAAACTCACACAACTTATCCTAACAAGCATGATGCTGGACGTGGTCCCGGTGGAGCAGCGTGTGCTCACTGTGCCTCGGTCCTCGTGCGTTTACAAAACTAGGCTACGCAGCCCCTCGTGCACTTTACGCAAAACAACCTCCTGCATTCTCTCTCTGTGTGTGTGTGTGTTGTTTGCGTGGAAGTACCGCGCGCCGCTGACCTGTAGCCCTCCTCGCGCGGTGCTCCAGCTGCGGTGCTGCGACACGAGCGTGTTCGGAGGCGCCTACGCAGCTGTAGTAAACCGGGGAAAGGGGGCGTGTATTCTGGAAACGAGCTGCGCACTTTATTTGGGTTACGCCAGCGTGCTGGAAGTGCTGCGTAATGTCAACCCGCCGCTGCGCGTGTAGCGGGGACGCGGGGAACAGGAGGGAGCCGCTTTACGCACGGAGCTCCGCATGTTTACGCACAGCATGTCCGGTGATGGAGGAAGCGCGCGTGACATCCGCTTCATTCAACAGAAAAGTTAAGAATGTGAAATAGTGTTAAATTACCGCTCTCTCTTTTCTTCCACGCACACGCACATGCACTCGCACACACGCACTTGTCTTGTTGTTGTTTGAGGGGTTCACTCGGAGGTGGGACTCGAACGTTGCGCAACGCCACTGTTTACATGCTCGCGTGCGTGGCCCCACCTATCCGAGCCCGCCGCTGCAAATGTTCGAGAATGAGCGCGCGTGCGTCGCCGGCTTGTGTGGCCACGTGCGGTCACGTCACCGCGGCTCGCGAGAGAGGAAAAAAAAGATACTGTCAGTGACGTCAGTCCCGAGAAAAATCCTGAGAACTACGTCCATGACCCCCCCCCCCCCCCCCTTCACTCCTCATCTTAAAGTGACAGTCACCCTTTTTATTCTTAAACGCACACACACACATACACTACACACACACACATACACTACACACACACACATACACTACACACACACAGACACACATGGCACCAGTGCAGATTAAAAATGCAGGTTGTGTGTGTGTGTTGTATCTCACCCTCTCTCCCCCTCCCCCCCCCCCCCCCCCCCCCCCCTCCCTCAGGGTAATGTGGAGTATCTACTGAAATGGCAGGGATGGCCCCCAAAGTGAGTAAACCTCGAGTCATCGTCCAGTGACCTCATTCCCTCTATATAAACTCAGGAGCCTCTTTATAACGTGTGTGTCGGAGCTGGAGCGAGCAGCGCCTCCTGGAACAGATCGATGGATACGTGAAGAGATTTATGTGTAAATGATGGATGGGATTTCAACGTGTTTTTGTTTTCACCAGGTACAGCACTTGGGAACCGGAGGACAATATTTTGGATCCTCGCCTGGTCCTGGCCTACGAGGAAAAGTGAGTAATAACAGAAACTTTTGGGTTTTTTTTCTTTTAGTCCCGTCGCTTTAGCTGCTTTCAGACGTGCACTGAAACTCCTCACATTCTCCAGAGGGGCTGGACGTGAGAGACATTTTCTGGAGTTTCACTTAGTCAGCCCCTCAGTAGAAACTGTTCCAAAGCTTTTGGTGATTGAAAAAAATTCATACGTTAGATTCTTCTGTTGTTGTGTCTGAGTGGAGAATCTCCTGCTGTGTTGTTCATCATGTTCTGGACATTGTCCGGTATCTGAAAACGGTTTCACAGACCGTCTCTCTGTCTCTGTCCCTCTGTGTCCACCTCTCTTCCAGTCAGGAGAAGGTCCGAGCTCTGGCCTATCGCAGGAAAGGTCTCAGACCCAGGAGGCTCCTGCTGCGGGTAAAGAAACTTCTGCTTTACTTCGCTCAGTAACTGTAACTGCTGCAGGGCTTGTTTAGGAACGTGTCTAAGTAATCTTCAGACGAGAGTTCTTTGAGTTGAGTGTGATAGAATTTAAGGACTTTTCCATCAATTAAGTTTTGTACTTCATTGAAGTTGTGAAATGGGTCAAAGTGAAGAAGCTTCTTTACTTTTAGTTCATTATTGTGGGTCAAACACAGAAAAACAACGGATTGTACATTTCCCAAAATGCAATAGTTTTTCCCTCCAAAACATTTGTACACATGAAATAACTTGAATCAAAAAAACAAGTGTCTCCTCTGACTGTAAATCTTTACAAAGGTTCAGAGGTTTAGTTAAATATTGTAGTTTTTATATTTCTGCGCATGTTAGCGCACTGCTGTTAGCGCTGTCTGTTAGCACGCTGCTGTTAGCATTCAACTCAAAGCAGCCCTACTCACTGTGCATCACTGTCTTTGTATTTTTAATGACGGCAATGATGCATCACTTCATTATTGGTTTTGGACTTTTCATCAAATAAATACACAAAATGACGGCGTTTAACCTTTAACACTACATTTCCCAGAACTCAATGCTGCTGTTCACACCTCCAAACAAACACAGGAGTGACTCCTCTGTCACCTTTGCCCTGACCCAGAACATCTTTGCCATGGACCTGCGGAGCGCCCACAAGATCGCAGTGAAGCCGCCGCCCCGGCTGCGTCTCTCCCTCACCCGCGCCATGAGCACGGACGTGGACACGGGTGAGTGCAGCAAAATGTACCGCCACCCGCTAAGGAGGAGGAGCAAGCAGAGGGTGGCTAAGCGGGGGCCGGACGAGCCCTCGCACAAACCCCTCCAACCGCTGAGCAAGAAGGAGGAGCCCATGGAGGAGGGCTGGAGCGGCACCAGCGAAGAAGAGAAGCAGGAGGAGTACGAAAGCACCTCAGAGGAGCAACAGGAAGACAGTTTATACGGTTTGTTTTCCAAGTGGATCAATTCGAAATTCAGTGGCACAGCGATGACCTTTGACCTTTGTGAATAAACAGAGGTTTTCTGTCTTTCAGGTGTGTCGGAGTGCAGCTCCCCCCCGCTGCTGGAGCGACAGGACTTGATGGACGTGGAGGAGAAGGTGGACGCCGACCTGACCATGGCGGACTCGGATGCATGGACTGACGGACCAGATGCATGTGAAACTAAACAGGACCAAACGTTAACGTGCAGCCAATCGAAGGATGACGCCTCGGTGACGGTGGCCAGACCAGAAGATGCAGTTGCCGTGGGCGACAGGTCAGATTGGGAGGAGGAGGTGGAGTCAGGGTCGGAATGTCCCAGATTAGAGAGGAACGACACAGTCTCAGTGATAGTGAGCGTTCAGGGGAGCGGCAAGACGGCGGGCGCCGCAGCCCCCGACGTCGCCTGCTCCGCTCCTGAGGCGAGGACTGACGAGGTGGGCGGCAACAATCAGAGCGTTACCACGACGATTTCTGGGAGTGTGATTGTGACAAACGTGACTATCAACGCGCTCACAGTGACTTTTAAAGAAGCGACGGTGGCCGAAGGCTTCTTTAAGAGCAGCTGAACCAAGAGATCCGAAACCACCACGATCAGAGTCACCACTCATTTTCTACATGTAAATAGTCTTGTATGTAAAAATAATTTCCACGTTTACAGAACTACACTCATTTCCTACTGAGTTCCATGAAGACATTTTTTGCCTTTGAAGAAAGGAGTGAGCGGTAATTTTCATCAGTGCTGCTCGTTAATCAGACAGGAAGCCTGAGGTCCCCAGAAAATCCTCTGTTGCAATAAATCGATCACAATGGTTTTCATTCCCGGCGCCGCTGGGTTTACAGAGCGAGGCAGCGGCCTGACAGACGTTCCAGTCGACTTACTTCCACGCAGCTACTTTTTCTAGTCGTCCTCAGTGCTTTCCAGGCAGACGCACATCTGCTCTCGGGGCCTGTTTCAGTCGCTCCTCTTTCTTACGGAACAACGTTTTTGTAAAGACACTGCTCTTGTTTTCTTTTTTGTTGTTTTCAGTTTGCACACAGAGCTAAACCGCATGACCCGCCAGTCTGTGCCACGCGTGCACAAAGCACTGTCCTGTGTTTTATTGAAGAGGTTTATTTCTGTCACAAAAGACATGAAACAAAGAGATAGAATTAATGCCTGCTGCTTAGATGAAGTTCTGTATTTCAAGGGAGGTGGAGGCACAAAAAAAATAAAAAATAAAGAAGAAGAAGTACACAGTTGTGTTCGCTGTCTGCTGTCTTTTACTTTATAAAATGGTTCTATTTTTGTATTACCAATTGATAGTCCGCTCTTTCACTCGCCTTTGTGCATTTCAAAAGAGGAGATATCAGTTTACACTGCCGCTGTCAACGCTGTGCAGGGTGAGGTAGGAAAGGAAGAAACTGTACATTAGGTCAAACTCTGGTAGGATATTATTTATTTGCATGTCACATGTATAAGCTAAAGTAATTTATGTCACTAAATGTATGTGAATCAGTCTCTTATCTGACAAAGGTAACATGTCTCTTACAAACTCATTTTTATTTTGACTGCATTTCCAATAAATATGAACTAAAGAAACCGACTCCTGGAGCATGTTTAACATTTGGGTTGACATATAAGTTTTTAAGTGTTTATCGTTGGTGTTGTTTTACATTGACTCGCAGCTCTGTCGCCTCATAGCAAGAAGGTTCCCGGTTCGAATCCCATTTGAGCCAGGGTCACACCTCACTGACAAAAAATAGACCGCGGACGCCCACTTAGACCAAGATGTTTACTTTGGGATGTTTTACTAGAGGGTGTCTGTGAACCTCTGGAAAACAGTCAGACAAGAAACACGTCTCCTGTTTTAGATTCACTACACTGGCTCATCTATCGACAGTGAAATCCACAAGTGTGCAAAAGGTCTGAATCCTCTGGAAGAAGAGAGACTTGTGAACAGTGAACGTTCACATTGATCAGTCAGCAGAGAGTTGAAGAGTAATCTGATGATAACACTATATAACACTAATGATGTCATCACACTGTATATATCACTAGAGAACAGTAAGAGTGATGCTTTCAGTGCCTTTATATCAAACTATCACGCTGCCATGTATCACCACTAGAGAGCACAATGTTTCCTGGAAAGAGAAAACGACCGAGTGGGGATCATGGGCGTTTATTCCATTTAATTTTGGGGGGTTACTCGTTTTATTTATTGTTATGAATAAAATGGACTTTTATATAAAGGTTGATTTATATATCCCAAAGAAATCAATGTTAAAAGTGTTGAACTTATTTAGTAATAGTACTAATATTATACTCATTAAAGTGGTATATTCATTTTATTTACTTTATTAAGTGTCGCACGCAGCTCAGCTAACTTTAAAAATAATTAGCCTTCATAAACAACAGCTCCAACCCCAGTGACCAAAACCTCATCAACTGTAAACAGTTACGCTTCTGCAAGATGAAAATAATTTCAAATTGTCGTTATGAAGTTCTCTCATTTTACTTTCAGCTACGTCCTTAGTGGATGATTAAAAAAAAAAAAATCCTCTGGAGAACAGGGCTTTGTAACAGCAGGAGTTCATATTCACCCGCTACCCAATCGTATGTCTCACAAACAGCCACATGCAGGACACGCCACTATTGGTAATTTTCATTTTATTATAAAAAACAGTATTTGAGTCCACAGTTTGTGTTTCTTTGTACAGTAAAAAATATTAAATTAAAATCCCAAAGTTCAGAAAGATAAAGATGGAGTTGAGGAGGAAGGGAGATCGACTTTCTCGTAGAAGAGAGGAGGGGGGGGGGGGATTTAACGTCCGAGGGAAGCAGCAACGGGGCCGAGGCAGAAAGACACGGAGAGACTTTCTCCTCATTTCTGTGCAACACAGTTCATTTGGATCAAAAATCCTCTGTTTACTCCAAACAGCAGAATCCTAAAACACTAAGAGGAGCCCACCCCACCCAATTTATTATCTCCACGTCCCAGCTCATGTACTCAAAATGTTACAGGCACACAGGTATGCACCCCCCCTCCCCAAGCCTCCACTGCTCCATATTAAGTGTCTTTAAAAAGGAAGGAGTGCACACACATTCGAGGGAGAGGGCTTGCATGTTTGCGAGGGATTAGTCCCGTCCAGCACGGCCGGTGTCCAACGCAGAGGCCGGTGGGGACGTCACGACGCGTCCGACGCCTCTGACTCGCAGCAGACCCCCGACCGCTGCGGCAAAACACTGACATCTCATCCTCCACCTGGACAGACCCAACTAAAGACGTCTACAGCGAAATGAAACAAGAACTAACGACCCCCCCCTCCCGACAGTCAATAACAAAAATATATTTCTATACAAATTTAAGCAGTCTCAGGGTACATAACACCCCCGCCCCACCCCCTCAAGAGAAAACAATAAATAAAGCAAACCCAAACATTTGAAAAGGAGGATATGCATCATGTTTGGATTTACAATAATAATATTAATAATAATAATCCACATCACTCTGCAAAACAGAAATAGACAGACTGAATGATGGGAAACGAAACCGATAAAAAAAGTTCTTTGCATTAAATCATTTCCTCTTTAATCTTGACCACGTTTAAAACCTTAAAAACATTTCTTAAAAAAGGCAAGTTCTCCTATTTACCCCCGAAAATATGACCTTTCTTCTATTCAGCAAGATGTGGAGGTGAGGAGGCTGCCGAGAAACCGCCCCCCCCTCCCTGTCCACGATTGGCAAAAAAATATATTAACAGCAATAACTTACAATTCATTTATTCTAATTTATTTAACGACTGCTTGATTTATTGTTCATCTCCCATAGGAAGTTCAGTTCAATGCATCTTTATTGAAAACATTTTAAATAACATTTAATAATAGTATAAAAAAGAAAGGCTAAGTAATAACAATAACACTGTCCTGGGTGAGTGCAGTTTGTGCGAAGAATCACGGAGCCTTTCAGCTCAACATGACACGTTAGTAGAATTCCTACATGATGTCTAAAGGGTTGTGATTCATATTCTGGCCCAGTGGGTCCTGACTGTTTCCCCCTGGTCCGTGGAGATTGGCCATGCCACTCAGCTGAGATACATGGCACTCTGGTCCGACCCAAACTGCTCCATAGAGTTCTGTTGCTGCTGTTGGGTTGTTGGCTGTTGTTGTGGAGGGCCCCCCATGCCTGGGTGGTGCTGGTTCAGATGGCCTGGGTGCGGTGAACCCGTCTGCATCTGAGGGGAGATGTGATGTGGGGAGGGCTGGGGCTGCATGCGCGGGGACGGGCTGGAGTGCGGCGGCTGGGACTGCGGTCTGGGAGAGGGCTGTGGAGATCGCACCTGGTTAGCCAGCGATGTGGGATGTGTCTGGCCCTGCAGGTGTGGGGACTGGGCCATCTGCTGCGGCTGCTGGGGACTCATGGGATTGCTGTGCTGGGCCGGTGACCCGCCGGGGCCCAGATGCTGTTGCTGCTGCTGCTGCTGGAGCAGTCTCTGGTGGAGGGCCTGTTGTAGCAGGGCTTGAGAAGATGGAGGTGGGGGGCCACCTTGAGTGGGCTGAGGGCCTTGAGATGGCTGCTGAGGACCTCCCACACCTGGCCCTGCATCGCCCCCTGGCAGACCAGCCATGGCATTCTGCTGCTGCATCTGGAGGTTGTGCTGGTGCTGGATCCTATGCTGCAGAGCAGCTGTAGCTTGCTGCTGGGCCACCGATCCTGGGTAACCTTGCCCCTGCTGGCCTGGGGGACCACCAGGCTGCTGGGGGCCATGAGGAGGACCTCCAGGCTGGCCCGGTCCCACTGCTGGAGGCTGCATCCCAGGCTGTCCCATGTAGCTTTGCCCCTGTGGTGGTTGTGGCTGCTGGAACTGACCGTGATTTACTCCCATTTGTTGTTGCTGCTGCTGCTGGTTGTTGCTGCTGCTGGAGATGCCGCCTCATGAGCATCTCTCTAAACTGGGTAGTGTTGAGATTTCCCATCGGCGACCCCTGGCCTTGCATAGGCCTTACTCCCCCTTGCTGCTGCTGCTTGCTGCTGTTGTTGTTGTTGTTGCTGCTGCTGCTGCTGTTGTTGTTGTTGTTGTTGTTGCTGCTGCTGTTGTGCTGCTGGAGAGCTGCCACTTGTTGTTGCTGTAAACTACTGAGCATTGGCCTCTGCTGCTGCTGTTGCAACTGTTGCTGCTGTTGCAACTGTTGTTGCTGTTGCAACTGTTGTTGCTGTTGTAACTGTTGTTGCTGTTGTAACTGTTGTAACTGCTGCTGCTGAAGCTGTTGTTGCTGCTGCTGCTGCTGCAGCTGTTGCTGCTGCTGTAGCTGGGCCATAGTGGCCATGTTGACATTCGTCCCTCCCTGACCCGCCATATGCATCCCAGGCTGGCCGGAACCTGCAGAATTCATGTTCACCTGTGGTCCCCCTCCTGCCATGGCATTACCAACAGGACCTCCTGTGGGACCAGGACCTCCCGGCATGGCACCCGGTCCACCCGGTCCACCTGGAGCCCCCGGCACCCCCTTGTATTTTGAAGCCCTCTGCTTAATAAAAGCAGCCATGAGCTGTGGATTAGACCTCAAGATGTTGAGGACTTGCTGCTGCTGGATCGGTGAGCTAGGCGAGCGGAGAGTCCGTAACAGGTCTTGGAGGGCAGCCTGAGGGATGTTCCCACCAGTAGCAATAGGTCCTGGGACACCAGTAGCTCCAGGGACCGCCCCCCCTGGGACACCAGCACCTTGCTGCTGCTGCTGCTGCTGCTGCGCCGCCATGTTTATCAAGGCAGCATGGCCCTGAGCTTGTTGGTGCTGCTGCTGCTGCTGTTGTTGTTGCTGCTGCTGCTGTTGTTGTTGTTGTTGCTGCTGCTGTGTTGTTGTTGTTGTTGTTGCTGCTGCTGCTGTTGAAGTTGCTGCTGCTGAGCTGCCATCATGGCTGGATGGCCCATTTGGTTCATCATAGCTTGTCTCTGCTGCGGTGGCATCCCCTGGCCTGCCCACTGCTGTTGCTGCTGTTGAGGGTTTTGAAGTGGTGCACCCATCCTCTGCTGCTGAAGCTGCCCTTGAGGGGGGAGCTGGCCCTGGGGAAGGTTTACCTGCTGAGGGCTTTGCTGCATGGGCCCCCCAGCACTGACCATCATGCCCGGTTGAGCGCTTTGTTGCTGTTCCATGTGGGCACGAGCAGCTGCCGCTGCTGCCGACTGTTGTGGCATGCCCTGAGGTCCAACCATCCCAACTGCCCCTGGGTGTCCCATGCTTATCTGTTGACCTTGACCCTGTTGATGGTGCGGGTGAGGAGGCATCAAGCCTGCAGCTGCCTGGGCGGCTTGTCGTTGCAGAGCCATCTTTCTCTGAGCATCAGCTACCTGTTGGATCTTCATGGCGATTTCTACTGCTGCCGGTGGAGGGCCAGAAGGATGCTGCTGTGAAAGGGGAGGCTGGGCCTGGTTAGGAGGTTGCTGGCCCCCAACACTTCCAGCCATGACAGTGCCACCAGGCTGCAGCTGGGGAGGTGTTGCAGACCCAAGAACTGGTTTGCCCTGGGACTGGTGGATTGGGGAGGAGCCTGGAGGTCTGCTGGCATATGGAGGCAAATTGTTCGGGTGCTGTTGGAGTTGTTGAGGGTTGGTCCCTGCTCCACTGTGCTGCTGCTGCTGCTGCAGCTGCTGCTGCTGTTGTTGTTGTTGTTGCTGCTGCTGTTGTTGCTGTTGTTGTTGCTGTTGCTGTTGTTGTTGTTGTTGTTGTTGCTGCTGTTGGTGCTGCTGCTGCTGCTGCTGCTGGACTTGAAGCATCTGCTGCTGATGTTGGGGAGACATCTGCGGAAACTGGTGGTGAAGGGGGTGCTGAGGAGGCATGCCACTTTGTGAGGGCATCCCACCTGGCTGCTGTTGCTGCTGCTGCTGGACTCCAGGTCCTGGACCCATTCCTTGCTGCGGGACTGGAGGCATGGTCTGAGTTGGTGTCTGGGGGGTTGGGGGCTGGGTTCCTACAGACGTTGGGGTACTTGGTGCTGTGGTACCATTGTTCCCTGGCGATGGAAGTCCGACCACAGGCCCTCCGGGTGGCCCAACAGCGGCCTGCCCCACCCTCTGCATGCTGGCCATTCTTCTCCTTAACATTTGCGCCTGCTGGAGCCTGTGCTGTAGCTGCTGCTGCCGCAGCTTTTGCTTGATGTTCAGACAGAACGGGACTGGACATTTGTTCTCTTGACAGTGTTTAGCATGGTAGCAGCACAGAGCAATGAGCTGCTTGCAGATGGGGCAGCCACCATTCGTCTTGCGCTTGCAGCCTTTTGTGTGCTGAACAACGCGCTTCATCTTCTGGCAGGACGGCAGAGAGCAGTTGGCGTTGCGGCACTGGCACGCATGGACCAGCGACTGAATACATCTCTGGATGCTTAGACGACGGGAGTCTCCAGGGCTCTGAGTAGCTGCTGCTGACGCGTTGTTGCTGTCGTCGTCCAGACCCAGACCCAGTTTATCCATCTTGTGCTCATGACCTTTAATGTTGTAGCAGGTGATGCACAAGTCATAGTCCTGCAGGGGGGAGGGAAGAGTAGAGAGATGGGAAAATTAATACAAGCACATGAATAACTAAAATAAGTTAAACCTAAATGTTACTAATCCATTTTTTAAAATTACACTTTCAGTAAATTGTATAAAGTCATGTCTCAAATTGGCTTTTGATAAATCCATAACTGCTTCATCTTGATAAACAGTTATCTTCTCACTCGCCTCTTTGCAAGTGTAACATCTGAAGAAACAGCAGTGAGTCTTTGTAACTCTTCCCACATGAATGTTTCATACTTTCAGCTCGGAATGCTGACAACGAACACTACAGCCAAAGAGCTATTGTTGGGCTCACTCGTGCCACTGGCTACAAAGCAGCTGCCCAGCACCGCAGAGACCCAGTCTGCAGAAGCAGTCCACTTGGCTGGACACCCCAGTGAACACGACTAGCAGTGATTGGAAGACGGTGAACAGGAGCCAGAGTGGAGCTGCTGAAACACCGACTGCAGAACAACAGAATCAGCTGTTCCAAATTGGAGGGGGGGGGACACACAGACACATCTGTTTATCCACCGGGCTTCTGTTGTCTGCTCTCAACTAAAACCTCTTTATTTATTCAGCGGCCACTTCATGTAAGAGAAAATCTGCGCATTAATGCGTTATTGAAGTTATTAAATTAAGCAACAAAAATGTAATTCATGTCTGTTGCCTCGCTCTATCTGGAACACTCAAGAAAAGAAAAAATTGTAGGATGAGCTCGGGGGACTTAAAATAAATTATTAATTAAGTGAAAAATGTACATTACTGCCACACAGCGCTCAACTGTATGTGCAGGTTTATTCTTGCTTTAAAAAGCAGTTGATTCTACCCAAAGACTGCAGAGTTTGAAATACCCATCATAGTATTTAAAATATTCACAAGGTCACAGCCTTCTCCATTCATATCAAAAGGGAGATTGAAGCAATTCTGGATTCTCACCTCGCAGACGGTGCAGTGGTAGCGCGTCTCCACGTGATGTTTACACTCATTGCAGGTGTAAACGAAGCGGTCCTGGCTCTGGTTGTGCAGCTCCACCAACATACACATGGAGCTCCACAGGGACCTCCTCAGAGAGCTGAACTCCAGGTGCTTGTCCCTGGCCAGAGTCAGGAAGGCGTCGCGGCCGTCCATCAGGTCACAGGCCATCAGCGGGTCCACGTCAGTGATGGCGGGCAGGGAGTTGGCCGTGGGTCCGGCAATGAGGCGGATGACAAAGAAGACCTGGGAATACAAGCGGAGGTCAGCTGTTCATTTCCTCAAACAGTGTGTGGATGCTCTATTAAATACATTTTACATTCGATGCAGTAAGTTATTATAATATTCTTAATTACAACAGTAAGCATCTATTGCTGCACACACATACCTCCTTATGTTTCTCCATGGTAGCGTAGAGTTTCTGAGAAAGGTCATTGGAAACGTTGGGCATCCCCGGTTTCTTCTTGTTGGCTCGGCTCAAGCTGCTCTTGTTCTTGCTCGTCTTTTTATTGTTCTTCTTTTTGGCGTTCTTGCTGTCTCCTTTTGTGGCCTGTGCAAGTTTAAATAAATGTGTCAATACATAGCACTGCATTAACAAACATTAAGATTCTGCCAGTGATGAAGACGTGTGGACTCTTACTCTACTCACATCTATGCTCTCATTGGAGGTGCTGTTCTCCTCTCGCTTCCTCTCCTCTTCCTCCTGCTCCAGCTCCTTGATGCTCTCCTCCAGCACGTTTGGCCAGAAGTCGCCCTCAAAATATGGCAGCTCCTTGGCGCTGGTCAGCCGGTCCTCTGTTGCTTGCTTGAACACGTCCTGAGGGACAAAGAGAGAACCGTTAAATACTTACTGATGATGTCATTAACAAATCATATCATTGAGATGATCATTCGTGGGAAACAATCTCACAACACAGACAATTAAGAACCCGTTTCATGTCACATGATCTTTGGCCGAAGCCAGATGTTAACAGGTGTTAGTGGGTTTTTTGACCAGTGGAAAAGGGGCTTTACTTTACTGGTAAGTCATGAGGGCATGTAATACATCAAGCTGATACAGAGTGCCCTCTGCTGGATCATGACAAAACCACTTCAGATGGTCTGATGTGCATCTAGGCCAGACATGGGCAAAGTACGGCCCCCGGGCCGTTTACGGCCCGTTGGGCTTTTTAATCCGGCCCACCAAACTTGTCCAAATATTATTATTATTAAATTAAATAAATACGATCGCGATCTACCAGTAAATTCTTGTACAGGGCGGGGGGGGGGGCGTGGCGGCGGTGGATACCAACATTATTCGGCCGGTAGATCTTGTTGAGCTCGTCATTTCAAGAGTAGCTCACAAGCCTAAGTGTGGGCACCCCTGCTCTACATGGTCGCGCGTTTAGATTTCTCCTCTGCTCTCTGTATCGCGCACGGCGGAGTTCCATCCCGATGCGCGCGCACACACACACACTGACACGTGCGCGCGCGCACACACACTGACACGTGCGCGCGCACACACACTGACACGTGCGCGCACGCACACACACACTGACACGTGCGCGCGCGCACACACACACTGACACGTGCGCGCGCGCACACACACAGGTGAGCCACCGCCCCGCCCCCCCAAAGCTGTAAACCTAGGGGAAACACTGAATTGCCTTGCAAATAAATGCTTTGCTACCTGTTAAAGGCCAAATCCTTTCAAGTAATGATTTTGACATGTCATTTATGTTAGTTCACACAAACACTCCATCCATCTGTTCCTGGCCCGGCCCCTCTGTCAAATTTTAGAACCCATTGTGGCCCGCGAGTCAAAAAGTTTGCCCGCCCCTGATCTAGGCTGTATATGTTGAATTTGAACAGGTCATTACATGAACATGTGGCTTTAACTGAAAGCACCAGAACAGACCGTGAATGACATGTGTATTAGGTCCGACTTAAAAATCTGTCAAATTAATGAAGGTCTTGGTGGTTGGTGATAAATGCATTCAATCACATTGCTGGTTCAACAGTGCGTCTCACCTTGTAATCATGGACAATGCGCTCTGCCACAGCCTTGTCCAGCATCTTCCTGTACCACTCCTGCAGGCGTTTTGGCTTGGGGATCTTCTGGTCCATTGGATGGCAGTGAAAGATGTAATCATCCCCTTCACTGGGTGGACAGGCCCAGATGTGACCCGTTGTATACCTGGACAGGGAGACATGTATCAGTAGAAGCTATTGTAAAGACGTTAACTGACTTCCTTCTTTATCCACCTGCTTCCAAAGATCGAAACTCTGCTCTTACCCCTGCCTCTTGACATACTCCAGGTAGCCCAGCAGGATCTCATGGTAGACAGCCGTCCTGAGGTGTCGAGGTTTGAAGAAGTGCACGCTGTCCAGGTAAGAGATGTACACTCGTCTCTGATTGGGAGGCGGGCAGTCTGAGCCGTACTCTTGAACGTGCATGCCGAAAAAACACACATCTGCTCCGTCGATGTCCTCAAATGCAAACAAGGCTTTCATCCTGTAGGGGAAGGACTCCGACATTTCTCCACTGTCCACAAACCTGGATTTAAAAAAGAAGGCAAAAAGCTGAAATCCATGAAATGTGCTTCTCTTTAAACCAGCTCATAATTATCAAACCTAATGTGTGTCCTACTGGTGTTTGTCTCCATCTTTACCACCTTGTGAAAACTCATTTGATTTGCTTTATTCCCTTAAAGCGAATCCTCCTATGAGGTTGTGGTATCAAACATAATCAATAAGCCACGATTCTAAATCTGTTCTATGGAGCTTCTTCCACCACACGCACAGAATCTGCAGCAGCAGGTTGACCCTCCTACCTGGACTTCATGCCTGGCTTGACCTCGACCACCTTGTCCGAGACGTGGACGACTCGGATGGTGATATCGCCAGATTCGGGTTGGCCATGTCGCTTGAGGTAGTCGTTCACGCGCGACTCCAAATAACCGCCCAGCTTGGTCTGCGGAAGTCCTATGAAGAGACGAGATGAGGAAAAGGAGGTTGGATTAACGATGACATAAATGATCATTTAGTCGATTATTCTGATAATTTCTTCACATTTCAGCGACCGTCTGCCATGTCATCATACTGGCGGCCTTTTGTAGGGAAGTGGTCATATAACACGAGACTTGTACCCTGCATGCGTTTGCTTTGGCATGTGAACCTTCAACATTTTATCAGCCTCATTCCTTCGGTCACATCTGTCTTTAACATCTGTCTTTAATTACGGTTTAATTATTGTCCCTTCTGATTGGCTATGATAAAAAACAGCTTTACTGCAGTTTATTTTCCACTGGGGGAGCGATCATTCAAATGTGTTCACTTTCTGAGTCCAGCTCCTTTTTTAAAATTGTTGGTATTTCAACAAAAATAGGAAAAGTTGAAAAGTCTAAATGGTGTTAAAGAGGCAGTCGGATAACTCCACTTACTTCTAGCTGCGTATTTGTTCTCTTTCCGTGTCTTGTTCGCCTTCTTGAGGCAGCTGTCACATGTGAAGCTGTAGTTTGGGAGGAAACAACGGGTAAATTAAGTTTGCAGGAAACCATCTGCCCTGTCACAATAAGCACCGCTGACAGTGATAAAACGGCATTAATCAAGAGACATTTTGTTCTTTAATGTCAGTCGTTTCTTCTTCAAATGATAAAATGTACTCACGTATAATTACAAACAGACCCCAGACGAAGGGAAATCAAACTTTAAGACTCGCTCAAGGACACAAGTTTTATTGTTGATAGAATAAATCAAAAACTCTAAACTTTTTCTCCAAACTGCTGCTCAACATGCTGAAACTCTGTTAACTCTACAGCTACGCGGAAATGTGCCGTCACGTGTTTGACGACATAACAACATTTCCTGCACGTTCATGATGTTTTTCCTGTTTTTAAAACTTCAGTGAAGAAAGAATCGAGGAACACAAAAGGCTAAATTCATTTTCCAGACCCATGTGCTTATGTAACAGAATGTACAGTTTGCGTGCGATGGCTGACTCACCCTAAAGGCCATATGGTGTCATGATGCAGGACACAAATCTGGTGCATTTTACGACCGCAGTCAATACATTCCACAAGCCTGAAGCAGAGAGAAGACAAAGGGGAGACACAATATTATCGTTTGTTCTTCGACAGGAGCTACACAGTTACTGCCAAAACATTTATAACACATGGAATATAACGTCTTTTATCTCACAGCACTCATTCACAAATAACGATCACAAGGTCGTGACCAAAAAAAGGAAGTTGGACGTACAACTCGGGATCAAGTGTGTCGTTCTTCTTTCGTTGGAACTGCTCTTTGTTGATAGACCTGTGGGAAATATCAGAAAAACAAGAATACTGTAACCGACACAACACGGTAAACTAAACACTAAGAGCACATTTAAGATAAGAGATAGAAATCATTTTGTTGATTTAACTTGTATTTTCTAAGATGGTGGTGTGAAATACTGAAACAAAGGAATGTATGTGTTTTTTTTTAAAGGGGAACTCCATCAATTTCAACCTATTGCTGTTACTTCAGAAACAATTAACAGTATAATGTTTTCAGAAAGATAAAACAACCAGTGGTTATCTTGACTTGGGCTTAAGGCTGGAAATGTTTTACAGAAACTCCATTTCAAACTGGAGGTGCAGAATTTAAAATGAATCCAACAGGATCTAATGAAAGACATTGTGGCCTATCTAGTGTCTAGTGTCCACAGTTTATTTTTAAAGCTTGTCCCATACTAGAGGTTAAAAGTCAGGAAATCTTACATCTGCCGATCTGCTTTAATGTTTCTTCTGTCTTTTATGACTCCAAAAAAGTTTTCTGTATTTAAAGGCTTAAATGTCAACCTGCCAGATAAAACAAAATCAATAAAAAAATTCAACTTTTCGTGATCTTTCATCTGATAGTTCACTGAGCTGCTGGTGGGTCAGTAACAACAACCTGATACAAGCTGAATATATGCGATACTGTCAAGACTAACGAATAAGATGATTTTTCTAACCGTAAAGCACAAAAAAATGGTGTAAGAACAACCTAGACATTTAATTGCTGACACTTCTAATATCAGACGTGCAGGACCGGAGAAGCAGTACTTGAGAAACTTTGTTTTATATGTGAGCGCTTAGGTCTGCTGTGTGTGGGAGGAGGAGGCGGAGAGTACTCACGTCTGAGGCTGCGAGGGGTCGTCCCCCAGGGAAACGGTCTCGCCCTGGATTTCGTTGAAACACTTCTCACAGAAGTGGTACCTGTCAGCAAGAAGCCCATATTTTGGTGAACTACACCGTTCGTCATCATCACAGCCAATCACAGAGAGGGCACGAAGAAGCAGCCGCCAATCAGGGCAGGGCAGGACAGGCCAGGGGGCGCACACACAGGAGGAGGCAGAGGGCAAGGTAGGTCGTCGCCAGGCGGAAGCAGCCAATCGTGATGCAGGGTTTTTGTGTGGGCGGGTGTTTTGATTTTGCGCGCAAATTTTGGAGTGGATGATTGGTCACACCAAAGCAGGCCAATGCAGACATCACAAGCGTTAAAAAAGGAGGGAGAGAAGGGGAGAGGGGAAGGGGGCAAAGGGAGATGGGGGGAGGGGGGGGAAGTCAAAATGAATATTAAAAAAGCGTGAAATAAATCGTTACAGGTCAGACGGAGACAATGTAGAGACAGAGAGGGAGCGGGAAGACATGGAGGAGGGGAGGACGGACAGGATGTGAACAACAACCAACAGAGGACAGAGAGCCAAGGCAAAGCAAAGATTAGCGTCAGACGTCCAGTGGTAAACAACAACATTACAGCAACATGAGAGACCACTAGGAGCTGTGGAGGAGGAAGGGAGCGAGGATACGAGTCTCCATACATGAAAGGGTGGATGAGGAAAAAAATACATAAATGGCAAAGCAACAGAGACCCATCATCCTTCCAGTTCATTTATAAAGTGGGAACCTTTCTTCTTGTGGTGAGCATGGATTACCCCCCCGCATATATAAAACAGTCATGGAAAAGAATTGTGCCAGAAACAAAGACTAGCTGCTGAGGAAGAAGACAGGAGCCCACTTTATGAATGACGACAATGAAAATTAAAACGGACTATGGAGATGGAGCCAGGGTATTTGAAGCCAAATCAAAACTCATCTGTGATCGCACTGGTTAAAAGATGCTATGCTGTGGGAAATATACTAAAATATAATGTGCAAAATATAACAAGACACAAAGAAGCTGATCTCATTGGCTGAAAAATGTGGAAATTTCAATAATAGTTTGTGAATACTGTTCGTCTGTGACGTGTTCATGCTTGTGGTCCAACGTCTCGAAAGCCCTTACCTGTTCTGGTAGCTAAAGTACGCAGCATCACGTTGGATGGTGCATAATTGTTTTCCGTAGCAGCATAGAGTTTGAGGGGAAAACTCAAACTGCAATGAGAGAAGACACAAAAAGAAAAGTCGTTTTTAAAACTGTTGGACAGGAACTGAACATATTACATCCGTCGTACAGGATTCATCGTTGGAACTTTATATTTAAATGCTATATCTTTTAATATAAACCTACAGTCAGCAGGTGGTTAGTGAAGCTGAGCACAAAAACTATAAAACACTTATTTCCACTCGTTTGCAGTCTTAGTCAAGTTTAGTTAAGTTAGCGGGCGTGAGTCTATAGCTTAAAATGTACCACATAGACATCAGTGGTAATGATTAAATATCCAGGAAGCGATTAAGCTAATTGCCTAAAATGTCAAACTCTTCTTTAACAACCTAATCCTGACTTGAAATTGGCTTGATTAAAAAAAGCATGTGTTCACTGATGGGAATATTTAATGTCTGTTCCTACACCTACACATGAAATGTAAAAAACAAAACGCCTACTGCTGCCTCACCTTCCTCCCACAACAGTATCCCAGGCCCTGCATGACCGGGTCGATCTCCGACTCAAACACCTCAGCCAGCTTGGAGCAGTACTTGTATACACGTGACGTCTTGCGGTTGTAGAGCCAGGCGTTGTTGAACATCAGCCAGATATCGTCGACATATTGCCACGGCTCCTGGTATTGTCCCGTGTCCAGCTTCCTCTTGATGGTCGACAGGTCCATGGGGTTCTTCACAATATCAAAGTAGTCCTAGGATTGGAACGGGGCCGATCCGGATTCAAGTGAAGGGTCAAGAGAAAGTTGAGGAGGGAGAGAAGAAAGAGCAGCAAGATGGTGGACCGGTTTGGCCGTCCAAGGGAAGAGGATAAGAGAGAAAAGGAGGAAGAGTATCGTCGTCATCATCAGCGTTGTGGCCGTCAGGGGTGATGAAGGCGTCGCAGTTGACCAGGCGGGACCAGAGTAGGGAGAGAAGAGGGTGCAGGGGGACAATGTTGTTGAGCGCTGCAGAGAAGAAGGTTCACGTGCAAACAGAGAGACATGACAACTTCTGCCCTCCAGCTCTCTGCTTTGCACCCTACATTTAAAGTCCCTATCTGAAATGTGCCGCGGGGACCAGACGAACACCACCAGTCTGCCCAGTCCCCTGCTGCTCGTGCAACCACAGTCAAACCTTTAAACAACTGGCTACAGGTGCATTTCATGCGATCACATTGATAAATAATGATTACAGGATCACAAGGCGGGGTTTTAGTTTCAAACGAGTACGTTAACTTATTTCCCCACAAAGTGATTAACACTGTTTGACCGCCACGGGAATGATTCTCTGCTGAGGTTTGGGAGCAAACAAAGCTTTCAGGCCTGGGTATCGATCAGGGTGCAAAACCAAGAAGAACAGAGCAGTGGCAACAGCAACAGGCAGACAGAGATTCACTGTTTTTAGCAACATAGCGGTTGGCGTTAACAACGGCAGCAGTGCGAGTAGCAATATGATGACGGAGTTAAAGCCAACAGTGTGAAGCAAATGTAAGAGGGGCGGTTGAGTCTCCAAGTTGCTTTTCTGTTCCCGTCGTCTTGGCTCTGCTTCTCTTCCAAAAACAACATCATTTGAAAAAGGCGCAGAGGAGAGGGCGAGGAAAAGAAAAGGCCTTTTGGAGATTCAACCGAAATAAAGGGGGGAAGTGTGACTTTCAAGGAGCAGGGTCCATCCCTTTGTCACCGTGGCAACAAGAGTTAGGAAACAGACCCTCATCTCTGAATGGAACCACTCACATTAACAAACAAGTGATGTATAATAGCATTAACCAACCTACAGACACAAATTTATATCAGAGTAATTCAATGTTCATAAATCCCAGCGGGTGGGGAGTAACTTTACTTTGCAATAAGGGGCTTGGACGTTTGTGTGAAAATGGTGTCATACAAATTGTACAACAGTGGAAATTTGCATCACTTGACTGGAGGTTCCTGAAGGAGAGGAGAGCCAAAAGCCTGGTGCTCGCTCATCACTGCTCGAAAAAATGGCCTTTATCAAAACCTCCCATTATAGAAGGAGGTGAAAGAACCGACACAGTCACTCTGTTATCGATACAATCAGGATTTTTTAATTTTATGCAAGTGCATGAGTGATCTAATCAAATCCTCTCTTCCGCCTGAGTTGGAAGTAGTGAGGGTAAAGTTACTGTCCCACCTCTACACACGGCCCACATGAACATCAACACTACTACTGCTACTGGTGAGGAACTGAACTAGAAAGCTAGCAATGGAACACGAGGATGAAAACTACAAAATAAAATGCAGGTCAAATAAAAAAGCTAAAACTTTATGACAAAAAGGTAAAAGTCAAAAGTGATAAATTATGTATTAAATGAAAGCAATTGAATCATGAAGAGTTTTTAGAGGTGAAAGCAAATACTGTTCTTTCTATGGACTGTCTTAACTGAAATACACTGTTATGGGTTTTCTCCTTTTTGGATTTGGAAACTATAAAAGACAATCCATGATTTATTAATTAGGCAAAATTTTTTTTAAAAATGTGTAATTACTCAGACAAACTAGGGTTTCATGTTTTTTTCAAAATCTGATTTTCATGTACGATAACATTTACCTTGACCTTTACTATAGTTTCAAAGTAAAGGCAAAGTTCATAAGAGTCATTGCTTTGATTTACAAATGACAAGAAGTTTCAGAAAAGAGAACACAACCTCACACACGCACACACAAACATGAACATACGTACAAATACACTCGACCACACACTCTGAAATCTCGTTTTCTTCACTTCTGACATGCAATGGGAAAAATCAACTAAAAAGGTTAAATGTACTGTAAGCAGAAATATGAAATAAATTCTGATGACAACTATGACAAAGCAGAAAAAAATAAAGATGAAAAAACAAAGGAAAACAAACAATAAAAAAAAAAACTACGTTTTAAGAGGAGTTGAAGCAAAATGGCAGCCAGTGCAGTCCCTTACCAGGTTAGTTTTGTTACTAGTTCGAATACGTACGGGTATTCCCAGTAACTGGGGGTCCACCGGTTGACGGAAGGGCAAGGACTCAGGGTCCTGCCGGTACAAAGCTTCCAGCGTGGGCATCAGAGCCTGACGCAGCTCCTCCGGCTTAAAGACTGGAAAACAAATGAGATCGTCAGATGAAGGTGAAAGAAAGAAGAAAGAGGAAACACGGGCAGGAGTTGTTCTTCTCTCTGCTGGCCTGAGGATGGCTGCTGGTCTAACTCCACCGACCTCATCATGCAGCATTTAACACCTGCAGGCTGGGATGGGTTCAGACAGAAGCTGTGAAGTGAAACTGATGGACCGTCTGTCTACGTCGGGGTTACGCTGCTAGGGTTTGTTATTTACACTGAATAGCTGCAAATAAACCACGATTGTTGGACTACATGGTCAATCATTCAATTAACAACGGTTACAGTTGAGATCAAGACGAGTGGATGAAGGTAAAGACCTGACATTCATGTGAAGGCTCATAACTTACTCTTCTTCTTGCACTGGGCGCTGGCTGGGGAGCTGGTACTGGATGCTGACCCCTCATCTTCCTCTTGGGCTCTTTCTTCACCTCCGGCTTCTTGTCTTCACCTGTTGTTACCGACGATGACGTCGAGAACGAAGATGTATCCATGGGCTCGCCTTTACACCCATCCGACGAGAGCTTCTCTTTCTTTATCTGACAACAACATGGAAGTGTCAGTATAATGACTTCCTCATCAATGTGATTACTTGTAAAACTGATCTAACTACTAATCAACTCAAATTTGTGACTTTTTCAGGATTTTCCCACATTATCAATAACTCAATGTGGACAAGCTTACTTCAGGTTTCTCCTCTGTCTTCACGTCAGCCTGACCCTTTCCCATCTTCCCTTTGCCCTCTCCTTGTGAGTCAGTCCCTTCATCTTCCTCTTCCTCCTGCTTCTTCACCTCCATTTTAACTTCTTCCTGGCTGGCAGCAGGGCCATCTGATGGAGCTGGCTGGGAGCTGGCATCAGTGCTGCTGTTGACCGAGGCTGGGGAGGACACCTGACAATCTCCTGTCAGAGAAGGCTTCGCAGATAGCTGGGACAAAACGACAGAGATAGAGGCTTAGAAGTTTAGAAGCTTTCGGTTGGGTTCCCACACTCACTGCTTTTTAAAACATTTAAAGGACTTTTTGGTCATTTATTATCCCTCAGATGAATGTATCCCTGAAGTAGTTTAGTAATCCATCATCCAAAAAAAATTCCATGTCAACATGAGGTTCTATGTAATTATTATTATTTTTTCCTTTATTATTACATGTGAGTAGAGGGGGAAAAAAAGAAGTAGACTTAAATTCAAGCGTAACAGGGATCAAGCACCCAAAGCAAAATGAGGGCTCATTGAGCCAGAGTAACGGGTAAGACAACAGCATCCCTGAATAAGGCTTTAACGTGTGGTGTCTGCAAAACAAGTCTGGTGGAGAAAGAGGAAAAACTGGTGAAAGGAGGGTGATCTACTCAATGGGGTCTTCGGCAGCTGTGGTGGCACATGAGCATTCTGGTTGGGCACTGAAGAAGCCTGACTTGCTTGGGGGCCTGAGGAAGCCACACCCCCAAGCGTCTTCTGTGGATGCTGACCAGCCTTCTCAGAATTCACTGACTGTGCTGATGGCGGCTGCTGCTGCTGCTGCTGCAAAGTTTGTTGTTGTTGCTGCTGCTGTGCTGCTGCTGCTGCTGCTGCTGCTGCTGCTGCTGCTGTTGTTGTTGTTGTTGTTGCTGCTGCGGGTGCTGTGGAGGTGGTAGCTGAGGTGTGCTCGGAGTGTGTGGCTGTGGGGTTTGAGAACCAGGTAACGTGGGGGGTGTTTGATGAGGTTGAGGCGTTAAGCTGCGAGCTGGTGACGGCGAGTTTGTTCGGATGGACGAGCAGTGCGGGTAGGAGTTGGACTGGGTGGGGGTGGAGGATTGAGGCAAGCTGGGTAGAGACCCAGCACCGGTGGCACTACCAGGCCCCATGGAGCCTCCAGGGGCCCCAGAGCCCGGAGCAGAAGAGGCAGACTGTGGTGCAGGACTACTGACTGGGAGGGAAGGCGGCGTTGACATCTGGTTCTGCTACAGAGGTGAGGAAACAGTGGTTAAGAGTCATTAATTTAGGCAGAATATAAGATAAGATATAAAACAACTGTGAAAGATCTTCAAAGTGGTCAAAATCCTGAAGACATTATTCATCACTACCCATCGTTCCTGCACGTTTACAGAGACCCAAGTTCCTCTTGACAATTCAACGTATCTACATATAACACGGTACAGTCACTGCGCCACTCAATCCTCACCTGTGGCACTGTAGTCTGTGGCCCGGGCTGGTTCATGCCACTAGGACCAGAACCAAGTCCAGGACTGGACCCGGGAAACTGGCCTTGGGGGAGGTACTGGTTCTGTAACTGTGTGGCATTGGGCTGGCCCATTCTTGCTGGACCCATACCCATCTGGAAATGAGACATCAGATCATTAGACAACCTTACAGTCAACAGTCGAATAAAGATGTACTGTTGCAGGGCAAATCTACGTGTTGTTAAGGTCAATGAGAACTTCATTAATTAACCATGGTTCTTCTGGAGTCTCTGTACACTCAGGTTAGCACTTACTACATCATCTTAACTTTTTGAATCTGGTCTTAGTATTACTTTTGGAAAACGATTTGACAGCATAGACAGTGATACTAACCTGGTTCATTGGAGAACCATGAGGCAGAGGAGGGGTCGACCTCTGACCCATCGACTGCATCCCCATCTGACCAAACTGGTTCATTCCTAAAGAGACGGAGAACAGAAAAGGCTGTGTTTGTACTGAGGGGCAGCAGCACAAAGCTCAAATTGCCGAGCTAGACTATTAACACAATACATTTTTCTATGTCTGTTCATGCAACACACTTAATAATAGTTTAATGTATAGTTATTAGATGTACCTGCTGGGTTCTGCATCCTGTTGACCATCTGATTGGGTCCGGTTGGTCGGACCATGGACGGATCGATGTGAGGACCATCTGAGAGGGTGGGAAGAGTCACAGAAATCACAAATCTTGTCTCCAGGATCACAGAATAAATACAGATGTCTTAAAGATGTTTTAAGGATGTGAAAGTGAAAGTAAATTTCACCTGAAGATTGGAAAATTGTGAAAAAGTTTAGAGGTAAAATTCCATGTGTTATTTGCATGCCAGCATACTGTACACATGCATGTATGTGTGCCCATGTACACTAAGAAGTGTGTGAGGGAGGGGAGGTTAAAAACAACTGTGTGTTTACTTACTTGGGGGTTGCCCCGGGAGCATGGGCGGCTGTCCCATGCTTGGAGGCCCCTGTGGGAGGCCTGGGGAGCCTATTCCAGGTTGGCCGGGCATCATGCCCTGCTTCTGGAGCCGCGTCTTTCTCTTCTCCTCCAGCTCCTTTTGGATCTTGTAGATCTTCTCTGCCAGCAGGTGGTAGTACTCCGCCTGGAGGGTGATCCAGCAGGAGGGAGGGAGAATGTTATAGGATATATCTCAACAGAGCATAAAAATAAATGCTATTTATTTCCTCATTCCTTAAATTGGATAGTTGTGTCCCATTACTAATTGTTCGTTCAGTACTTGTTGGTTTCTTACCCTACTGTTAGCTGACTCGTACATGTCACCCTCTACTTTTCGAGCGTAAGCCACCAGATTTTCCATCCGCCGATCCTTCAGTGCAGCGGGGTCGGGAGTAGGGAAGATGGCCTGTACACTGCTTCCACAAGCAAACACAAACCAACACACACATAGAGGCACAAAAACAGTCAATTGAGGCCCAATGTTGAAATTTATCTCGTATTCAAATGATGAGATTTTCGGGGGAACTCGTAGTACGCAGCAAACTCACAGTTTGTGGACTAGGTGGTTACGGAGGTCCTGTGTGATGTCCTCATGCCACGACTTCCTCATGCCTGCAGCAGAAGGAGGAGTTGCTGTGGGCATGGATCCCAGGCTCCCCAAACTATCATTCATCAAACTGAGAGAAACGACAGACAAGAGAAACGAGGTGTAAGACTACAGCCAATACAGAACTATTTTTGACTTTGAGAAAGCCTGTATCCTGAGGTTAATAACTGTGACCAATGAAAAGCAGTCATACCTCTGTACATTCATGTTGTTGTGCAACATGGCGTCTGGCAGTAGTGTAGACTGCTGGTTGGGGGACTGCACCCCACTCCACCATTCACTCCCATAGAGTTGCACCTGGAAAGACAGAGTTGTAGAGTTTAAGAATGTGGTTTGTGATTGAGAAATATCATTCTTTGTGGAATACAGTTGCTTTATTGAGAAACTTTGATGGGAACAAGGTCAATAATAGGTCAGCAACAAACTAACCCATGGTGTTTAGAGTCCTCATTCCAGGCTGCCCCTGCAGCCCTTGGTTTGGCATGTTGGTCGATTGTTGCTGCGGCATCTGGTTTCCCTGGTAAGTGAGACCCAGTGCAGCGTAGGCCCTCTCTATGGAGCTGGGGTCAATCTGGTTTGGGGGGTTCAGATTGGGCGTGTTGGACTGTCCACCTGGCACCCCTGACCCTAAAGAGTTCACCAAACCCACCCCTGCACTGTTGAGGAGCGCTGTGAATAGAAAGAGAGAAAGAGTCAAAAGGATGCGCATTTGTGGATTCAAGTCGTCTATCGAGCATTTTAATGGGTAGTTACAGGATTCTTTATCATTTTAAAATGTGACACACACATGGACACAGAGTAAGAACCACTCACACTGCTGGTTCCTCTTGTCTCCAGCGTTTTTCAGTGGCAGGCATACAGGACAGTCATGTCGTGTGCAATTCTTCCAATGAGAGATTATCTGTCTGGATGAGGCACAGTGTGCCACTGCAGAGGAAAAGATAAACATTTAGAAAGTATCGCAAACAGGAAGAGAAGTGGGGGAAAAAAGGGAAGAGGAAGGAAATTTTAAAATGTGAAGAGTGAAGTAGGGAGAAAAATAATGAAACAAGAAAAGGATGAGAGAAAAAGGAGAGAGAATGTTATTGTATGAGTCATTTGGTTCAATAAAACTATGTCCAGATGGCGATTCACTGAGAGTAGGAGCAAGGAAAAATGATGGTGGACCAGCCACCTAAAGAGAGAATAACTCATTCTGATACGAGGGCTGGGAGGATAACAAAGTTGGACATAAACTACAAACAAAAACTGGTGCAGATACCTTACAACTTTAAGCACCTATTCTTGTTTTTGGTTGTTGTTTATGTCCAACTTTGTTATCCTACCAGACTTCGTTGTATCAGAATCGGCACAATTCAGCAGACTTACCCTGGCAGGACTTGCCAGCCTGGCAATGAGTCATGTGGTTCAGCACATTCTTCATGGTGCGGCAGTGCGGCAGGTTGCACTGTCGCACTTCGCCGTTGGCTTGCTCCCTCCGCTGGCACTTGTGCGCGTGGAGCAAGAGCACCAGCTGCTGTTGAATTAGCTTCCGCTTCTCAGGGTCTGCAGTAGGAGGCGCTGTGCCGGGACCTGCCCCTACAACATTGAGCCCAACCTGCGGCCCCCCCACTGCTGCTGCTGCTCCACCGACAGACACGCCGCCAACCGCTCCAGGTTGCTGCTGCTGCTGAGAGGGCTTGTAATTGAGAAGAGAGAGGAGGCATGGCCATTAGACAACCATCAGGGGCTTCCAATTAATAATTTAGGAAGAGATTAATCAATTTAATGATCAATTCTTCCCAATATTTTGTACTTTTACAGCAGGAAAATACAGATACATGTATAGCAGATTTATTTCACTGAAAAGAATAATGCATAATTCAACAATCAAACACTTAAATGCTCTGCGAAGAAAGAAGCAAATATCTGTTTAAAAACGATGCTTCAAGCCAAACTGTAATTAAAAACAGAACTATATTGACGCTGCTCTCTGTGGAAAAAAATTACATTAAGTCTGTGTTAAATTGAAGCCAAATAGCAATGAGCACAACATTATTTCCTAATGGGTTAAGACGACATGTTTGTTTAAATTCTTGCCCCCGCAAGTGTGCCACCTTCCGATGACGTCATAAAAGACAGCAAGGCGCCGGGGGGGAGCAACATGCAGTCTGTCATGTCTCTGCCATGATACATGATAAAAAACACTGAATTTACAGTGTCAGTCATGGAAGGGGTCTGACTAATTTGTCAACACCGTCATCAAAGAGCTGTACTACAACAGACATAAAGAGGAAAAAGTCTGGCCTGAGGTTAAAATGCAAAAGATCCATGATATAAATATACACATAAACACACACACACACACACACACAGGAGGCAGTACCTGACACATGACAGTCGAGCAGCTGAGACAATATTATTCTTTTTCTGCACAGTGTTTACATCTTTTCAGGCTTTTGTTGGTACAGAAACTGGTTTGGCTACTTCTGTAATTCTCTCTCGCACACACATAACTAAACATGCCCCCAAATAAATTTAGTCTGAAAGCTGTATGTACAGACAGGTCTCCCAGTTAAAAGATTGCTGGCAAGACTAACCCCATAACATGTTGACATGTTGCTATTTATGGATAGGGTTGATTATTGTGATTGCCCACTGAACGCAGTAGTCTACGCCCTTGTGTGCACTATAAAGGTGTTAAACTTTATCTGTACCACTGACGCTGCAGGAGTTGTCCTGGTGCTGCTGATGATTAGTCCCATTGACACAGACAATGTGTGAGAGATAGTAAGAAACTGTAGTTTCCTTGTAACGGATCCAGGAATGCCAGTGGGTCTTTCCCTTGATTTATCTGTAAACTGTGATTCCCTTTTGTTACCTCTGAATGTAAAAGGTATGGCTAGTCAAAAGGCGTGTGTGCGATGCTAAAATATGTATAGTTCTACGTTTAACCACTCAAGGGACTTCAGCTCAATTGTAAACTTAATCAACACTATTGTAAGACTGTATGGAGTTTGTCTACCTGTACAAAAGAGAAATAAAAACAAAAATATCCTACCATCCCAGGCATGCCTTGACCCGGTGGCACCTTCTTGTCCATGTTGAACTGATTGGCCATATTGTTGGGCAGGCCTGTCTTATTCTGGAGCTGCGGGCCCAGCCCTGCTCCAGGCAGCCCCTGGCCAGCAGATTGGCCGTACGGACCACCATAGGGGCCCGCATTGGCCATCATATTCATCTGGAAAGGAAGGTGAGGGGAGGAGATAAGAGAACGAGAGAGATGGGAGGGAAATCAGTTAGGATGAGAGACAGGGAGCATGAAAGCACGATTTAAGCAGCCGATTTACAAACATTCAAGGAGGAAACGCCGGAGGTATTACAATGTCATCTGACACAAATTGGACTGTTTTAAAATGACTCACAATATCACAGAGAAAACGATTCCAGGACAACATCGCTTTTGGTATTTATTCTTTCACAATTACTTCCCACTGTAGTCGTAAAATTACAATCTAACTTCCGTTTCGTCTCAACCTTACTTTGCTCTGTGCATTAACTCAAAGACACGATCTACAGGTCACCTTTTACAGGTCACCACCAGCTAAAGCCTTAGAGCCACGCCACAGTATTTTCAGAAGCTGAAAGAATCCAATATGGATGCTCCAACAGCAGCAACAACAGGAAGTGCTTTATTAACTGTTGCTCTAGGACCAGGAGAAACTTTAAACAGTTCATTTCTGCGTCTGAAGGGAAAGAACTCTGAGCTTAAAACTACAACATTTCCTTTAAGCACAAAAATGTGGCCAATACTAATACTTCACTTGTGCTTTTCTTAACTATAGGACACCGCAAAACAAATGGTGTGGTTGCTGTTTTGTGATGCCAACCAGGGGTTAAACATCCATGCCATGCAGTCAGAGAAATATATAGCAATTCAACCAGTTAATACAGTTATTTCTTGGACTTCCTTCACAACATACACACACCCATTGATTTTAAGTAACAATATCCTTTCTCGTGTTCTGCAGCTACACAACGCAGTGGACTGTGACAAACAAGCACCCAATAATAATCATTTTAAATAGATAATTATTACGTTTTCAGTTTAAAATGTGTTTTAACAGAACTGATAATTTGCCGTCATGTAGCTGCCTCTAAGAAGTGGAAAGAGTGTGTTGGCTGCTGCTGTGAGTGTAATTACCTTGTTCAGTGCTCCAGGTTGCTGTGGTCTCATCCCTGCTTGACCCCCTGGTCCCATTGGCCCCTGCTGCAGGGTTTCCGCCAACAGGTTACTACTGTTACCCATGCCTGCATTGCCAGGGTAACCCATTCTCGGCGAGCCATTCATCACCTGCCCCCCCATCAGCCCCTGCTGTCCAGTGTTACCCTTCTGGTTACCCATCATGGAAGCTGCTCGATTGTGAGCTGCCATCCCTCCAACCATCCCAACCTGCTGCATTAATCCAGGTTGCTGCTGCTGGCCCTGGGGGGGCATGGCTTGAGGTCCACCCGGTGAAACGCTGACACCCCCCATCATCCCCATGGAAGCCCCAGGTGCTGTGCTGTTGGAAGTAGGGCCACCCTGCTGTGCTGGGGCTCCAGCTCGCAAGAGTTCAGACAGCTGTTTGTGTTTGGCAGCTGCATCCTGGCCTCCCAAACCAATCCCTCCTCCGATACCTCCGAGAGTGGTATGGAGTTGGCTGGCATCCCCTCCGTTGGTCAGACCCAGGTCCGACGAGCTGATTAGCTCATCTGGGAGGTCGTGCTCCAGGTCAAAGAATGAACCAAAATCTAGACACGGGGGGGAAGACGTATTAAAATCCTACCAACTAGAAAAATTAAGATTTGGTTCACAGATTTCACAGCTCAGGAATAGCAAAAAAATCTACTATCTGTACTACATATGCTACTTTGCCAAGATTTATTGAATGTACAGCTCAGATATTAGTTTGAAAACTATCAACCACCCATCTGGAGGCCATAGATAGGACAGCCAGTGGATAAGTAACTGCCTCAAACAGCCTCCTGTGCATCAGTCTGTGGTTTGATATGGTGCCAAACATGGAGAGTGAATGCAGTAGGGTCAGGGTGAGAAGCCACAGAGGGGTAAACACTACAGTACCTAGGGAGGTGTGCGCATTGGATAGACTGTAGAGCTACGCTGTAGAGCAAGACACAAACACGGGAATCAGACGTCCTCGCCACAAATTAAAAGGGAAAAGCCATTTGGGAGTACGGTCAATCAGAGTGACGCAGAAAGTTGTTAATACATTGGATGCATGTTTGATTTTTATTTGTTAATGAAGGCTTCTGACATGTCTCACTAAATTCTCCTGAAAACCACCTCTCATCCCTCCGCAGTCCCTGTTTTCACTGCGTTAGACTTGAAGATATTGAGGGAAATCAAACGCGTATCAAGCGTTTCCTCACACGGTTGAGCCAGTGGTGTGGCTACCAATCTCTACAGAGTCCACAATTCTATGAACTTTTCTGTTCAGCCATTTTATATATAGAGAGTGTGATTTACAGCTTCGGCCAAAAACACCCTGCTCATTGGCTCAGTTTCTACTTACAACAGGATGCAACTAAAGGGGATGGTGGCAGGAGTTTTACAGCTTCTTGCTCAACATGTGCAAACGCATTGGTTTGCAGTAATACTTTATTTCACAATCCAGATGAGAGGCGTTCGCGTGCTCTGCCTCGGCGGAGAGTTTTTAGTAAACTGCAGCGCAGGGTCGACGTGCAGCCTCAGACAATGGAGGCTGAGAGAGAATGGGCTTCGACGGGGGGACAATACTGAGAAAGTAGAAGCTTTCGATCGAGACAACCGAAAGACCACGTTTCCCGAAAGTCGACGGTTGAATTGAATTTGCGTTTCGGGTTTAAAAGCAGAAACACTTTGAATTAACACGCAGCCGCACGTGAAGCTGTGCGACGTTTAGCGCAACTTTTAACGAAGTGTGGAACAATAGCTAGCTGGTTTCACAATCGTTCACTGAAACGGAGCTTTTTTTTTTTTTTTACTGTTTACAACACGTTAAGTACACGGAACTGCTGACCCCGCACACATTGAGCTCCACGGCCACAGGAGGAGTCGCTAACACGTAGAGAAATGTCGCGGTAGTGATCAGGGTTAAGCTAATCGTCACTTATTTCCTTTGCTAGCAGCTACCGAGCTCAGCTGAGCCGGTCCAGCAAGGAAACTAGCTCGTGAGCTAGCTCGCTCCGTTACTTTCTCCTAAAGCTGTTCTGGAAATAGCATTTTGTCCCTTTGTTCGCGGAGCGTGTGTGAAACCGGACTTTCGACGTGCTCGCGCCCTCGTGCTTCCACTTAATTTACTTTTGAGGCAGCGGGGGAAGTTGAGGCAAACTGGGGTGACTCGACTCTTCCATTGTTTGGAGGTGGATGTTGTAGTTCGGAGCTAGTTAGCCTGTTGAGGCTAACGCATCAAAACACCGCTGCTGGAAAGTTGCTGCTAGCACCGAGCCCCACATCGTGTTTTTCTCTTAGTGATCAACATGTCGACGCGGATCTTTAACCACGCGACTCCGTTTTATAACCAAACCACGAATTCACTCACGTTTAAATGCATTAATTATGTAGCATCTCTGTTTCACAAGTTGCAGGGGAACTCTGCAGGCTCCTCGGACACTGAGCAGCAATTCATGCACAAACACACTTAAAGTTAGTTTTTTACTTTTTTCCGAATGCATGCAGTATATTTACCATTTCCATCACTGGCAGACACGGAGAGAGCCGGAGAGGACAGCTTGGGCCTCTTAGCTGAAGGCGGGCCGGACTCCAGGACATTATCGGCCATATTTTTGACGAATTAAAAATGCAGTAGGTCCACGGAGGGCAAACGTATTTCCCTAATTTGTGTCTCCTTGTGCCTTAAAGAAGATCTTCTGATCGTTCCCCCACCGCTCGGGGGACGGTAGGGGAGAAGACAGCGGGACTGGACTCCTTCCCTCTCGGTTTAGTCCTCTCTGCAGATATCAGTCCCCCTCCCCTGGCGGAGATTTCGTTTCTTCACAGATTTGAGGTGGAGGAGGTGGGAACGTGGAGTCGGCAAAAAGGCAAGCGTGCGGCCCTCTGACAACCTCATGTAGCCTCCTCTACGACGCTAGACTGTCCCAAGATCCGTCCTCCATGGTGCACGCAGTCCTGCCCGCCATCGTCGGCGGAGAAACCCTCTACTTCACACCTGAAACGCTCCAGGAGTGTGTCGCTGCAAAATGGAAACTGTGATCCAAAAAAAAAAAGCCAGGAGTTGTCCCGTGTTAACTTCTGGAGGCAGATATCTCATGCAACAGTTATGAGGTCCTCTGTGAGCTTTTCTTTACCTGAGCAGACATCTCACTGCCACAGATTCCTTTATGTTCCCAAACCAAGAAGGCAGTCGGTCTGTTTGGAGGAGACCACAGTTAAAATACAGTTAAAAGTGTAAGCGGCGTTCTCATGTGCAACACCGAGAAACAACTCATTACATTGGTTTGGCAAAGAGATGGAAAAAAAGGAAACAGCGGAGTCCCACGCGCTGCGACCACTCAGATAAAAAGCGCATCTATTGCAGATGTCTGCTCCCGAACGTGGAGTTTTTCAGTCGCATGTGCATGCAGACTAGAATGTGCACTTAGTGTTTGACCATGCAAGGCACTGGGTCAGGGAGAACACACTCGTATTGCACACTTGGTTGTTGCAACCCCTTCGCAGTCCGCGGGGGTTGAGAATAGAAAATCTTGCACACACACATACACAAAAAAATGTATATAAGAAATCACTGCTCCTGTGCAGTTGATGCAATAATGTGAAAATAAATCACAGCGCTAATTGGCAATCAGTGGCCAGTCAGATTGATCCAATTAGTTGTATTTTGCAGAGGACGGCGTGTGGGGGGGCTCCAGATGAGGTTCCTCCTCCGCTCGATGTAAAACTCCCAGATATTATTTAAAAACCAGTTAAACACCACCCCCCACCCTTCGGAGCACAAACATGGGTCTCTATACTTGTCGGTCGCTGGAGGTCTTGGTCATGCAGCCGAAGAGGAAACAGAAAAGCGCGTAATAAAAAAAAAATTGTTTAAAAAAAAAAAACAGGAGCGCGGCGGAGGCGACGGGAGAAAAATGTGATAAAATGTGGCGGCGAGAGGTGATGGCTGTTCGGAAGCGGAAAGCTCCGGATCGGCACGATGATGTTGACACCCCCGGAAAATCTCTCCAAATGCTCGGGTTGACTCTTTGTGATGGAGACTGCCCCCCTTCTCTTTAAACCCGTCTTTCTTTCCACCTCTCCCTCCTGCCCGGCAGCAATTTATTTATATAATTGTCTATGCGGACTCTTCGCTTCCTCCGCCACGGACACATAATGATTTTTCATGTTGCTGCTTTCCCCCCCGTTTCCCGCAGGTTTTTCCTGGTTCTAACACACGGCTCTCTTCCGCCTCCCCTCTCCGCACAAACACCCCCTTCCTCGGATTTCTCGGAGTATTTCCTTCTCATGCAGACATACATGTAGATACTGATATTTATTTATCACCCGCTGGCTTTTCCCTCCGCCGCCGTCTTCTTGTCGTCCTCCTCGGCGATGCTTCGTCGCTCTCCCCGGTAACACGGACGGGATCTCGCCGCGCTTTCCCTCCACCGGCGGTTCCCGGAGCGGCAGACCTCGGTAGCCGGAGTCGCTCCTTCTCTCGGTTATCTCCTCCTGTTTCTGTCCGCACAAACAAAATGGCGGCTTGTTGTTTCTACTCCTCTGATACGGGGGGAGGGTTGAAGGTACGGCAACATTAGGCGTGAAGGGGAGGGGGAGGGGGAGGGGAGGGAGGAGGAGGGAGTCTTCGGAGGTGCTCGGGATTGTCCGGAAACAGATTCCGTAGATTTGAGTCTTCATGATGCTCAGTCAAAGTAACTCTGTGTTTTACTGCAACTCACTGATCTTATCCAAATACTACACATTCCGTCAGAGGGAGTATTCACAAATACCACACAGTCAGGAAGAGTATTCACAAATACTACACATTCCGTCAGAGGGAGTATTCACAAATACTACACGTACAGTCAGGAGGACTATTTACAAATACTACATATACTTTCAGAAGGAGTATTCAAAAATACTACACATACAGTCAGGAGGAGTATTTACAAATACTCCACATACAGTCCGGAGTATTCACAATTTACAAATACTACACATACAGTTGGGATGAGTATTCACAAGTTACCTCAACTATAGTTAGAGATATGTTTACTACCATCATCTTCATTATTATTAATGTCCAACTTTGCATGTTTACCTGCCTCTGTACTTATTTTCTCACTCACCTCTGGAAACTGCAATACCTTGTACTTATACAGTTTAAAGTTGTCACTACACGTGCATCCTCGGACGTTGCACTGGGTCCTATAGTATTGTATTTGACTCTTTCTCTATATAAACGTCTTCTCACTGTTTTATTTAAATTTGATTATTGCGCTCATCGCACTGCTGAACTGACCCGTGCTTCTCGTCCAACACTTTTCATTGTACTATTGACCCTGTGTTAACTTACACATGACAAATACAACACATGAAACTTTAGCGTGAAACTTGAACAATAATTATACAGTATATATTATATTTTAAATTCTATTGTATTGCAAAACATCTTTTTGCCAGAGAAGTAATCCAAATACACCAGATTGAGGGAGACTTTCCTTCCATATCAGCACTGGGAAATTTGTCTATGTGACCTTGTAACCATGAGGAGATACGTTCATATTATTTTGCGTCACAGTCAAGGTTTTGTAACTTGATTCAGTGCAGACACTATTATCAGTAGCATCATTTTTTCCATCGTGCTGTCCATCATTAGTGACCTGAGTCAAACCAACAAAAGTGATAAGTTATTAAGGAAAAATCTTTTTAATATACATTTATATATATATATATATAAACACAATTTCCTTAAAGGATATCACATTTTTCTCTCTGCTAAAAAAAAGACACAATTCCCACACACACACATACACACAGTCATATTTCTGTGCATTGGCGTAATAGTTATAATCATTTCTGATTCATAAGGAGCAGCAGTTTAACAGGTTCTTCTTCATCAATCCCATGATGGTGTTGTATTGATTTGATATCCTCTGGTCCTTCCTGACCCTCCTACAGTACAATGAAAGCATGTTCAACATTTGGTGTTTTCATCTTCTGAAGTGCAGCATCAAAATGATGCATATTTGGGTGTAACAGAAAAATAAAGTGTGTATTTGAGTAAGACGACAAATGAAAGTGTTTAACCTGGCGTGCTATGATGGAAGCTATTCTGAAATAAAGTTTTAAGAATGAAAACGCTTCCATGGTTGACACCTGCCGATAGCACCAAAACAATACTGGATAAATCGGTTGTATATGATAAGGGTCGGTCTCCATGTGGTATGCTGTGACCACTGTTGCCCTGATGTGCAGTTAACATTAAAGAGGAACTCATCCGTTACAGCATAGTTAACAGTCGTGGATTTAAAGTTTCAAATTTAGTGTAATCGTCTTCTTAAATTATGTTTTCACAGGACTTTCTGCAAAATCTAGGAGCTTCCACGACAGTTTCCAAAATTGACTAAAACTGGAGACTTGCAGTGCACCCCCTCCTGTCATGTAGCGGGGCCCTGAGCCCAATGACGTCATCGCCACGGGGATAGTTGAGAAGCACAGCACACAGACCTCCTGTCAACTCTGTGCCTTACTTGCTCACTTGTCTCTCCCTGCCCTATCTCTGGGCACAGGCCTGTTCTACATCAGCGATGGTCTTTGGCGCGTCAGAGGACAGAATCAGAGGGCCTCCCTTGTCTCGGATCACCACATCATCCTCAATTCTGATGCCCAGGCCACGGAAACGATCTGGCACCTGGTCACTGTCCTCGCTGATGTACAAACCTGTAAAAAAAAAAAAAGGAGAAAAGGGGGACATGTGTGAAAGCAGGAATAACATGAGCCAGATAGGAAGAGAGGGATACATCATTTGAAATGGGAAGTTAGTACAGAAGATAATGTGAGTGTTTGGGTTTTTAAACCTGTTTTTACACAGATTATCGATCAACAGCCACATCTGCACATCTTGAGTAAGAATCAAGATGGGGAGAAAGATGGTGTAAAAGCCTAGTTTATCCATACCTGGTTCTATAGTGATGGCCATTCCTGGCTGTAGAGGCTGTGAGCGGGACAGCTCAGAGGTGTCGTGGACATCCATGCCCAGGTAATGACCAACGTGGTGGGGGCAGTAACGTCGAGCAGCCTGGGACGAGCATGACAAGAAATATAAGGTCTTAAGAAGTTGTTGGAGAGTTCAATTAGTTCAGAACTGACTGAAAACCACTGATGAGGACATGAATAAACTCATATACCAACTAGAATGGCATTCACTGGAAGTAATACCTCTGCCAGTCCTCCTCCTGTATAGCTCTTATGATAGAATAATAAAATCTCAAAACTATAATCACTTCCTAAGAAATTTAAATGTTGTGGAAAAGAACCTGATTCTACAACTTAACAAAACATAACCACCTTGGCAGAAGTCAAGTTTTTAAATATATTTAATACCCAACTGACATGATAACAGTGTCTGTATCATTTCTGTCATGACTCTCTGGTGTGGGCGATGGACACTTCACTACACAATATGGGAAATTCAACTTTTTGAAACACATATTGAGACATTGTTCAACTTTGTTCCCTAAAAGTTAAGAGCCGCTTACAAACTGGTGTAAAGCACAGGAATAATCACCAAGAATCTATTATTGTTCAAACTGCAATTTGAAGCACTACATTATTTCTCTGATTATTACCTTTAGTACATCGGCATCACTGGTACCGGCCTTAACAACCCCGAGCTGCCTGAGCTGCCGTCCCAGCAGAGCCAGCATGGTAGTGTAGATGTGATCTAGACTAACACCCGGGGAGCACAGAGACAAACAGGAGCGCTGACCTCCAGGACGGCCTCGTACAGCTCCGCCTGGGCAGCGCTGAATCTGGCAGGAAGGAGGTGAGAGCAGCACATTACAGGTGTGTTTGTGATTCTTTGTGTTCTGGGCCACATACGAACGACGGCCTACTCAGCTGACGTCCACTGACCTGCTAAGGTTTCTCAATGAATCGAAATGTTTTGTCCCTTTAACCTTTTGCCAAACTTACTTTCCATTTACCGGCCATGTCCGAGTGATGTCACTGACATAACCGAAGTATTCACAGCCACCATCAAGCAGCACCATTTCACCGTCCTGATGCAGGAGAGCAGGAGAAAAGCACAGGGAGCGATTACTTTAAGTGTTTGTACCCTTTATCGTTTCCAGAGGGCTTAGATTGCAGCTGATATCACATGACTGATCCTCTCACACCTGCTGCACTTTCCGTTACCTTTATTATCTGGTTGTTGTTTATGTAGTGAAGAGTATTGGCTCGATTTCCTCCAGCGACCACAGGAGGATACGCCAGGAAGTTGGCGCCATGGAGCCGATTCTCAAAATCAAACTGAAGGGGAGAATTTTATACTATTAATATGCTTTGACAAAACCTTTTTCATAGTATGAGTATATCATTTATAATGGCTATAAGTAGTATATAGGATTATAACTACACAGTCATTGACAACAGTCTCTTTTAAATAAAAACAGAAATTACACACTACACACACACACACAAACTTCTCAATCCCTTTTATATATTATGCTTGCTTCAGTCAGTTTGTCAGTGCTAATGAGGAACAGTTATTAACATCTGCAGGTACTGAATAGTCAATGTATGATACTTATGCCCCCGGTAATTATATTAAAGAGCCTGATCAATAAAAGACATGGACATCATTAAGGGGCCACACGTGATAGTGAGCCAGTAAAGTGCCACAGAAAGATTTTCAGTCACCTTCGCAAAGAGCACAGCTTCGTCCACGTCTCCTTGAGACAGAGCCATCGTCCCCCGAAAAGCCTGGAAGACAAGGATGTGTGTTGGTGCACTGCTTGTGTTACACAGCGTGGCTGAGGGACATCAATACATTACGATACAGGGAAATAGAAATACTGCAGGTATTTGGAAGTAATAATATTGACCGTGAAAACATACAACAAACAAATAGAGCAACAGCATAACGTACAGAAGTACTATTCATATGGCAGTTATGTATATGATGATATGATTAAGAGTTGAGAACTAGAGATGAGGATAGATTAAGTGTGTGTGTGTGTGTGTTCCAGGTAATACTCATGATGTGGGGGATTATATCTGTTTCAACAGTCACATTATGGGGACTTGTCTTCCTAATGGAAAATCACTGTAAATTTGAAGGTGAAAACATGTTTTAAGTTAAGGTTACGGTGAGTCTCTAGGAAATCCGTGTAATGGCCTCTGTGTGTGTGTGTGTGTGTGTGTGTGTGTGTGTGTGTGTGTGTGTGTGTGTGTGTGTGTGTGTGTGTGTGTGTGTGTGTGTGTGTGTGTGTGTGTGTGTGTGTGTGTGTGTGTGTGTGTGTGTGTGTGTGTGTGTGTGTGTGTGTGTGTGTGTGTGTGTGTGTCGTTGGTCAAATGGCTGTTTGAGGGTTAATACTTGCTTTCGGGGTTAGAGTTTGTGCTAAAGTGGTGTTAAAACATGTTAGATCATTTGATAATATAATAATATAATAATGTTTATGATCTACAAGACAACATATGATTCATTCTGTTAATAATGAATATGAGATTTGCAGCAGTGAGGTGTGAGGACAGAATGGGCCCTCAGAGTATTGGAAGTCATTTAAACACCGACCTGTGCTGTGATGCGACCTGCTTCTTGCATGAGCGCCACCTCTGCTGAGCTCTTGAGGGCCCTGAGAGAGTGGATGAGGGGCTTGAGAGAGCGTGGCATCGGCCCCGGCTCCAGCACAGGACACACGTGAGCCTGGTGGAGACGAGGGTGGGCCGGCTGAGAGTTATCGTACCAAAGCACGGTGCCTGAAAGGGAGTAGACAGAAAACAGTTAACTATGAAGTTACGGTCCTAATGAGTCAGTGGTTTGTGGTCTATCTCATAACCTTAGTTCTGTTAAGAGGCGTTTCTGCTGGACCTGCTTCCTCACACCCCCATGCACCAACCTTTCAGGGCCTTGAGCACAACACCCAGCTCTTCAGTGCTGTGAACTCTCTCGATGCCGGTCAAAGCAGCCGCCCCATCCTTCCCTGAGCGGGGCCCGTCCCACAACTCTCGCCCCGGGTCTCTGCGGGGGACGAATAAGATGGCCTGATCCGGTCGCCCTTTCCCGTAAAGAACCAAGGCGCTGTCAGGCTCCAAGATGCCACTGAGGTAAAGGAAATCCTGGGGAACATATGACTCCTGGTTATTTGGGGAAGACTTGATAACAAAAACCCATAGAGGCAGAAGATGATTCAAGTGAAGATGAAGAAATGCAACAAGGAATCAAAAGGCACCTGGTTCTGGTGGAAGGGATAAGGGATGTCGTTGCTCATGAAGCGGGTCGGATGGGACAAAACGATGACCACGTGGTTGCTGGAGGACGCAGAGGGTCCCAGCTTGTCTGCCTGGGCCTCGATCAGCGATGCCAGTCGATGTCTGCGGAGCTCATACTCTGTCTGGCTCAAGCCTGGGGTCACGTCACCTGAGGGGAAGAGATCAGCTTTCAGGTTGAATACATCAAGAAATATGGTCACAATCAATGTTTTGGAGTTAAATATTGAACTGAAAAGTGTTTCTGCAAAATCATCACGTCACATTGAAGCTGACCTTTTGACCTTTCAGATAAAAAATGCCGTCCAAGGCCCAAATCACGTTTTCTGAGCTCACGGTGATCTTGACTTTTGACCACCAGAATCTGATCAGTTCATTTGTGAATCCAAGTGAACAATTGTACTAAATTTGAAGATATTCTCTCGTAGAATTTTTGAGATATCGTGACAAGTTCATCACCAAAACATGCACCATTATTTCTAAACGTGACATGAAGCACAGAGGAATACGTGCTTTGGTTCAGCACAGCTCTGAGAACAGTACTCACCGTGCTTAATGAGGTGTGGGTGGGTGAAAGGGCTCGGCTGGCCCAGGTACCGCGGTGGAACCGTCTTTGGTTTCAAACCTCCGGGTTTTAAAGAAACACTTCTGGTTGGGCACCAAATACATCCTGGAGACAGACACACAACACAAACACTCTTACACTGGTTCCCAGCATCCACTGGGTCACAAGCATGTCAGAGAGGAACTTCACCGAAGGAGGATACAAGTTTCAGGTAAGAAAAAAGAAAAGGGAGACAAAGTTGCTAACTTTTCTTTTTCACGGTGACGCCCTCTGTCCGTGTGTCAAGTTTCATAAGTTTTTACTGTAGAAATGTGGAGAAAATTAAAGGGAAGTTGACAACTTTTTCATGATATCACTCATATCTTGCTCCTATTACATTTTTTTTTTTTTAATAATCCTGAAGAGGTGACACAGATATGTCTCTTCCCTCTGGTTCTTGTTGACTCCCACTGTCTGTTTATCACGTTTCAAGACATTTTACTGTAGAAATGTGGAGAAAATCGGCTTCTTTTTCATTCCATCATTCATAACTTGCTCTTATGAAATATCATTGACCTGAGCATGCACAGTTTCTCCCTGTGACTTCACCCAACGGAACCGACCAGAGACCCCGATGGGAGCAGCTGCACGAACATGTGAACGAACCCACTGGAGCTTCTCACTGACCTGGGCTCCGTCTCCCCGGCGGCAGCAGCCTGACAGCCGAGCGGAACCAGGTTCTGCTGCTGGAGGGCAACATGGTTACAGCTCGAGGACACGGCTCAGTCACAGCACAGCGCCACAGTGCGGCCGTGGAGCGTCACAGACAGTCAACAACAGCGTCGTGCCTACATGGGGAGACACGCAGCTGTCTGTTGCTGCGACTCACCGACGGGAAAACTCCTCTGTTTGTCTGTGGCTGTCAGCTGCTAGCGTTAGCTTCAGGTTAGCTCGCTGCTAGCTGACAGTCCCCCACGCTCATTGGTGCAGCGGGATACAGTTCCCCCTGAGTTTGGCTTCCCAGGCAGAGGCGCTTAATCCCGCCTCCTTTTGGCTTAAAGGGATAGTTCAACCCAAAATGACCCTTTTGGAGTTTCAGGGCTAAAAAAGCGTTGCAGCAGAATCCAATAGAATTGAAGTGAATGGAGACCACTTCTTCAAATTTAAAAACACCACATCCCCCCACACTGCTCCTGTGGTGTCACCCAAGTGTCCGTAAACCCAGACATTCACATCCTTCTGCCTGGAGCCGCGTTCAGGTTGCTAACAATGGCTAGCTGGCCAACGTAAACACTGTTCCCATGCAACTGGAACATTATCAACTCAGGTTATTCGGGTGTGACGTCATTCTGAGGTGTAATGGAACATGACAGCAACATATTGTCCAACGTTTTCACATGAGGGGTGGTGCAGCAGGCAGAGGCCACAACAACAAAATGTTAAATAGAATTTTCAATACTCTATACAGTGGACTCATTGTTTCCCAAAATGCATTGTGAAAAGTAGTGTACAATCGATGGTCACTCAACCAAACGAAGAGTAAAATAAGTAGTGAGTGTCTAAAAGAGCTCACTGTATAGTTCTCTCTATAGAAGTCCCTACATAGTGAAGGTTAGTGGGTGAGTGGATGATTTCATACACAGCCATGATCCCGTATCGGAATTCATACGTTATGTCTCATTATGTTAGTTCGCAGAGGAATCTTGTAAAATCAGGGGTATTATTGGCTTTTATGCATTTATGGATGTGAAATCTTCCACACAGAATTAAGTTTATAATGTCTTAATATTCCACAGTCAAATTTCACATTAAGATTGAAAAAAACAATAAGTATATATATATATATATATATAATCCTTCAGTCCAAAGGCTCGGGGTCGGGGAGATTCCCTGTAAACTGAGCTGATCCTGACAGACTCACTGCAGGGCAACAAATACCTCGTGACTGCTCGGGCTGTCCCACAACTTGCCTGAATGAAAACCCGAAGCGACGCTGCCTCCAGAGAAGCGTAGCACTGCTGCAAGTCGACCGTCGCGTCCTCTGTGGGGTTTCTTTCCGGCCGCCATCGGCGTAGATCTTCGAATAGGTGCGTTTCACTCGGACGAGGGGATTCTGTGTGCCGCTGCTCCGCCGTGTTTTCCGCTAATCTCGGTGCAGGCTGCCGCTAGCGCGGGTGCTATCATGCGTCAAGCGGCCATGACATCACTGACGGATTCACATTTCCAGAAACTTCAGGCGGGTCGACATCGACTCAGTGGCTCGTGTTGTGTTGTTGCACGTTGTGGTTTTTCAGGGGGGGGGGATCACGTTCAGGCTGTGGCGGAGCTCCACTCGGCCCCGGCCGGGTTAGCGTAGCTAGCCGTAGCTTAGCCGCTAGGAAACGCAAACAAGCCCAGACTCGGTTAAGCTGTTGACGGGGTTTTCTCTGTGCCCTTTCCCGCCCGCAGCGCGCCGTGTGCGGGACGTGACAGAGCAACATGGACCCACGGAAAATGTTCGAGTTGAAGGGCTTCGTGCAGAAGTGCCAGTCCAACCCGGGGATCCTGCACCTTCCAGAGATGAGCTTCTTCCGGACCTGGCTGCTGGGGTCAGTGCTGCTGCAGCACGTGAACACACACACGCACACACATATTAAACAAGTGTCCGGGTTATTGAGCAAAACAATAATTAATAATAATAAACAGAATTTATTTGTCACTTTGTCACATGTGTTCTTAGATTAAAGGTTTAGTTCAGCCAATCATTAAAGTTCACTCATTATCCACTCACCACTATGATGGAGGGAGGGGGGAGGGGGGGTGAAGTGTTCGAGTCCCCAAAACACTTCTGGAGTTTCAGGGGTGAACGACGTTGCAGACAAATCCAATACAATGGAAGTAACCGATTCTTCAAACGTACAAAAACATAAAAAAGCTGCTCCTGTGACTGGAAACGAGGTCATTTACACCAAGTTTCAGGCTCAAATGTCTGTGATCCACACGAATGCGGCTCTGGAGGAGGATAACAGGACATTTAGTCTAAAAACATGGTGTCAATGACCTCATTTCCATTCACAGTCAAGTCTTCCATTCACAGGAGCAGTATGGAGACGTTTGACGGCCTTTGGAAAGAAGCTAAAGATTAAAAAAAGCATCTGTTTTGACTAATCCAGTAAACTGAGAACTTGAAAAGTCATGGGACTTGGGCTTCTGGCTAAATTACTCTCGTGGTTTTGTTTTGCAGCATGGGAGCAACGATCCCTCCTGCACCCCCGACTGAGGAGTCATGCCACGTGAGATGCTATTTATTCTATATTTGTGATGGTTACATTTTATTCTTGTGTATGTTATTCTTATACTCTGATTAATAGTATTGGCAGTTCTGTGTTCCTGATGGTCACATCATGCTGTAACTCTCTGGCCCGTAGGGTGGATGTCCCTGTGGACCTTCCCATGCATCAGCTCCTCCTACTGAGCCCAAGCTGTCCGACAGCGAGGAGAGTGAAATAGGTTTGTCCATCCAAACCTTCAACAGTTTCTTTAACCACACCTCTGGACACAGGAGACAGTAGATTCGGCAGCTGGTTAGTTTAGCTGAGTCTGTAAATGTTTGGAAACCCAATCCTACCGGCACCACTCCATCTCACTTATTAATGCTGACTGTGCTGTTTGTGTAATCTTGATGAAAACCAAAGCAGGCCAGTAAAACCCCCCCGACACTTAAACCCGAGCAAAGAACTTGAAGTGAAGCAAAGTTTATTATAAACATTGTGTTCATCTGTCGGCCCTTTCAGAAATCAACGACGAGGGAGTGATCGAGCCAGACACCGATGAACCACAGGAGATGGGAGACTTTGAAAATGCGGAGGTAAAACATCGACTAATCATGAATACATTTACTCTGATGCAAACCCCCGTCCTCTCGAGGAAACCAATCCGTTTATAAAGGAGGTTCAAGGCAATTTCCACCATTGAAACAGGATTCGTTAGATAATCTTGTCTGTAAATGTCCTCAGGTCACAGAGGAGATGATGGACCAGGCCGATGAGATGAAGATGGAGGCCATCAATGCTCTGGGAGAAGGTAGGTGGAGATTCAGAATCTCGGGCCTGTGAAGACACACTTCCTGTGAAGATGAGGTAAAGAGTACTGAAGTAAATTAGATTCATCATCTCTTACACATTTTTCTTTTACAGGTGATCTACAGAAAGCTCTGGATCTTTTCACTGGAGCCATCAAGCTGAATCCCAGCTTAGCCATCCTGTACGCCAAGAGGGCAAGGTGAGAGCCAGGTTATTCATAGCAGAGTCACTGTTCGATTCCGGAAAATAATAACCTTTAAAGGCTCAGACTTTAGCTGTGACACGAACACTGTCTGCTTTGTAACTACTCTTTTGTTCTGAATGAGTGTAATCGGTTGTCCTCTGTGTGTTTAGTGTCTACATCAAGATGCAGAAACCAAACGCAGCCATCAGAGATTGCAACAGAGCCATCAGCATCAACCCGGACTCTGCACAGCCTTACAAGTGGAGGGGGAAAGCTCACAGGTACGTTCCTATTGAAAGACTCTACTAGAGGCCAGATACTTCCCAGTGTGTGCTGTGAACAAACGCCTGGCAGAGAGGTTACACACATCCACATGACCAAACCTCCAGTGTAAACACTCCCAGGATTAACACACCTCATCTTTGGCAACTAGGATTATATCAATAACTAATCATGGGGCCAGTGATGGAATCAGCGTGACTCTCAATAAAACATTTAAACTGTCATTTAGTATGTAATTATGAAGTGATTACATTAATTATTTTTTATAGTTATTGTTTCTGACTGACATTGATCTATGTGGGCTGCTTGCCAAAGTAAGGTCTGTTTGTGGCGTCCATGCTGCTCCTGCCATCTGCTCGGTGATTTGACAGTAACGTATTGTGTGTGTGTGGTGTGTGCTGCAGGCTGCTGGGGCACTGGGAGGAGGCAGCCAAAGACCTGGCCACAGCCTGTAAACTGGACTACGACGACGACGCCAGTGCGATGCTGAAGGAGGTCCAGCCTAAGGTACATTAGCCGAGAAGAGAGGGAATTAAAAAACACGTTGCAGGCTCTTTTTTTTTAATAATTAGTGTTTAGTACCTTTTAATGCAGGTATGTTATTTTTGTGTGTGCATGCTCAGAATAGAGGGGGGGGATCTCTGCTAATGTTCATATTGCAGAGTAACAGTTTGATCAGAGGGAAACAACTTTGTCTTGTGTGTCTTTCTTACTTTTCTTTCCAGGCGAACAGGCTCATTGAGCACAGACGCAAATATGAGCGCAAGAGAGAAGAAAAGGATGTCAAGGAGAAACAAGAGCGGGTAAAGAAAGCAAGAGAGGAGCACGCAAAGGCTCAGAGGGTGAGTTGCTCTGGATGATTTCATATTTGGAGAAGCTAATAAATGGTCCTTCAAAGTTGAACTGTAATGGTCAACTAGAGATGCTCAGGGAGGATCTGATCAGTGATCAGTTCGAAACAGGCACTGCACTAGTTTTCACAATAAGAGTTTTCTGTAGGCGCCTTTAAAGCAACAGAAGAAACCACTGGTGACTCCTGAATGCCTCCTGAAACGTGTCCCATTCTTTTGTCTCAACAGGAGGAGGAAGCACGACAGGCTGGAGGAGGATTTTTCCCAGGTAGGAGATTGGAACCGAGCTGGTTCATTGCATGATGGGATAAGCTATACACTCAAAATACCATTATAGGAGACATGGGAACATGGTACCCTTTGGGGGGGGGAAGCATTAGTCACATCATGTAGTTAAAAGGTGAATCTTTTCATTGTTATTCAGCCGGTGCTGCTGGATTCCCAGGAGGAGCCCCTCCTGGCATGGCCGGTCTTGGTGACCTCCTGAAGGATCCTGAGCTTCTCAACGCCATGAAGGTATGATGAGAACATTAAAGGGATAGTTCACCCCAAAATCTTTTCTACATCTCAAAGAAATATGTTGTTATTTTGGAAAGTTTAGTTCTTTGTGTTGGATGAGAAGGTGATGGTCTGTGGAGGTGGAGTTAGGAAGAAGGCAGGAGACGTGTGTTGATTCCACAAACAGGATCATGTGTATTTGAGCGCCGCACAGACAAGGACTTAGATGTGGTTCACTAAAAGAGATTACAAAGATGGAGGGGGAATTTATTTTCATTTATGTGAGAGATAGAGAAGAAGAGATGGGAAACAAAACAAAAACTTCCTAACTGGTGGATTTGTAATCACTTAAACTGACAGCAAGCCTTTTAACCTGATTTTGGAAATGCACTGCGTGAATAAAGATGACATTTTCCATATTCAACTCTAGGACCCTGAGGTGATGACTGCCTTCCAGGATGTGGCGCAGAATCCAGCCAACATCTCCAAGTACCAGAGCAACCCCAAAATCATGGCACTCGTCACCAAGCTCAGTGCCAAATTTGGAGCCCCCCCACAACCATAAACAGGAAACACACCAAAGCAGTGGAGAGGAGAAGGGGAGAGTGAATACGTGGTGAAACAATCTAGGGAGCCAACTATTATTCCACTGTGTGCAGATCAAACGTGGGGAGCGGGGGGCAGTTTATTTGGTGTGATGTCCAGAGAGTGGGGCTACTTTTTTAATGTTCTGCATCAGCCGTTCAGCACTTAGTGATGTCTCAACCAAGCAACCGAACGGTTAGGAGTCAGGTCTCTGACGCTTCTCAGTTGGGACGTCACTTACCACAGTTTGATATTTCTTAACCTGTATCTGGAGAAGCTAAACTGGAAAGCCCTGCTTTTTGACGCTAGCTCACAAACCTTTTTACAGGCGTTTAATACATGGTAATGGTTTAGCTATTGAGTTTTTTCTTTCTCTGAATAGAGAAACGTTTTGTTAACAGATCTATTATAAATGCAAAAAAGTGCTGTTCTTGATTTCTCACCCTATTGGGAAAATGATTCACGATAATAAAATACTGAAACCTCTGTTCCTGCAAACTGGTTGGACATTCCTTTCACTTGATCTGTTTGTTTCATGTTGTATACATAACCGCTTGTATGCCCTCAACAGCCAGTGGCCGGAGGCATTGTGTTTTCAGGTTGTCCAGCCGTCATATTCTCGTTAACTTGATATCTCAAGAACCTAATAAATAGAATGACGTGAGCATAAAGCCTGTCTGATCCCCCACTGAGACCTGAAGGCGTGTTCTACTCTCTGCTACCAAACACTTCACCACATCAGTCCAGCCTTCCCCCAACATCTGGCTCTTCCTGCTCTTCCAGGCGGCCGGTTTGGAGGACAAGGGTTGCTCTATAGAGACTCAGTGGCACAGACAGGGACTGCAACACTTCCTCCACAGTCCTCTTCAGCACTGTGGAGGACCTGATGCTGGTGACGTCGCGGAGTGTTTCCCAGGATGCCTTGGTGAGACGGCCCAGTTCAACTGGCGTTAACCCCCGAGCTGTAAAAAGGTGTCGGTCAGGTCAGGTCAGCTTCAGATGATCTCATCAGAAAGAGTTTCCCTGTTCCTGCAGTTCCCCCGAAGCCGGTCAACAAATCCTCGCAGGGGAAGTGACTCAGTGACCGCGGCTGTAGCTGAGACCAAGTTTAACATGTGTATTTACATAACATACACATGAACATTAAATTAACTCTACAATTTGAAAACAACTTATTTTGAATGCTGGCAGGTGCTTAAGGTCTACCAGGCGCATTGTAAACTATATTATCTAATGAAATTATGTTTAACATTTTTATACAGACCATTTTGTGTCAGGATGTTTGTACTACCCATACAAACAAACCAAGCTCTGTATTGTGACAACATTTATGTTTATTTTGAACTTACAACATTGAGAACAGTGAGGGTTAAAAGTGGGCGGGATCAGAGAGGAATGATGAATGATGCCTACTGAAGCACATAAAGGGCCATTTGATAGCAATACATCCAGCATGGCCACACATTGGAAGGGAAAACACCCTGATTGGTCTCAAAGGCGAATAAATGCCTTTGATGGAATTCCTATGACATTTCCCCTTTATGCAAGAGAACTTAGGAAATCAGCTTGGGATGAAAGGCTTTGAACTAAAGATACAAAGCAGTCAAGCTTATATTAGAACAGGTCAATGCACCTTGACATTGGTTACCACCTGCCAATAAACCGAACTGAGAACAATTAAGAAGATGAACGCCTCGGAGTTAACGCAGAACGCACCTGAAACCGAGAATGCCTCGGAGTTAACGCAGAACGCACCTGAAACCGAGACGATGCCGGACAAACCAGATAAAGACATGGTGGAGTTTACAGAGGCCGACAAGCACTTGCACACGTATATCTGCTTGGTGATCCTGGAGGTCTTCCAGAAGTGCAAGGCCTACAAGGGCGAGGAGGAGGTTTTAGCCAGAGAGACAGAGCGTCTGCTAAACCTGATCCTGGACGGACTCCCGAAGGACCTTGTTCCCAACATTAAGTTCGACAAAATGGCTCAGTCTGTGTACAAAGGGCTTGTGCGTGTGTTCGGCAGGAACCTGAAGAGCAAGATTCGTGAACCAGAGCCAGATGAGGAGATTTCCATAATTTCGTCCATTCAGATGAAGCTCCAAAAGCACTCAGGAAAGCCCCTCGCCACCGTCCACTGGACAGCCTTCTCTGCCTTCTGCGGGGGCTTAATTTTGGGAGTAATCGTTGGGATGGCAATTCTGGTCCTTGGCCTCGCTTTTATGTAATAGAACTTGTGTGCGTGTGCGCATATCTATCTATGGTTATGAGGGCCAATTTTGGTTCATTACCATCATTGTGACTGGTCCTTACTAACTCAAAGGCTTGTTTGAGGGTTATAGGATGGTTAGGGTAATGATCTAGGGAATCCATGATGTCAATGAGTGTCCTCACAACTGTAGTGAGCAAACGTGTATGTATGTGTTGCACTGTACGGTCCAGATGGGTTTACTCTGGGTGCTCCAGTTTCCCTAGTTTTTTCTAGTAATATTTAAAAAAATATTTTACACTTTATTCCACAATTAACTGAAATACATGCTTTGAAAACTTGTCAGGTGAAATGTAAAACTGGATGTGGGAGCTAAAGATCCTTATTGTACCAATTTTGCCAATGAGCTCATGCTCCTTTTTTAAATGCCATTGTAGAAGTCATAACATTTTAAAGTATAATTAGTTGTAAAATGTTATATATAAGTGATAAAATAATAGTAGTAATAATAGTCCTGCGTGGTTACGGGGGACTGACAGGCCAGAGGGGGAATTCCTGCAAATCCAGGAGGTAGAACATTAAATGTTGTAGTACAAGTCATGGATTACTCCAGATGAGCCAAAACCTTTATTTTAAGTAAAAGCCCAGAGGTGCACATACGAACATACAGTAGATGCCTCATTGACCACTGCGATAGGTCTTCACCATTTGAGAACAACGATGACTAGGTGGAACTGTTGTTGAGGAAGTTCTGACCATCCTTACACATTACTGTATACGCCACTATATATATGATGTATATTGTATATTACAGTATATCTGTTCAGGATAATAGTGCCTGTCTCATTCCACAGATCCTCCCTCCTCTCTCTAAGCAGGACCAAGGTCAGGTTCTAGATAAAGGACCAGCAGGACATTGTAGCGTCTACGCTCAGGGACGTTCATATCTCACTCAGAGGCTCCAGACAGAGAGACACCAACTTCTACTCTCACCTACTTCTACTCTGTTGTGTATTTCACCAGAGACCAGACGTCAGGACACAATGTGATTTAGGAATGCATCCTAAAGCCTTAACTGTCCAATAGGATGTGAACACCTACATGTAACAGAGAGAGACAGCTATTCTAGCCTTTCATGGATGTGCTGTTAGAATGGGTGATGCAAGTAGAGGGAGATATACTGGGAGGCTGTGGGAGGCTGTGGGAGACAATTGCTCATGTTACTGTTTACGTTTGTATATTGTTCCACCTTCTGGTCTCCTTGATGCATCAAGTCTACAGTAAAACCTCGGTTTCTGCTTCACAAACCACACAGAATCATCAGAAGCCACTACGAACAGTGAGGGTTAAAAGTGGGAGGGATCAGAGAGGAAAGAAATGAATGCCTTTAAGGGAATGCCCTCCACAGCATTATGCAAGAGAACAAAGGAAATCAGTTTGGCCTTTATGAAAGCCTTGGGCGTTTAGATGCAAAGAAAGTCAGCGTATATGAGAACAGGTCATTGCACCTTGACCTTGGTTGCCACCCGCCAATAAACCAAAATGAGAACAATTAAGATGTCGAGGAACGCATCAGAGCTAATGCAGAACGTACCTGATACAGAGACGATGCAGGACAAACCAGATACAGACATGGTGTCTGACTACGAGTTTACTGAGGCAGAGAGAAACTTGAAGGAGTATGTCGGCATGGTGATCCTGCAGGTCTTCCAGAGGTGCAACGTCTACAGGGACAACCAAGAGCAGGACATGGCCTGGCACAAAGACCGTCTGCTAATCCTGATCATGGACGAACTCCCGAAGGACCTCGTTCCCAGCATTAAGTCCGACCTAATGGCTCAGTCTGTGTACAAAGAGATGTGCCGTGTGTTTGTCAAGAAGCCGACACATGTGATTCGTAGACATTACCCACATGTCCCCCCCGTGTGTGAGGTGTGTGCTCCCCTAGTGAGTGCTTTCACTGCAAGCTCAAAGAGCACTCAGGAGAGGGCCCCCCCAGCTTTCACTATCAATACTACGCTGCCGTCTGCGGGGGTGTAGTTGTAGGAGTATTGATTATGGTTGGACTTCAGCTCCTCCACTTCAATTGGATTTCCTAGAACCAACTGTGTGCGTGTGTGTGTGTCTATCTATGGTTACGACGGCCAATTCTGGTTCAATACCATCATTGTGAGGGCATTTTGACTGGTCCTTACAAATCCAAAGGCTTGTAGGGTTAGGTTAGAATTAGGTTAGGCATTTAGTTATGATGGTTATGACCATAACCCTAATGGAGCTAGGGAATCCATTATGTCAATGAGTGTCAAGTATGTATGCATGCATGTATGTATATGCACTGTATGTGCTGAATGGGTTTACTCTGGGTGCTCCAGTTTCCCCATTTTTTGGTAGAATAAAATATTGTGAAAAATAAATATATAAACATTAAGTTCCGTCTTCACTTTATTCCACAATTAACTGAAATACATGCTTTGAAAACGTGTCAGTGAAATGTAAAACTGGATGTGGGAACAACCTTAAGCTAATAACACTTGTACCCATACAAACCAACCAAGCTCTGTATCGTGACAAGATTTACGTTTATTTTGAACTTACAACATTGAGAACAGTGAGGGTTAAAAGTGGGCGGGATCAGAGAGGAATGATGAAGGATGCCTACTGAAGCACATAAAGGGCCATTTGATTGCAATACATCCAGCATGGCCACACATTGGAAGGGAAAACACCCTGATTTGTCTCAAAGGCGAATAAATGCCTTTGATGGAATTCCTATGACATTTCCCCTTTATGCAAAAGAACTTAGGAAATCAGCTTGGGATGAAAGGCTTTGAACTATAGATACAAAGCAGTCAAGCTTATATTAGAACAGGTCAATGCACCTTGACATTGGTTACCACCTGCCAATAAACCGAACTGAGAACAATTAAGAAGATGAACGCCTCGGAGTTAACGCAGAACGCACCTGAAACCGAGAACGCCTCGGAGTTAACGCAGAACGCACCTGAAACCGAGACGATGCCGGACAAACCAGATAAAGACATGGTGGAGTTTACAGAGGCCGATAAGCACTTGCACACGTATATCTGCTTGGTGATCCTGGAGGTCTTCCAGATGTCCAAGGCCTACAAGGGCGAAAAAGAGGAGGTTTTAGGCAGAGACACAGAGCGTCTGCTAAACCTGATCCTGGACGGACTCCCGAAGGACCTTGTTCCCAACATTAAGTTCGACAAAATGGCTCAGTCTGTGTACAAAGGGCTTGTGCGTGTGTTCGGCAGGAACCTGAAGAGCAAGATTCGTGAACCAGAGCCAGATGAGGAGATTTCCATCATTTCATCCATTCAGATGAAGCTCCAAAAGCACTCAGGAAAGCCCCCCGCCACCGTCCACTGGACAGCCTTCTCTGCCTTCTGCGGGGGCTTAATTTGGGAGTAATCGTTGGGATGGCAATTCTGGTCCTTGGCCTCGCTTTTATGTAATAGAACTTGTGTGCGTGTGCGCATATCTATCTATGGTTATGGGGCCAATTTTGGTTCATTACCATCATTGTGACTGGTCCTTACTAACTCAAAGGCTTGTTTGAGGGTTATAGGATGGTTAGGGTAATGATCTAGGGAATCCATGATGTCAATGAGTGTCCTCACAACTGTAGTGAGCAAACGTGTATGTATGTGTTGCACTGTACGGTCCAGATGGGTTTACTCTGGGTGCTCCAGTTTCCCTAGTTTTTTCTAGTAATATTTAAAAAAATATTTTACACTTTATTCCACAATTAACTGAAATACATGCTTTGAAAACTTGTCAGGTGAAATGTAAAACTGGATGTGGGAGCTAAAGATCCTTATTGTACCAATTTTGCCAACGAGCTCATGCTCCTTTTTTAAATGCCATTGTAGAAGTCATAACATTTTAAAGTATAATTAGTTGTAAAATGTTATATATAAGTGATAAAATAATAGTAGTAATAATAGTCCTGCGTGGTTACGGGGGACTGACAGGCCAGAGGGGGAATTCCTGCAAATCCAGGAGGTAGAACATTAAATGTTGTAGTACAAGTCATGGATTACTCCAGATGAGCCAAAACCTTTATTTTAAGTAAAAGCCCAGAGACAGAGGCAGATACGAACATACAGTAGATGCCTCATTGACCACTGCGATAGGTCTTCACCATTTGAGAACAGCGATAACTAGGTGGAACTGTTGTTGAGGAAGTTCTGACCATCCTTACACATTACTGTATACGCCACTATATATATTATGTATATTGTATATTACAGTATATCTGTTCAGGATAATAGTGCCTGTCTCATTCCACAGATACTCCCTCCTCTCTCTAAGCAGAACCAAGGTCTGGTTCTAGATAAAGGACCAGCAGGACATTGTAGCGTCTACGCTCAGGGACGTTCATATCTCACTCAGAGGCTCCAGACAGAGAGACACCAACTTCTACTCTCACCTACTTCTACTCTCACCTACTTCTACTCTGTTGTGTATTTCACCAGAGACCAGACGTAAGGACACAATGTGATTTAGGAATGCATCCTAAAGCCTTAACTGTCCAATAGGATGTGAACACCTACATGTAACAGAGAGACAGCTATTCTAGCCTTTCATGCATCAGAATAATTAAGATGTCGAGGAACGCATCAGAGCTAATGCAGAACGTACCTGATACAGAGACGATGCAGGACAAACCAGATACAGACATGGTGTCTGACTACGAGTTTACTGAGGCAGAGAGAAACTTGAAGGAGTATGTCGGCATGGTGATCCTGCAGGTCTTCCAGAGGTGCAACGTCTACAGGGACAACCAAGAGCAGGACATGGCCTGGCACAAAGACCGTCTGCTAATCCTGATCATGGACGAACTCCATCATTGTGAGGGCATTTTGACTGGTCCTTACAAATCCAAAGGCTTGTAGGGTTAGGTTAGAATCAGGTTAGGGCTTTGGTTAGGCATTTAGTTATGATGGTTATGACCATAACCCTAATGGAGCTAGGGAATCCATTATGTCAATGAGTGTCAAGTATGTATGTATGATGTATGTATATGCACTGTATGTGCTGAATGGGTTTACTCTGGGTGCTCCAGTTTCCCCATTTTTTGGTAGAATAAAATATTGTGAAAAATAAATATATAAACATTAAGTTCCGTCTTCACTTTATTCCACAATTAACTGAAATACATGCTTTGAAAACGTGTCAGGTGAAATGTAAAACTGGATGTGGGAACAACCTTAAGCTAATAACACTTGTACCCATACAAACCAACCAAGCTCTGTATCGTGACAACATTTACGTTTATTTTGAACTTACAACATTGTGAGGGTTAAAAGTGGGCGGGATCAGAGAGGATAGAAATGAGGATGCCGGCTGAACGATGAATGATGCTAACTGAAGCAAATGGAGGTTTAGCAATAATACTGCTAGTGTCCATATCTGTGAAAACATGAAAGGAGAGAAAGAGAGAATTATTTCATCTTATTAAGAATTGCTTTTTTACATCGTTATTGGATGTGTTGTAAATACAGCTGTTCATTACAAACATTATAAACTACTTGTACAGTCCCAGGGCAACAATGAGCAACCAAACTAAGATGCAATGCAACGTTAGAATAATCTGCAGGTTTCCCCAGAGCCATACATCTGTACTAAGCTTTCAGGAAATACACCTGAATCTAAGATTGATGATACTCACTTCTGAAACTCCCACTCCCTGTTGTCCAGAGGGCAAACCTGTCTGGTTTTCAGCCAGCGAGAAATACAGTGGAAATGGAAGGCGTGCTGTAGATGGAAAAAGAAAAACCGGGTAGAAGGACACATGAATATACTGTATTCATTGTATGGTTTATCATAGCCCCTTCAAACATCTCACATGATTTGCATACAACTTATTCATATTTTTATTGGAAATGACCTCAACATGCTCAGCAATCACATTTATAAAATCAGCATTAGAGATATGTCCGAGGCAGGTATGGAAACTCACATTGCAGACACCCCAGGCTACAGTGCACTCCTCAGAGGTAGCAGAAGCCTGGTTGGCCTGGCACTCGATACCTGGTGGGGGAACGAGACAAATGTCAACAGACGCAATTTCACAAAACCTGACACTTGGTTCCGAACTCATGTGAACCGCGGATTACGTCCAAAATGTTATATTTACTGTGGCTTTGTACAGTAATAATTGCTTAACTTACAATCCAGAGATGCAGTTAAATCAAAACAGTTGTGTTCACCGGGACTATGCGTATTAAGAGTATCTGACGGTGAAAGCCGTGGACACTGGAGGAGTGGAAGAAGCCTCCTGCATCATTTAAGTCACATGAATGGGAGCATTTTGGGCTTCCCGGTTAAATGTAATGATGACAAAACAGCTACGGTAAATAGACATTGTGCCGCAGAACATCTAGCATGGCCACACCCTAATTTGTCTGTGGATTGATTCAGTCTGTGGATTGATTCAGTCTGTGGCAGCAGTGTGACTGCACCTGAACGCAGTTGGCAACAGAGCCCAAGGGACGGGTGCACCGAGCGAAAGGTTCTCGCCTGTGAGAGACAACCAGAGCTACAGCTGAAACTATGAGGTCTGACCGTCTGTGTGGACAGTAACAACTTTATGGACCATGGCAAGAGTGCATGAGTCCTTGTTGATTCCACAACTGTGTGAAGGTGAACTCACAGAGATCCATGATGTGGTTCCGACAGATAGCGCAGTTATCCACCACGATGTCCCAAGCCCACAGCGCCACAGCATTCCACTGGTGGGAAACAAGAAACAAGGAAAGTTACATCTCACACAACAGACACAAACATGTCAGTGCTCGTGTGGAGCAGCACAGACAAACCACATGGAAATAGTAAGTGACCAGTGACCAGTGACCTGTTGTGACTCGTACAGCACGTAAAGCTTCACAGATTAATGCCTATATCATATATTTATATGGGTTTAAAGTGGGAGGGGTCCACCACAACACAGTCACACACAAACACAACAAAACACGGCTCGTTCATTAAATCCTTCAGGTTCATACACAAGAGAAACAAAACAGTAATGATTTTAACTGACATTGGGCAAAACACAAGATCATCTGTAATACGTTTACATTCATAACAAGTTTTCCCTTTTCTTTCACACAGTTAAGAAATAATTATTAACACAGTTGACATCTTATAATGAGTTTGGTTTGTTTCCATCCTGCACAATTCCAAGGAAACACGGTTGTTTTGACTCTTTGCCTGTTGGGGAAAGCAGTTGAGCTAAGCTAGGTTAGCTAGCTTAGCTTCGGTGATCCATGACGTCAATACGGTTTAGCGGAGGCGCTCCGGTGGCTCGTCCCCGGTCCCGGTTACACCGGGGTGGGGGGGGGGGGGTGATCGGTGGTCTTCATCACACCGAGACGAGTTGCTGTTTTTAAATCACATCGCCCCCCCCCCCACACACAACGAGATGTGCTAATTCATGCCGACAGCTAATCTGCGCTAGCGGCTAAACGCCATAACGAGTAGGCGCTAGCATGCTAACGGCCGGCCTGTGTCATGGAGCCGTGTTAGCGGTCACCGGGCGCGGCGGACATGTTTTGCTCGACCTCTCCGCCATCATACCTTCTTCACTTCGAACCGCTTCTTGCTGGCTCCGCTGTTGGTGCCGCTCGGTGTGTCTACATCCATAGCTGCCGCCATCATGAAAGCTGAGGTTTTAATGTGGTCAACCCGGAAGTAGAAACCCTGTGATTTCCGCCGGCATCAGCGGGTTAATGCCGGATCACGGCCACGACTGTGTCTTTCTAATCTGATTGGGCAGAAGAGTTGATGTTAAAAGAGATGAATCTGGTTTTTAATGTTAAATTAAAGAAGCAGGGGGGAAAAAGTCAGGTTCCACCGAGATTTGAACTCGGATCGCTGGATTCAGAGTCCAGAGTGCTAACCATTACACCATGGAACCGCTGCTCCACACGAAAATACTCTCCGTACTTCAACACACGTCACAGAACAGGGTGCACCGAGCCATTAGTGGTTAATTACACAACTCGAGTCATGTTGTTTGTCATGTGAGAAAATGATGCGGCCACTGTATCACTAACTAAACCGAATAACACATGTCAGCAGAGATGTGAGACAAGAGATGAGAGGCGTGGTCAGATCCATGTTTTCTTCATGTAAAACATAAGAATAAATACATGATCATTTATTTGACTGTAGGGTTAGATGTCAACCATCTTTACTAGTTTGAAGCCAATATACATTAATAAACACACAGGACTAAGGTCACTTCTCTCTTTCCCCTTTGGGCTCTGCAGTGTTTATTATGCTCATGTAGCAACAGTGCACTTCACCTCCACACAGTTGTTATCTGAAGAGCTTTAATTCATAAAAACACTCAGTTGCAAGAACAAACTCATGAACACGTCTCCTGGGCAAACTGAACTAAGTCAGTCTTTGTTTCATGTTCTCTTATTTCGGTGCCTTCTTGGTCTTTTTGGCCACTTTCGTTGACGCAGGTTTCCTCTGACGCTGGTTCTTGGCAGGTTTGGGTGCTTTGGCTTTGGGCTTTGCGGGTCTAGCTTTGACTCCCTTGGCCTTCAGGAGACTGGGTTTGGGTTTCTTCACTTTTGCAGCTCTGGCTGCCACGACGACCGGCTGGTGTGAGGGAGAGCTGCTTCCTGGGCACGACAAGAAGACCTGGACGTCCCTGACCTTCTGACCCTTGAGCTCAGGAGGGTGACCGCAGGTGGCCGTCACCTCCAAACTCACATTCTCCATCCACCTGAGGCACAGACACAAAGAGACATGGGGTCAAATAAGTATAGTGAGTAGAACAGCAGTTAGCTCTATTGGTTTTTATGCTCCCCTGATCCCTGTAGCAACTCAGATTCAATCTGCTGCCTCAGAGCAGGTTGTGCCATATCTTTGCTGAAAGTGGCACTGGTATGTCAAACGAGAACTGGCCCAGATTTGCTACATTGCATCTCTCGGCTCACAGTGGTGCTGACTGCCCCATTTATACCTAAAGTGGCCCAATGCTGTTTTTGTATAACCAGGCCACATTTTGCTGGATCATACATGGACCAAGTTTGCTTGACTCAACCAGATTATCCTTCGCTGACCGAGCCAGATCTTTGCCAAAGGGGGCCCAAATTAGTTTTGTGCTGTTTAGGCCATTTTCACCAGTTAAAAAGTGGACAACTCTAGGCTCACATTTTCTATTTTACATGTTACCACTACAGGCTCAAGTGCAGCATCATTTCCTGAAGTGGCCCACATCCGTATGTTATCTGTGACGTGGATCGCTCTACCAGTTGTGCCACCCCGCTGCAGTGACTAAAAAAACATTTACTTTACTTACTTAATTTACCATTAAACAACTCAACACATATTTATAAGCGACTCTGCACTGACCTGCGCAGCGGCAGTAGAGCACAGTCGCACAGCAGGGGGTTGTCCTGCAGGTCGACCACCTCCAGCCCAGTGAGCGGCTTCAGCTCAGGAAGCTCCTCCAGCTGGTTTCCTCTTAAAGTCAGAGCCCTCAGCGCGGCGCCCAGCCCCGCCAGAGCGTCCCGGGACATCTGGACCACGACACAGTTTACAGAGCTGATCAAATATAAGTCCTGCTTTTTCAGCTGTTAGCATAGATATGGCTCCAGTGTTGTGACTATTATTAATATATTTGTTTAAGTTAAAAAACTAAGACATTTTTTAAGGTAAAAGTAAAATAAAGTGCATTCAGAGATTGGAAAGACACAGACATGAAGCTAAGGACACTTGGGATAGAATGTTACGGTCTCTTGTACCTTCTCCAAGCCCATCTCATCCATGTAAAGCCTCTTCAGACTCTGGGACATGGGCCGGAACACGTTCGGTGCCACCCAGCGAATCGGGTTGCGAGATAAATTGAGCTCCTCCAGATTAGGGACCTCGGACAGAGCGCTGGTTGGCACCTCGGTCAGCTGGTTGGAGTCCAGGTGGAGTGTAGCTAGGAAGGCGGAGTCCAGAGCACCCTTGGCAATAGCAGTAATGGTGTTATTGGTCAAGTAAAGTTCCTGTAGCTTAGGGGTCACTGAAGACAGCAAACCAGTGAGTGTGGAGATGGCATTTCGTTCCAGGTGTAACACAATCAGACTCGGTAAGAGTCCAAGTGCTACAGAGAAACACAAAGAGACAGACAATATCCTCATTTGAGCTTCCAGCGTTTATCTACCATGTAAATTCCTGTAAATGTAATTCACACACAGCCAGACTTGATTTGACAAACCACTGACCTGATCCAGGGAACTGTGCCAGCCGGTTCCCCTCCAGGTAAAGGTAGGTCAGCTCGGGGGCTCCAGCGAAGGCTCCAGGGTCCAAGGATGTGAGGTCATTGTCAGACAGATACAAATAAAACAGTTTCTTCATCCCCCGAAAGGCGCCGCTCTCGATCTCGTGGATTTTGCAGAGATCCAGGTGAAGGGAGATGACTTGGCTGGAGCCGGGGAAGCTGTTGGCAGGAAGGTAGTGGAAGTGGTTGCTGCGGAGGTCGAGCAGCTGCGTCTTGGCGGGGAAGCCTCTCGGGACTTTGGTGTGACCCTGACCCTCACATGTGGCATGCTGGGATTCAATCTGGCAAAGGTGCATGGAACATAAGAACAACAAAGATTTCAGATATTTTATATTTTCATACCTGAACCCTAACTGGATTTCTTTGGGCACTTGGGGGCAGAGAGTTGTGATTTGCACTCACATCACAGTCGCAGTTAGCTGGACACTTGGAGGTCTGCTTGGGCTTGGCTGTGGGCGGAGAGCTTCCTGTGTTGTCACTCTCCTCCTCAAACTCGTCCTTCTCCATCTCTGCCCGGCTGCGGCAGCGCAGAACCAGAGGAGCCACCGTCTGCAGCGGCTCGTCTGAGAGGTGAGGAGGTCCGGCACAAGCTCCCAGCAGCTTCACACCCCCAACACGCGCCCACTGCTTCAGGGGCCGCATGTAGCAGTTACAGTAGATTGGGTTGCCTTAAATTGATGATCAGGATGTGTTAAAGATGTTAAAGCATGTTCATCCCTACATTTCTTGATTAAGATTTCATGTCAGGATGTAATGAAAAGCTGCATGTCAGGATTCGTGTTAATGAAAAATGTCTGAACACAGTTGTACCAGTCAGGTTGAGGCTGCCCAGCTTCTTCGGGCCTGACAGCGGCTCCAAGTTACGCAGCTGATTGTGGCTGAGGTCCAAGTGGGAGAGGAGGGGGACGCGGGACAAAGCCTGGTCGGACAGGTCCTGCAGGGACATGTGGTTCAGGTAGAGATGTGTGAGCTTTGCCATGGAGACGGATTCTTCCCCGAGGTAAGTCATGGGGTTGTGGCTCATGTCCAGACGCTTGACATCGCTGAGTCTTTACAGGGGGAAGAGAGAAAGGTAAGAACCAGAGGGACTCATTCGCCCTTTGACAAATCAATGCTGTTGGGTATTTCATTATGTGTCATTTCTTTCTTTCACTCTCTTGAATGGAGTGTTACTGGACCTATTTGTACTAATAACCAAAACCAAACATTTAGAACAAAATAAAACAATTATTTAAGTTCATGTGCCTTTATAAGCGATATCAAGGCTGGATTACCAACCAGGCAAAGCAAAATGCTGTCACAAGGTAAAGTTCCGTTCACAATGAACATAACAATCCTTCAGACGGTCCCACCTGGTCATTGTCTGAGTGGGAAAGAACTGCAGCTCATTGTGGTCCAGGCTGAGGCGGCTGAGGGTGAACAGGCCAGCGAACGCCTCGGGGGCCAAGTTGTTCAGGGAGTTGTGACTCAGACGAAGCCACTTGATGTTGAGCAGGCCCTAGAAGAGAAGCACCGTGGGATCATGTTGCTCTATTAACCGTGAAAACCGTGTTTGTGATGGTAAAATAAGCACCAGTGTGAGTACCTGGAAGGCCATGTTGGGGATGTACACCAGCTGGTTGTGGGTGAGGGCCAGCAGGTTGAGGAAGCCCAGCTGTGTGAAGGCTCCAGGCTGAATCTCCTCAATTCGGTTATGGTCCAGATGCAGCTCCTTCAGGGACGAGAGGCCGTCGAAAGACTCCTGCAACAGTCCGACCAAAATCAGTTTTATCGTTTTGCTGAGAAAATGTTTAAAAGCGTTGGACATGCAGTGTTTCTCAGTCTCAGTCTTGTTCTGTCACCTGGTAAAGGATGTCAATTTTATTGAAGGCCAGGTTCAGGGAGACCACGCGGCCCAGGGTCCGGAAAGCTCCTTCTTTCACCTTGACGATGTTGCAGCGCTGCAGGTTGAGGTGGGTGAGGTAGGGTGTGAGCACGAACGCGCCCCTGGGCAGCACCTGCAGGTTGTTGTGCTTCAGGTCGAGTTTCAGTGTAATCTGTGAGGGAGACGCAGCTGAATGGAGGATGTATCGGACACAGAAGTGGAAACCAGTCTTTTCTGAGAGAGGTACGTATGAAGGGCATTTCATAAAAAGTGAATAAAGTCATTTACCAGCTTCTGCTTGGATGGGTAAAGATTTAAATATAAGAAACATTTGAAATTCATCAGTTTTCTTTCCGTGTTCCTTCCTCAATAATTGTGTGGAGTGAAAAGGAGGCACTGCACTTTGCTTCTGAATTCCTCACCTCGTCTATAGTTGGGGGAACCGTTGTGAGGTTCTTGCCAACGCAGGCGACCGTGAGTTTGGCTCCGTCACAGCTGCAGACCCTGGGACATTTCCCTGCTTCAGCCGGTAAACTCTGCGCTAGAGCCAGCAGGACGATGGCAGCGGAGAAGAAACGCATCTGTGCCAGGAAAATACAAACCTCACAAGTTAAAATGGATGTTTTACTGTTCAAACTACAATTTACTAACGTTACTGTTAAAAACTCATCCTTGAGTTTGACACTGGCTTTGTTCAACACTCAAAATTCCCCAAATAAATGGCTGTATAAATGAAAACATGTAGGGTAACACTGGATCTGTACTCAATACTCAATAGATTCTCAAGAACCACAAGTGTCAGCTCTTCTGGTGAAAAACCATGTCACGACAGTTACATTAAAACACACACAGAGTTTACCTTCCAGCAGAACGTCACAGCCGCAGCTCGGGTGGATTTTATGTGAATCTGTCAGTTTACACTCCAGTGATCCACCAGTGACTGTTTTAACTTCACTCGGTGAGTCCAGTGCTTCGGTTCCAGCCGGCAAACAAACAAGGCTCTGAAAGATTCTTCAGCAGTGACCCCTGATCCCTGTGCCCCCCCACTGCAAATTAACACCTTGGCTTTACATTTTCTCTCCAGTTGGAGGCAGAAGCCCTGGGGGGAGGCGACTGCACTGCATTTGTAAATGTAAGACATTTAACTGACTATTCTTGGTTTGTACATGGTGCTTTTTCACACTTTGGCTTCCAGACATTTCTTCTTCAAAGCTCACCTTTACTTTTGTAAAAAAATATAATAAACTAGAACACGTCTCCGCCCAGGTCCAACAATCCTCTTCAGTATCAAGCTGCATCAAATTGCACAAACTCATTAGGTATATAATCCCTATATGTGCATGATTTTATTATCAAAAATGAATGAATGATTCCCTGGGAAATCAGTGAAAAATGAAGACTCCTGTGTGCACCCCCGATCCAGATCGGCACCAAAATGTAATTTTGTGTAATCCTTCACACACTCAAACAAACCAAATGACGGACAGAGGAGGAAACACAACCTGCTTGGCCGAGGTTATTACAAATTCTACGCAGTTAATAATGTACACAGACACAAGCATTCAAAAAAAGTTTTATTTTAAAAACAACTCCCAAAAACCCAGCCTCACTCAAGGCAGAAGAAACTTTAAAGCCATCTAATCCCTTTTGATGGTTAAAGTTACCTTTACAGTCTTATTTCTATATTCACCACTCAATAGATTTAATAATACCGTTGTTTGTACATATTTCTATCGAATTTCAAAAACATTTGATATATATATATATATAAAAAACAGCCCTACGAAGGTAGATATGAAATAGAAAATGTACAACGGCTGATGCTTCAAGTCCAGATCAATCCAGCGCAGAATGTTTTTAGTTCGCAGTAAAGTCAAATGTGCTTCAGTCACGTGTCACAAACCAGGACACGACACACAGACGTTAGATTAGCCTCCTCTTCTTCACCAGAAAACAGGGAGCGTGAAGCCCAGGTCGTCGCTGCTGTCCTGGTGGTTATACGAGGATACTTGAAGTACTTCAATGCCATAAGAGTGTCCTCGAAGGGTGAGCTGATGAAGAACAAGTGGAGTCTTCTTCACATGTGCTGCTCTGCGTCAGATTGGGTTCCATCATGTCAAAGCTCAGTCCGTGAATGTGTGTGTGTGCGTCCTCAATCCTCAGCCCCGACTCTATGCAGTGTTGATTGGAGGCCGTTTCTTGCGTTGCCACACGAGTCCAGGACTTTGTCGTTTCTGTGAATGATAAACACACATAATGAATTAAAGGTTCAGTGTGTAAGATTTAGATGAAAGGATCTATCGGCAGAAGCTGAAGCTATGATTTGTTGTTGTCTTTACCCTAGAATGGGCCTTTTATATTTAAATACTTTCTATTTACATCAGGAGCGGATCCTCTCTCTGGAGGCGGCCATGTTTGTTTTTACAGTAGCCCAAACTGGAGGGTGAGGTGAGGGGTATTCAGCTGCAACATGCAACTTCCCCACTAGATGTCACTAAACGCTAACCCTAAACTTCGTGTTTGTGCTTCACTCCTAATGATGGGATGAATAATCCTGGCATTTTGTACCTGCAAGCTGCCTCCTGATTGGCTCATTCGTTCACGTCCTTACCGGGACATGAAGGCCTTGAGGACGGCCACGTTCTCTTGGGGAAGTAGTCCTGTCTGACGACGTGCTCCAAGGTGTGGAGGTGGCCGGGAACCACGAGCACAGGCTTCACTTTGTCCTCACTCTGCGCAGCCGAGTCCACAGGAACACGAGGAAGCACCGATGGGGGAGGTCAGGAAACAGATGTTAGAAAGCAAAGGAAAATGTAATGAAACAAAAGTGAGGAATAGATGTTCAAATAGAGCGTACCTTGATAAGTCCAAGCAGCACTAACAGAGATGACACAAAGCTGTAGCCTTGGAAGGAAGGAGTGGAGAACGCTTTCTTCATAAGAGCATCTGTGACGAAACAGATCGAGTTACACACAAACATAAAATCATACTCCTCTATACATAGACACAGAAGGCAGAAATTCATATGTCACACTGATCAGTCACACAGGTTACAGTGGGTAAAGTGTCTCACCGATACTGTCCAGCACTGCGTTCTTAACGTCATTATTCTCCTCCTTGTACACAGACGCTATCTTGAGGAAAGCTTCAGCTGTTTTTGTTGCATCACTAACATCCACCTACAGAGAAAAGAAGATGATTCATTCCTGTATCAGCAAGATAATTTGTATTCTTAACATCCAAACCCTTAACCGTAAACCCTGGTGTTGATGTGTTTACCTGCTGCTCGATCAGCAACGCTCTCGTGGCCCCCAGTTTGAGCAGTTTGTCTGGTGACGGAAAGCTGAGGAAGGACGACACATCCGGGGGCCGAGGCGCCGACACAGGAGTAGACAGCTGATGACGACAGGGGAGAGAAAAAAGTCACACAAACAACCACATGTACTTTGTATCGGCCGATACAGAAAGTCCAGGCATCAGAATCTCAATTATTATGCAGATTTAACTTTATGTATCAGGTGGAATTTCCAACTTGACTCAACATGTTTGTGCAAACAATCATTATACCTGATGAGGTTATTATCTTACCTTGTTGTCAATGCTTTCCTCTAATTCCTCCTCCTCCTCCTCTTCTTCCTCTAATTCCTCCTCATCCACATCCTCATCATCGTCGTCATCTTTCTCCTCATCGTCATCTTCGTCCTTGTCGTCATCGTCTTGGTCACCCTCGTCGTCACTGAGGCAAATTAAAAATCACAGCTCATTAGTGAGGTTTTACGCTGGAACACAACTCATGAAGCACAGGGAAGGTTGTGGTGGAGCAAAGACACGTGAAACTAACTGATCTGTCCTGAGGCCTCCACACGAGGACAGAGCGGTGCAGAGACAGGACAGATTGAGAAGAACAGGATTACCTGAGGGATCCAAGGAGCTCCCCCATGTTCATATCGTCCATGGCGTCTTTCAGAGCTTTGCAGCCCTCCTCTCCGAGACAGTTACCTGAAAATCAAAGAGATCATTTTATACAGCGTAGTCAGATGAGTCAAATTAAAGAATAATAAAGGTTAATAGCATCTTAATTAAAAGTGCATCATTCAAATGAATATTTACTAGTGTTGGAAGAGTGTAAACATTTTCAAATGGTTCACACTGTACTGTTATACCACATTTTACCACTGGGTGTCGCACTGAGTACAGGCCGATGGTATAGGCCACTTTTTAATTTGTCATAATGACAAATGTTTCACTGATTCACATGAAATCAAACCGATTTGAGCTCCTACACCAGTTAAGATCGACCCAACTCTGTCAAGCAGGCAGATATGTGTAAAGCTAAAATGTTCTTCACAGTTTTGTACCATTTAAATCCAGTTTCAGCAGCTGATCCTTGTTCGTCACTGCTTGTGCCACAGCCAGAGCAGCTTCCTCTGTGATCTCGCAAAAAGACAGATTGAGTTCCTGTAAAAGGAAACAAAAAGGGAAGAATATAAAAGAAACAAGATGAGGACATGTACGTGTAGTTTGGCTGATTGACATGATTGTTCCGGGGGTCAGTGAGAGCCCAGTTCTGAAGCACTCCCTCACCTTGAGGATTGGAAGTCCCTCTGATACGGTTTCTGCGATCGCTAGGGCCCCTGCCGGCCGCACCAGGCAGTCTCCAAAGTTGATCACCTGGATACTGCGGAGGTGTTTCAGGGCCTGTGAAGGACACAGACATTAACTGCTACAGCCTCACACACATCAAACCTGAAGAAGATCATTATTTGTCGAAGCAAAAATGATCGAGAAGGACAAACTGGTGGATGATCTTTCTAAAACTTATTCTGCTGTTGAACCCAATCTACTGCCTACTTCCTAGTGTGGAGGAGAACAAGCCACAGTGTGTAAATGTTGGCGATCTCATTCACCAGCAGTCATGGTAGTCATCCCAGTGGTCTCTGTACCTGAGCCATGGCGATAGCCCCCTTCTCAGTGAAGGTGTTGTCGTTGAGGTTGAGGATGCGGAGTCCTGCGTTGTGTTGCATGGCTGTGGCCAGGGCCGTCACTCCTGGGTGATTGATGCCGTTCTGGGGCATGTGAACCTCCTCCATGCTGCCCATCAACTGGGAACAAAAGTGTCAGTTGTAAGATCACTGGGCCAACAGTCACACAGCAGCTCTACACAGAAAGGCAGAAGCATCTCTGAAGAAGAACAATGGTCGAGCAGGATAAACAACTGTCTGACAATATGAGCTGTGGTGGAAGCTCATCCATGGGTTGAAAGCTTCTTCTGATGGAATAAAAAATGTAGCCTGACATGTGGTATTTTATGTTTTCCCATATCGCTCTGTCCGTTTACAAGTGAAGTGTTCAAAGGTCAAGAAGGAGTTAAATCTGTACCTGGAAAGCTTGAGCGAGGGCAGTGGCTCCATCGTTCTCCAGCCGGTTCCTCCCAGCTACAAACACCTTCAGGCTGAGGGGGGTGCCGTCGGCAGTGGATTTTTTATGACACTGGATCAATGAGGCAGCCAAGATCTGAGGAACCCAGAAAAAGATGCGTTCAGCGTCCAACTTTGTATCTTCATCTCTTAAGATCATTTTACAGCTAATGATGACTAATAACGTCCTTGTGACTTCCTACCTTCCCCCCTCCGATGCCCATGCCACAGTTATTGAGCCGTAGCTCCTGCAGTGAGTAGCAGGCGGTGCTTTTAAGCAAATTCTCGATGCCCTTCACCCCATCTGGCCCAAAGGCATTGTCACTGAGGTCTAAAACAGTGAGCCTGGCACCTGCCAGCATCAGAGCGTCACCAAGTGAATTCTACAGAACGAGAGAAGGGACAAAATGAACGTCAGGTAGGTCAGACAGCGGACCACAACAAAGCTCCCACTGGGCTGCAAGTTACAGATATGTAATAACTCAGGAGATGGAAAGAATTCAACACAGCAACAGGCTCTGGAAGCTTCAACTTGCTTTGACAGTAATGTAGTGGAACAAGTGCTTTACCAGGGCAGGAGGGATCTCACAGCGCAGACGACCTGTGAACATGTCACTCCAGTAACAGCGCTGAAGGACAGAGATTAAAAACAGTGTCAGTGTCAACCAAGAGACAATCGGGAACATAACACTAATCATGTTCAATCAAGTGGAGATTGTGTAGGTAAATTAAATATCTAAGTATAATATCTAAAATAAATATATAAGATCTGAAGTGATCTTTTACTTTAAACATTTTTGTCACTTTGGATTTAAGAGAAAATGATGGGCAGTGTAACTGTGTTTTAACTATGTTCATATTTACAGTTAATATTTTCTATATAAATCACAAATTGACTTGGTATTGATAGATGAACTTCAGACCTGGAACTGGCTCTTTGTCTCCAGGGCCTTGGCGATGGCCTTAGCAGCCTCCACCCCGAACGTGTTCCCCTCCAACCTCAGGGCCTGTAGACCCTCAAACTCCTGGATCTCCTTCACGATCTCCTCCACTGGAGAGCAGGAAACAGGGAGAGCGGGATCAATGTAAAGCTTTGGATTTCGATCACATGTTCTTGTTCACAGCAAATCGACACCAACAGCTGACACTCACCTGACTGGGCGTCATCCAGCTTCCTCCCCTGGCCTTTGTAGCTCAGCTCTCCGTCCTCCACTCCAGCCTTGGCCAGAGAGTCGGCCAACTGTGCAACAATGTCTGACGCCATCTGGACACACGAGGAAGAAACATATGTTTTACTATTTATTCTGCGTTGGAATAATCTTGTTCAGTTCTGCTGAAGGACAGAGCTGCCCCACTAAATCCCAAAATATAATAACCTCACCTGTATGAGATTTTAAAAGGTCCAGTGTGTAAGAGTGAAAGGGATCTATTGACCGTAATTGAATATGAAATAATCCTAGTGATGTTTTTACTTGTGTGTTTTATACAAATTGTTGTTTACTTTACCCTCAAATGGGCCCTTTATATTTAAATACTTAATATTTACATCGGAGCAGGTCCTCTCTACAGAGGCCGCCATGTTTTGTTTTTTTACAGTAACGCAGACTGGAGGGTGAGGGGTATTCAGCTGCAACACACAACTTCACCACTAGATGTCACTAAATTCTACACACTGCCCCTTTAAATAGTTTCCTTGTAACTCTATCTGTGTTATTCTTCTTTTAATTTCCCTGTTCAGCACCTTGGATCTACTGAAGTGAATGAAAGGCCATTAATATGAATACACAACATTTGTCTCAGCTCGTGTTTTAATCCATGTTGTTTATTGGTTTATCTGGATCCTGAGCCTGAATAATAAAAGTCATAATGTCGACAGAGAATAATAGATATTAAAAACAGTTCTCTTTCGGGTTTACAGGTGGAGGCAGGCACCCAGCGGGGGGGTGGGGGTGTTGTTTTAGTTGCTCCACAGTGTAACACTGGATTTACCCTCGTCAGCAGCAGTTAGCATTAGCCGAGCGCTCCGGACATGCTCCTGCAGCTTTAACAGCGTGACGCCTCCGCTCATTACACACAACAGCAGCTACACGCACACGCGACACGGGGCCTGGAACCTAAAACCCCCCGTTGAGTCCCGGTGGGCACCGGGAGTTACACGTGACAGCCCGCTAGCTAGCGCGGGCAACATGACACGGAGCGTGGCCGAGCTCTCGGCCTCTCCGCTCGGTCCACGGTGAACCGCCGCCCCGCTGTTAGCATTAGCTCCGGCTGCGCCGTTAAAAGTGGTTGAACAGACCGCGGTGCGTTGATTAGTCTGATCCCGACAGACGGAACCACCGACGTTACCTGAGCTTCTGTCCGGTCTCACGCTCCCGCTCGTCCCCGACGTTCAAACACCAAAGCAGCGGCTCACTGCCCGAGCTGACGAGCTCGCCGCGGGGGGACAAGGGAGCTGTAGTCCGGGGAGACTACAACGGTGCGTTCACGGGCCTGCTGCTGCTTCTGCTTCTGTGGGAATTTACAGACTTCACTAGAAACGCGCTGTGGTTTATCACCGTAATTTCACTGGATTCATATTTGAGTTAAACAAATATATATCAAGACTCTACAACTTATAGAAAAATCAACAAAATAGTGCAAATTTACAATGAAAATCATTTAATATCTCCTTTATATTTGTGCTATATATAAGTTGTTTCCATTATGTATATATGTACTGTTATATTTTCTGCTGAATCTGTATTTATTTATCAACAGTTTATTGAACTGTACTGTGTTGCAGCTTGTAATACAACAATAATATAACGCTAATAATAATAATGTTATTATATGTGTATTCTATTTGGTGAATGGGTCTGAATTTTAATTCTTTGAACATTTTTGCTACAACGTTATTACAAATTATTATTTATTTGTTGATGCACTAAATGTAAACATGTAATAATAATAATGCATTTTAATAACATATATTTCAATTTGATATATTTCGTTATTGTATTTTTTATTGTATTTATTATAATTTTGTTTGTGTTATGAATGGGGGGGGGGGGGTTGTCAGTGAGGATGACAAGTGCTTAGTTCCCATAAAGTCGGTGTCAGACAAAGTTCAACTTGTGTTTGAACCTGAACTCATTGTAGGTGGAGTTAACCTGTGCCTCTCAGACCTCACTCAGGGCTCAAGATCTCACACACTCTGAATATACATTAAACCTGCACGACTCTGCGCCTGTCAGACCTGACTCCGGGCTGCAGGTCCGCCTCTTAAAGGGCCAGTGTAGATATTTGTGGACAGGAGCAGTTGCAGAGAATCGAAACTTAGACTCACTCTGGTCCTGTCGCTTCACTTCCTTCCTGTGTTTGTCAGCTCGGCTCTAACTCCTCTCTGTCCTCGGCTCTGCCTCCGCGCACTGTGCACGGAGCTGCTCTGCACGTCCCGGCTCCATGGTCCCTTCTCTTCCTCAGGTAGGTGTGTTTGAAAGCAGCCCGGTCCGGGGGCAGACATGCGGGGTCAGGGGCTGCAGAGCTCAGCCCTGGTTGGTCCTGAGGCCCCGTCCCTGTCCTGGAGGTTCGGTTATCACATGTCACACAGAGGTTGTTGTTGTTTTCTTGTTTTCTTCTTCAGGAGGACTCCTCTGTCAACATGTCTTCAGTGTGTGTCACTCATCTTTAATCTTCCTCCTCCTCCCAGTGAAGCAGCATGGACCCTGACAGACACAACCGCAGGCAGGAGATAAGCAAAGCACTGACGTTTATACAGTGAGTTACTTCCATCTTTTTCATTTCAGCCTCAGTGAAAGTGAAACCAGGCTAAAGATAAAAACAAAACGTGTTTAAATATATGTATAATATGTCAATATGTGCTTTATTTCATCATCACTCATTAAAGTAAATAGAGTTTGCTAAGTAAATACATTTGGTTTTTAATTGCCTCTTTATGGATGCTAGTGCACATAACAACACCAATATAATAATAATAATAATAAATTCTATGTCGGTCTCCTTTATTTAACTTGGTGAATGGGTCTTGATTTGGAAAGTGAAACCGGCCTAAAAATAAATGAAAAACATAAATGTCATCATTCATTAAAGTAAATTAAAAAATCATTTTAGTTAGTGCATACACATAATTTATTCTATTTCTACTCTATGTCTTTTTGGGAAGGATTCCTTCTAATTTGGTAAATGGGTCTTCTTTTGCACCAACATTTAAAAAAATATTTAAATTAGTTTGTTTGTGTATCCAAGAGATTTACTTGTGTTGAAAATGATAATATTAATAATTCATTCAATGTCTATGTCTTTTTGGGAAGGATTTCTTTGTCCTTTCAGTTGAGTCAGTGAATGAGTCTTATTTCTGTGAAGTGAAACTAGGCTTGTATCCGGTGATGACTCATATCTTTGGTAACTCTGCCGTGTCACCTCCACTGTTAAGCATCGTTCCCTCTCTCGTTGAAGGTCTTCCTTGGCTTATCCCGAGCCTGAGGGCTACCAGGTACTGGCTGTCTTCATCACACACACTGTCATGTCTGTCTCCGCTGACCTCCTCCCTTTGCTCTCTGTCTTTCATGCATTTTATCACTAAAAGTATCTCGGTCATAACTTGTTGCTGAACTCTTCCCAGTGTTCTCTCTGTTGTGTCTCTCTATTAAACTCCTCCGTCTTTTCTGTTCTAGCATCTCTCAGCTCATGTTTACATCAAAGTGTAGACACTTATTTTAACTTAATTTTTGTCCTTATCCTTCCGCACATAAATAAATCATTCTAGGCTACGTGTCATTTTAGAGTGGGAATTTCAGAAGACCAGTCTGTGTATTAAAATGAGGAATATTCAGTCTCTTGTGGAGTTATACTGCAGTATAAGTTTCACAGAGGATATTTTAAAGAAAGGATCCACACAGAGAGTCTCAGGATCTCAGAGTGAAGATGGAGAACAGTCAAATGTAAGAATCTTATATAGGAGGACTAAGGCTGTTTGTCTGAGCCAGTTCAGACTGGTTCTGTAGGCGCAGTTTGAGACAGGAACCTAAACACAGAAAACTGATTTACATGTGTTTCCTTTGGAGATAGAGCAGACATACATTCAGTTCTTTGGAGAGTAAGTAAGTGATAAAAAGGTCACAAAGGTTTAAGGTCATAAAAGTTCGGATCATAAACAGTTCAGGTCATAAAAGTATTTAGACAGGTCGGTAAAAACGTACTTTTCAACTACAAAATAGGTTTCAACCACACTTAGTTATTTTTCCACTACATTATTCAAACAGACTTCGTAGTTTCTCAAGAAGCAATGAGATTAGAAATCAAGATAACGGCGGCAGAAAGAATGAAATATGTTTTTGTTTTAACCATATAAGTTAAAGAACATATTCCTTCTTTCATTTTCCTCCCTCCAGGACTTCGTGACCCAGTTGGTGTGCAACCTGCTCCACGAGGGCAACACCTTGTTCAGAGATGGAGAGTGGGCGGAGGCGGTGAGAGAGTTCAGTGAAGGCCTGAACGTCTCGTGCTACGCCGCAGGAGAGGACATCCCGATCGCCGAGGCTTTGCTGCAGAGCCTGTACGTCAACCGGGCGGCTGCTTACCACAGAATGGTGAGATACATTCAGCCATGAGATGCTGAAACTGTGAGCATCAGGGCGACTCCTCCACACTCCTCCAAACAGGATGTCTGAGTTTATCTTTGGTTGATTTAGCTGATATCCATGAAAGCAAGTATCTATTTCAGTTCACTGGAGCTTGGAAAACTAGAACTTTCACCTGGAACAGTTATGAGAATTCTCCAAAGTACGAATGACGAATACATTTAGAAATAGTGGGAGAAACACGGCAACAAATGACCCCCCTCGATTTACCACCTGGAAAAGAATGTGACCAGCACTAAATCATCCAGACGTGTTTATCAGCAGCACAAGGCCACTGAGCGTAAACCTGCATTCCGAGGAAACACTCCTCGCTTTATCTGTCTCGGCCGAATGCACCGATTCCCTTGTAAATTAAAACAACATGCATGTACTTTATTTCCTTGCCTTTCGTTTTGATCTATGTTCACGTCTGTGTTCTCCACAGGGGGAGTTTGATCGAGGCGTGACGGACTGCGACAGCGCTCTACTGTTGTGTAAGGAAAGCAGCAGGGCCCTGTACAGGAAGGCGCTGTGTCTGAAGGGGCTTGGGAAATACAAAGAGGCCTACAGCTGCACCACGGACTGTCTGCTCATCTCTCGTCTGGTAAAAGAGAATAGGAAAGAGCTCGTGGTGGGAATGGAGGGAAGTTGTTTGGAGAAGTTCAGCCTTTGGCCTTGGAACTATCAGTTTAACTCGGGTGGCTGGATCACTGAATGACGTCATGCGATTGTGTTTGACTCTCAACAGGATAAAGATGTGAACGAGCTGGCTCAGGAGCTCGCCGTCCACCTGGGATTGAAGAACCGAAAACCCTACATCAGCGCAAAGGTTAGTCAATGATTATGATTTAGTTCTGTTCACTGAGGAATCTGAGGCAAGGCAAGTAAATTCTTTCATGTTCCTGAATTCACTTTGTTCTTTTATCTCTATTATTATTATTATTACCATTATTATTTAAGTGCTTCCTTTTGCATTGCAACCATTTGTTTTCTTGTGCAGCGTCTTGTTGAAAAGTGCTTTATAAATAAAGTTGTTAGTATGACATTTAATACACAGAGTAAGAGACTGGTATCATCCAGAGATATTAAAGAAACAGCTACTGTGAAGAACATCATTTCACACGATATGTTCATGTGGACTTGGTGCAGATATCCAGTTTCTTGTCTCCTCTCAGTTTGCTTTGTGTCTCACATCCTGTTTGTTTCCTTGTCTTTCTTAGGAACACAAAATGGTTGTTGGTGTCGCTAATGGCAACACGACTGCTGAAGCCACCAAGGCAAGTTCCACACGCTCTCTAACGCTCACCACCATACTTCATAAAAAACACAATTATTCTAGTTTCAAGCATCATCTCAGATAGTTATTTTCCTTCTCACCTGCAGGTGTCTTTTGGGGATTTAGGCGATGGTGTGAATCCTCTCCGTGGTCTTGCACCAGGTGGGAAAACTTGCCTCTGACTTTATTTGGTTACATCCAAACTGCTTCTTGCTTTTTTGTTTGAAAACGTTGATACGGAGTCGTGAGGAGAATCTGGAGCTTAGTCGGTCCGTTTTCAAACGAAAAAAAAGTCGTATGAACAATACAGGCAGAATGCATGTGTCCACATTTGTTTTCATAATAAAGTTCTTCAAAATGTGTTCAAGGTCAATTACAGGTGCGATCTAAATGAATTATTCTCTGCTTCAGTCTGTTTTCCCAGCATGCCTCTGTCCACCGTTCCCTCCGTGTCTCCCAGCTTCCTCCAACCTGTCGTCCCCTCAATGCCGGACAGGGTTGAGACGGATACGGTGGAGGACTCCGAGCTGATTGGAGACGACTTGGACAGTCTGCTCGACGGCTTCTCCCCCGAACAGGAGGTAACTGAGGTCAAATCTGCGTTTTCAGACTTGTTACATTAGGCACATGGAAAAAACTTAATTTCTTTTCCTCCATGTTTTCCAGACAAGTATCCAGGCAGCATACTCGGTTTCCAGCAGGACGCCCACTTCCACACACTCACTTCCTTCGGCCCTGCCTGCCCCGACACCCCGGCTGCCCCCGGCCTTCTTCAACTCGGCCGTCAGCCAACTCAAAGCCCTGGATTCATTTTCAGGTGGTGGGCACAGCACTACATCCGCAGAACTGGACACCCTGGACGCCCCCTTGACCTCTCAGGCTCTGGATGCCTTGGACGACTTCCCTGGAGTTGGCGCAGGTGTTGCAAATTCAGGGGTCACCTCCCCAGCGCTACAAACCCTGAATGGCCTTGATTCCCTGGATGACTTCTTGGATGCATCGCCATGTGCTGCTGCTGCTGCTGCTGAGGGAGTCAATCTATCCAAAACAGAGTTGGACACGGGGGAAATGGTCCCTTGATGATTTGCTGGATGAACTCGATGACCTGGAGACCGTGTCTGATCCAGTTGCTCGGTGCAATGATGTCCCGACATTTGGTGTGAAAGCTGTGGAGCGGCTCGACTCCCTCGATGACCTGGACTCCTTCTCCTCAGTGGAAGGAGTCGGGGCGGCTCTGCCAGCCGTCAATGGAAGAACAGGCCTGGACTCGATCTCTGATTTCAGCCTGGCTGGTGATTATGTTTTTCTGGTGACTCATTATATAATTGGCCAAACAAGATGTTAATGCAAATAGAAACTTGAATTATAAATAGATAACGATACTGAAGGCCCAACAGTTCCCTTATGAAACCACATTCACAATGACTATGTTACGGGTACAGTTGGAAATATGAAACCCACACAGTCGATTTACATTTCATACAAATCCTGTGACCATTTCCTCTTTTTTAGAGATCAAACTGATGTCTGTGCATATTTATCACAAGCGTGTACATATCACACATAACTTTCTCTTCCTGCTTCCATGTGTCCCAGGCTCTCACTCTGCGGTCGCTCCATCTCCAAAGAACAACTACATAGTAAGACTGATTGTCTGCCCTGTGTTCCCAGCTGTTTTTTAAATCTGTTTTTAAGATTACTGAACTCTTATTTTTTACTTTGACACTAAAGAAGAGGAAAAGCACAGAAGTGGTTTCCTGTTCGAAGCCCCTCTCCTCCACCCATGAGTTCCTGCAGGCCTGCTCTGCCTGTTTCCCTCGGGAAGGTACGTGAGCGCCGCGACTGAATCTGAAACTTTCTGTCACGGAAACAAAATCCAAGTCAGGCTACTTTGTTTTACAATATGCAAATATTCACTTTTTTAAATGACAGAAACATCGACCCCTTCTGTTCCTATGAAATATCTTCATTTCAAACAAACAATTTGTTTTCAGGTCAAGGGATTTACACCTTCGTTCACAAGCCGGACCTGGTTCACAGCTGCCACCGAGACGTTCTGCTGTGCAGACGAAAGGCAGCTTCTCCTTCAGGGTGGACCCGAGTGCGGTCGATGCCTCCTTTCACGGCCTTCAAAGGGCGCTTCGTACTCTGCAGGGGTAAGAATCTCCACATCTAACAGGCTGGACAATAATCAGGATCTTCTGTGTGTTGTTATCCACTGTTTGTACACAGCAAACCAGAAAGTGTTAATTAGATTCAGACATTTAGTGCAGTGCCTGTTCTAAACACGCCAGTATGGATCAGGGAAGAACCCATTAACTTTCTTTGTGATTGGATCATTCAGGAAAGATGTTAACAGTAGTTCTGATGAGTCCAGGCCACTTACTAACTGCTCAGATTCAAACCGCTGTTAAAGATTAAAGATGGAGCTTTGTGGTAAAGATGATCGATTGACATGCTCGTATTAATGTGAGTACTTGTGTGTTTTCGTGCACGTGCAGAGGTGCAGAACTCTGAGTCCGGCATGTGTAAGTACCAGAGAACAATGCACGTTTGCCTACAACCAGCTGGAGATCGACGTTTGGACAGAAGAGAGAAAGGGAACGTTGGACAGAAACCTGCTGTTTGAGAAAGGACCCGTCAAACTGGATCCCGTCAACAGCGTCATTCACCTGCTGCAGGAACACAAGGGCACGTTCGTGTTCCTCTGCCAGGTTCGAGCTTTGATGCACCGTCTGACTATCACCGGACAAACCTGCTCTCACATCAGTTTGATTTAATTATTTTAATGTTTCTGATATAAAAGCAGGTTTGTCAAATGATGCAATATTATTCATCTTTAGATTATTGCCAATAATTATGTATTTATTAATTGATAAACTCATTTATGCACTATTCAAACATGAAACTTAGTAAAAAACTCCAGCCCTGGTTGTGTATTTAATGCTAACATCAGTTCTCAGTGTTTTCCTTAAATCTCTGTTACTCACAAATCTGCCTCCTTTGTAGATTTATTCCTTAAAATTAATGAACTGAGGAAAACATCCTCTGAATCTACAATTGTTTCTTTGCTCTTGGTCCTGTGCTGTCGTTAATCTCTTCTCTCTGTCTTCGCTCTCGTCTGTTTCTGTCTCTGCAGAAGTGCTTTGACGGTAAACCCAGAATCATCAGTAATCGCAGCAGAGACAACGTCTGCTCCAACCTGGACGTCCACCACTGCTTTGATGCAAACAAGTGAGTTTGTTTACCCCGTGCATGTCCCTGCGAATTCAATGTTAAACACACACTGAGGTTTCTTTCTCCCTCTGTGCCCGTCAGGTGCTTGGCCTTTGTGTTGAGGACCCACAACGTGAACTACAGAAAGGTCCGTCCGCTGACTGGCCTGCGCCAATTGGATTTATGCTACCAAGCCGTACGGTACGGCTGCGAGAAGGAGGACAGCTGCCACCACGCCCACTCGCTCATCGAGCTCAAAACCTGGAGGGTGCAGCAACAGACAGGTGCGGGGAAAAAACAACACCAACGCGATAATTTGCGAGACAGCGACGTGAGCAAGCGCCTCGGGGCAGAGATCACGTGTTTTTGTTTACATCACATTGACACCAGCGTCGCCCACTCGCTCGCTCACATACAGCCCCTCCGGAGAATGAGAGGAGACTATCTGGAGTTCAGTGCCTGTCTGAAAGCAGCTGGAGTGAAACATTGTGTTGTGTGCGACTCTGTAGTCCGTCAGTTGTATGAACTCACATCGACTGCTTGACCCCCGATCACAGTTCAGAAAGTTGTGTAGCGTGAACTGGACTCTGATCCGATGAGTTTTAAAGCTGTGTATTCTAAACTTGAGTGTTTACTATATCGATGTCCTATTGTATTAACATGTCAATCTGCTGCCCTCAAGTGGCCAAGAAGTTCCTGAGTACTGTTAATACTGGATGAGGGTATTTTTTTGTTGACAGTAATACTGTGTAGGTAAAAACCACAGGACAGCAGCAGCTTGTCGTGTTTCTCTCAATATGAATGGGAACTTAATGTTTGTGTGTTTGTGTGTTTGTGTGTTTGTGTTATTTCCAGGTATCAGCCCTGATGAGATTGTGAAAGTAGCCACAAAGTATCACAACAACCAGGAGCAAAACTCAAACACACAGAAACGGAATAAAGTAAGAAAGCATTTGTATCATACATTTTTTTCAATCTTGCATTGACACCAATATTCAGACATTATTTTGATTATGATGTTTACATGTGTTGCTAATAGAATATTCCATTCATATTCCTGTTTACATGTCACAGAGCATAGTCTGATTATGACTCAACATTACGTCCCTCTACTTGTTTACACTCTAAACTTGAGCCTTTTATATTATTTGTTTTTGCACACGAGTGAAACGAGATGAAAAATGCTGTTAACTGATTATCACTCTTGTTTTTTAAATTTTTTTATTATCCTTTAATTGAATCAGTCTCCTGGAAGTGACGGTATCAAACCTAGAGGAGGAGGAAAGAGTCTGAACATGAAGATCACGTTGTCGTGCGCTCAGTGCTGGAGGGACGGTCTGATCAGTGAACCAGACAAAAACCTCAAGTACTGCACCGCTAAGGCCCGGCACATGTGAGTCCAGGGATTTCTCTCCAGGTCTGGGACCTCATTTTAGTATAATAATTCTGTTTCTTGAATTTTTAAACTTGACCGTAATCAAAGCCATGTCATATTATCAGATATCCAGTTGGTAAAAATATTAAAACAAGCATTAATGTTGGTTTTGTCATAGCTTAAAAAAGACATGTTAGTGTGAACTATCTCTTTTTCTGTCGTCCTCCCGTCCCCTGTCTTTCAGATGGACTAAAGACAGACGGGTGCTGCTGGTCAGATCCTTAATGAGACAAAAATGGGTTCAGGTCCGACCAATGCCGAACAACAAGATCATCCCTCTGCAGTATGAAGTAGGTGTGATTCCTCTTGAAGAGTACAACATGTAGTTTTAGAGAAGCTCTCGTCATCCATCACACACATTTCAACATTTCTTGTCTTTTTATGGCTGCTGCTCGCTTTGTGTCGTCGGTGAGTGCAGCGTCACTGTTGTGCACTTTGTGATGCGTGTTCCAACTGCACAGAGCTTTGTCTTTGCAGATGTGTGCCCAGATTCTGAAGAAGAAGATCTGTAACTACATCGGGAACTGCAGCTTTGCTCACAGCGAAGAGGAGAGGGAGATCTGGACGTATATGAAGAATAATGACTGTGAGTTATTAAAGTAGAAACTAGGTAATGTGAACGGTGTGAATGTATCTCTAGAGATCCGATGTTTTCCTTGTGTCTGCAGTGCAGGACATTCAGCAGGTATATGACACCTGGATGAGATCAAATGGCCAAAACCGGCAAGCAGACGGAGCTGCGGCCACCCAGTCCGTCCCAGAAGAGAAATATATTGTCATGCCGACTGACTTTGCTGAACCAATGGTGAGTTTACAGTTGTTGTTCAGCTCAATAAAGTCATCAGCCAGACAAAGGGTTGTTGAGAACCCTTCCTCTTTGTCTTGTAGAGCGGCTTCCACTGCCGTCTGTGCGGTAAACACAGTAACAGTGAGCGGCAGTGGCAGAACCACATCTCGACCGAGAAGCACAAGGAGCGAGTGTTCAGTTGCGAAGGAGAAGACGAGGCTCTGACGTGGATCTACCGCTTTCCTGGAGCAAACTTTGAGCTCTGCCCCAAGTAAGACCTTCTCCTGGAATCCGTTTCCCGACATGTCTCTCAAGAGCTGGTGGAGAGCCAAATGAAAAAAAGGGAAGATGAAAATGATTAAATCTGATTAAACGTTTGACGCCCTGTTCATGACTGACAGGTTGGCTGGCGGCTGTGCTGACGGAGTGAGCTGTGACTTCGCCCACGGTGAGGAGGAGCTGAAGGAGTGGACCGAGAGGCGGGCGTTCCTACGACAGAAGCTCGCCAAAGCCAGGGAAGATATGCTCGTCATGTTCGATGAGTTCGACTTTGGGATGTACAACTTTCTACTTAAGGACTGACAGGAAGTCATTTTTTTGTCTCCACTAGCCACAAAGTGAGTGTTTGTAGCTTCCAAACTAACAAATACCACCATCAAGAGTTTTCACATCCAAACCAAAATGGAGGAGGTGACGATATCCAACTAGAGACTTTGTCCAATTTGCCAAATTTTAACTTTACAAATGACAGATATAAATCACATGTTCCTTTTTTACATGTGTAAATATGACTCGAATTTCTTCATAGTATTTTCTGTTCAGCAAAAAGCTCAGGACAAATACGACTCAGTACTTATGTTGGTGCCATTGAAAAACACAGCAGTCACTAACGCTTTGTTAATCACTGAACTTTCATAGATGGTTTTTATTTAGCTTTTTGTTTTCTCTGATCCACGTGACGTTCGCACCGAGTTCCCTTCTGTTCGAGGAGAGAGTGTTTTCAGAGTTAGAGAGAGGCTGTTTACATTATTACATTATGACATTAAGATACTCCCCACGAATGTTTGTCAAAGTCTCATCCTGCAATACAAATAAAGGTGTTACCGTTCATTTCTGATTTACATACATGTCAAAAAAATTACATTTAGTGTTCATTTAAAAGAGAGAAATGAAAAGGGGAAAAAGCTGTTACTGCTCATTGAAGAGTTCATTGTACATTTGGACACTTGCTTGTTTTTTCAGAGTCTAAGTTGTGGAGTCTTGATATGATCTTTAAATCTGCATAGAAACCTTGTGAAATCAGGGGTATTCTGCATTTATGGATGTGGAATTTACCAAACAGAATCAATAACTTTATAATGAAGTCAATGTTGTTATTCTCATTTGTATGATTATGATTAATAATCAGATAGTCAGACTGAGATGAACAAAAGAACACGTGAGAGTATAGAAGTAGATCAAATATTATGTGTAAGAAATTACTTGAGTAAAGTGCAGTGTCACGTGATGATTGCACGAAGATGTAAACTGTATTTGTGCAATACCGTATTTATAATATATTCAAATGTATATACATACTGTAAGTATATAGGCAGGTATGAATACTTGTATACAAATAGTACGTGCTATAAGTTTTATATACATTTTCACATCGTATACCACACTTGCCCATATAATACAGTATATGTGTCTATTTCAATGTCTCCTTATACATAATGCACAAATACATCCTCAGTGTATAGATTAGATAACACACAATAAATAATCACTGAATCAAATCCAGAAAGTAAATGAATCGATGCAATGATAAAAAATGAAAAAGATTCTCGGGTTCATCAAGTTTGTTTTCGATATGCTCCATCATCTTTTAGTGCAGTTCCTCACCGCGTCGTTAGGTGGCGCGCGCCGGCTCGAGCCTTCACTCCCCTCTGTCCCGCACGTGCTGCCATGCGTGGGACGCAATGTGCTGCACGCGCTTGTTGTTGTGGACCTGTACCAGAACCCGCCCCCTGCTCTGTGATTGGCTCCGCGGCGTGTCTAACGTGCGCATCAGCCAATCAGCGAGGTGCGTGGGTTTATTAGAGCGTTTATTAGTGTTTGGACACATGCGAGAGTCCCCGTGAGGACAAGACCTGAGAAGTTAGAGACACACAGGGACTCACTCACTGTCACAGTTCGAGTCCTCCTCTCTCAGCTGGACCTGCAGACACCAGGAGACACTTCCACAGCTCCAGCGTCCATCATGTCCACAAACCAGATCTTCCTCGGGGACAGGGGCGACGTCCCCGACCTCCTCAAGTCTCTGGCGGATTATCCTTTCTCCTTCCCCGCGTTCGATGACACAGGTAAGAAGGAACTACTTGTTGACGCTTGTTACAATCAACAGTACAAGTACACTGATGTGAGTAGTTCTTCGAGAGCCCTTTGAGGTACTTGTACATGTGTAGTATCACATTTGTTATAACTTATTTGTACTTCAATACAGTATTATCTTACCAGTCAGACTATAAGATACTTTATCAATCCTGAAGGAAGTTCTCAGAGTAACAGTACAACACACAATAGAGTACAACAAGTATTAAGTAGAAAAATAGAAGTGAAAATAACAATAAAATGCAACAATAAACTTTATTTGTACTTTCAAAACACAGTTACAAGGTGCTTTACAAGTTCAAAATGAAAGAGAATACAATAGGAAACAGTTAAACATAAGTATTTTAACTTATAAGTTATATTTTTATGTTATACATAAATGTTATGTTATAACAAAGGATCAAATAATCTACAAAGGTAAATATTGCACTACATTTATGTGACTAGTCACTGTTCTACATATGGATATCACACGTGTACAGTACATGTAATACTGCAGATATATGTGTTTGTAATCCTAAAAAGGGGCCAAATGCATTTACATGACACAGAAATACAAAATATATGTATATAGATTCAAATAATTGGTTATAAGTGAGGCTGATAGAAATATATGAAGATGGGGGGGGGGACTACATTCACCTGTAGTCCACAGCGCCGGTATGTGGAAGTGACCCGGTGTTCAGGAACATGTCCTGACGAGCAGAAACGTGCTCAGACGCTGAGGAGCAGTGAGGTGCCTCCTGTGTCTGCAGGGCTGTGCTGCTCCTCTGCACAGGCACAGCACAGCAGCCTGATGCAACAGCACTGAAACAGTCCTCACTCAGGGTTTCATCACATCATTAGCTTCTCCGTGCTCTCGCTGCTTCACGCACACCGGCTGCCTCGCTTTCTTGTCTGGATCGGAGCCTTTTAGTGGAGAGCTGGGACATGAACAGACAGGAAGCGTGAGGGAGGACGACGTGCTGGTCCTCGGCTGGGACGGGTTCGGAAACGAATCTGCACTCGCATGTCTCTGCCTGCTTTGTGCAGGTGTCAACAGAAACATGCTTGCATTGGTCTCTGGTCGTGATGTATGCCAGGTTATTCTAGTTTGGTCACAACCAGATTCTATGCATAGCACCACATGTTGCTTACTTACATACGTTCTTTGGCTCTTTGTCACCACCCGGCTGGAGGCTGGATAACGGAGGGAAGAACACACCTGAGTTTTAACTATCTCAGTTTATTCTGAAGAACTGTAGACTTCAGATTATAACCAAATGCTGTGGAAGCCATTAGGGAGAGAGAGAGAGAGAGAGACAGGCTGAATGTCCTCAGCTCATCTATCTGATCATCAGGCTCCTGCAGGGAGACGCTGCTCAGACTCACAATCTCGTCTGTTGTTTGTTGGATCACAAGTTGCGATCATTTACTGTAGGAATTCAGTTTTTACGATTATCTTCACATAGCAAGGTCAAAGGTCAAGTTCAGCTTCAGAACAGCGGCTTATTATTATTGATGTGGACATGAACGTGCATGTACCTCCGGACTGACCGTTGAAACAGTTTTGCTTTTTGTGCTTTCCGATAACATGACGTGACACCCGTTCCTTCAGCTGCAATCATATTTCTTTTTGCACCTTTCCCTTCATGTCTTTCCTTAAAGCTGCATTTTAGTGCTGCTTATTTAACATAAACATGTTACAATGCAGAGCAAGGATGAGTCTCTCTTTTCTATTATTTATTTTGTCACTGAAATCAGTCATCATGTGAACAGCACCAGCAGATCCATCCTCACGGTTTTCTCCCTGTGATCATGTCTCACGAGAGAAGCCTCGAGTCGTTATTACCCCTGCAGGTGTTTGTGCTGCATGTTGTCACTCGCTGCACGCTCTGTGTTGTGTGTCTGTGAGAAGGCAGAGCTGCAGGGACGTGCTGTTCACAATCTGATGATCTTCTTCCCAATGTAAATATATGGGAAGGCATAGAGTACACAACATTTGAGTACGCAGTCAAGAGTACATGGGTAATAACCTGCGGTGTGTGATTGTAGTGCAAACAGGAATTGTGCAGAATAGACTGAGCAATGCAAATACTTTATGGCTAATGTGCAGATAATGTACAGTTGTGACAATAATGTGCATCCACGTCAGTTTGATTAAAATCAGCTCATGAATATGGTGCATAATCTGCTGTTAGTGCAAAACCTGCATCGCTGTATGTCTACATTTGACCCTCAATGTGAAGGTGAAAGAGACTGAGGGGACTTACTGCACTGTTCATTTAGATACGCGTGTGTGTTTATATATGTGTGTGTGTGTCTGTGTGAGACTATCCTCCTTTTACACTTTGTTTACTGCTGAAGGATTTTGGAAAAAAAGAAAAAGAGATAAAGGGTGAACGGGTTTCTCAGTTTGAACATCGTGTTCCTGAGCCCAAACATCCTGCTGGAGAGAGAGAGGGAGAGAGAGAGGGAGGGAGAGAGAGAGACCCAGAGACAGTGAGAGAGAGAGGGAGAGGGAGGGAGAGAGAGACCCAGAGACAGTGAGAGAGAGAGGGAGAGGGAGGGAGAGAGAGACCCAGAGACAGTGAGAGAGAGAGGGAGAGGGAGGGAGAGAGAGGGAGAGGGAGGGAGAAGAGAGGGAGAGAGAGACCCAGAGACAGTGAGAGAGAGAGAGGAGAGGGAGAGAGAGAGAGGGAGAAGAGAGGGAGAGACACAGAGAGAGAGAGAGGGTATCGTGCAGCACATCAGCGCGTGCATGGACACGTGGGGTGACCCATTGTTTGGCATCTCGAGCGTTAGGATGTGATTAATAACAGTTTATGAGAATGTAACGTTCTAATGATTAATGACACAGTGACGCCTTTTAAATAAAGATCAAAGCTTCACTTCACCTTTAACACACACACATGTGCAACTATATAAACTAACGATAGATCATCAGACCGTTTATCATGTGACAGGTGTCAATTCACTATTTACAGATCAGTCAAGTGGTCTCGTGCAGAGCGATGCGCGCGTGCACGCTCGAGCCGGTCTTGGCCCGCACGTGCTGAGCGTTCGAAGCCACGCCCCTTAACAGTTTGTACTTTCACGTGAGGCGAGGGGGGGGGGCACGTGTTTGGCCACGAGTGTCTTCCTGATCAACACGGAGGGCGGGGCGTGTGTCTGTGAGAGTGTCTGAGAGAGAGAGAGAGAGAGAGAGAGAGAGAGAGAGAGAGAGAGACTGTGTGGAGAGAGAGAGAGAGAGAGAGAGAGAGGAGTGTCGAGAGAGAGAGAGAGAGAGAGAGAGAGAGAGTGTTTGTGTGGCTCTGTGTGTGTGTGTGTGTGTGTGTGTGTGTGTGTGTCCTTTGCATCGGTGATTCTAATATTCTAGTGTTCTTATTGCGCGCGTGCACGAACAGACCGTGCTCCTCCGTGTGCGCGTACGCAGACGTACACTCGCGCACTTGCAGCCGCCACAATACATATTCCAGTGCCCCCCCCCCCCTTAACCGACAGCCAATCAGCGTGCATTATCCTGCGAGTGGGCGGGGCGCTCGGCTCATGAATATCCAGCAGGAGCGCGCGGGGTGCGCGTGGATCCGCGGGGTCGAGAGTAGGGTTGTGTTGTGTTCGGCGGGTTTCACACACGGGCCCTGAACGGCTGCAGCGGAGCGACAGCGCGAGGTTCCCCCGGTGCAGGAGGCAGCAGCTCCCGGTAACGGTCTCTTGGATCACCGCCCCCCCCCCCCACCCTCCTCAGACAATGCCTGGCAAAGCCGCGGTGGCGGTGGCGCCTCAGCCCCGCGCCAGCGTCGTGACGGTGGCACCGCAGAAGTCGTTTCCGTTTGTTTTGAAGAAGATCATGGACATCCCCCCCCCGAACATCCTGGAGGAGGGGGACGACGGTAAGCGTTCAATGCTGTCCCCCCCCCCCCCCCCATGCTCAGGTGCACGCGCGCGATCCATAATCGATAACCAGGTCTGGTGACTGCGTTCGGGTGAAAGATCCGCTGCGGTCGGTTCTGCGGGATCTGAACGCACGCGCCTTGTGTTGCACGGAGGCAAACACACACACACGGGTTCACTGATATGTAGTGTGTGTGTGTGTGTGTGTGTGTGTGTGGGGGGAGGCTGTTGTGTTTTTGGGTCCATGTGCAGAACAAGCACGAGGCTCGGTGACGCCCCCTGTCTGTTATTTCATCTCTCTGTCAAACTGCTTCTTTGTCTGTGACCCATCTTTGTTTACATATTTTCCCACAGTGTGTTAATTACATTTTCTTATGCATATATATCTGTATGTGTGTATATATGTGCACAGTGTACGAGCCGTGTGTTAAACTCCTCTTTTTGTTGCAGAAATCGAGAAGGAGAAGCTCTGCTCCTCTGAGGATGTGGAGGGAGGCGGGGCAGAGTCAGCCAGTGCTGGTGGAGGTTCTCGAGGAGGAGGTGGCGGAGGAGGAGGCGGAGGAGGAGGAGGCGTGTCAGCCTCCCTGACCCCGGCCATTTGGGATAAGACCATTCCCTATGATGGGGAGACCTTCCACCTGGAGTACATGGACCTGGACGAGTTCCTCCTGGAGAACGGCATCCCCGTCAGCCTGGAGAACGGCCTGCAGAAGACGCTGACCTCCGCGGAGGGCAAAGGCAAATCCATCGCCAAGGTTGCTGCTCCTGCTGCCACTGTTGTTGCTACTCCTCCTGCTCCTCCTGCTGCTGCTTCAGCCTCAGCATCCTCCCCATCCTCCCCCTCTGCCTCCAGCGCCACCTCCACTGTCACCTCAGAACCAGAAGAAACAAAGACGATCACCACTTTACAACCAGCTAAACTAGAGGAAGAGGAAGAGGAAGAGGAAGAAGAAGAAGAGGAGGAGGAGGAGGAGGATGAGGATGAGGAGGAAGAGGAAGAAGAAGAAGAGGAAGGACAAGAAGAGGAATCTCAGTGTGAGGAGGAGACAGCAGAAGTGAAGGAGAAGAAACCAGGTGAGTCATTTACATTAGTGGAGGTTAATATTAACAGGTGGATGGGATTCATTGCAGGTTTGTGTTTTTCACTTCCTCATTTATTTATTTCCCTCTCCCCCCCCTGCACCTGTAGAACGCAGCACGCCCTCCCCCATTGACCCAGATGCACTTGAGGTGGACATTAACTTCCAGCCAGATCCCACAGACCTGGTCCTGTCCAGTGTTCCGGGAGGAGAACTGTTCAACCCACGCAAACACAAGTTCTCGGACCAGGAGCTGAAGCCGCAGCCCATGATCAAGAAGGCCAAGAAAGTGTTTGTTCCTGACGAACGCAAGGTGTGTGTGCGTGTGTGTGTGTGTGTGTGCGTGTATTGATCTGATGCAATGACTAGATCAAAATACATAGTGGCTGCACAGTTTCTCCAGTATGCTTCACCTCTAATATCTCCCCCCCCCCCCCCAGGATGAGAAGTACTGGTCCAGGAGAAAGAAGAACAACCTGGCGGCGAAGCGCTCCCGTGACGCACGGCGGCTGAAGGAGAACCAGATCACGGTGCGCGCCTCCTTCCTGGAGCGGGAGAACGCGGCGCTGAGGCAGCAGGTGGCCGAGATGCGGAAGGACTGCGGCCGCTGCAAGAACACCCTGGCCCGGTACGAGGCGAAGTACGGCCCGCTGTAAACCCGTCCGATATAACCTGTGAGGTGTCAATGAGACAAAAGCAGAAGTCCCTTCCCCGCAAAATTCAACACAGACACAAATACCAAGGGAATCTCCAGTTGCACTTTTGTCTTTGCTGGCCACCAGTCACTGTGTTCTGTGCTCCAGTTGTTGTTGTTGATTTCAATCTGATGCTGGAGTTTTGGATGCACACTGGCAGGCAGTGAGGCATGATGGGAGCAGTGGTCACAGGACGGCCTGTGGAGAGCGCCTGGCTCCTTCACTCAGAGTGTGATTGTGGAAACTCCCGAAGGTCACACACACACGGAGGTCAAGGTCTGTCTCGAGACGGTTTCAGAGAAGTTGGGGAATAAGAAAAAGAGCAGGCTGGTACAAAAGAGTCACACGTTTGTTTTTGAAAAAAAACGACCGACACACACTTCCATTTTCCTCACTGCACAGCAGCTCTTCCTAGAGGACCAAAGCATGAGTAACGTCAGCTAGAAGTCGTGTATTTAGAAAAGTCAGCTAGAAGTTGTGTATTTAGAAAAGGGGCACGCGTTTCCTTGTGTTGCACTTACGTTTGTGTCTGTACTTCCTTTAAAATGCTCCAGCTGAGGCTCAGAGGAAGGATGTTTTACGACCGGGGACGAGAGGGACACACGGAAACATGAGTTCAGGAGCAGAGAGCCTGAAGAGAGAGAGGGAGACGAGTCAAAGAGCTCAGGTCAGCAGAGGAGGAGAGAAGGAGGAGATAGTGGCAAGATTCAGTCACAGTTAATTCCCTCTTGTAATCCACATCTGCACACACACACACACACACAAATGCCGTTTAAGAAAGAAGTTTGTATATATGTTCATCTACCAGCACCACATACAAACGTGTGTAATCCATTTTTGCACCTTTTCCTAAACAGAAGGTGTGTAAAGGTTTCTCGTGGTGGCAGGTATCTGACCTTGTTTACCACAGTGGGACACTTGGTAGCTTATAAGGCGAAAAAAAACAAATAAACATGCATGACCTTCAGTTTAAAGCTGCTGTTTCCTTTTCTACTAACCTCAGATCAGCTTCCAGAGCCTCACTCTATATTTTACTAAAGAAGACAGATGTGGGGCGACGGTGGTTTTACAAGGGGAGCGATGGAGAGGTGGGGTTTTAGTTGCGGTAGTTTCCCGTTTTGCGCACAAAGGGCGAACGTTCGATGGTCTCCGGGGCCCTCGCCGCCGGAGGGGTACGTTCATATATAGGGATGTTTATTATACTGCACACTGCAAGTAGAGGGCGCTAGAGCCACTGCCTGTGACGGCTGGATGGATTTAAAAAACAAACATTTAGCCAGTTCCAAGGTGGACTGCTTCTAAATCTTGTAATTAAATGATTGTCTCACGGTCTTTATTTCCTCCGACAGGAAATCCAGACTGTGTCTTTATTAACCCAATACTATTCCTTATATCTGCCAAATAGTCAATGAGTGCTGTATTTATTCTGATGGTAATAATGCATCTGTTGATTGTGATGTACAACAATATGTCAGATTATTCCATTTCCTTTTGAGAGTCAATACTTTACATTGATGAAACCAATGACAAAGCAGGGATTTAAATGGGTAAACTGTGCTTTTTGGATATTTATTTTGAAAAACAGATTTATATATCGTTAAAAGGTTTTTACATACAGTGAGTGTCTGAACAGCAAAAGGACGAGACCCACTCTTATTTACCTCATCCAACACGTCTTTATTTAGAATGGGTCAAGGTGGAGCAGGGCTACCGGGAGGAGGACGCCGAAGCAGAGCGCACATACAAAGCAGCTCGGCTCCAATTTGGCAAAACCTCGAATCCCACTTCAAGGTTGTTTTTGGCCGAAGTGTCTGAGTTTGTGTTTGGATCAGCGAATACATCACAGACTGTTACGGGACTTTATATCTCAAGTGTCTTGGACTGATGCAGATGTTGTGGTCGGTCGGCTCGTGCTCGTAACCGCCATAATCTCGTGAAGGAAAAATAAAAATGGCAATAATACTCTGTTATGTAATGCTCGTTTAATTTCAGTGATGATGTATGTAGACGTTGCTATGATGTACTAAATAGAAATGCCCCTAAGTCCTTCGTGCTTCCAGTTTAGATCCTCTGTAGTCCAGGATCCTAATGCATGAAACCCAGTAAACTTGTGTTTTTTTTTTTATTCTTGACTATTACTATTACACCAAGTGTACTTACGTCTGTAAACCATCACTGAAAACTGGATATGTTTTAGGATGGTCGGGCTGATGGCCTGTTTGTACAGTTCTGTCAGGAATGAACATCTCAGCTCCGATGTCTTGTGTTTGCAGCGTGTGTCCCAGCGAGTGCAGCCAGCGCTCGGCCTCGAGGGGAACACGAGCTGGAATCAGCATCTTTTAATCACTGTGTGGATTGTTTTTCTCTAGACGTCGGATCGATCTATATCTAGATACACACTGGATCAGTTGGTGCTTCTGTGTCTTCGCGAAAGTTCCCGTGTTTCAGTTTCCAGACGGTGTAGAATTAACTGACGCGTGTCATTTATTTACAAACCGGACATCGACTGCGTTGTCCTGTTTCTACACCAGTGGAGTTGATGGGCGCAAAACTTGTTGTTGTAAAAAAAAAAAAAAAAGCAGATTGAAATGTTCTGCATCAGGCCGACTGAGGGGACTGGCCAATGGAGCCTTTTTAGAAGGCAATAACTCCAGATCTTTTATGGTACAGCATTCAGTGTGTAGCAATTTTACTGATGCAAAGTTCCTCATGAAACGGGCTTGTAATTGCTGCTCATTAGGGTTCAGTGGGTCGCAGGTTCAGCTGCACACATGCCAGCGATAACTGGGAATAACAAGAGCAGTGGCTTAGACCTGCAGATGTAGACGTGTCTCCACCTTCAGTCACACTCCACCATTTTAACCATCAGAAAAAAGGCGTGGAAGCGTTATTTAATCAGTCCAGAGTGATGATAAATAATGTCTTTCTATAAAAATCTGAATAAAAAACAAAAAAAACGTGTATAAAAACTGTCAAAAGTCAGAGTGCTGTTCTTTTCTTTGGCTCTAGGTGGCGCTAGCACTGGCACGTCTTCAGGCTCAGGTCTGAAACTGTTGGAATTGGCTTCAGTGACACTATTCTCCTATACTTGTTATTCAAAGTAGCTACAATGGAAAAACGAACGAAAAATATTTAAACGTCTGTATTGAAAACGTTTTTTTAAAGTTTTGTTATGTGATGTTTTGCTTTATTTTTCTCTTTTTTATATAAACGTGTTTTTGTTGTGTGTTTTTGTATCGTCCTAACCTGTGTAGGATACATGCAGCTGCAGTGCCGTGTCCTAACCGTGTCTTCTTTCATGTATGTGAAATAAACTGGGATTTAATGACATTTGGGCTCCGGGTCTTCATGTGAAGTCGTGACTGAACTGGGATGTGAACACGGAGCCGAGAGACAAAGAAACAATGGATCGCAAGAAGCCGAGCAACTTCCTCATCCTCGTTGTACACAACACACCGAGTGCACGTGTACACACACACACACACACACACACAGACACACACACAATGTGATTTTGTTTTTGTTGTTCCTCACTGTCCCTTTGTTGTCCTGCTGCACATCAGTATTCCACAGGAGTAGGAGATGTTGCATAATGATCACATCAACACACACGGGAGCAGCATTGCGTAACAGCAGCAGCCTCAAAGAGCAGCGGGATGGGTGTGTGTGTGTGTGTGTGTGTGTGTGTGTGTGTGTGTGTGTGTGTGTGTGTGTGTGTGTGTGTGTGTGTGTGTGTGTGTGTGTGTGTGTGTGTGTGTGTGTGTGTGTGGGGAGGATGGAGAGAGGGAAGCAAGGGAGGGGCTCTGGGAACCAGGACGGGGGGACAAGGAGAAGAAAGGATCGGGTGGATTGAATGATGAAGGAGATGGGAGAGAAAAGGATGCTGACGAGAGTGAGGGAAGAGCCGGGTTGAAGGAGAATGGGAAGGATGAGGGGTGGGGGGGGGGGCAAAGAAGATGGTAAGGGGATGGACAGAGAAAGATGGAGAAGAGGGATGCAGCTGTAGACATGTGAGGAGGAGGAGGAGGAGGAGGGGTGGATGCAGCGAGTGGGCGATGGAGATGTAGAAGACGAACCAAGGAGGAGACCAGCCTCGCATGTTAATGTCACACCACTCCATGTTACTATAAGAAGCACAGCCCTGCCTCACACACACAGACAGACAGACACACACACACACACACACACAGACAGACGGACGGAGAGACAGAGACAGACAGACAGACGAAGAGACAGAGACAGACAGACAGACAGACAGACGAAGAGACAGAGACAGACAGACAGACAGACGAAGAGACAGAAGACAGACAGACAGACAGACAGACGGAGAGACAGAGAGACAGACAGACAGAGAGAGACAGAGACAGACAGACAGACAGACGAAGAGACAGAGAGACAGACAGAGACAGAGACAGACAGACAGACAGAGACAGACAGAGACAGACAGACAGACAGACAGAAGACAGACAGAGACAGACAGACAGGGCAGACAGGAGCAGACAGACAGACAGACAGACAGAGACAGACAGACAGACAGAGAGACGACAGACAGACAGAGAGACAGACAGACAGACAGACAGACAGACAGAGAGACAGAGACAAGACAGACAGACAGACAGACAGACGGACAGACAGACAGACAGACAGAGAGACACACACACAGACAGACAGACAGACGGAGGGACAGACAGACAGACAGAGAGACAGAGACAGAGACAGACAGACAGACGGACAGACGGACAGAGACAGAGACAGACAGACAGACAGGAGGGAGAGACAGAGACAGACAGAGAGACAGAGGGCTGGATGATGAAATATAGAGTAATATCTGCCGGGATGGGTCCAGCTGAGCAATCTGGCTCCTCACCATTTGAGAATTTCATCTTTGCTTTGAATTATTGATCAAAACATCACTTGAATTTATTTACTGCGAGAGGACACGCTGCTCCGGCATTTTCCATCTGAGGCTTTTCATAGGAACATGGGGGGGGGGGCTGCTATTTCAAAATCTTTGATCTGCAACATGGTCAACATAATTGAGAGTGACGCACGTATAGGCAGGAAGAGGAGGGGGGGGGGGGGGAGATTTTATCTGAGACAAAGCCGAAGATTCACTCCATCAAATAACGGCGGCTCATGCAGCCCAGAAACAATGAGGACGACACAATTAGCTTATTTTCCATGCTTATTTTCGCCAATCTGTTTTTATTACAAACTTAAAAAAGAATCTGATACAATAAGAAAAACTGCAATAGTCACTCCCCCCATTCCTGAGGGGGCAGCACAGAAAACAGGTCATTGCATTTCAGTAGTGAAAGATTCATTACACATCTACAGCGTGTACAGATCTGATACAAAATAGGAAAAATAATAAAATACAGGCAGGAAAGAAAAGCAATATATTTATACATCTTCTGAACTTTTAATTATATCCATTTATTCTTAAATGTTAAATCTTACATAGAAAATAAACTTCTTTTATGACAATGAAATTCTCCAAAGTGCAAAATAAAACGCACACATCGATATAAGCAAAAAGGACATCAGAATACAAAATTCTTGTTTCCCCACTTCGTTAATGATCAACCCTGATTGGAGAACAGCCCGAGTTTCCAGTAGAAGAGAACAGTTGATTTGTGGCGAGTGAGAAATGAAATCTTATCTCTTCTCAAACCAGCTTCTCTCACCTCAAGAGCCAGATCGGAGGGAATTTAGTGACAAGACCCCGAATAATCTGACACGTGTCGGGAAGAGAGGGGACATTTCTGACCCCCGCCCCCCCCACAAGACTTTTAAAACACACAATGAGAGAAGCAGTTTACGCTGTTTGTTTTACGCAGGCCTTTCTCAACCAGGGTTGACTTAGATCAGAATCTCATTCCGAGCACATTCATTTCCACCGTTGTTCCAAACCTGACGTTAACACTGCCTTCCTATTGAAGAGATATACACATATTGATTATATTCTTTCCCCAGGGTGCAGAGAGAGGTAGAAACCCCTTGAATCTTTCAGGGTAATTTTAACTTATGGCGTTACATTGCACTAGAGAAGGGTGAGCATCTGTGTAAGCAAAGACAGTCTGGGATATGGCTATAGTATCAGGACCAGAGGACCAGGCTGGGGGGGGGGGGGGGGGAACAAAAACAGATGAGATAAAGTAAAGTTTGTTGGGAAATTAAATATGAAGGCAACGAGTAAATGAATGTGAGTAACGCTTTAAAAAAAAGAGAAATCCAGGGAGGAAGTGGGGGGGGAAATCACTGTCAGCTTTTAACAACATGAAATGAAATTAATTCACATGACGAGGAGGAGGGGGGGGGGGGGGGGGGGGGGGGGGGGGGGGGATATTGTGAATCAAATGAATTTGAAATGTAAAGATTTTTGGTTTAAATGAACTGCCTGTGGGGATATTGTCGCCATCTTTTCCTACACAAACCCACTGTAAACATTCGTGCCTTTAAACTCCAAACCCAACTTGAAGAATGAATACATTTACCCGTCTTTATTAGACAAATGCTTACATGATACAATAAACATTCAATACTTTATTCTGTACATCTTTATTTTTTTTTTTCCTCAGTTTGCATATATTCTCGTTATTTTCTGAAAAAATAACCTCGGCATGTAAGAAACTAAACAAAGAATCTCAACATAAGAACTTTTTGTATATACACATATTCCTGGACTGCAGTCATCTCTTACTCATACAAATGCAAGTGATAATTTGCAAAAATGAACAAAAATATAGAAATATTGGAAATAAATTACAAAACAAAAAAGTTAGAAATTCTTCTTTCCCTCACAGCCACATTTACAGAGACTCCCTACATATATATATATCCCCTTAAAAAAAGAAAAGAAATATTCCATGCATATGACAAGCTGTGACATCGCAATACCAGTGTGAGCACAAGTCAAGGGTCCTGGGTCATTTAAAAAAAACATTTATGGGTACAAGGAAAACACTTAAATCAACGGACAGGACTGACAGCATCTCCACACCGGCGTGATGCATTTAAATACAAATCTAGTTCGTGTTTGAATCTCTAAAGCGTTTCACGACCGCTGGATCCAAAGTGTCTTAACCAAACAAGAGGGCAAAGGAATGGTTTTGGTGCTCACGTCTGTAGGAGACACAGAGCATCAGAAGCCCAATAATAAAGTGCTGGACAGCTCAAATGGACATGTGGGAGGGAGGGAGGGGGGGGGGGGGGGGGGTGTGTTACCCTTCCAGTAAGAACACGGACCCGACTGATTCACAGACGTTTAGAAACAACAGACTTCCAGTGATCTGAGGAGCCATCCGATAAAGCAACGAAAGCCACACGTCAATAAAGAACATTCATCTTTGCATCTTTGTTCACTTCACCACAACTGGAAAGAGAAAGACAAAAGAAAACGAGACGGAGCAACCCGAGCTGTAGGATTCTGCTTTTTCTTTGTAGCAGCCGGAGAAGCAGAGATCACTGAAGAATTTCAAGAGGAGGGAGAGAATAGTGTGAGCCTTTGGCTTCAATACCATTTAAGCTCACCATAAACGTGCTCTGGGTTCTAAAGTGCCGCTCTCTAAGCCAATACACCGCGCACGCCGCCGAGGCAACAGAACCCCGGAGCCGCTTCTCGCCCTCTCATTTCCTCCCGTCTTCCCTCGCTCTCCTCATGCAGAGGAAAACCTCTCCTTCATAGTCAAAGTCATGCTAAGCCATTTATCACAATCCCCACTGCTGAGCTGCTGCTGCATCCCCCCCCCCCCCCCCTCCCCACCACCTCCCTGCCTGTTCACCTTCACACATTGCTGACTGGAATAGTGTGAACAGTTTCTAAACGTTTGTGTACATGCACGTCCATTTGAATATGTATGAGACCATAACTCGCATCCCTGTCTGTATAACTGAGGTATCAGCACGTAGTTTGCCTTTCACATTCACCAACATTTCCCCCGACAGGTACAATACATTCCACTTCATTACTCCCCCTGACATACCAATGCTCCCTCCTCTGCGCTCACTTCATTTGAACCCTTGCCATGTACACACTCCAGCTGACGATAAACTGCTTCCAGAACACACCCGCTTACAACAGCTCAAAATATGCCTCTGCACGAGTGCGTTTCAAGGGTAATGGCCCCACCGCACAATCAGTGAGTCTCCTGATCACGCTAAGCCACAACAAAACAGAGCTGCACGCACAGAGACAGCAGAGCCCCTCTTTCCCTGTATTTGAGGCAAGTAGGGCAGAGCAGATTGCAGAGCAAAGTGCTGAGCTTTCCACAGCCGTCGTTCCCTGCAGGACTTGGCCAGGTCCTTTTCCACAGCATGACAGTGCAGTGCAAAATGGCGCTATACTAAAGCCGGGTCCATTAGACTACAAGTCAAGAAGAAAGAAAAGAAAAGAAAGTCTCTCGCCTTAGAATTCAATGCAAAACAATAAACGTAAGAGATTGGCAAGGACTCAAAGTAGAAAGGAACTCACTCCCACCCCCCACATCAAAGCCAACACACGGGACGTGACGAGCAACAGCGATGGTCACAGGGGCGGGGGGGGGGGGGGGTGGGGGGGTTAGAGGTCGTGGACGAACAAAAACAATAAACCACATGAAATATTCAGTAAATGAAATGAAAACTTTAAATCTTTGTAGTAAAACTAATTCTTAATTTGTATCAGCATTAGAACAATTTCTTAGAAAAACTGAAAATATCAGGAGCGTCACCGTCCTAACGCCCAACAACTCGTTACAAATGAAGGCTTTAGTTGGCCAGCACCACAGGCTGGAAAGACTGGCTGGGATATTGCAGGTTGTAGCCTCCTAAACCCTCCACAAATGGCGGCTTCTCTATGTAAGAGATTCCCCCGTTGCTGCTGATGATGCCCACGCTCTGGGGAGGAGGAGGGCTCGAGAAGGGATCAAAGGACGGATGGGTGTTGACAGTGTGGGGCGGCTGGAAAGGGCTGGTGTGAGGCTGCATGGGCTGGGAGTCGGCATCGAAGTAAAGGGGGCCCGGGGAACCTGGGTAGACAAATTCTTTGGCGTTGGGAGAGAGCTGGCTGGGGATTGGACCGCCGAGGGAGTGCAAGGAGAGAGACAGCGGCTTGTGCTTGAGCAGCTCTGGTGGCGAGATGGTGGTAGGAGAGCGGGAGAGCATTCTCTGGACAGGTGGTAGGACAACTCCAGAGCTGGCCGGCGACCCGGTCCCGGTGCACTTCTTCATCTTGGTCGAACCGAATTTAGTGGCGGCAAAGCTGGCGGTGGTGAAGGTGATGGGTTGAGGGCGGGCAGCGGGCAGAGCGGAGGGCGGCTGCTGAGCGGCGAGGTAGGGCAGCCCGCCGCTGGGAGGGGAGGGGGTAGAGGTGTTGGAGGAGTGGGCAGCAGGGTCGGTGGGTGTGCTGGAGCTGGGGTAGCTGAAGAGCCCGGGGCAGGACTGGGCAGACAGAGGTGTGGGAGAGCTGGAGTGCGATGGCATCAGGGCAGGAGACGCCTGACTTCCAATTGGCACAAACACCTGAGCATCTGGGTTGAAGCCCAGATTCTTGGCCTCCTCTGTCTCTGCTTCCCCCTCTCTGATCACCCCCTCGGCCCTCTCACCATCACAGCCGAGGCCTGGAGGATCCTCCAGGTAGAGCACCTTCACTGCCCCCTTCTCTCCGATCTGGTAGGACACCTCATAAGGGTCAATCCACACGCTGAGCTGTGCAGGAACATTTGCACGCACTTCCTCTGTGTCCAGTCCACTTCTCTTGGCGGCCAACTCCACCACGGGGTCCCTCTGCGCTCCCAGGTGAATGCAGCGGAAGGCAGAACCCCGAAGAGGGGCTTCTGGGTACCAGTGTCCCTCAAAACGAGACACCAGTATCCTCTCCAGCTCCTCGCCAAACAGGTCAGCTCGACGCCGAGGCAGCTTGTTGTACAGGTAGGACACGATGAAGTTGAGGGCGACCTTCACTTCTAGATGCATGGCTGCACCGTTGTAGCGCCGTCTTGGGAGCAAAGTGTTTCAATATGGTGGTGCTGACGGTGAAGAGATGAAACTATAACAGAAGTTTTCCTCTGGCTTAGTGTAAAATGTATGATTCTGTTGGTGTCACCATGGAAAAGGCACCTTGAAGGAGAGGGCGGCAGGTGGCAGGCTGTGAAGAAGAAAACAGAAGTCATTTAACTTGGCAGGGACCTGAGGAATGTTGTTCTTATGTCATTGTTATTTAGCTGCAGACTGTTGATCACACAAAGCTTCAGTTGAACAGCGGCTGGAAAGTGCCATCGCAATAAATAGACTTTCAGTGATTCTCATTATTTTGGACATTACTGTAATTTTAGTTTTGTCTTTGCGGCATACTATGGTTTGCAGCACTTAAACCAATGAAAGTATTAAAACATGTCAAAATCAATAAAAAACATGTACAAGATGGTGGTGGAGCAGTTAAGTATCCATCTATCTATCTAAGTAAATATACCAAGCGAACACGGGCTACATCCACACTACTACAGAGTTTCAGAGCCGCTAAAACAGAGGTTTGGAAATGCTGCTGGTCCCGTTCTAGTTTGAAATCCCTGGGGTTGTGTTTCAGTCTGGACGGGCAGAAATGGAGATGTTCAGAAACGATGACATTGACACCAACAACCACTCGCTGATTCGTCAGGCTCCCATCACATGACCCCCCACTCGGCATTAGCCTCGTCTACCAGTGTAGACACAACATGGATCAACAATTACAAGCGTTGCTGACCTTTGTTGTCTTTGATAAACGGCTTTTGTGCAGTTCGATTCTGTATTTTACAAGGATACAACTGTTTCCATGAATGGGAGATTAGCTATTACTCGAGCAATCTAATAAACAAATGAAAGGCTGGTAGTAGAATGAAGCCTTAATTGTTTATTTTGGCACGCTTCTGCTTCCGTACATCTTGAGCCCAGTAGTACACATCTGCAAATATGAGACCAGTGGAAATGTCACTGTTCAGCAGGATGTGGAACAAGCCCCGTCTGCACTGACCTGTGGGGCAAACATTGATTCAAAACATAAACCTGACATTTGTCCAATTTATTGTGAAATGATTTTTAAAGCCATTAAAATAGATTCACAGCGTTCGGGCCAAGCCCAATATAATGTCTTTATAAGGAGCAATATTTCTAACAATACGATATAGGCATGGGTACTACGAGTTACGTAGAAGGGAAAGTATTGTACTTAAGTGAATATATATGTTAGAGGTGCACAGACTTATTTACTTATCCTCTATTTTTAGTGAGCAACACACAGCAATTACAAATGTTTTATATTGGTTGGCTCTCACAACAGCAGGATGCACTGATTGATGTAACAGATGCTGTGTTGTGGGCTTCATAAATCCTTTATAATCTGAAACCGATCTCACAGAGAGTGTTCTGCTTAACGCTGGAACACAGTCACAGGGGCCATGCATCAGCGCGCAGAGTCATGCTGAATAGAGAGACTATATGCAAGAGGAAAACAACAACAACAACACAAGACTCCCTGAGGAAGAAGTATAAAATGGCAGGACAGTTAATCGACTCCACAGAACACCATGTCCCACCATGCAGTGCGCACGATCATCCCCTCCCCCTACGCACACACACACAAACAATTCACTCACATTCCCTGCCAGATGGGGATTCAGTAGCTAAGATTAGAAAGACGCCTCTGATTAAAAGACAATTGTAATGTTATTACAGATAAAGCTGCGGCAGCTGGACGCAGGGCCGAGGGAGCGACAGCCCAAGACGAGCTTTACATTTTTCCTTTTGCATGAAAAAGGTGACATTGAGGGATAAGATGGGGGTTGGTTATGGGCTATAAATAGGAGCCCATTTTGCATCATCTGTGGTGCAAAATCCTCCCTGAGCCACCTGAGTAAAAGTGACTGACGAAAAGGATCCTCGACCACAGGAGCATCCCCTGGCTCATCACCTGCAACAGCCATCACAACTAGAGACCATGGGTGCACACCAGAGCTAAGCTACCTACAGCTTCTACTGCGTTCTGCTCCTCTCATTACAAAAAAGGCAACATACACAAGCTCCAATGTCATTCAATGACATTAGAGGGAGAACTCAGTGACTATGTGCAGATGTATTGCTTCGGGGGAGCGATTCCTTGATCTAAATCACAAACCCCTGCTTGGAATTTCATTAAAAAAGCAGAAATCTGCCACGTCTCCCCGTGTTTGCATGTGCATCCTTCACCTGCATGATAAGTTGCACGTGCATGTTTTGTTTAAACACAACAAAAGCAACAGCAGGATGCACATTGCTGCTTTTGTTTACATGGACTCATTATGAGGGCAGGGAATGTGGCTGTGTGCTGCAAAGCATCCACAAGTCAGGTTTGAACTGTTACAGCAGCAGGGCCACTGGGATCCCACAAGAAACACAGGACTCAATACAGAGATGGCAGCAGAATCCCAGTTAGAAATATTATAATTGTCTGAGCAACAGAAAGAGGCCCGACCATAATGCAATAACCTCAGTGGAGGAGAATGGGGGATTTGTTGATTCCTGAATCCAGATAGTCACACACTGAATTAGGAATATGTTGCATATCCACCTGCTGGGTGATTAAACTACAATGCATTGAAAAGGAAGGGAACTAAAAGCCGGTTTGCAGGAATTAAAAGCAGATACATCCTCCAGGTTTGTGCTGACGAGGCTGTGGCTCTCCGGGCAGCAGGGGGTCTACCTGGGAATCACTGCCATACGTCAGTGGGGCAGGAGGGGCAGGGGCTGACATGCAGGTGGAGGATCACCGTCGACTTTAAATTAAATGATTAGGGTAATTGAGCGAAGAGGAGAAGGAGAAGGAGAGCAGGAGGAGAGGAGGAGGAGGAGAGGAGGAGTAGGGGAGTCCATTGCTCAGCATAAACAACACGATCACAGCGCATTTTAACGGGCGAGCAAAGAGGAACCACCGGCACACAGGACCGAGGGGTTGTCACCTGACAGGCCGGTGATGGAGCTGATAAACCCGGGTTGACCGTTCGCCACTCACCTCCTCTCACAGCCCCGGCTCCTGCGTGCTCTCGGATAAATCCCCCCCCCGTGTGCGGTGTCAGGCTCCCCGGAGGACGTGTCTCCTCGGAGCTGCGCCTCTCCACGGTGGTTGTGCGTGTGTTTAAAATGGCAGCTCCAGCTTTAATCTGCAGGGTTTTGTTTCCAGGAGCGTCAGGGAGACAGTCAGCGTGGAGGCTGCACAGAAACTTTACTGTTTGACAACCCGGCGTATTTATACACTCGCCCACACCCCCGTGACGCCGGGCACTACTTTCGTCACCTTGTGTGTGTGTGTGTGTGTGTGTGTGTGTGTGTGTGGCTTTATTTACAGTTATGTATGATATAATAAATCATAACATGTGCTGCTATGTTATTATCTTCTGCATCACTTATTTTATCCATCAAAAAACTAATTAAGAACAATTAAAAAAACAATTAAAAAAAACAATTAAAAAAAAAACTAAATAAAAACAAACAAACAATAAAACATATAACTCCTACATTCATCTTCTTTCTAGAAACTTAAATAAAATAAAAAAAACACACGCACGCGGATGTTTTCGTCCCGGATGTTCAATACCTGGCAGGCTCTAGTTTCTTTGGCGGAGGGACATTTGTAGTTTCTGACGGTGCCGAACACTTTGCTAAAAATATAAGCGGTGATAGCAACAGAGTTTCTATTGGCTGAGCCGGGGGAGGACCCGCACAGCAGCGTCCGCTCAGCCAATCACAGCAGCCGCACACACCCCAGAGGCTTGTGGGTAATGGTGTCCTTATCGCTTTAACCCTTTGTTGTGTATCAAAATACACAACATACACAACATGGGAAAAAAAGTTTTTATTTTTTATATCTTTGCAGTGAATGAATTTCATCATTCAGAATTAAGGTATTCCCCAATTAACTTGTTTTTGATCATCACAAATCCTTACTTACATTTTTCCTTCTTACTTTATAAACAAACAAAATGACCCATACAGTTTGTATTCACACGGAACGCCTGCCATACATTTCACACAACTGCTTTTGCACATTTGATGCATGTAAGTCTTATTTTAAAATCCATTACTAGTGAAAAAGTGAAATATGTACAATACTAACTAGCTGTTAGCTAGCTAGCTTCTTTTCTGGCTAGCTAACCATAGCTAGATCAACAAAATAAAAGTCGAAATAGAACAGTATATACTTAACAGACTGATTGATATGCATTTGAAAATATGCTTTTGATTTTCTTTATCCAGAGTGTTTGTATGGTTGGTTGAAATTGTCCTAAAGATGCTGTAGAAGAACAGGATGAGGAAGATGAGGCAGTTCTTGGTCTTGATTCTGAGTCGGAAATCTCTGGTGCTGATAACTTGAACTTCCTTCTCCTAAATGAAGAAGGAAGAATAATCTCGAAAAAATAATATATCAAATAAACACCCAGCCATGGTTGAAATAACACATGAAATGTACACAGGTCATTTTGTGCCCATGTTGTGCATTAGAAGGGGTTTGCATAGCTTGTGTATCAAAGGGTTAATGGCCTCTAAGTGTGGTGTGTGTGTGTGTGAAATTGATATTATTATTAAGAATCACAACACATAAACATACATGTTATTATTGGGAATATTCAATCACTTTAAATCTACACTTGCTGTCAAGTTATTGACTCTGGAGCTATTTCAATCAATCAATCAATCAAATTTAAGTCAGAAAATGTCTGATAGAGATGAAGGGAGCAGCAATAACGAATGAATGAGGAGTTATTGTCAGTAATGCCAGAATTTATGAGTTGACATGTTGTATATCAAGCAGTCTTGTTGTTGTCATAGTCCACGATCAGATTAAAAAGTTAATAATTATGGATGTAAGACATGGTAAAAAAAACATGTATGTATTAAAAGACAAAGTAAATAAAAAAACATGTATTTAAGATAATAAAACGAGGTAAAAAAATTAAACTTTTATTTATTATAATAAAAACGAGATATAAAAATATCCGTGATGAAGATAACGGGCTCCTTCGCTCCGTGACGTCACAGTTGGGCGACACTCTCTCTGTCAGTGAACAAAATGGCGTCTTACTGTTTGACTGTCACTAGGCTGCGGGTAAGAAAACGTTACTTCTCCTTTCGCAGAGAGTTGAGTTGTGTAGTTGCGGAGAACACGCGCGACCACGTGTATCTGCGGTCGCGTGGCGCGGACACACACACTGTCACGCGGGACCCGGGCCCGGTAACCGTGGAGCAGAGTTAACCGACGAGCCGCCGGGTCACCGTGTCCCCGCTTGACTCCGGTGCAGCTGGTTCGAAGCCAGAGTCCCACCTGACGAAGACCCGGGTTAAATCAGCGTTACTGATACTAACCCGGGTTAGTTCAGTCCGTGTTAGTGACCTCCTCATTGAGATGAGCACCGCTCGGCGGGCTGGTGTTTACAAGGTGATCACAAGGTTATAGAGTTGTGTTCGTCACACCTCACAGCTGCCAGGTATTTAACTAGAAGTAAAATGAAATAAAATATTGTAAACGACGATTACAAACCCTTTTTAATATATATATATATATATCAACATTGTAATTATAACAACAAATGTAAAATAAAAATGAGGAGATGGAGGGTTTTATTCGAGCAGCATAAACAGGTCCATTAGTTTCAGGGTATTTTATGTGTTAAAGACATTATACAAATACTTTTAGTTCATTCTACCATCTGCAGATATGATTTTTAAATAACTGCATCTATGTATAAAATGCTCACCGAACAGAATTGCATCGTTATCCTTACTCCAGCTTCACACTCACAGGGTTTATCTCAATATCTTGAATCTGAATTGAAGCCAACTCGGAAAATATGACCAAACTTCTCACACTGGAAGAAAAACGTGTCCCACAGTCTCAATATCCCTCTAACAGAAAATACATGTACTTAAATCTTTAATGTAAGAAATGATTGTCTGGATAAATGTTATTAAAGATCTTAATTTGGCTTAATTACTTCTTTGGCTTCAGGGAGGACGGGATAGGATATATATTGTTTTATATACATGTTTTCTTTTCAGCTGATCAGTATTCTATATTGACTCCTTCTATACAGTCTGTCAAACCAACGATGCACACATCCTCTAATGGGTTTATTTGTTATTATCAAGTTAGTCATTATTGTTTTCTCCTAAAACTATTGGAGTTGCAGAATTGAAGTCAATAAGACCATCACTTGTGTCCAGTTTCTGGATCTGAGTTATCTGAAGGAAAAGCCATAGTCTCAGTCCTCTGTCTCACTTTTTGGTTAAATTATAAAGTAGAGTTTGGATGTTAAGCTCAACTTATATTATCATATGTCATATTTGGGTCAATATGTGCTTGGACTTGACATTATAACCAAACTACACCTTCAGACGGGCTCAAGTTGAAACAAAGAGCTTTGCAGTCATGGCAACGGAAGGCAACACGAGCACGGGTTGGAAAAGAGACGATAGGAATAACATTTGTCAAAATGGAAAATGCAGTAAAAAGGCAACAGATAATTTATAAAGACATGAATACAATTAAATAATAATATGCATTAGCACAATTATAATACAGACGTAAGCTGATTCAAAAGCAAGATCGATAAGCTAGCACTTTAAAGTCAGATTTAGATTGATGTGTTGTAATGGTTCTAATACGGGCGTACAGACAGTATTTGTGTTTCTCTCGTGCTCATACATTATTAACAGTGTAGGAGACGGACTGCCGGGCTGTCAGTAACGCTCCAGTGGATCAGACTAACTCCTGCAACATGAGCTGTGTAAACCTTCACCCAGTTTCACACTGACTAAAGGACGATGTTAAGCAACTGGACAGAGCTGCTTGCTTTAAAGACTTACTTCCTTCTGCACATAACCTCACCCACTGGCATCACAGGTTCTATCCAGGCATTACAAGGCTCAGACAAAATAAAGAAACTATCAAATATTATGTCCAGTAATGAGTCTCTGACATAATTCTGATGTAATATTTGTATATTATTATTGATTCTACACTGCACAATGCACAATGGGCAGATCGTTTGAACAGTATTGTCTCCACTGCCTGTGTTTGCTGAAGCACATTGTCTGTTATTTACATAGCAAGGTCATTTGTAAGAGTTCTAATAATTTAACAGAGTCCAGTGGAGCGTTTTTGGCAACTGGCATAGTTCGGAGAACAGCTAGTGAAATAGTTTGTTTGTGGGAAATACTAATCTTGCAGAAATCCAGCCACTGTGCCACAATGGTGGATTCTTCTGTAGTCTTTCTGTTGGTTCCTGTGCAAGATTAGGTTTTAACTTACCTCAGCTGCTTTGGTCACTGGCTATGTGTTCTCATTGTTTCATAGTTTAATTGCCTCTCTTTCCGCTCCATAGTAATTTTGTATGTGTTGGTCCTAAACTCTACAATAAAACTTAGTTCATGGTGTTAATTGTCTGAATTGTATTATTTCTCCCCCTGGTCTAGCTGGCCCCCGGAACTGGTGCGAGACGGTTCCATGTCTCCGCAGCCTTCAGCGCCAGGGCCAAGGTGGCCATGAGCCGCTTTGAGCCCGGCTCCTGCATTAACTATGAGAAGATGCACGAGAACATCAACACTGTGCGCAGGAGGTCAGCAGCAGTCGCCCTTTTCCAAAGTTCACATGCACATACACATGGAGGAATGGATGGTGTCAGTGACAGCTGCACAGTTAATCTCTGACTTGTCACAGCCAGCAGGGTCCAGCAGCTAACTTTGGATGACCTGTTGTTCCCCTTTTCACAACGTGCTGTAATCCAGGAATAGGAAAGGCCTTTTTGTCTTACTCACTATTAAAGGAATAGTCAGCCCCCATATGTTTCCTGTGTTGATGAGTCATAGTTCCTGGTGTTCAGGGTTTTCATTGATTCTTTGCAACTGGTCAGAAATAGTATGTTGAAGAGCTTATGGGTTAAAATGACACGTTTCATGCATGAGAGTGAGATCTCAGAAGGTAGTTCACTGAAACATTATTCCAGTCCTGTGTCAGTTTGCATTTCTCATTAAACACAAACAGTATCAACAGAAAACATTCTTTATCTGATTCTACAAACCCAACACAATATTAACATCGTTCCACCAATCCACCCCAACAGGCTCGGCAGGCCTCTCACTCTGTCGGAGAAGATCGTGTATGGTCACCTGGATGATCCCGTGGGGCAGGAGATTGGCCGTGGACGCACATACCTGCGCCTGCGTCCGGGCCGCGTGGCCATGCAGGATGCGACGGCGCAGATGGCCATGCTTCAGTTCATCAGCAGCGGTCTGCCCAAGGTGGCCGTGCCCTCCACCATCCACTGTGATCACCTGATTGAAGCTCAGACCGGAGGGCCTGAGGACCTGCAGAGGGCTAAGGTAAGGAGTATCATATTGATTGTAAATATAATTGACAGAACAGTCAATTACAGTAATAAGAGAAATTTCTAGAAAGTTGCATGTTGCAGAATATTTGGAAAATCAGTATCCCATAATGTTTTATGAACAAATTGTCTGATTTAGCACATCCCCGAAGGTCTAGTTGAATAACAGGGTTTAGGATTGAGTTTATTCTTTTATATTTACATGAAAATACCTGCAACATAATTTATAACACCTCTCTAATAACTCGTAACACAGGAGGTCAACGAGGAGGTGTACAACTTCCTTGCAACTTCTGCAGCCAAGTATGGAGTCGGCTTCTGGAAACCAGGCTCAGGCATCATCCATCAGGTTGAGTAAACTGATTTATAACAACCCCATGAATGTTTTTTCTGACTTTTCTACAACCCTACGTCCCTTATTAAAATCCTGTAAGTGAAGTTGCACCATCACACACTGTCAGCAGTGAAACCACATGCACTTCCTTACCCAGATTATCTGTGGCAGAGAAGTTAATGTAACATCTTGTCGAGTGCTTATAGAAGCTAATGTTTAGAGTCACACGGGGGAAATGTGTGACTGACTGTGAAATATCCTCTCATCAGATCATCCTGGAGAACTATGCCTATCCTGGAGTGATGCTGATTGGCACCGACTCCCACACTCCCAACGGCGGTGGCCTGGGGGCCATCTGTATCGGAGTGGGTGGAGCTGATGCTGTGGATGTCATGGCTGGAATCCCCTGGGAGCTCAAGTGCCCCAATGTGAGTTCTTGGCATCATGTGATATCATGATATCATTTATTTGAATCTTTAGTGTAAGACTGTGTGCTTTTGTCCCTCAGGTGATCGGAGTGAAGCTCACGGGAACCCTCTCTGGCTGGACCTCTCCGAAGGACGTCATTCTGAAGGTGGCTGGAATCCTGACTGTGAAGGGCGGCACTGGAGCCATTGTGGAGTATCATGGTCCTGGAGTGGACTCTATCTCCTGCACTGGTAAAGACAAGATACATAACAAGACTTAAGCTGCTGGTGAGAGACCATATCTATGTTGAGACATGAAAATCAAAGAGAGGAAGAACAATGGCAGCGTAAACTACCATATCTTGCTTGAATAAATGATACATAATTTGGTTAAAATGCCGCTTTGACTTTCAGGAATGGCGACTATCTGTAACATGGGTGCTGAGATTGGAGCCACCACGTCTGTTTTTCCCTACAACCACCGCATGAGGACATACATGGAGAAAACCGGCCGTGGAGGTCAGTCACTTACTGTCAGTCTCTGTTTGCTTCGTCTTTATTCAATGTGTCTCAACTCCCACTTATTCTCCTTCTCCGTTCCCTCTCAGACATCGCCGCTGTGTCTGATCAGTTCCAGGATGACCTGGTCCCAGATAAGGGCTGTGAATACGACCAGGTCATTGAGATTAACCTGAGTGAGGTGAGTTAAAGCCCTGACAGATAGTTACAGATAAGTACTTATCTGTGTTCTTCTTTTTAAAGTTTTCTGAATTTAGAAAACAATATTTATAGCATATACAAATGAGAAGATAATCCTTGTGCCTTATCTTCCTCCTCTGACAGTTGAAGCCCCATATCAACGGACCATTCACCCCTGACCTGGCCCACCTTGTGTCTGAGATCGGGGCCATAGCTAAGAAGAGCGGCTGGCCCCTGGAGGTGAAAGTGGGTCAGTATCTGTGACACGGCCATATTTCATTACCATTGTAACATGTTTTCTGCTTTGTCTAATGGAATGTGATATTTCTACCTGTGTTGTTGAGCAGATAAGATCAGATCACGTTACAGCTCCTGCTTTCAGAGAGACCTACCAGAAGGAGTTGTGAACGCAGTATAATTCTGTTATTTAATAACAGACTTGCTTGTCTTTTGTCTTTTGTCTTCTCCTCATATTTTATTTTCAATTTGTGTTATTACAAATAGACGAGCTCTTCAAACTGGCTGCTGTAACTGAATATTCCTTCAGTTTCCTCTGGCTCCTGTTAATAACATTTGACTTGTCTCTTGCAGGTCTGATCGGCAGCTGCACCAACTCAAGCTACGAGGACATGGGCAGAGCGGCGTCTCTGGCCAAGCAGGCTCTGGATAAAGGTCTGAAGTGCAAGGCCCAGTTCACCGTCACACCCGGTTCTGAGCAGATCCGCGCCACCATTGAGAGAGATGGATACGTGAGTCCGGTTAATCTCAACAAAACAAACAGATTTTAGTATGTGACCCATCCTGTGTGTGAGATATGTAGGAAGTTATTTCAACATAATCATGTTGTTCCTCTTCTAGTCCAAGATCCTGAATGATGTCGGCGGAATCGTTCTGGCCAATGCTTGTGGACCCTGCATCGGACAGTGGGACAGGTACGCACCGTAATAATTAACCTCATTAGCAGCAAAGTCACGACTGTTACTTTCTCTGTTCTGAAACACTTTGCTCCAGGGCAGAATATTTGATAACTACCGTCCACACTGTTCAAATATTCCCCAGAAGATGATTTCATAAAACTTTGGTGACCTTTTTGTTTGGTAACACTTTTAGATCCGTATCTCCTCCCTCATTCGATGATCTTAAATAAAAGATATGTGCGACATGTTGTTTTCTTCAGGAAGGACGTGAAAAAAGGAGAGAAGAATACCATCGTCACTTCCTTCAACAGGAACTTCACAGCCAGGAATGATGCTAACCCGGCTACTCACGCTTTTGTCACCTCTCCTGAGGTAAGTAGGGCTTCACATCAAGCAAAGCACAAGCTCAGTTACACATAATTAGATAAATAAAGTAGCTCATACACACAGGATAGTGGATTCCTAACAAAGCCGTGACCTCAGCACACCCTCTGTCCTTCCTCGTACAAAACTAAACCCATTTCACTACTAATTGCTCTGTAATTCATTGTAGATTGTCACCGCGATGGCGCTCGCTGGAACCCTCGACTTCAACCCTGAGACCGACTACCTGACCAGCCCAACCGGAGAGAAATTCAAGCTGGAACCTCCGACTGGGGACGAGCTCCCATCCAGAGATTTCGACCCGGGACAGGACACCTACCAGCACCCTCCAGCTGAGGGCGGCTCAGTCCAGGTCATTCTTCTTTTACATTTGTTTTGTATTGACTCTCAGCAACCTTTGCATTTACACCTTGAAGAACGGATATGTCTCACTCCCTGATTTGGTTTCCAGGTGGACGTGAGCCCCTCCAGCAACCGCCTGCAGCTTCTGGAGCCCTTTGACAAGTGGCATGGAAAAGACATGGAGGACTTGAGGGTCCTCATCAAGGTGAGCAGGAAGTGGAGGGAACCAATCACAAACTCAATAACATTATTATTGTCAACAAATTATATAAAAACAAGCTCAACACTCGTACTCACATGTTCCTTCATTATAACGAACATGGGCATCCTCCTCCTCCTCCTCCTCCTCCTCCTCCTCCTCCTCCTCCTCCTCCTCCTCCTCCTCCTCCTCTTCGTCTTCTCCTCTGCTGCTGTAGGTGAAGGGAAAGTGCACCACTGACCACATCAGCGCCGCCGGCCCCTGGCTGAAATTCCGTGGTCATCTGGACAACATCTCTAACAATATGCTGATTGGCGCCGTCAACATTGATAACGATGCCGTCAACAAGATCAAGAACCAGCTGACAGGCGAGTTCGGAGGTGTTCCAGATGTGGCCCGTGACTACAAGGTGGGTTCCACTGGGGAACAGTTCCTTTTAAGTTTTGGATTTATATTCTCTGGGTGCTAAAATAGCAAACTGTGTTTGTGCTATTAAACTAAAAAAGCCTCTGGCCAAAGACTTGTTTGTATTTCTCAGACAACATAATACCAGTTTAGTACTTCTATTGGTTTCTGTCTTATGCTCTTTGAATTACCTTGTTGCCTTTATTTGTTCTCTCTGTTCTACTCTGTTCTCTCCTGACAGCAGTTTAACTTCTTCCGTGATCTTTGTTTAACTGAATAAACCAGGCCAATGGAGTGAACTGGGTGGTGGTTGGAGACGAGAACTACGGCGAAGGGTCCAGCAGAGAACATGCCGCCCTGGAGCCACGGCACCTGGGAGGACGCGCCATCATCGTCAAGAGCTTCGCCAGAATCCACGGTAAAACACGCAAACATGCATTTGTCTCAAGCTGCTCTGGCATCGCAGGAGTGGATTTTAACACGCTTGTGCTCAAAATGTTATTTGACTTCCTTTATGAATGGTAGAGGAAACACTGTTAATAGTTGTAATTTGTGTATTTAGTGTGGCATGTTTACAGGCTGCCAGAATAAATATATCTCCAGCCGTGTCTAAGAGATTCTCCGAGTTATAATTACAGTACATACTGTAAGTGCCAGTTTTTTGTATATAGGACGTTGGATGTAGGTTTATGGGTAAATAAATAGATGAGGCCTTGACTGTTCAGAATAGAGCTTTCAAAATCATTTGCTGTTCGGGGGGAAAAACGATTTACAACAATATGGATTTTGTGTAAATGAAACAGCTAATTCATCATGAGAAGTGCTGCTAATCAATGACCTGAAAGAGACACACCGCCTAATTCTCTTTGACCTTGTTTTTCTGTGCATCAAATATAATCCTGGCAGAACCCGTCTCTGGTTACGTGATAGAAAGAGTCAGTGTCTTGCTGTTATTCTTTATTTTCCTCTTCTCCCTCACAGAGACCAACCTGAAGAAGCAGGGTCTGCTTCCTCTGACTTTTGACGACCCCAACGACTACGATAAAATTCTCCCCAACGACAAGATTACGATCAATGGCCTGAAATCCTTATCCCCCGGCACGGTGAGCAATATTCTGCGCTAATGAAACATTGATCCAACGGACAGCTCAACCTCCCCCCAGCGTTATGTTAAAGAAAAACTGGATAAATGATTGACACCCGGTGTGTTTGCCTCTGGTGTCCCTCTCCAGACCGTGACAGCAGTGATCAAGCACGCCGATGGCAGCCAGGAGTCCATCTCGCTGAACCACACCTTCAATGAGACGCAGATCGAGTGGTTCAAAGCCGGCTCTGCCCTCAACAGGATGAAGGAGCTCCAGTAGTTGGTGGCGAGGACGACGGCGAAGGCGGGGCCTGTAGGGGCCAATGAGGGGCCTTGGTGTGGGTTAAGAAGGGGAGCAACATAGAGAGGCCGAGAGAGGGGCTGCGCAAAGAGCGAGAGACGGTTCGAACAGTAGATGTTAACCAGGCTGGATTTGGGGACAGCTGCAGTCACGCACACACACACAAACACACGCACACACACACAAACACACACACATATACAAAAGGTCGCTGTACAGATGAAAAGCGCACACACAAAGACATACACACAAGCACATACATGCACAGACAGATTACTGTGAAAGAAAGCGACAGGCAGACTTAAACGGAAGCTTAACACTGAATCATTCCTACGAGCAGCGACCATTTCATACACTGATCCACGGTGGTACTTTCATACTTTCATACTTTCATACTTCCATGACACGTGGGTGTCACTAATTTATTGTTGTTCCAAGTCCACCTCTGCAGAAACCTGCTTGTTGAAAGCTTAAACATAAATAATCATCTATTGTGTATAAACTCTTATTTGATGAGCGTATTGAGATTTATACAAACCTGATTCACGCAGATTTTTTATTTAAAAGGTTTTTGGGATCAGTGACAAACTAACTGCAAAATTCACCTCAAGTCCAGACTCCAATAAACCTTCAACACGTTTCCCTCCCAACAGCTCAATAAGCTGAGTTCTTCAACTCCCACGAATGTGCTTAAACAAGTGTTTCTCAGTCACTGTGGATTCGAGCCACACTGTTAAACTCACTTTTATTTACTGTAACGAACCCAACGACTGCTGGTTTAACAGGCTGTAATCAAGTTTGTGTTCCAGTAAAGCTGCACGGGCAAGATTTCCTGTAAACGCTGGTGTATAGACACGAGGAATCCTCTGTGCCAGTAGCAAGAAAAGCAGCGACTGTGTCACAAAATCCCCTCGTGTCCAGAGAAACCTCCGCACTTGTGTAGTAGATGTTTCTGGAGCGTCACGGATCAGTCGGTCCTCCAGCTCCGATGTTGTGCTGACATTACATTATGTCAGTTTGGTTTCTCTGTGTTAAAGTCCCAGTTTTTCATTTTGTCCTCACATCATCATTCAGTGTGAAATGGCCTTGTGTGTCTGTGGTGGGAGGAGACAGTCTGTCTGTGTCTGTCTGTGTCTGTCTGTGTCTGTCTGTGAGCTGAATGTGGTTTCAGGTTGAGGTTTGGTCCTCCGCAGCACGGGAAGGCCTGCGGTCCTCTTGCACAAACTAACGCACAATCTAGTGTTCAGTCGTCTGTCCACTGGCACTTTGTAGAGTTCGTGGTGTCGTTTTTAGACGTGCTTTGCTTTGCTCTGCGTCGTCTTCCTCTTCAGCGTACCTCTGCTGTGCGTGACTCCTCGGGGATGGCGTTCAGCTTGTGAAGCTCCTTATTCATGCACAAGTTTTCAGACAGTAGAAATATTTAGACTTATGATCATTCTCATATTTAAACCAGAGTCTTGCCATGATGCATACGTAGTGTGCACCACTGAAAATAATGAGATTATATATTTTTGTGGTTTTAGGGATATTTGAGGTCATTGCTGCTATGATTAATTATGGATTACTGCTTCTCTTGTGGCTTTAGTCGTCTTCATCAGTACAGATGTTCTGATCTTCCCTTTGTGATACTGGACCGAGAACCGATCCGATACCAGTGCATTTAAAAAAATACCAACTCCTGTAATGTATTTACCCACCTCGATGACTTTGCTGTTTTACTTGTGGGACCCAAAACATAGACATAATTCATTGTCATGATAAGTAAACAGTAAACAGTACTGTCCAGTGTCAGTACAGCACAGCTGCTCTATTGGAGCAGTGAAGACAAAGTGATTTCTGGAAAAATGCAAATTGCAGTTTTATTTGGGTGAAACTAATAAACCTGGTATTTGGCTTTTTCTGCACTGGTTTCAGAATATCTGTACTCATCAGAGTCTGAATCTGTCACTTCTTGTCGTAGAGGTGAATCCCTGTGTAGTACAGAATCACTATGTCTGTGATCTATAGCTGCACTTTGTAACGTGTACATAGATAATGAGCCGTTATTAGCAAAGAGAACAAGTAACATGCTGTCTGCTGCCTCTGTTGGTGACCTCCTGTAGTGTCATTCATATAAAGTGGTGTTCTTTAACCAGAATCAACATTAACCTGATGTTTAATCAGATCTGCTGACTTGTGGATTGTTTGTTGAATGAAAAGCACAAACGTTGGATTGTAGCTGTTGATCGCTGCTGGGCTTTGACATTCTCTGAAGGTGAAAAGGTTTTGAACTTTAAGGACTTCTTGGACATAAACGACTCCTTGTAAGGTTCGCTGTAAATTAACTCCACTGCCCAACACTTTGAGAATCATCACAAAACCTATTTCATGGCCTCACTAAGCTCATACACACTCCTAATCTGTGTAGTATCGTATTTACCAAAGATGCCTAATGACAATGTTAAGAAATTACGGTAACCCATGAGTTACTTTTTTTAAATCACCAATTTTCATGTCACATTTAAAAAATATCACCATCTCCATAACCAGTTGATTGTGTATTGGGTGTTGTTACCTAACAAAAGACTGAATACTGGTTTTATGGTTCAGTTTAAACAGCTCTACTGTAAACGGATGAATCAAATCATGTTGTCCAGGAAGGAGTTGTGTGTGGTGACACGTCGGTTGTGTTACTTTGTGCTCTGTTGGGTCAGGCAACGATTTCTCTGATTGTTTTTAAAAATCAACTCTTTCATGTTCAGCAGTGATCCCCCCCCCCCACACACACTCCTGTTTCAACATTAAACCTGATTTTTGTAGATGGTTCAGAATGCAGTTTTGTAGCTTGCAAGATTGAAAATATAATATAAATGGAAAATTAATAAAGATTAAAATTCTGAAGTGAACGTGTTTTTGTCTTTTTCTTTATCTGATGAGAAGAACATGTGATTCTCAGTGTTGTGATGTGAACAGGCTTCAGTTAATGAGCTGATCTCAGGTCAGTTTACAGTCAGTCAGTACCAGTTCATCCGTCTGTTTATTCAGCCATGTTCACTTACACTTTAAAACTGTAAGTCAACAAAGAAATATTCACATACCTGTATGAACCTGTGTATTAAATATCAGTTTTAGATGCGTATATATTGACTCAACACAGTTAGTTTTTTATTAAACATCTGTATATTTACGAGATTTGCATGAACAGTATGTCACATTAAACTATACAAAAATAATAGAAAGATAAATAACGTAGACACAGATACTAGACAATAACAATTATTTAAGCAGTAATATAAAAGAACTGGGAGGGACTGTTGATGTAAAATAATAAGAATAATTGATAAATACAAACTTTAAAAGTATTTTCAATGACAACCAGTTCAACGTAGGTTATGAATTCAAGAAAAGAGAAGATATCAGAATAAATATCCCTCTTCATATCTGTTTTATATCATTGAATATATTTTTTATGTTGGACATAAATCATAGAAACCAAACATCACGTTGTGGAGAAGAAACAAAAAAACATATAAATGTCAACAATAACAACCGTGATAGAAAACGTGCACTGTGTCTTTAAGTTTTGCGACCTGTCGTAAACAACCCGCTGCCGTAAAACAATCACATGGAGACAACATGGCGACGTCAGTTGCTGCAGATCGGTGTAGTTGTTTCCTGCGCAGTGAGCGGTTGTTGACATTTGCACACTTTGTCCCGTGTTGTGGTTTCTAGAGGAAGTGACAGGAAGAGTTTCGTCCTGTTGTTGTCTGACTGACAGAGACACACAGGTTGTGGGAGCACAGGTGCAGTGTGTGTGTCTCTCTCTCTGTGTGTGTGTGTCTGTGTGTGTCTGCATCATGTTCGTGCTGGTGGAGATGATCGACACCGTCAGGATCCCTCCCTGGAACTTCCAGCGACAACTGAACGAGGCCATCAACGAGGAGCTCAACAAGAAACTGGCCAACAAGGTGCGTTTGAAACCTCCACCGGCTGATCTGGAACCAGCTGTCTTCTCCTTGTCCTCAGCCCCACTTCTTCATTTCTGTCTATAAATCATGAACTGATGTTTAAAGATGCACGAGATCAAGGTGCAAATGGCTGCAGGTGTCAAAACATCACATATCTGGAGTCACACTGACGTAAAGGGACAAAGCTGCACATGTTTGAGAAGCTGAAGAATGTTTTGGTGATTTCTGCCTCAATAAATGGGTTCATCAGTTTAACGAGACCGAGTTGTGATCGTTGTTCTTTCACTCTTTGCTGAGCCTGTGAACTTCTCTCATGGCCTCAGGTCGTCTACAGCGTCGGTCTCTGCATCTGCTTGTTCGACGTCATGAAGCTGGATGATTCCTACATCTTCCCCGGAGACGGAGCCTCGCACACCAAAGGTAAGTCTGCACGGCGAGTGTTGGATTATGACGATATGATTTGGATCTAACCCCTGATTTCCTTCCCATCCTCCCTCCATCTTTCTGCCAGTTCATTTCAGGTACGTTGTTTTTCACCCGTTCCTCGATGAGATCCTGGTCGGCAAGATCAAGTACTGCAGTCAGGAGGGAGTTTACGGTAACTTTATTGTTTTTTTTAAAAAACAAATCTCCATGAATGTATTTTCAAATCCAATCTCCGAGCGAAGAGAAACAAGATCTGGTTTCCTCTGTTTCTCTGTGGTTCAGTGACGATGGGCTTCTTCGACGACATCCTGATTCCACCAGAGTCGCTCCAGCAGCCTGCGAAGTTGTATCCTGCCCTCAAGTGTTGTGATGTCATCAGAAGTGCAGTTTTGCCTCATAACCTCTCTCTCACATTAATTTAATTACGTTTATATAGAACTGTTGCACCCCCTCAGTAATGTTAACTTTAAATTAGTCGTCATTATCGTCATCATCCTGATACAGAAGCAGCCGGCAAAGCAACAGTGAAATCTTGTATAGTGCCAAATCATAATTTTTCATAGTAAGGTCCAGACCTTAAAAATGATATATTATATAATCATATTCATACAGACCTTTTCGAAAACAGGATCTGGCCTCTTCAGCTCTTGTTCCCACATCTTATTTCCATTCAAGTAGCTGCAGCCCCTGATCGGTCCAGTCTTCCTTAGCTGCAGCGTCAGCGATGAAGCTGAGCAAGTTTGGCTTTGGGAGTACGAGACGGACGAGGGGGCCCACGACCTCTACATGGACCAGGGAGAGGAGATCCGCTTTCGTGTGACGGATGAAGTCTTCGTGGACACATCGCCGACGGGCCCATCGTCAGCAGAGCCGGAATGCCCGCCTCAACCGGGAGAGGCCCTCCGGTAGAAGAGGTGGTGAAGAAAGACGCTCCGTACACTCTGATTGTAAGAGCACACCTCAAAACGAGCACAAGTTAAACCTGTTAGAAGTGTTGCAGCATGTTTTTGATAAATGCGTGAAAGTGTATTTCTAATTTTTGCGAACTCAGAGTCTTTGTAGTCTCTCAAAAGTTCATCCGACTCACCTCCTTCTGACCCCTGTGCTGCTGATTCAGGGAACCATCTGTGAGCCGGGCCTGGGCCTCCTGTCGTGGTGGAACAATTAGCACGGCAGAGGAAGGAGAGGACACCTGGTGTGTTTTGAAAATGGACTCATCTGAGAGACGAGGGACGTTCAGCTGGAGACACAGAACTCTGTCTGTCAGGAGGCATGAAGTGGAGGTGCTCTAAGCCGAGACGCTCCTGCACTGGGACCGTCATACTGGGACCGTCATACTGGGACCGTCATACTGGGACTGTTTAGTAAATACTGAGCTTCACGTTTTACTTGTGAAACTGTTCAGTTGGTATAATTCACATGAGGTTTTTGCCCTGAAGTCAAAGAAAGTAGGAAGTGAGTTAATAATGATGACACGATGACTTAAATGTGACCAACATGCACAGATCTTAGCTCCGTAGATTGGGCTCAATACTCGGTGTCAACTCTGCTACGGACACGTCTGGCCTCCATTTAGAGCCGATGAGCTGTTATTAGTTCAGTTCCTGTTTACACCGACGCTCACGTGAGCAGTCACATGATTATCTACGCTCTGAAGTTTCAGTGTGGACGGGGAATAAAGCCAAAACACTTGTGTGGACAGAGATCGTTATAGTTTCAGTTTAAACATGAGAGAAATGATGCAGTGACATGTTTGTTGATATGATTTGATGGTCAGATGTCTGACGCATTTGATTTTCAAAATCAAGACGACAGCACACAGTAATATGGTTTCTTTTATGCAAAATGGGTTTCATGTTTTGTTCATCACATGTATAACAGCTTTGTAATATTTAGCATTTGTCTATTTCATCCCTCAGTAAAACAGACGTGTCATCAGCGTGAGTGGATGTGACCTGGCGTCTGTCATTCTGTGTGATTATAAGAGTATATGAAAAGGGGATTAGCCTTTAAATCCTGCAGTCTGAGGGGCAGTGAAGGACACGCCGCTCACAACACCTCTGCCCTCTGCAGTCACGGTCAGTTTCCAGCCGTGCGCACGCTGTTGTGTTTGTTGTACAAGCAGAGATGCAGGGAGCTGTGTTTCATGTGACAACTGTGTGGCCAGTTGATGTTTGTCTCGGTTGGCTACTGTGAAACTGGGTCAGACTGTAAAGAGTTTCTCTCGGCCGCCTCCCTCCAAACCCTGCAGAGACACAGCCTATAGAAACCTGAGCTTGTGAACAGGAGCAACTCATTCGCCATATAAATAACTAATTCTGCTGCAGGCTCCGAGGAACGGTGTGTCCCGGTGTGCTCTGTCATCTCTGTCATCGCCCTGCACCGCAAAACGGTTTTCATCCACGTGCATGTGACGGAGGATGAGGCGAAGAATCCACAGAACGACTGGAGTCCAGTGGAGAACGTTAAAGAGAGAGAGAGCAGCCGCATTGAGAGAGCGACGATGAACATCCTGCAAACACGAGGCAGAGACGACACCACACTGAGCTCACTGTTCCCACGACACATTACATACGTGATGAGGAATCTCGTCTATCTCAGTGAGGACACTCGTTGGCATAATGTATTTCCTCTTCTCTTGCTCTAACCTTAACTAAGTGCCTCACAGCAATTTGAAAAAGGGAGGAGCGTCCTCACCTTCATCACTTCACCCACACACAGGTTTGCACAGCTATTCTTATTAGGACATTGCATTGACTTCCATTCATTACATACAGCCTAACTAAACCCTTATCCTTAACCTTGACCAATTAATCCCCAACCATAACCTTAACCTAACCACAATTCACACCTTACCACTAAATTTAACCAGGACCTTCTATCTGGCATAATCTAGGCTGTAATCGATCCTGTAGCCCCCGACCCAAAACACCACCATCACTGATAGCCTATTGGTCTGTGCTCAACGTGGTCCTCACAAAGATATGAGTAGTAAACACACACCACACACACACACACACACACAACACACACATATAGTATTGTACTTCTGTAACATCCCTTTAAAAAATGGATGGGGACCGGCTATAGTTTTTAACTCCTTACTGAACCTTAACCATCAAATAATTACCTAAACACAGATTCTAACCTTCACCCTTCAAACAACCCTTTGCATTTGTGAGGTCCAGCAAACATGTCCTCACAAAGTCAAAAGGATGGTATTGAACCAATGTTGTCCCTCATAACTATACAAAGAGACACACACACACACACACACACACACCACACAGAGGAATCTCCGCCAGCTGCGCAGACGCAGCTTCCTCCTCTCGCTGTCACATCAGGGTTTTCCGTCGCGCTGCTCAGATTGAAGTCGATTTATTTATTTCATTAATCGTTATATAACACACATCGACTTAATACACACACACAGACACACACACACACACCACGCTCGCTGTGTCGCTCACACGGATCGTCCTCCACCAACCAGCGCATCTGATGCAGTGAGTAGCGTTTATGAGAATATACGGTTGTTGAGGAGGCTGCAGGGTGTGTGGGTGTGTGTGTTTGTGGCTTTGTTGTGGGATCGTTGTGTTATTTCCATGCTCGACACCACAACCGCTATCGAATAGATCGTATTCATGTGTTGTAGTTGTGATTGAAGGACAGATGTTCCCTCACCAGATGTGCACGTCTGCTCCTCGCGCACGCACGCGCCTCACGCACGCTCCTCTCACCTGCTTTTGTCCAACTTCTCTGGTCCAACACGTCCGACACCGACTCACACCTTCACCGCTACTATCAGCACATGTTCATCCTCCATGTCCATCCGCCTGCTGCGTTCTAAGCAGAGGAAACACAAAGAGTGGAATGGAAACAATGGAGTCAGATGTTGTTTAAAGAAACAGGTGTGCGTGTGTGTGCGTGGTGTGTGCGTGGTGTGTGTGTGTGTGTGTGTGTGTGTGTGTGTGTTTCATAGACAGTCGTGTGTCCCACCACCATGGGACAGGGGGGGAGATTTGTCCCTGACCCGGGCCAGAGGAACCATGACCCTCTTAATTCCTTTATCTTTATTTCTGCACATCCAGATGTTCTGCTGCTGCTGTGCACGTGCGTGTGAGCGTGTTTCTGTCCCCTCACAGTGCACGGGCTGTTAAGATAATCATCACCACTACAGGACCGCTGCAGTGTCCTATTGTATCATATTGTTGATAACAATCATTTCCGCTGTAATTGTGTAGCGATAGAACACATAGAAACACGTATAAACATATATACAACATGTATGAACATATATACAACATGTATACAACATATGTTAAACATGTATAAAACATATACAAGGCTGTAGCCGTTCATTTAGGAATTGGGAGCTGACGTCACGAACGCACCACTGGAGGCGTGCTGCAGCTGTTCTGACGTCACGCCGCGTGTGGTGCTCCATCTCTGCCCCTTGAATGAGTGGGCGTGAACACACACACACACGCCCACAAACATGTCAATTCACCTTTATGTCCTTATGTCCCGTAACCACGGAAACTGTACAGACTGTACTGGCAAGGTCACATGACTAAAACGGATGTATTGAACATGTTAGTGTTGGATTAGATCTATTCCTCCATCCCTCCATCCCTCCATCCATCCCTCCATCCCTCCATCCATCCCTCCATTCATCCATTCATCCATATTATATACTATATTATAGTGGCTCAGTAAATCCCTGTACTTGCTTGGTTGTCTGACTTCAGGCTTTGTGCAGACGCCTCCTCTCGTTCTTTCTGTCCCCACATCAGATCTAAATCCACATGACAACTCTCTGATCTTCCTCTGCTCTCTCCCTGATGTCTCCCTCCTCCCCACAGACTCGAAGCGACAGCGCTGACCTGGATAACCACCGAGCCTGCGTCCCACACTGAGCCCGTCTTCTCCAGGACTCACAGACACACCAGCGGACAGACAGCACACATCAGCAGCCTGTGACCTTAAGGAGCAGCATCAGCATCCAGCATCCCCTCCATCCTCCCCCCCCCCATCCTCCTCCTTCTCAGACACAGCCGACATGGCGGACCCCGGTGTCACATCTCCCTCTGGAACTCCGCTGCGTTCCCCCAGCGCCTCCCTCACACTGTCCTTCCCCTTCCTGAGGGAGAGGAGCCGGGTGTGGGAGGAAGGGAAGGAGCCCCCTCTGCCACGGGACCTGCCGAGCCCACTGCCAACCAAACGGAATCGCACCTATTCAGCGTAAGCATTCATTTATTTATCGCTTATCGAGTTTATGTTGGAACATAGAAATGCACTTAAATAATTAACTCTTTGACTTTTTCCCTTGTGTAAATCTTGAAATATCTCACAGAAAAAATATCTATTTATCTGTATCTCACAGAAATGGATTCTAATTAATGAATCAATGCTTAATACATAATTTACTAATGTTTATAGATCAGTTTTAAGTGGTTGTCATATGGAAAAATCTCAGCTGGAAAACAAACTCTGTTACACTCGTTATATAAATCATTAGTAATTGATTTACAGCCAATAAATATATGAAGTGTTATTTTTATGGAGCGTCACAACTCTCTCTGACAGCTGTAGTTGCTTTGCAGATTATATTACATAAATGATAAGCTCATAAAATACAATGCATTGCTGTAGGTGACATACTGAAGGGCACTAAGAAGAGCTCAACCCTCCACCGAGTGGGCACTCTACTGAGAACATGTTGAAACAGCCTAAAGTTTGAATAAAGGAGTAAAAGAAATCCTGGATCTGCACCAACATGTCGGTGGATCTCCTCTGAGCCGTAACGCATCCTTCCACCAAGTTTCATCCTTATCTGACTCGTAGTTTTTTGTTTAATCCTGTTAACTAACAGACGCTGATGAAAACAAAGCCTTATTGGTTGGGGGGTAAAAGTTTGTAAAGTAATTATCATCGTCCATCAAATCATCAGGAACAAGAATCCGACTCTGATTCATCTTTCTGCATAATGAGTACTTTTACTTTTGATGCTTTAAAGTCTTTAATATAAATATTCCTTCATCCTCGGTCGTGTCTGACAGTTTCTATCGTGGCTGATGAATGGTTCCATTCTGTCCTGTTTACACTGTGACTCAGCAGATGAGCGTTCTCATCTTCTCACCTCCGTTACAAACCCTCCTCTCGCTGTGAAAACCATGATTTGTAACCGTAAATCTTTCTGCCTGTTTCTATTCGCTGCTGGAACAAAGCGCCCGTGAGTCACAGTGAGATGAGTAATGTGATGGTTAATGACGTGAGCTCTCGTTTGTCTTCCCCCCCCCTCTGCCTGCAGCACAGTACGTGCCAACTCAAGTCCGGCGTTTAAGGGCGTGTGTAAGAACTTCTCCAGGTCACAAGGTCACGGCTTCATCCGGCCCTCCCACGGCGGCGAAGACATCTTTGTTCACATCTCAGAGTGAGTGGCAGGAAACACAACAACATGCATTAGCTGAGGTACAAATAGAAGCGCACACCAACTAAAAAAACCTCCTGATGAAGTTAACAAGCTCAGCAGAAACATTGTTCTATGTACAGCAGGTCCTTTTTTCGAAGGGATAGCTATTTTTCCCAACTCTCCCAGGACCCAGTTGCACCTGCAGCAACCTGGACAAAGAGCACAGCGACTTCTCCGCTCAGGCGATACATCAAATGATCTTACAGCCTCAGCAAAAGCAAATGTGCAAAATATCTGCAAACCCAATATGCAGTTGATGATCCAGTTATATTTGAGCCAAACATCTTGATCTATGCTTCTCTAGTATATGTGCACGTGAACAACGGCACTCTGGGAAATTGTCTCCTCCTTTAAACGAGTAGTTTGATGTTGATAGTTTCCCAATTAGTTTATTTGCTGATAATGAAAGTATCTTCAGTCTGTGTGTGAAGGATGAAGCAATGAGGCAATTTGTCTTCTGATATATAACTTAAACAACTTAATAAGGGGGCAGCACTGTCACCGCACAGCAAGAAGGTCCCCGGTTCGAATCCCAGCTTGGCCAGGGTCTTTCTGCAGGTTTTCTATGGGTTCTCCAGATTCCTCCCACTGTCCGAAGACATGTAGATTGGAGTTAGGTTCATTTGGAGCTGGAATTGTCTGCATCTCCCCCCCGCGACACTCAGAGGATAAGCGGTGTTTTGAAAATAAAGAAAACGATTTAGTCATAAATCATATGAAGAAACATTACCGCTGCTGTTCATCATCTCCTGAGTCACAAGTTATTTACCTGCAGTAAAAAAACATAATGAAAATCTAAATATTTCTCCTCATATATCATCATCCCGACTTTCCTCACTTCCAGCATTGACGGCGAGTACGTCCCGGTCGAGGGCGACGAGGTCACGTACAAAGTGAGCCGGGTCCCGCCCAAGAACCTGAAGGTGCAGGCGGTGGACGTGAAGATCATACATCTCAACCCAGGGACGAAACACGAGACCTGGTCCGGGCAGATCATCAGCTCGTAGAACCAGAGTGTCGGGCCTGGTGGGGTGGGGGGGTGGTAGAGGTTCCCTGGGACTGGTATCATTCTGTTCTCTGTTTGACCTACACAGCACAGTGTGCAGTGTTAGTAAGTGCCAATCATCCAGTGGTGGCTGGCGACGACAGAGCTGATAAACTGTCGGTTTACGACACCGAGGACTTTGCTGTGTACGTGAAACTGACCATTCATTCATCGTCGGGGGGGGGGGGGGGGGGGGGGAGTCACATGTTTCATTTATCTTTACTTTCTGTTCAAAGTCAAATATCCGATGGAATCATGCAGTTACTCTAGGAAACAGGTTTGGTAACGTGAGGCGTGACCTCTGAGTGTATGAACAGGGAGGAGTGCGACTTCGGACAAGAGGCTGACTTCAGTTTCACTTCCCTTCTCATGACTTTGTTTACTTCACCAGAGTTTCCAGTTTCTCATGTGAGGGGCAGACGACTTGTTATTGCAACACTGAACTGGAAAGAACATGTTACAGTCTGAATAAGACCACAGAGATAATGGAAGCAAAAGATCGTCCTACATAATAAGGGCATAGAAATACAGTCTCGTGACCTCCTTCTGTCGAGATCCAGGTCACCAGATAAAAACACTGTGTTGGGTGATTAAGAAGTTTTATTTTGAAGGTTAGAAGTTGGGAATCCAGAAAAACACAAAGTGAGAGCAGGACCTGAAGAGAATAAACCATGGTTTCAAAAACGTGAAGAAGATGTTTTCAGTATTCTCCTGTGAATGGAAACGAGATTTTTCCCCTGGAAAGAAAACGCATATTCTTGGTTGTATTGTCTTGTTTGTGTTTATTTATTTGAAATATTTATTTGTGTGTCCTCAGATTACAAGCTCTATGTTTTGGGAACTTCAGTGAAAAGCTTGCACTGTGAACTGTTTTTAAAGAATCTGGAGCCACGAAAAAAACTAAACTATTCCTGAATCTCTTTTTCTACTGTTGGAAAGAAGTCGAATCTGTGTGTGAGTCGTGGGGACGACGAGCTTCGTGACTTCATATCTGCTGTCGATAGAGTCACTGTCTCAGAAATGTTGTTTGTCCGTCAGGTTGTAAACTTCACTTCATCTCTGTCCCGTCTGTCCCATAGAGCCTCGTCTCGTCTCATCTTCTCTGTTGGTGAATCAGTTTGACATGAACCTCGGTTGATTTGTCCCATCAGAGGCACTTTGTTTAGTAGGGGGGGGGGGGTCCCCATGACGTCTTCTGCTGAGCCTTGAAAGAACATTAAAGCATTTTCAGATCCACAGGTTTCGTTGACGCTGTCTTTCTTCAGGTTGTCAGGTGTGATGGGTCCTGTAGTGAGGTCACAGTGACGTCATCAGCCCCACGATGCATGATGAAATGTCTCTTTATGACAATAATATCTTTACTTTACAAATTCAAACCTTCATTCAGACTCAGGGACGCACATCACAACTTAATACCTTTACTCCTTCAAAGTCTTTAAGTGTTGTCCATGATGATGTCACAGTGACGTCATCAGCCCAGCGATCATGATGTAATGTCTCTTTTTGACTCGGCGCCGGCGTCAAAATCACAGGATTCAAAATAATCTAAATTATAAACATACACTTAATACCTTTTTATATATTTGAAGTGTTTGTCTCTGTGTGTTGACCCTGCGACCCCTCGCCTCCCGCCCCCCGTCAGCTGGGACTAGCTCCAGCTTCTGTTAGTCCAAAATTAAAATGTGTTTCCAGACCCTGTGTGGACAGGACGTAAACATGTCTGGTGCCCTCCAGTGGTGGGATGGGGAGACTGCAGCCTGCTGTAAAGTTGGTTTAACTGGTTTATAAAGACGCTGAAGAACTGAAGTCAGTGAAATGTTATCAAAAAAGATTTATTACAGTCAATTGAAATATTTTTTAAACCCTTAAATGACTGAAAAACAACATGATGGATCTGAGAGTTTGCATCAGTGACATGTTAGAAGTGAATTCTGTGTTTACATGATGGAGGAGTGTTTACAGGCGACTCATCAAAAGCCTCCTATTCACAACAGAAATTACTTTTCTGACACACAACAGAAAAACAGACGATTAACTTGTTATGGTAAAAATTAAACTGGCAGTTTTAAAAACATTAAAAAAAGGTATTTTCACAAAGACCCTTTACGCTGTTGTTGAAAACAGCACAGCTTAAAAAAAGCAACAGTCATCAGAACAGTCAGTGAGCAAACAGCCTGCAGGTCCTGGAACAGCTGTAAAAAAGATTAAAGTTGTCGTACTGCCTGACAGAGTCAGAGTAGCTTAATTCCCTGGTTAAGATGAATTCATCGAGTCAGTAATGTTCAGTTTTAAATATAAATACAACATCAAGCTTCTTTCATTTCCAGCAGCTTTGTGAGGTGAACACAGACGTTTGACCTTCAGGGGATCAATAAATGACCTCCAGTTCAGACACGTCACAACATCTGGAATGATTCATACGTCCTCGAGGAGGAAATGTCCCCGTCTTCTTCAACGCTTCCTTCGTAACTCGCAAAAGTCCCTGTTTAATATCATCTCTCCGAGCTTCAGTAGAATTCAACAACTACTGGTATAAGATTATCCCAACGTTAGTGCAAAACATAATTTTAAACATCACATTCACTTTTCTTTCATAATCTCAAAGCGTTTTGTTAGCTTGTTGCATGCTACACACATTCCAACACGTCTTCTGGCACATTATTAACACACATCTTCATGTAACACTTACTGAGTTACTGTCCCTTTAAAAACTAAACTTCAGAAATCTCCCCCCCGGAAGTCAAATCACCCCAAAAGTTAAAAGGATAATACAAAAATCAGTAGTGGTACCTTTTAGTGTTTCATAAAAAAACAGTCATATGAGCAGGAACCCACAGTTCAGAGGGGCTTGTGGGTAAAAGGGCGGGGGGGGGGGAGGCGTGTCGGTGCGTCAGGAGTCGCTCGGGGCAGCGTCACAGAAAAGTTCCCGACAGAGTCTGACCGTGTCGTCTGGGCTGTAAACTGTGAACCCGATGGTCCGCGGGTCGTTGAAGATCTCAAAGTCGTTTCCTCCCTGCAGAGAGAATCATTCAATTTACACGAGGACACGTCGTGTTTCTTCTGTTTCTCAAAAAACTAACCAGAGCAGCATTCTCTCAGTCGTCTACCACTGTGTCACGTGACCTGGACAAACAGTGTAACACCTCAGTTTGTTATCAAGCAGCATCATTGTTTGACCTCACTGTTCTGAGTGGGAGTTCGGACCCGAGCTGAGCCCAAGGTTTTTTGAAAATTACAGGCAAATGCTGTGTTGCTCCTTCTCTCTTTTTGTTTTGTGAACGCCACAGGATGCTGTAGCTCTACACTTCTCAACGTGAACTTACGTCCGTGGTCTCGTTGCCGAAGAAGTAGATGGTGTCCAGGCCCTCTCGCTCCAGCCGCTCCAGACACAGCCTCTTGTCCCAGCCCTCCGGGAAAATGTCAAAGCTGATGAGACCGCCTGAAACCAGATGACCACAGTTATACTCTACTCTCCACCGCTGAACGACTCCCTGCAGCTCAAACCAGTGAATGCACATTTATCAAGTTGTTTTGGGGACGTGTTGACTTTACAGTACATCTTACAACCATATGTTGCTGACTACTTCCCCTTCAGCTCCCTTCCACCTCCAGCTCTGCAGAACAAACGTTATTTACACCCCGAGCAGCTGATGGAGGCTTTTCAGCCGCAGCAGAGACACACAGCTCTGAGGACGTGTCCACACAAAGACACACTGTGCATGAAAACAGTGTGTTAATGTTTGACCGAGCAAAGAAAAGTTTGCAATGTGTGGTTTTTGCACACACACACTCTGCAGCTCTGGCTCGTTGCAGCTCGTCCTGCTCTGCCACTCAGCTGAGCCCAATGATCGCTGCGACCTTTCAACTGTGAAATCAGGCTGAAAGCTCTCCTGCAGAGTTCACCCCTTCCTTTCTTCACCCCCGCCCTCCCTCCCCCCCGACTCCACTGCTTTGTCTCTCAGCTGACACTTTAAAGAGCCAATAACAAAGGGAACAGTTGAGTGGCAACCGGCCAATCAGAGGCCTGAATCCCTCACCCGCCCTCCGCACGCCTCCGTCCAGGACCCTTTCAAACCCAGAACATAAAGATCTCAGAGATTCAGCCACTTCTGCAGGGGCCTGAGCAGAGCTGCTGACAAAGCATGTGTGTGTGTGTGTGTGTGACTCAACCCGATCATAAATCAATACATAAAGGTTGCTACACATGTTGTGTTAAAGGACACAGTAGGTGAAAAATACCAGAGAAAAATAGACAGAATAAAGTCGAATATGGAAAATATCTTATCTTATCAAAACCACTATATGGGTGTTGTACACACACACACACACACACACACACAACACACACGTCTCGAATGGCTTCTCTTTAACTACAGACAAGGAGTTTGTCTGTGCTTGTGTCGGTCACCCTCCAGTTTGTTCTGGCCGCAGCACAAACTGCTGTGTGTGCGTCAGCGAGGGAGAATAACTGAGGCCCGAGAGGCCGCCGCTCAACAACAGGTCACTGTCCGCCTCAAGGACAGCTGTGACGATGGCGTCCAGCCGACCCGTAACCCAACGCCAGCGGTGAACAAGATCACAAGGTGCTGCATAGAATATAATGTATGTTGTGATGGACATGCAGATTTGGGGTCGTATAAAGCTGCTCTCTGACGTGCACTGAACTCCAGATGATCTCCTGACGTTCCCCCGGAGACAGACTGAGACTCAACTTTGTCTCTGAGGAGGAAAAACCAGCTCCTCCGTGTTCTTGTTTTCCAGCAGCTCAGTTAAATGACAAACCAGTTTTTCTCTCTCAGCGATGTGCGGAGGACGTGTCGGACGTGAGGAGCCGTCAGTTAACTATTACCCCTCTTCCCGTTTGGCAACACGGCAGCAGTGAGCTGAATGGGAGACTTGATGTTTGCTTACGTGCTCTGCGAGGTGCTGCCGGCTGTTCAGGGGTCAGACAAACAAAGGCTCTCGTCTAATGATCGCTGGCCTTGAGCAGAGAACAGGATGAGGACGTTGTTTCATATCTAATGACAGAGTTCATATTGAGAGTGGTTTTGTGACATCGCTGCCCTTTGCAGTGGAGGATGTCGAGTTTGAGACCTATTTGTTTTTCTCCCTCTGTGCAGCTCCTTGTGTTCGGTGATTCAGAGGTTGACTCTGTTTCGACTGCATTACAGAAAACTGCTGTAAACGATCTTTCATCCTTCCACTCGCTCACCTTTAGTGAACCGTAGACCTTTTCCAGCAAACTTCTCTTTCAGTGCTGCAACAAACTTCTCCCTGATCTTCTCCCTCTGAGGAGAGAAAGAAAAAAGACGTGTGATTATTTAACACGTTGGCTCTGACGCTCTTGGGCCCTGATAGAATTTGTTGAAACGATCATGTAGACGTCCACATCACCTACTACAGTATATTAACCCGGAGACTCAGCTGTATAAATATAAGCACATGGCAGTTTAAACTTCGCTTCCTCTGCTGCTATCTCCTGCCTCCATATCGGCTCTGTGGGCAATCAATGACCAGCCTGTTGAGCTGAAACCTCACCATTGTTAGGCCTCTCTCTCTCTCTCTCTCTCTCTCTCTCTCTCTCTCTCTCTCTCTCTCCATCTCCTCTTCTTCCTCTCTCTCTCTCTCCTCTCCTCCTCTCTCTCTCCTCCTCTCTCCTCTCCTCTCTCTCTCCTCTCTCTCTCTCTCTCTCTCTCTCTCTCGCTCTCTCCTTCTCTCTCCTCTCATCTCCTCTCTCCTCCTCTTCTCTCCTCTCTCTCTCCTCTTCTCCTCCTCTCTCTCTCTCAGAGACAACATGAACACCAGGTCATAAATAACGTGCTGATGACAAAATACTTTACCTTGTCGATTTCAGAGAATTCGATTCGCTCCTCCGCCGAGCAGCTCCGACCGATGGGAGACACGTTGAGCATTCCACTCCTGAACTCAATGAACGTCCCCCTGCAGGTGCAGTTAAAACGGTTAAAGGACATTACAAACACTTAACTGAGACAGAGGCCCTGTTTATCTAGTTAAAAGAGGTACTCAAGTAACTTTAGTGGTCAGTCTGATCTCACTTCCTGCTCTGTATTCAAATAAACAAGATCAAATGTGTGTTTTTTTTTAATTGACAGGAGGAGCAACTTCCTCTTCCTGGTCTACTGGAAATGAAATGAAAATAAAGACACTTTAAAATAACTCAGACTGGGTTTACTCCAGGTGAACCAAAGAGACACATTTGTTTTGCTTCGACAGATCAGTGCTGATAAGGAGGTTTGGTAGTCAAGCATTCCAGGGTGTGTGTGTGTGTGTGTGTGTGTGTGTGTGTGTGTGTGTGTGTGTCCACTTGAGGGCATTAAGTGACTAGAGCTGCTTTCACACATGCATTGATCTCCAGATAATCTCCTGACATTCTTCGGAGGACCTGTATGTGAGAGTTTCTCCTGCCGGCCCCCTGGTTGAACCTCTGGATAATCTCTGAGTGATCTCCATGTGAGAACACAGCAGGAGAGTCTCCGCAGGATTCACCGCGAGCGAGCGGGCGAGTTGTTGACGTTTCACAACACGCGAACAACGCAAAACGGATAAAAACAAAAACAATAAAAACATTTCTCCTTCTACGTTGTGTTTCTGTAGAGCTCATGTCTGTTGTGGCCGAACTGTCGTGTGAGTTTGGTCAGCGTCACCTTTTCTTTGGCAGCTTGATGAGCCCCATGTAGCTGAGGCAGAAGTTGATCAGGTCCTGCAGAAGCTCCTCCCCGAGTTGGTTCTGAATCGCCTGCCGCCATGAAAACAAGCGTCATTAATAAAGAACAGGGAACGTGCAGTACGAGGCATGTGCAGTGTGCCTACATGCATGCAGACCCGTGGATTGTTCTCCGGACAGATAACGCACCACGCCCCGTGACCCTGTGAGCGACGTGCACTTACATGTTTTGAGAGGAGCTTCCCGTCTTTGTACTGCACCGTCCCGTTCTCGGCAAACACGTAGTCAAACTTCTGAATCACTGCAAGAGAGGAGAGAGATGAGACTACATCTTCTCACCTGGCTCTTTAACAACCTGCACACTCAGCGGCCGACCTCAGCTATTAATACAGAGGAACAGGAACAGAGCGCTGTATTTCCCTGGGTGCACGTTACACTGAACATTACACTGCCTGGAAAAGTCAAGTTTAATCTGTGTGACCTTCCCACTGAGGCCTGTGTGTTCTGTGCCACTCAGCACTCAAGCTGCTTTAGCTTGAACCAGGACTTAGAAGACGATAATAACGGCTGAATAGGGATTATTTAATAGAAGGTGACACTATGACTGATTCCTCATTAGTTATTACTACATAACAACGTGAGAAAACTTTTTATTCTTCACTTTAAAACATGTTTTGATAGATGATCACTTTATCCATTTATTATCCATTGAAGTTAAATTAGGGCTCCTGGAGGTTCCTGGTTCAAATTCCAAATGACTCTTTGTGTACTTTGGCTTCCTCCCACAGTCCTTAATTGACTGTAGGTGTGAATGTGGGAGTGACTAGTGATTTGTCTCTGTGCCCATGTTGGCTCAAGCGATACAGATAATGGATGAATGGATGGATAAAGTTGGATTAGATCATCTGAGATACGATAGAATTTTAGTTTACTGCTCTGTGAGTAAGCTTTCGGGAAACTGCAACCACTCGGACCTGGAGCCTCGTGAAATATGAAAAGCTTCACCTTTGGCACATTTGGCCGGACCCCCCCCCCCCCCCCCCCCCGGCCTCCCTCTTGGCACATTACGTCTGCATTCTAGGCGCAGCCTCATATTTACTGACCGACAGGTTTTCAGCCGGTCTGTGCCAGTGTTTGTTTGTGTTCACTCAGCTGGGACGCTGTTGGCACTGCGGTGGACGGGTCAGGGTGCCGGCGTGATTGGGTCCCAGGTAAATAATGGTTAACTTAACCACTGGGATCGTGTCGCGTGAGCTCAGATGTCAGCAAGAGGCACGGGGGGGGGGTTAAATCTAGTGTGTCGGTTATTTTGAACTGTGCTGTTGGGAAACCGCTTCCAGGAATCCCTGATAAACTGAAATGCAACAGTTACTCATAATGAAGTCATATCTTACGCAGCCTCGTGAGTTGCAACACAGAAAAGGGATGATGATAAAGGCTGAAGTCATTTCCCTTGTTGTGTTATCATCGTTCAGCTTTTCTCTGTTTGAGTCTTAAACTGTGAATCTTAAACGGTTCCCATCCTCTCTGCTCTCAGAGCGCACAGTAAAAAGTGTCAGGTCACATGCTGTGATCCAGCTTAGTGAGTGATGGCACAGTGTGTAAAGCATCTGTTGTTCTTTAGACAGGAAGCAGGAAGCTCACCGTCGTCCCCCTCCCCGAGCTGCTCTGCGATCTTGGAGTAGTCCGACCCGCCCACGATGCCGATCTTCACCTTCCTCCTCAGAGTCTGGAAGAACTCGTCCAGCTGAGGGTCGATTTTCTGCAGAATGCACACGTCCGAACACGCATTTAATCACGTGAAGTGTGTTGCACAGTGTAATTTAGGCTTTTAAACTTAGTGTCATCAGAAAACAATGAACACGGCTGCAGGGGGGGGTTGGTTATTGGGAACGGATCTTCAATTTACTACCATGTGGGAGGAAAGAGTGGGAGCTGCACAGGAGGAGGCTGCGTTGTGTAATATCTGGACACACGTTACCTTAGGTGAACGCAGGCTTTCAAACTCAAGGAGGACACACAAATTATTACACAAAAACACAATAATTATGATGGTTTCTCTCCTTTAAAACACAACATTAATGGGAAACAACCTAAGTAAATAGATAGTTGATTATATATATATATATATTTTGATTCATAAAAGCACAAGAGGTGGTCGCCTCAGGACAGAGTCCGTGTGTATTTAGGTAGATGGGTAACAAGATATCAACCCACATGACCACGTCACACAGCAGGTCATCAGTCCACAGTAAACACGGAGCGGTGCTGGTGCAGGGGAATGGAAGGAGCTGCAGTAACGAGTTACAACACAGAGTGAGGTGAAGGAGACACACTGTCCTCTGGGCTCAGAGTCTGTCTCCGGGGACAGGGGACACAGGACGCACAGACAGGAGGCTGACAGTGAGCAGAACTCACCTCTCTGGGTCGAGTCAGGGTTCCGTCCACGTCGAACAGACACAGGACGGTTCTGTCCGAGGAGAAGCCGTTTGATTTCTCCATCTTCTTCTTCCTCCTCTTCCTCTTCTTCTTCCTCTTCTTCTTCCTCTTCTTCTTCCTCTTCTTCTGCAGAGTTGTCCTTGTGTGCAGATGTCCCCTCTGATCACGAAGTCTTACAGGTGCACGAGCGAATGCACGAGCGACAAATATAAATAATAGTAACGAAATTGAAAACAGAAATCAGCTGATGTGAAGGAATAAATCAAACAGATGAGGGTGAATCCTCTTCTTCTTGCTCTTCTTCCTCTTTCCTCCTCTTTCCGTCTCGTCTCTACACTGCAGCTGTCTCGGCTCGGTCCGGTTCAACTCGGCTCGGCTCGGATCACTCGACACAAACACTCGTGCACGACGTGTGGGTCGGGTTAGGGAGTAGCGCAAGCCTGGCCGACAGCCAATCACAGCCGGAGGACGGGGCGTGACGTCGACAAAGGGAGGGGGGGGGGACACGAGAAGGATCTGCAGAGGAAAGTAAACAGGAAACAAACACAACACGTAAAGAAGTTATTTATCAATGAGGAGAAACTAGAGGAATAATAAACCAGAGTGAGTGAAGTAATAAGAACACAGGTTCAAGTCTGTTCCTGAAGATATATAATAACATTTATATAAAGAAATATGCAGAATATTGCTCAGATGTTGAATTGGTTTTTGCAGGTTTATGTTTGTTACAGTTTCTTAATTACAAAAGACTTTCAACTACACTTTTCTGAGGTTATTGGATTAAATCCCACGGAGCAATATTCACTGACTTCCATTCCACAGATTGTGAATAAATATGGATGAAGCCTTATCCCCAAAGGAGGTGGGATTTGTGAGCTGTACTGCTGCCAGACACTAGGGGGCGATCGAGATGCTTTGGCTTCACTAAAGGCGGACATCTTTATTATTCAGAGGGACACCGGACTGGCTCGAGGTTCTGTGAAGACGTGTCACCACTCAAACTAAAGGCTTCTTTAGCCCTAGCTGGACTTCTCAGGCCTCATGTTGTGGATCCGTGCACAGGAACATACTTGTCTGTTGTTGCGGTGTTCAGATGTTGTGTCTTTTGTTCTCACGAATTCATTATCTTCAATGGAACCATGCATCCCCCCCCCCCCCCCCCCCCCCCCCCCCCCCCCCCGTTGCATTCACATTGTAACACGTCGGTTTCTTGGGTGTGTCCACAGCAGGCTTCACACATCTAAAGTACTGTGGGTCTTATTTGAGTCTTTGAACTCACGTGAGAGTATTCGACCCCCCCACGAGACCCTAACAACTCACATGAGTGCTGGTTAAACTGGTTTTCCGAGCCCACTGGTTGATGAGTGGTGTCACAGACCACCTCCTCTGTTCAGTTTGATGTCGTCAGCTTCTTTGTCTCAGCTCAGGATGTTCAGGTTACTGGCCCATGTTCTTCAGACGTAGGAGACCTGAGCTGAGGAGGTGACTTCACCGTGTTGTGTCGTGTGTTCCTGCATTGACCTGCGTACACTTGTTTTATCGTCGTTCACAGAAGTTTCAAAGTGCACGAGGATGTAATGTTTGTTGAGGAGCCTCCTGTGAGTTTCAGATACGTCCCCAACATAAGGAATAGTAATGTTCTGTTTATTATCCTTTTTCTCTCCAGATTAGATTATGATGCATTAGATGACATTAGTTTAAATGATCTGCAGTTAGATCAGATTAGAAGAACCTATCTGAGATAAGATAGAACTTTATCACACTGCTCTTTACGTAATAAAAACACAATGTGTGAATGGACGTCCTGGTTTCAACAACAACTCGGCTGCGTCTCATCTCAACTGAGCCGACACATCCACCAGGGGGCAGAGTGGGAGAGAGGCCGAGCTGGAGCCATGTGGGAGAGGTGCTCGCTCACATTTCAGATGTTCGTGGACTTTTCAGGTTCAGTGAGTAAGTTGTGTGAAACATAAAACAATAACAGGGTTGATTTTTTAAGTTTGAACACAGTAACGATCTGAGCAAAAGACATGAAGTATCATAAGGGACAGATTTACTGTGCCATTATCCAGAACTCCCAGTTACATACATTTCTGTGCACATCATGTCCTACACCTGTGACACTGTGTTCACTGAAGTGATGAACTCAACAAATAGCCCCCCCCCCCAGTCCTTTTCATTACATATGACAATAACCCAAATATTTGCTTTACAGGTGTCTGAGTCAACTTGTATTTCCAACTCAGTTTGTCAAAGCAGAAGTGGAAATCGCTGCAGTCGTCATCAGTCGTGGAAACACAGCCAACACGTTAACACAACATATTAAGATCAATATGGAACATCGTCAGTTTAAAAAATGTCAAATTATGACATGAAAAGTTAAAATGTCCCATCCTACTTTTAAAAATGTGTTTTTAACCCTCAGGGGTCGTTAAGAAAACTTCCTGGCAGAAAGCTTTGGGACAAAAATGGCCCCTCCCTAAAACCTTTTTACTTTTTACGTCTTTAACTCCTTTAATATCATAATTTTCAGTATTTTAAACCTTTAAAATACCACTTTACTTACTTGATACCACAATTTGAATATTAAAAAATACCAGGCTGGGAAATGTCGCTATTTAGCAACAGCAGATAATTATTATCATTATTATCGTTGTTTTGTTTGTTGGATGTTTTTTGAACTGGAATATCTGTACTTTATACCTTTATAATTTGACTACATTTTATTGGCGGTAGTATAACGGTTGATCTCCTCTGGTCACTTGGACTCTCTCTGCTGATTCTGGTCTGTGGCAGTTTTGCAACCGGGGACTTAATACTGGCGCCATAAATCACTTTATCTATTCTGCATTTCACAGCCCTCATAAATCTAAATACGTATCACAACTCGGAGCTGCGTGACCCCGTTCAGCGTAGAATTTGACATACATGTTGTGTGTCTTGGCAGATGATCAGTTTGTGTTGACCTCGTGGCGATTAGTCGTGTTCGGCTTCAGAGTCGTCGCTTTCGTTGTGGCGAAAGACGAACGACTTGGTGTCACCGAGGACTCTCATTTATCGGCTGTTGAGTAAGTTAGTAATTAGTAATTGATATGAGCAAGGAGGCAGCCGGACTTATCATAAACAGTCTAATCATTAGCTTCTGAAATTTTAACACGCTCCTTTATCATCGGCATGTTTCTTCCAGCTCCGGCCGACGGGGTCTTACAACTTTAACCTTTATTCAGAGGATAAGAACATTTCTTTCATATCTATCCTCAACAAATCCCAGAAGATTAAGACCCAAAGCAACACAGTGTTTGGGTCTTTTTAACACTTCCTGACTTTTCTGTTGTTTTTGTTCCTGTGTAATTATTTAAAAATAGGTCACAGAGGCTTTTTAATTCAGCTTTACACTGTTGATATGGATGAATATAAGATTGTTTTAGTTATTGATAAATACACATCGGTGCCAACATCACAATCCTCACGATATTCAACATTTCTGAGTTTAGAATGATTATGACATGATTTATGATTGTTAAAACAACAGTAAATGATTAATTACCTTCACAGAGGAGGTTTTGTTCTTCCTCCAGCTTGTTGGGTGGTTTGTGTGTTTGTCAGGATCTCATGAAAAGTACAACTTGGCCGTAGGATGTGGAATCGATCAGGAAATAGCCCGAATCAGGGGGGGGCGAGGATTCAGGAACTTGTTTGGATTTATGTTAACGTAGATTAGAAGACATGGAACAACTTTCCCAGGGAATAACTCTTGGATCTTGATGAAAAAGATCTGTCACCTCTGGGGACATTTAGGGAACTGATTTCTATGAGTGTGTGAAAGTTGGTGCAGCCTTGGCTGAGGTATGACGACCTTCTACTTACACATGTCATATTTATAACTGTATATAATCTCTGTAAAATCTTTAGCATCCAAGTTTGTAATGGGGTCAATAGGTCAATAGGGTGAAACAGAAGATACTTTTTCCATATCAACTTACCTGTGTGTGTGTGTGTGTGTGTACGTGTGTGTGTGTGTGTGTGTGTGTGTGTGTGTGTGTGCGTGTGTGTGGCCTACGTGTGAGTTGACTGGAAATAACCTTATCTGCCTTTGAGGTGAAAGTGCTCAGTTGGACACATTTGCTGCAGAGCGACATAAACAGCGTTCACTTGCTATTAAACTCCCGCGCGGAGACAATAAAACTAAGAGTTTTGTCCCATTTGAGATGTTTTCACTTCCTCTGCCTGATGATACGACAGCTCCTGCTGAGATGGAAAGCCTCCTCACAATAAACTGTTTAAATGGCTGTGCCTCTATCCACCGTGCTATTACAGCGTCACACGGTGTGTTTGTTCAAGACGTTTACGACCCCGTAAGGTGGCGGCCACACAGGAAACTCTGTGATGACACCGGGAGGACAGGAGGTTTGGGAAGGAAACACTGAGCATTAGCCCATTTTCATTTGTTTGCTTTGTGTGATAATGTCGTGGGTTTTGTTGTTGAATGTGAGTCTATTTAAGGAAATCCAACAGGATACATGTGTCACACTGTTCGCTGCAGAGCTTCCGGAGGGTGATTTCTCTGTAAAGGACCAGCGTGAAGGATTCAGTGGGGATCTATCGGCAGAAAGGAAATATAAAATCAATAATCATGTTTTCATTCCTGTACAAACACCTGAAACTAATGATTATTGGGTTTTCTTAAGCATAGAATGAGCCCAGACAAACCAAACACCGGCTCCACAGACGGACGCTCACGTTCCTGCATTACCTGAATTGTAGCTTCTCCTACTTGCATATTGTATTAGATCTGCAGCCCCACAGCCACAGATGCAACTGAATCCTACACTCTGGTCCTTTAAATCCGTCTTATCAGCAGAGAAGCAGCCGAACAGTGTGAGGCAGAGGATTCAGTCACGAGTCGTACAAGCAAGGTTCAGGCCTCCGGAGTAAAGACTGTAAAAGATACAACACAAACACGTGTAACTGCTTCATATGGCAAAAACAGACAGAGGTAAAAGTCTGATTGGGAATTAATTTAACCAGAAATGTGAGATGAGGTGAAACTAAACCTGCTTGAGAACTGAGAATTGGTTCTTTGGTTCTGAAGGTTTTTGAATCATCGCCTCTGGCAACAGAACCTTTAGTTTTACACAGTTTCCAGGAGGCACAGGTCAAAGAGTTCAATGAAAAATAAGGAAAGTGATTCTAATGCGTCCGGTGGATTGTCGTGATCAGAACTCAGCAGCCGGTGTGTTTTCCATTGTCAGGATTAAAGCTGGTTTTCTCAGAATGAGGTGTGACTGGTGCACTGACTTTTATAGAGTTAATCCGCCCTGCTTTTATAACAGACAATATTTATCAGCTCCACACAAGCCCTCAATTTTATGGCCTCCTTTGACCTTTGCTCCTCTCACCACACAAGCTTCCCCCGCCTCTCTCTGTCCTCACAACAAACCAGATTGTGTTTAAGGGCTAAATATTTGTCAGCACGGATTTCACCGTCTACATATATGTTTTTTTATATAAGTCGTGAAACTAGAATGGATCTGTTCTTGTCATTGCAAAGATATTAAAGAGGCGGTTTTATTCTCACACTTACTCGCAGACAAACCTGGTCATAAATGGAGATTTAGGAATAATCCCTGATTTTATTCAGTACGAAGATGAAACATAGAGAAAGACACGAACACAGTGAATTCTTATGATCTTGGTGAGTTTCTAAAAGAGACGTCAATCCAGAGGGGGTGTGGGAGTCTCTCCGGCCCCACCCTCCCTCCGACTGGTGCATGGACCAGTTGTTCATTAACACATGCAGGACAGGTAGACCAGCCCGTACCAAGGTGGAGGATTATTGATCTCCGTCTCGCACCAGAGGAGCAACTGTGGAGTCGGCTCCTCTTCTCCTCAGGCCATATTTACTGAAAGAGGCTCAAATCAATATATATCTGACACTGAAGTTTATGTTCTTCTCCCCGTGTGGATGCTGGACGACTGAATCAAGTTGAATTCTGCTCAGTCGACGAAGAGTTCACTTCTGTTTCTGGACGTACGTTGTCCATGGAGAGGATCTGTTCAGGCGGACGAACGTAAGGAGCAGCTTTCTTTTATCAGAGCAGAGTTGTGTCTGTTTCTTGACATGTAGAGACGGTGGAGGGGACTTCTGAGCGGACGAGGTAAATCCCAAGGATCAAGATGCACAGCACACACAGTTTACTTTACCTGGCAGTGCTGATAGCGGGGGTGGTCGGCCACAAGATGCTGGACGACTGTTTGTCATCCCGCCGTAAATACACCATCAATGTTGTCCTGCTGGAGGACAACACGTACGAGTGGAGTCGGCCACTCGTGCAGGCGGCTGTGGAGAACGCTATCAAGGAGGACACGCAGAAGAACATTGACCACGGTATGGACTGAGAGCTCCTGCATGAATCTCAATGGATCCTACAGATAATAACAATTCTTAATTCTTAATCTACTAACACAGATGATAGGAATGATACTCTGCAGAGTAAGAAGAGGTCGTCAGGCAAGAAACAGCCCAAACCGTTATTTTTATGGATGAGATCTGTTTTGGACTATTTCCTGTTCTAGATAAAGATAAAATTAGAGAATCACAGACTCAATTTCAACAGGTTGAGTTATTTTTTTTAATGGCAGTTTTGATATTATGACTGAAGCCACCAAGATGGCTGACGAGGATGTGGAGAGAAGTACCAAATGAATGAAATGTCACATTTTCTCTAAAAGGAGGAAGTAACTGCACTTAGAGCTTTCACAGAGACACTGTGTTCCATTGCTCCGGTTGTAGATCTGTCCAGTTCCATCAAGAGGTTGTTGATAACAGACGTTTGAAATCCAAAATAATCGGAGAGGTCTCTGACACATTGGTGATACCGGGCTGTAACGGAGAGGAAGCAGATAAGAAACATGCACGAGGACAAAGAGAAAAGGGACATATGATATACAACTAAAGTTCCTGGTCGGATTCGAACCACGGACGTTGCAGCCATGTGGCACAGTTTTAAATATTCTCTAAATACAAACAGCAGCAGCAGCAAGAATAAACTGTCATGTTCCGGTTAATAAGATCAGAACAAAACCAGATGAAAATCTGAACGTTTAATACCAATTTTCTTAAATGGAATTTAGCGTTATGGACCCAATGAGGTCATTGGGTCCATAACGCTGAGTTAACTAAGACTCTCATTATTATATTTCGTTTCCAAAATTCCCCCCCAGAGCATAACACATCACTTTAATCTAATCTCAACAAAGATTAGATTAGGGATTAAAGCGGTCAATTTTTCAAATATTAATTACTCTTGTTATCTTGTTCCCATAACTCCAGAGTTAAATTTCACTCTGAAGGCGAACTTCAGCGGCGTCGACACCACCGTGTACAACCGGCAGGGCTGCGGCAGCAGCACCTGTGAGGGAGTGGCGATACTCAAGAAGCTCTACGTGAGTGTGGCTGCATTGTTTGAGCTTCTGTGAACAGATAAGTGCACAAGAACAACCCAGTGTAATCTCCCCAGGCCCCTGGTGTTATCGATCTGTGGCATTTAAACGTATAATCAACACGCGTCATTTGAATGTTTTAACGTCTCACACAAGCACATTCACGGAAAACACGCGAATGCAAAAGCCACGCAACGGAAACACAACCGCAATGGAAGTGATGGACAATGGGTGTTGACTCTGATATGAGCAGAGACAAGCATCAACTCTGCTGGTTTCATTGTCCCTAGTCACTCACTTCTGTTGTGGTTGTGTTTCCCGTCGTGTTGTCACCTTTGCAGTTGTGTTGTGGCTCTTGCATCGGATTGTGTGAGACCTCTGTGCGTGTCTGAAATCGCAGACTGATGATTCATGCTGTTATTAAACCTCTGATGACACGATAACTACATGTATCACGCAGGATACTGGCGAAGTCGGATGCGTCATGCTGGGGCCTTCGTGCACTTACGCCACATTCCAGTTAGTGGAGTGAGTATGACTCTCTTTCTCTCTATTCAGGGACCACCTAACCCCTATCCCCTAGTCCCTAACCCCTAGTCCCTAACCCCTAGTCCCTAACCCCTAGTCCCTAACCCCTAGTCCCTAACCCCTAACCCCTAGTCCCTAACCCCTAGTCCCTAACCCCTAGTCCCTAACCCCTACCCTAACCCCTAACCCCTAGTCCCTAACCCCTAGTCCCTAACCCCTAGTCCCTAACCCCTAGTCCCTAACCCCCAACCCCTGAATTGAGACACAGTTTGTATCACACACTTAACGACCCCTTGTCATTTGCCTCAGTGATGAACTTGGCCTGAGCCTGAGCATCCCCATCATCTCCGCTGGGAGCTTCGGCCTCTCGTGCGACTACAAGCCCAAACTGACCCGGATTCTGCCTCCGGCTCGCAAGATCTCAGACTTACTGATCAACTTCATGAACGAAACTTTGCCGTTCAAAGATTGTTGGAACACCGTCTACGTCTACAAGAAGTCCAGCAACGTGACCGAGGACTGCTTCTGGTGAGAGGCCACCGGCTGCAGGTCACTGTAGAGACCGTTGTTCATTCGCCTCTCCAGCATCTACCACTGGTTTTTGTTTTATCTCTGCAGGTACATCAACGCTCTGGAGGCCCCCTCGGCCAACTTTGCCGCAAGGACCAACAGGCAGATGCTGCGTGGTGACGACGAGCTGAGGGAAGCCCTCCTTACTAAGAAAAGACTGAGCAACAGTGAGTAGTGTTTAGGTTGTTTGAGTAACGTGTCAGCTTCATCCCTGAAGACCTGAGGACATTACATCTCTCTGTGATGAGAGCAGATGCAGATGCTAGTAGTACAGTACAGCTCAAATGTTTTCTCGCTCTTGAAACTGGTTTATTTATTTCAGTTTTCATCTTATGTGGGAGCCGTGATGAGATCGTCTCAGCGAAGACGAGGGCGGGACGGGAGATAGACAAGGACATCATGTTCATTCTCCTCGATATTTACAAGTAAGCCTGGCCACGACTTTGCCTTTTTGCCTTTACACTGAAACCGTGGACCTACATGAATCCTTTGTTCCCTTTACCGTCCTCCAGCCCTGATTATTATGTCAACACGATGTCCAATAAGTTCATGAAGGACGTGCTGGTGATCACTCTGCCACCGAGGAACTACAGCTCTGTATCAAACACAACGTACAACAACACGGTGAGCTGCAACTCACAAACAGCTCTGCGAAGGAGAGTGTTTCCACTACGGTGCAGGAGTCTGACTCTTTCTCTTCCACTGCGACGAGCAGATAAATGACTACGTGGCCGGGTATCACGACGGCACGCTGCTGTTTGGCAAAGTGCTCAGAGACCGACTGCTCCACCAGCAACGCAACAGGGCGATGCATGATGTGCCTCTGAATTACAACCCGTTTGGAAACGCCTCCTTTGACGGTACGTACAGGACCCGAGTTACGATGCAAAGTGAAGTGAGTGAACACGAACTAAACCCATGTGGAAGCAGAACGTAAAGGGAGCACAGCCTGCACCAACGTAATTTGTATGCAGCCATTTGTTCCATTATGAAGCTTGGTTAAAGGTTCTGAACTCGAGTCTGTTCGGTGGTTTCACATCAGTGTACGTGTTTGGTTCTTGCAGGTATGGGAGGACACTACGTGCTCGATGAATACGGCGACAGAGATGTCAACTTCTCGATGCTTTACACATCCCCCATCACTGGCAGGGTGAGACTCCTGCCGTCGACACTGTCACCGCTTCGCTTGAGTCGGCGTGAAGGTCGTCATTTGTTTTCCTGCTCTGTCTCCCCTCCAGTATGAAACCCTGTTAGTGTTTGATACGTCGCGTAATCAATCCAGAGTGACGAACCCCAACCCCGTCCTGCCGTGGAAGGACAACCGGCTGCCTCAAGACCTGCCAGAAAACCCACACAGTAAAACACTCTGTCTCATAACCTCACAGCAATGTTTGCATTTGTATTTTTAATAATGTAATATTCAATAATGTAATCAAAATGAGAACAATGTGATGGTAGAGCGATATTCTTGAATCCAGGAGTCACTGTGAATGTTGTGCTTGATGAGGCCACTGTGTGTTTGATTCCAGTTCTAAATATGCAGGATGTGATTGTGATCGTGCTGAGTTTCAGTGTCATCGTGGTGACGGCCATCGCTCTCATCTTCTACAGGTAGGGAGGAGACAGGTGGCACGTGCACTTTACTCTTATTAGACAAAGCACGAGGCTTTATTTGGATCTGCACCAAGTTACACACACTCATAAACATCAGTCCTCTGAATGTGTCGGACTTCTTTATCAAGATTCATGAATTATTCTCTGAGAAATCAATTACGTAGCTTTCACATAATTCTGTAATTCCTGTACTCATTGTGTGTGTGTGTGTGTGTGTGTGTGTGTGTGTGTGTGTGTGTGTGTGTTTAAAAAATAAAGGCAGAACAGGAAAGAACGTCTTATGCAGAAGAAGTGGTCTCACATCAACCCGCTCCTGATTGGTCCACTGGATGAGAAGGAAGTCTCACTGAAGGTAGATGGCCTCACTCATAACCATTATTATAATAATTATTATTATTACAAGTAGTAGTAGTAGTATTAGGAAGACATGACTTTTCTTTAACTTGTTTTATTTTTTATTTTACAAAATATTTGGGAACCGCTGGTTTAAGTAGTGTGGAGAAAAATGTAATGTTTCCCTCTGAAATGTAATAGAGTAGAATATATATATTTATATCTTTTAATCATAGTTAATTTAGTTGTGAGAAGGTACTTTAGGTAATAAAAAACTGTAATATTTGAGTTGAATAGTTCCCCAGTGTCACCATAAAGAAGGTACTGTGTGAGTAACACTCTCTCCTCTTCTCTTCCTGTACTTTGTGTGTATTTATATAACAGATAGACGAAGTGAAGAGGAAGGACAGCAAGTACTTCTCCCATCGAGGCCGCTACGACAAGAAGGTACCGGCTTCCAACCTGCCAGAAGAGAGAATCAGCAGAAAGACCGATCCCGTCGAGCTTGTTCTCTCCGAGTTTGACCGTGTTCTCTCTCTCTTCTCCAGCCGGTGATCTTGAAAGAGCTGAAGCACTTAGACGGCGACTTCAACGAGGACCAGAAGATCGAGCTCAACACCGTGAGAAAACCTCCGTGTGTTTACAAAGCAGCGCACTGGGACGTGGTGTCACCTCCTCACTGATTCTCCTCTCCTGCCACGTCTTCATGTTTCAGCTGCTGCGCATCGATTACTACAACCTGACCAAGTTCTACGGCACGGTGAAGTTCGAGTACGGTGTGTTTGGGGTGTTCGAGCTGTGTCAGCGGGGATCCCTCAGGGTGAGAGCACAAGGTCACACACACACACACACACACACACACACACACACACACACACACACACACACACACACACACACACACACACACATGCTTTGAATTTGCATGTGACTAATTTCTGTGACCTCTTTTCTCTAAAGCTCACAATGACTGTTCTATTCATTTGATAAGTGATGGACACAGTTTAAAGAACACACACAGATCCATAAACTGAGCACAGCACAGTAGTAAAAATGATCTTTATCTGTTTTTTCCCTAGTCCATTCTGAACGACATGATCTCCTACCCTGACAAAACCTTCATGGATATGGAATTCAAGATCTCAGTCATGTATGACATAGCGAAGGTTTGTAAAGTGTTTTTTCTTTTTTTATTTGTGTGTTCATTCAGCTCCTCTCTATGACGGACAGCATAGGAAACTAACTACACTCATTATTATACTTCTTATCTCCTGCAGGGAATGTCCTATCTCCACTCCAGTAATATTGCAGTGCACGGACGTCTCAAGTCCACCAACTGTGTGGTTGACAACCGTATGGTGGTGAAGATCACAGACTTCGGCTGCCACACCATCCTGAGTCCTGGCAGAGGTGAGACTGAACCTTCCATCATCAAGATGGACGATTGTAAACCCTGAGAACCAACAGCTCACCTCTCCTCTCCTCCTCTCTCCTCTCCTCCTCACCTCTCCTCTCCTCTCCTCTCCTCTCCTCCTCCCTCCTCTCCTCTCCTCTCCTCCTCTCCTCTCCTCTCTCCTCTCCTCTCCTCTCCTCTCCTCTCCCTCTCCTCCTCTCCTCTCCTCTCCTCTCCCTCCCTCCTCTCCTCTCCTCTCCTCTCCTCTCCTCCCTCTCTCCTCTCCTCTCTCTCTCCTCTCCTCTCCCTCTCTCTCTCCTCTCCTCTCTCCTCTCCTCTCCTCTCTCTCCTCCTCTCTCTCCTCTCCTCTCCTCTCCTCTCCTCCTCCTCTCCTCCTCTCCTCTCCTCTCAGATGTGTGGACGGCCCCGGAGCATCTCCGTAAAGGGGGGGTGTCTCAAAAAGGTGACGTCTACAGCTACGCCATCATTGCCCATGAGATCATTATGAGGAAAGACCCGTTCTACACACAGAACTGCTCGGATATTATAGGTATATCAAACTATCATATCATATCATATCACCATAAACAACAAGACAGAAAAACGTATTCCAGCTGATCAACAACATCTCACTCACCTTGTTTACCTGACGTTGGTCTGATTCCTCAGAGATGATCCACAGAGTTCAGTATCCCACCGACGTGGTCATGTTCAGACCCCACCTCAACTTCGAGAGCGCGTCAGGGAACGAGCTCGAGGTACGTCGGCCTCCAAACACTGACGAGGACGCAGCCACACACACTGATGTTTATTCACTGAGAACAAACCTTCCCTCCCTCTGATTCTCTCTCTGTCTGCGTGTGTGTGTGTGTGTGTGTGTGTGTGTGTGTGTGTGTGTGTGTGTGTGTGTGTGTGTGTGTGTAGTTGTATGTGCTCATAAAGAACTGCTGGGACGAAGACCAAGAGCGGAGGCCAGATTTTAAAAGAATAGAGGGAACTCTGGGTAAGATTTTCAGGTACGTCCAAACCACACGTTTATTTAGCGTGTTTTAATTATTCCTAACATACAACACGGTTAATTGTGTGTGGACACCGGATCAATACATTAATACAGCAGGTCAATGTTTATCATCTCATTCCAAAACCAGTCTTTCATGCAGCGTTAGAAAAGACAGGGGTGTCCACATATTTTTGGCCATAATTGAATGTCGATTAATGCAGCTCTCTTCGTGCATGATGAGGAATATGAATAGTGTGAGTAGTTGTGAGTAGTTATATAGTTATATACATTATATTTCACAGTAACCTGCACAACCAAGCCACTGAGACGTACATGGACAATCTGATCCGTCGCCTGCAGAACTACTCCCGGACCCTGGAGCGTCTGGTGGAGGAGAGGACGTGTCTGTACAAAGCTGAGAGGGACCGAGCCGATCGCCTCAACTTCATGTTACTGCCCGGGTACGTGAGCGCGGCTGGAAACAGGGACGTCGGGCAAAAGGCCCCTTACCCCTGAATGCTCCCCCAGCTGTGTAAAGCATTTTAGTTTAGACTGATTCAAACCTGCAAAGACTTTCTCATGAGCACCATTTTCAAGTTTTTTGTCAGAAATGTGTGACAAAGCCTCTTGTATCCTTCCTGCCCAGCTCCAGATGTTTGACAGACAAACTTTGAGACGAACTCAAAGACACAAGGGACAATTAGCAGCTAAAGAGAAATGTTTTAAAGCAACATTTATATTTGTCATGTTGCATCGCAGCTTCGTTCCAATGTTGTTCTACAGGTTGTTCTTCAAGTTTGATGTGAATGTTCACGTTGACCTAAAAATGAATTGATCCATTTGATCCAAGGTTAAGCTTCTTGTGAACAACCGTTCACATCCTGCACAAACATCCACTTGGACTCAAGGACGACCTGATTAGAATGTGGAGGTCAAAGGTCAAAGTGACCTGAACACATCCCCTTTGTTCCCTTGTGAACACATTATCTTAAAAACTCCTTTAGGCTTAAACTCAGCACAAATGTTCACTTAGACTCACAGACCAACTGATTAGATTGTGTGGTCAAAGGTCAAAGGTCACGGTGGCCTCACAGCACCTGAACTTCTTTACATTTTAACCAGTTGTCACTTGGACTCACACATTAACTGGTTTCAGTGGACAAAGGTCAAAGGTCACACTGACCTCGTAGAGTCTGGAATCTTTTTAATCTAGACTGAATCTGGTCCGAGGAGGCAAACGACCTTTTGTTTATATTTTAATACATTTTCTGGAGAAAGGAGTCTTTTTATGGGGATATTCAGGACTTTTATCAAGTAAAAAAGCAAAACGTTATACATAAAATATAAAAGCCATGACCCCCCCCCCACAGCCCTTGTACCGACAGCAGTTTTCATGTCACTAGAAGCTGTTGATAAATGGCGTCTCTCCCTGTCCTCAGCCCTGTGGTGCGTTCCCTGAAGGAGACGGGCCGAGTGGAGCCGGAGCTCTTCGAGGAGGTGACTGTTTATTTCAGCGACATCGTGGGATTCACCACCCTCTGCCACTACAGCACCCCCATGGAGGTGGTGGACATGCTCAACGACATCTACAAGAACTTTGACAGCATCCTGGACCACCATGACGTCTATAAGGTTATTGACTCGTGGAATGGATGCATGAAGAAGTGGAGGTTACCCGGTGTTTGTGGTTGATTTTAAAAACGTTTTTCATCATCTGTCTCTCAGGTTGAGACGATAGGAGACGCGTACATGGTTGCGTCAGGTTTGCCCAGACGTAACGGCGACAGGCACGCAGTGGACATCGCTCACATGGCCCTGGACATCCTGGCCTTCGTGGGGACGTTTGAGCTGCAGCACCTGCCTGGGATCCCCCTGTGGATCCGTATCGGTGTGCATTCAGGTAACAGCCTTTCATCTTGTTTAATATGAACTATAACCTTCCCTCAGTGAACAGGACGATGAGGTGAATGAAGGCTGTGTGTATTTGTGTGTAGGTCCATGTGCGGCAGGAGTGGTGGGAAACAAGATGCCTCGCTACTGTCTGTTCGGAGATACAGTGAACACGGCCTCACGCATGGAGTCCACAGGCCTGCGTAAGAGACACACACACTCACACACACTCACACACACTGTATTTGTGATTCAGTCGCAGCTCCTGCTCTTCTTTTCCGACAAAGAAAGAAAGATGAGAGTCTGACTGTGATGATTCCTTGTTATTTTTCTCCAGCTCTGAGAATCCACGTCAGCCACTCCACCATCAGCATCCTGCAGAGGACGGACTGCGAGTTTCAATATGAAAAAGAGGAGAGACGTACCTGAAGGTTTGCTTTGGCCCTTTGTGTGTAGTGTAAACTGTGCAGATAGTGGTTCCTGGTTTAATTTCCTGTGCGTGTGTGTAAATGACTTACAGGGTAAAGGTAAAGAGATGACGTACTGGTTGACTGGGGTGACTGGGGGGAATTACAACCTGCCGACACCACCCACAGCGTGAGTAGATCTACAGACACTCCTTATCCTCTTAGGATTACTACCTACTCGAATGAACGCCTTGTTTTTGAAGGGAATGTGAAATGCTGCGTCTTCCCACATGTACATGTTCTTCTGTCTCAGGGAGAACTTCCAGCGGCTCCAGCTGGACCTGGCGGAGATGATCGTGTCCGGCCTGGAGAAGGCTGGCGTTGGGAGGGAGGGCTTGGAGAAGAGGAAGACACTGTCCACCAAGGTCCGTCGCAGGGACATGAGCGGCAGCGTGCAGAGCGACGGCCAGCCAGAGTACTTCCACCTGGCTGTCGCTGAAAACCCCAGCACCTTCCTGTGATTCCACCGGAACTCTTATCTGCCCGGTAGACTTTGCAAAAGTGTGTGTCCTGTCTGAATCGGCTGGTTCCACAGGCCAGCTCCGCTCACCAGGGGGTCGAGGGACTGGAGAGCAGCTGTGGAACAAGCAGGACTGTTGAAGGTGAGACTTTCATGTGCTCATGTTGCCAAATGGGTTCGTGTCTCTTCTTCTACCCCGACATCAATTCCTCTCACTTCTCTCAAACCCCACATCCTTCACTCCATCCCTCTGTCACCAGAAATGAACCACTTCATGACGTTGTCTTGTTTTTCATTAAAAGCACAAATCCATGTTATAGACGAGCTTTATTCTTCTTTTATTCTGTGGCACTGACGCAGTTTCACACAGACCTGCTATCATAATAAGTATGGAACAACCAAAGTGACATTAAGAGAAAAACACAGGCAATATATATGTATATTTTTAACAATGTGGAGCAGGCCATCGTTTTGTAACGAGACTCGTCACTTTATTATTTACTGCCATAGAGTTATTTTCGATACTACAACTTTTTCTAATTCCAAAAAAACTTAAAATTTTGATATCAGGGTCGGCTGTGGGAGGATTTAACAAATCAGTTAAAGTCAGTTCTCTCCAAACCAGGAATCCAATATATCAAATGGACTCTTGCTGACTTCACTTTATGAAGTTCTCTGTTGTTGTTCCATGTTTTCTGCTGGACGCTCGCTGATTGAGGAAGTTTGACGAATTATTTACCGTGTAAATAGAATTTTCTGCTGCAGAGACAGTGGAGCTGGATCCACTCAGTATGTGTCACGACAACGCCACCTTTGTTTCTCCGGAACACCAGGAATGTTTCTGTCATGATTTTTGTTCTGTATTTTATTAAATGATGTTTGACACGTGGCAACGGCTCCACAAGCAGTTTCTTTGTTTCCTTGTCTTTGCAGTAAAATACATTAAACTATGATATTTAAAAAAACAACATAAAACATGTGAGGAAAAGAGGAAAGAAAGAAGGATATTGGATCACATCTCAGTTCAATGTGCTTAGTGCATGCACTGAGGAAAACACTGTAAAACACACACACACACACACACACACACACACACACACACACACACACACACACACACACACACACACACACACACACACTACACAGTTTTAGCTGTAACCAATACAGTTCCACCCAGCTCCGTGGCAGGAAGTGGGATCCTGTGCCCCCTCGTCATCAGCCCTCTGTCCTCCTCTTTCCCATCATGCTTTGCAGAGCCCCTACATGCAATGAAGCCCTCCTCCCACATGGAGTGGGCTTGGGCCCCCAGGTGCAGATGAGCACAGGGTGCCGAGGCCTCCGCGTCTCTATGAAACATCTCCGTCAGACCGGGCCCCTCTGACAGCAGCTGGGGCCTGGGGCTGGTGGATCTGTTTTCTGAGGAGGTTCCTGTCCTGGTTCAGCATCTGTCACACAAACCATAGAAACATGAGTGTCTCTGAATATCTATACTGAACATTGTGTGATAGGATCCGTGTACTGATCATAGACTGTATAGAAAGACTATATCTTTCTATACAGTCTATGATACAGATAAATATATATATTTATGTCCATTATATTATTAAAATGGGTCATTTTGACATTTAAATACAAATTAATTGAATAGTTTTAACATATACATGTTCCCTGTTTGGTCATGTCTATGTATTACTACTGAAAAAACTCAAATACTTACGACTATCAGAGGATTTCTTTGCGATACCATATTTTTATATCAAACCACAGTTTGTTAAATGATACAGAATATGAAAGCAATATAAGAAGCGATACAAGCATCAGGCTCCTTCATTACATCACGAGTAAAACTAATGTTTCACAACAGCTGAGCAGACGAAGCTGAATTCCTTCACTCTGCTGATCTACATTTTACATCCCTGCTGGTTCTGTGGATAGACGTCTATTCACAGACGGTTCAATTGACCCTGTGTGTGTCTTTTTGTCAGTTTATGTGTTTTCAGGGTTACGTAGGGAGTTGTTCCTCCTGCGTAACCAACGGATGTGTGTTCACAGCAGAAGAGCCGGTGAGAGAGCGGCGGGGCCGACCCCTGGGACGAGCGAGAAGACGAGAACAGAAACAGCGGAGTTTCTACAGCGATGAGCGTCACACTCCATCACCCGCCTGCCTGCGGCCCCACTTCCTGCACAACACTCAGCACTAGATGAACCAAGCTGTCAGAATATAAAACTCTTCACTGAGGAAATGGAGAATTAATTGATCCCTTGGTTTAACTGTCACATAAAAGCATCTGATAAACTGAGTTACAGCAGTTTAATTGTTTAAAGATCCATTTTCACCTCCAACAAGGACACAAGGTTTTCATCTGTGTTTTAGTTTGTTATTTAGCAGGATGACACAAAAGCTACTCGGCCGATTTACATAAATGTTGTGGAGGGGCGGCGCGTCAGCTGAGGAAGAAACTCTAATATTATATATACTGAGTGGTCATCAAGACAAGAAAACTGCAGTACTGATACTTACAAATACCATTTACTTTTGTAGGAGCAGAAAAGAATAATCGTATATGACTAATGAAGTCCAGTTGTGTTTACCTGGAGTTCTGCTGGGTCTGGTTCGTCTGTATATGATCAACCACAGAGCCAGAACCAAGATGGATCCCACTGTGGCCAGCATCACAAAGATCCAGAGCGCCGGACTCAGCGCCGGACTCAGCGCCGTCCCTGAGTCGGCCTGAGGACCCGGGGCCGGGTCCCTCACCAGGTCCACGACAGCCAGCAGGGGCGGCTCTGAGGGGAAACACAAGAACGTCTCTCAGCTTCTGTGACACCCGGGATATCGCACACACATTCACAGCATCAGTTTGTTCCTGAAGGAGCAGAGGTGTGGTGGGGACTCTTTGCCTCCTCGACTAAATGATAGAAACAATCGAATCCCTTAAATTGTTTCATCAAACAGGAGAAGAAAACAACTCAGCTTTGACAGTTAGGAGGAACATCGGCAGCTCAAACGTGGGCTGAAGGAGCTTCAAGAGATGTTCAGACCGAACCAGACTTTGGTTCAGCTGCTCTGTTCAGGGGAAAAGTAAAAACCTCTGAGAGAGATTGGTCTCACTTGTTGATGGTTGGGTCTTGCCTCTGGTTTCCGTCTCTCTGGCGACGCAGGCGCTGATGAGGTTGTCCCACTTCTGTCCAGCGGAGCAGTTCTTCTTGCCCATGGCTGGTCAGGACGAGCAGGATGAGCAGGATGAGCAGGACGAGGCTGCTGCTGCGTTGCCTCCCTCTGAACTTCTGTTTGTGACTCAGACAAGAAAAAACACTGAGACTCAGAGGATTTAGAAACGAAGTCCTGACAGATGTTTCAGTTCCTCCATTTCAGAACAGGGGGTGAATCACCGTGTCTCTGGGGGCACAGAGAACTCACTGGGTCTGTTTTAAGAAAGCAGGGTCCTGATCTTCAAGCTCCTTAGTTTAGATTAAATATTGTAGAACTTGTTATGTGTTACTCGCAGTGGGATGTAAGAAAGTACATTTACTTCTTTACTATGATATTTTCATGTATCATGCATCAGTGGATTTATCTCCTGTCCTTTTTCACTTAAACTCTCCAACATATATCAGCAATTATCTGTACTTTCTACTCTCCACTACATTTTAACAATACATGTTCACGTTGTTTTTTGTATTTTCATAAGTGATCAATAACGAGAGGGGGGGGGGGGCTTGGTCCAGTGATCCAATCAGAGCAGGGATGTGATGGTAAAGAGTCACTGATTCAAGACAGGACAGTTGCAACAGTGAAACTTTATTGAGCAGATTAACACATGAAATCATAGCATGATACAAAATGTGCAGCATTTCACACAAATTATACAAAAATACAAACCTGAAATATTGTCATTCGCACAGAGTAGAAAACGAGATGCTCTTAAATCACATCAGCAGAAAAGATCAACTTCCCTGAGTTTCACTGATTGTCTTTATTTACTCGATATTGTTTCACACACGACGAATATGCATTTATGCATTTCATAAAAATCACAAAGCGACTCTCAGTGGTCAAGGCACAAATGGCAGCAGGAATAAAAACAACACTGATTTCTACTGTTTTTCAAAATCATTCATCATAACCTGAGAAATCTGATTTCAAATGGCAGTTTAACAGATCGAAAGCAGAGGGAAGTTTTGTATGAATGTATTTATTACAATGAAACCATGCTGGTGGGACGTAGATCTGATGTGAGAGCAGCGGCAGATAAAATGAATCACAAAAGGATGCTTTGAACCTTTAGAACACACACACACACACACACACACACACACACACACACACCACACCCACACCCCCACCTCCCCTCCTCCTCCTCCTCCTCCTCCTCCTCCTCCTCCTCCTCCTCCTCCTCCTCCTCCTCCCCTCCTCCCTCCTCCCTCCCTCCTCCTCCTCCTCCCCTCCTCCACCACCCCTCCTCACGGTTGAAAGAGCCGAGGCTGCATCCTGACGAAGGTGAAGTTGTAGGACTGCGGCAGACCTTGGTGGCTGATGCTGCTGAACTTGTCCCAGATGAACGGCGGGAGTCCGTCCTGTGTGGTCGGCCCGTTCACCGCCTCCGCGCGGAAGTCCTCAGCCATTTGGAAATCTGTCACCTGGACGGAGAACAACAACGCACACATGAGGAAATCTGATCTGACACAACCTGCGTGACCTCTGAAAGCAGGACGGTGCCTGTGTTGACGGGATCGTACCTTGGTGTCGTAGCAACCTCCTGGTGAAGGGTTCTCGGACCTCAAGTCGTTACGGCAGCAGATGGACTTGCAGGGGTCGCCTTTGGAGTATGGATCCTTCTTGTAGTCTGAAATCAAGCAAACAGACGACAGTGACCATGTGACCACGAGAGATGCCCAGGCTAATAAGTAGATCTTTACTGAAATGTATTAAATCAATGCGTTTGTCTGTATTCCAAGATTTATTTATTTACCGTTGAACCTCATGATGTGCTTCAAGGAGTCCAGGTCCTTGACGTCGGCCTGGTCCCGGCGGAAGATCTTGGCCCTGGGACAGAGGTCGTAGGAGAAGTCCTCTCCATACTTCTTCCACATTTCACCGTAGCCACTCAGCTGGTAGATCTTCTGGTGGAAAGGTACGTTGTAGGACGGCCAGTAACCTAAAGGTAAACAGGCAGCGAGGAAGAGAAACTCAACCCAATGAAACAAATACTGAAGGAGACAGGAACACAAGAGCCGTCGTTACCTCTGCGCAGAGCCTGTGTCTGGTCGGAGAACTCCACCAGGCCGGGGATCTGCTCCACCACCGTCAGAGCTCCGTCATCGACGCTGTGGCCCAGCTTCACTTTGCTCCTGTCCAACACCATGTACTGGTTGTTGTAGGTACCTGGAAGAGTGGGGCTTCGTTACCAATCTCAAATCTGGACTTGGAAACTAGCTTGAACCTTGAGATTCAGGGGTCAGATCTCAGGCTTTGTGTTTTGTAGGTTTTGAGTCTCTGGAACTGGATTTTCCTTCTGAGCTCAAACAAACGCCAAAAATCCCAAATTTAAATCTACCCCGGTCATTTTTTGTAAAAGCATAAGCATACAATTCTTGTAAAAAAATGCATAAGCACGAACTCTGCTATAAAATGGTGTTATTATATTACATTTTGTGTTTCACCGATATGTTCAGTGCTGACATTCATCTCTCTTGTTACTGTTTGTATCAGATCCCTCACCTGAGTTGTGCTTGGAGAAGGTCTGGGCCCACTCCTCTCCGGTGTGAGCCAGACTGTGAGCCAGCCGGACCCTCTGCCACGCCAGCAGACTGTGGGGGGTCACGAGCGAACAGGGAGGAGTTGAAGACATTGTTGGTGGTCTGGGTCATCATCAGACCACTGCCCAGGAGATAGAAGTCATCCAGAGACACCAGAAACCTGCGGGAGGAGGATAAGCTTCACAATCCAGTGTGTGTGAGTGTGTGTGTGTGTGTGGTGTGTGGTGTGTGTGTGGTGTGTGTGCTGTGTGTGTGCCCACTGTTAAAAACAAAGCTGAATATAAAGATCCACTTCCTCCCACGATCCAGAAGTGAAACCAACGCCACTATTTTTGCACATTTGCAGCCTCAGTAGCTCATGAAAGACTAATGAAAACCAAACTTATAAGTACTATGACTTATTGTTTGGTCCATGTCCCATTCGCTAACATGGAGGAGGTCGTATACTGCAGCCAGCCACAAGGGGGCCATTGAGATGTTCAGCCTCACTTTAAAGGAGCAGTCATGTCGTCCATCTTTACCAGAGAAGATAATATTACATTTAGGATTTTAAATTACAAGCCATTAAAATGAAATGAAATCCTGCTGTTGTTAAAAAACGAATGGCTGTGATTTCACTGTTTGAAGAACCTACACACCAGGGTAGCTGCTGAACGACAGTTTCCCAGTGGCCGTGTTGGGATCAGCGACGTGGAAGTCCCAGTGTTTGTAGATGCGCATGGTGGCAGCGTACGTGTACCAGCTGGAGTGGGCGAACAGGAGGTTCTCAAAGCCGGGGAGCATCTGAGGAGGACCAGGGAAGAGCGGGGGTGAGATTTCTGGGTTGAACAGGAGATTGTGCGTCTTGTGAAATGATTGGAATTTGTGTCAGTGTGACTTCGATTAGAGGAACGTGGAAATATCTGACACAGCACAAGACCCAGGGGTCGGGAGGGGAGGTATCCAGCCTCCTGTTGCACATCTGTAAACTGGATTTCCATGGAATTTAAAAAACACACAAAGTATTCGGCTCCATTACTGGGACGCGTGGATGAATAAAAACCATCCTGGATTTCAGTGTCAAGTGTCGTGTTGTTGGAAACCGACACAGACTGTAACTCAACAGGGAAGCAAACATGTGACTGGTTTTTTTCAAGCCACTTAGGAAATGAATGAGTTCATGTGTTGGTGCAGCTACATAATTACCTGTAATTAAATAATGTGGATTTTGCAAATGTAGAACAAGGAATTGGAACATTACATTACATTTCATTAGCTGACGCTTTTATCCAAAACAACAAGAAGTGCATCGACCACGAGGGAACAAACCCAGAACAGCAGAATCCAGTAAATTCAAAAAGCCAAACTACAAGTTCGGGAACAACAAAGTAAATCCAGATTGAAATATAAATATAAAACCCTGTGCTTTGTGTTGTTGTTTGTATTTGTTATGTGAGGTGTGTCACATGTTTTAACCTCCCACCTTGATGAGCGCGGAGCAGTGTCCCATCCTCGGCAGTCTGAAGTCTCTGTGCGGGAGCTGGGGACCAGGGCTGGGATCAGATCCAGCAGGTCTCCCACCGCGCTCAGGAACTGGATGGCGAACAGGGACAGCGGCTGAGGGGGAAGAGACACCAGATAAACAGCTGTTAGTCTGAAAATGAGAAACGACCAGTACTGACGCCTTCAGAGTGAGAGACGGCCGAGGACACGGAAATAACGCAAAACAACTGATGATTGTAGGAAAGAACAAATATTCAAAATCACTGAAATCGTGCAGCTGTTTGTCGACTTTCACGCTTCTCCCTGTCTTATTAACCCTAAAGTGTTCCTGAAGCCAAACTCCTGTACACCTTATATATTAGAGTCCACAAAAACAAGATTGAATATCTTCTTATGAAATAATGTGAATGTCTCAGGGCCTCCACACCTTTTTCCCTTGCTTCTTGGCCCAGTCTCGTGCTCCGGCTTGGAGTCCGTCCATCTGGGCCACGATGAAGCCGGCGTGTCTCCACAGAGGGTCGGAGCTCTTGTTGGACTTCACCTGCTCCCTGACCCATGAATCCTGCTTCCTACGAGCACAAGAACCACGTTTTCTCTTCTCATAATTCACTGAGAAACCTTTTAAAAACACTGAGCTCCCAAAGTAAAAGATCTGTATGACGTTTATAAATTGACTTGGATGAGAAGGAGAGAAATATTGATCCTCTATCCACTCAAAACATATATGCTCTCCTCTTCTTGCTGAAGTCAAGAGGGAATCTAAACTCTGAGCTTGGACACAAACCGCACCTCTCTGAGAAGAGGATATGAAATATGGTGCAGTTATGTAACTGTGTGTCTTCTAAAGAACTGCGAAGCTGCGGTGCTTTTTCATTTTTAAAAGGAAAAGGGAACCGACTAACTCCATGAAACTCTGAACCGGGCCGAGGATCTTTGGGTCGTGAATCAGCTGCGGGTACATGTTGATGTAGTTGTCCATCATCTGCCTGTGGAGGGAGAGGATATGAATATGAATTAAATGATAATTGTACTATGTTGTTGTTGTGAAATGACCACGACAGCACAGGTCCTACTGGGCGGTGAGGAAGCCTTCGAGGTATCCGGCGAGGAAGAAGGTGACCTCGTCGGTCTCTGGGGTTTTTCCGTAGCCGGCTCGGATCTCGAGGACGCTCCAGCCGGTACTGGACAAGGTGTTGTTCAGGAACCCGTACGCGTCCCCCTCCAGCTCCAGAACCCCTTCCTTCAGCAGGACGGTCTTTTGGAGGGGATCCCAGTACACGGTGGCTGCTGTCATCTCTGAGAGGGAAGTATTAACCAATCATTTCATTTGTACAGCACATCTCAGACAGAGGGAGACTCAATGGCTTACTGTACAATGTATAAAAAACATGACATGTGATAGAAAGTACACACATCAATAAAATACAATATTCTCACCAAAGTATTTTCTGTCTTTCTCACACACACACACACACACACACACACACACACACACACACACACACACACACACACACACACACACACACACACACACACACACACACACACACACACACACACACACTGGAAGACTAAAAACACACAAATCTAGAAACCAACTACTGCGTTTGAGATGCATTGCTTTCATTTTTGTGTATTTCTAATAGTTTCAGCTGCAGAAAGAGGAGTGACCCATATATTAAAAGTCTCATTCCCACACCTGCACATCTAGATCTGTTCTTTCTAGTCCTTTATTGGTGTAAATGTAAATCCTATGTTGACACGGATCTACTTGTATAAACTCATAGAGAGTTGAACAGCGGAGGAGTCCTGTATCAACAGCACTGTGAGCTGTCACCTCCACACCTCTCTGAATCTCAGCAGCTGTCACCTCCACAGTGAGTCCCTACACAACCACAGCCTCACGGGGACTCGACCCACTTACTGTCTGCAGCGGAGGGGCTGGCCCCGACCAGGAGGAGGACACACACACCCAGGCCTGGAGCATGGCGGACAGGAGGCGGCGGGAGGCGACGGAAGGCTGAGGAGAGAATCTGGGAGCAGAACCAAAGTGATTCAGGAGTGAAACCAGTCGTCTCGTGAGGAGGAGGAGGAGGAGTTAAAGCCTGAGGCAGCAGAGGGGCGGGTCCTGATTGGCTGCAGGTCAGAGGAAACAGGAAGAAGAGAAACCACCGTGTGACACTGTGGTTATATATGATTATATATGGTTCTATGTGGTTCTATATGGTTCTATGGGACAGGGACACTGTGGTTCTATATGGTTCTATGTGGTTCTATGGGACAGGGACACTGTGGTTCTATATGGTTCTATGTGGTTCTATGGGACAGGGACACTGTGGTTCTATATGGTTCTATATGGTTCCATGTGGTTATATATGATTATATATGGTTCTATGTGGTTCTATATGGTTCTATAGTGAAAAGGACACTGTGGTTCTATAAATCAGAAAAATAATAAATTGAACACAGCGGTAATAAAAACGCTTCACCCCAGATGGGACTCGAACCCACAATCCCTGGCTTAGGAGGCCAGTGCCTTATCCATTAGGCCACTGGGGCTCAGTAAGACTTCATGTAGTATAGGCTATTTTTAAACCACTACTAGCCCTAACTTTTCTGGCTATTCTTTCGCACGTGCCTGCGTACAAACACCCAACACACACACACACACACACACACAACACACACCACACAACACACACACACACCACCACACACACACACACACACACACACACACACACACCACACACACACACACGCACACACACCACACACACACTGAGACTCGTCAACAACACCGACATATGAATGTCGGGCCTTGCGGACACAGGAGCATTGAGGCATGTTATGTTTTTTGTTGTTTTATTACGTCTGAAGAATCGATCACCGTTGACTTCAATTGTATTGGATTCGGCTGCAACACTGTTTAACCTATGAAACTCCAGAAGTGTCCTCCCCCCCCCTCATCGGCATAGTGGTGAGTATATGAGTAGATTTTCATTTTCGGTGAACTATCCCTTTAATGTTTTTTTATCCGTGTTTAGTTTGAGATTCTGTTGTTTTGTTTTTTATCTCATTGTATTTATTTGCTGCTTCTGCTCCTCATGTTATGGAAACAGAACAAATCTTCTTGAGTGACTCGTGTTGCTTCATGGGATCAAAAACAAGTCCCTGTGATGTAAAATCAATGTTTTAAGGTTTAAGTTAAGGTTTGAGTTAGTGTCCAGGATAAAAACAAGTCAATGTAAAGTCCTCTGAAGTCATCACTGTGTGTGTGTGTGTGTGTGTGTGTTCAGATAGTTAAAAATACAGGACAATCTCATCATCTCAATCAGACCAAACATTGAAGTTACAGTTATTTATTTGTGGTACAAAACAAATCTGCTTCAGCTGTTTATGAGCCAACCTGTGCAACAGAAGACATCAACACACAGCAGGTCCCTTTGATGCACTTCTTTCCAGTTAAAAACAAAAACCATACATTAAACAATCCGTTTAAATCCTTCACATGAATGTACGTGTGCAGATCAGGGTGATCTGATGGGATGCTGCTGCCCCCCCCCCCCCCCGCCGTGATCGCCTCAAACTACACAGCAAATCATGAGGATGCACAAAATCATGTTAATCCGCAGAAGACAAAATAAAAGACAGATTACACACGATTGAACTAATTATATTCACTGTAATATAGAATCAATCTTTTCCCTTTAGAACTTTCAAGTATATTTTGAAAAGTATAATAAATAAAGTTGGAATGACGAGAGAAAAAAATACAACACCAGTGATTTTTAAAGCCGTTCTTTCTTATTTACATGTAGTGTTTGTCTCCACGACGCCGTCATGTCTGCGTCAGACACTAACTTCAACAACTCAACCACCAGTTTCATTTCCCAGTTTCTGTTATGGTGGCATGTTTACCTCAAAATAATATTTTACTTTGCAGCTAAATGAGTCCCTCTAACTTTGAAGCGGAAGAAATGTAAATGTTAAAGTATAACAGCTCCGTTACACTTCATCAAACTAAGAGCTACCAAGGCACAACTCGTATGGTTCCTGCTCCACAGCTTCAGATGAAGTTTCCTTCTGTTTGACCTTATTTTGTGAAAGACAGTCAAGTTACAAAGCAAAGGAGAAAGTTGAGAATCAAAATGTGTTCTGGTAAAACACCACCAGACAAGCCTACCACGTGATAACTGCTGGTTTCAGTAGTTTTCACCTTTCCTAACCATTCCTGCTGCCGTATTGCACTGCAAAGATCACTGCTGGGTGAAATGTTGGACTTCATCTCCACAACACACACACACACACACACACTCACAAAAACACACACTCTCATTCGTCATCGATCAGTTTCTCAGCGCCGTTCTCCGTTTGCCCCTGCGCCGCCGCCGCCGCCGCCTCCTTCCTCTCTGCCTCTTCCGTCCTCGTCCTCCTCTTCATCTTCCGTGTAGGCCAGCGTCTGGCTGCAGTAGTTGATCATGGTGCGGGAGAGGTCCACTTCGATGGGGAACACGTCCGCCTCCTTCAGGACGGCGTAGCACTCGTCGTAGTAATGCGACATGCCGGAGACGAAGCGCTGCAGCTGGAACACAATGTCCTGGACTGTGGAGGAAGGAGGAGCGGATGAAAGATGGTGTTAAGGAAGCAAACGAAAGGAAAAGAAATGAGCTTTTAAAAATGTTATGTGATCTGGTGCTGAACTCGTGAGATTGTATCAGTGACGTAGCGGCAATAACTTACTAACCATACGTTTTAACGATGTATTTGTGCCGATATAACAATATCATGTTATGACTATCCTGGCAAAAAATAGGTTAGTGTGATATTATGTCCCTAATGACAAACACAAAGTCTGTTTGCTGAGCAACCTCTTCACTTCACATATCCTGTTTTAGATCTGTAATACATCCTGACGTGATAACCGACCGTGTTTCTGATCCAGCAGCTCGATCTTCTCCAGGACGTCCTTCCTCATTTTGGCGAAGCGGGCCCGGGCCTCCTGCCGACACCGCAGCACCAGGCGGTACTCGTAGTTACCGGTGCTCACGCGATACATGGGCTCTCCGATGGCCTGTAGAAACAAGCACATTATTCACACTACATTTGAGAACATTAAAAAAACTACACTGACACAGATCATGTGCTCAGTCGGGGTTTGTAGCTTTAACATTTGACTGAATATTTTGAATCATAACTCACAATACTGCTGTATTCTTCATCGTCCATTTCCTTCACCTTCAGACAGTACGACTGAAAGAGACGAGAGATTAGTTTAATTAATCTGTTGACTGACAGGGAACTTGTTTAGTACTTTAATGATCTTCTGTGTCGTACACTGAACCAGAAGAAGAAAGCTGTGGCTTTACCAGATACTCGAACTTCACATCCAGGTACTTGCGGATGGTGAGCTTCGTGTCCGGTATGGCCTTGTGAAGGTACGTGTTCAGGTCATGGAGCATCTGTTCAACGAGACACGATGAAGTGTTGGAGTAACACTTGTAATATGTTTTGTGTTTGAATTCATAATGTTTGAATCTTTTTCTAGTTCTTCACAGTTCTAAAATCCCTCTCCTCTTTGAGACACCGGATCAGAGCCAACCTCTGAAACTGTACTCACGGGTTTGAGGGTCTTCAGCAGCTGAATTCCATATTTCTCAATGTTGCGGTGAGCATCAGCAAACTTCACAAACGCCTCGCTGGCCGCCGCCTGGGGCTCTCGAACGCCGATGACAGAGAAAACGTCACCAAACGCTGAAAAGACATGTAATCGAATACCAGTCAGACATATTAGACACTAATACTGAGATAATATCTACAAGGAAGATCTGTTCTTGTTCTTTAGAAAAGATGCATTGAACAACACATTGTTTTTTATTTCTGATTCGATCAGTGTAACTCACCTCTGTGAGTCTGAGAAAGCTCAAAAAAAGCTCTGAGCAGCCTCTTCGTGTGCTCCATCAGCCCTGCAGGCCGACAAAGGAACAACATCACACCGATTTCCACAAAGAAACAACTGAACTGATTCTGGAATAACTGATGTTAGAGTTTGAGTTATCACATTTAACTAAGCTAGTAACTGAAGTCTAGTTTTCTAATTAGATATTCTTTACCTTTGTAGAGCTCTGCTGTTTTCTCCAGCTCTTCCAGTCTTTTGACCAGTCCATCTGCAAAGCAACATTAATTTACATAAGCATTATTTTAATCTATATGAAAAAACTCATTAAGATCATGGTAATAATCTCACCGTTGCAGAGAATAGCTCTGCTGAGTCCCAGAGCGTCTGCAGTGCCTGAGCTCATATTCTCTACCAGCCGATGTTTGACCTTTTTCAGAACTGAAACGCACAATGTTTGTGTTATGTATGTTTATCCAAAGCACTGCATTACAATACATGAACTTAACAAGACACACAAAAGTCATGGTTAGGGATTCAAAAGTGAGTATTTGGAGGAGATACCTATATCCAGAGACTTCCCCTGTTTTGGATCTGCCTGCAGTTTGTTGTAGTGGATCGTTGCTTCTCCCTGACACACACACACACACACACACACACACACACACACACACACACACACACACACACACACACACACACACACACACACACACACACACACACACACACACACACACACACACACACACACACACACACACACCACCACACACACACACACACACACACACACACACATACAGCAACACAAATGAACCAGACACATTTAAAAGATCATGTCTACAAATAAAAAACATCTCCCACTTTATTAAAATGTAATGAATTTTCTATAACATGTGGTAAAACCAACAGGTTGCAAACGTGTCCAGCGCCCCCGGACGCCGTGGGTGAAATTCACATGTGGTATTTGCGTTGACTGGGGAACAGCAGCACAATCTAATCCTTTAATTCCAACACTGAACCCTCTCTTTAATCCATCGTGCAGGAAGTCAGGGGATTTTTGAGGGTGTGAACAATGGCTGCTAAAACAACACAGGCGCTCTGTGTTGGTGACGTGATGCCGAATGCTGCCGGGTATTGTGATGAGCTTCGGCCTCGCTGGGCAGTTAAGTCCCTTTTCTCCACAGTCCAGTGGCGGGTGTGCACTCATTCAGTAAAGTGTTGGACTATTCACTGATAAATCTACGACCAGAGTCGGATACAAACAAATGTGAGTAATATTGATTTGAATGTTTCTATTCATATGTGCTTAGTATATTTTTTCATTCATCACCAGTGGAGCAGATTTAGACAATTTAATTGGTGCTTCACTGGTTAAACTGACCCAAAGACATATTTTCTACTTATTCTTCACATACTTTAATCAAGTAGTGAAAGGTATTTATACAGCCGACCAAGTTCTAGACTGTTATCCACAGAATCCATCTGACTGTATCCTAATGTGCTCAGGACTATTATTAACTATGAACTGTGATCTCCAGAGCTCGAGTACCTGGACAACTTGAATCATCTTGGCCACCTCCACTTTAGTCTTCCCCTTCACTGGTTTCCCGTTCACACCTGTGATTTCATCGCCTGCTGCCAGCGTCCCCTCCAGAGCTGCTGGGGTGTTATCGAAGACCTGAGACGACACAAGCCACATTTACAAAAGGTACCAAAGACCAAGAGTATCTGACTTGATCAAATATTGTTTTTGTTCCTGTTCTGTACGACCTGGACAATGTAGAGGCAAGGACAGTACTGGGCCCCCCCACCAATGCTGATGCCAATAAGGTTGTTCGGATCTTTCTTCAGACACACAGTACCAGGTACTGTTGGTATCCCTCTGTTCAGGAGAAAGATGACACACTGAGATTTGCAGCATTTATGTGACGCTGTTCTTGGACAATTCTAATAAGTACAGACTTATAGACTTATAGTATGCAACTCTTCATTCCTTGATATACAAACAAGCAGCAATTAGGTCACTAAAGGGAGTAATGGGTACAAAGTTCATATCAGGGTTTAGATTGGCTCTATTAAGTGCTGTTAGGTTCACTGGTGTCTCAGCATGATGGATAAGTCACTGTATGAACATATGTGTTGGGTCTATTTGTCCTCAGAAATATGTCAATTTCTAACTCTTAATTAATCTTATACAAATAACTAACTAACCAGATAATGGAAAGAATAAAGAAGCAAATAAATAACGAATTAAATAAAGAAAGAGAAATAGCTCATGTATGAACCGATGATGTAAAGATGCACATAGATTTAAAAACACTGATGCTTGAATGGCAGAGATCATTAACAAGGACACACTCACAGCTTGTCCTCTTCCAGCTCATAGTCCATGTCTGTGAACATCGCAGGGCAGAGTCACTCCTGTCCCTGTGAACACAACAGACTGATGTGATGAGCAACCACTGACACACACTGATGTGATGAGCAACCACTGACACAGACAGTGGTTTACAGTGAGGAGTCCGATCATCCTGTGGGGAAATGCAGCATCTGTCAAATGCAGGAAAAGAAGCAGGTGATTGTTCTTCATCAGGACAGAGGATGAGGAGGAGGAGGATGAGACGCCAGCTGCTGCAGCCAGGTGGCTAACAGCTGGTAGCTAGCAGCCTTATGCTAACTACCTGTTGTTCGCCTGTAAAATGAGTCTGAATCGGTGTAAACCAAACTCACTGCGCTGACGTCACTGGTCAAACTGATATTAACATGAATCCACTCAACGGGCGCGAGCTACAGGGAAGTAGCCTGCTAACGCCGGCTAACTAGCTGCTAGCTGCTAGGCTAATAGCAGGCTCCACTTGGTTAGACACGTCAACACAGGATTTACCTTCGTCAGTGTTCGCACCAGTTTCTCATAAAAACGTCAGATATTATGAGTAGAAAGTAAAAAAATATCTTTCTGTCCCTTTATTCTGGAACTGTGTGAATTTCCGAGGCCATTGACAGCTGCTCTGTTTACTTTATTTTGTCACTTCCGGCAACGAAGCGGAAGTAGTTCCTAGTGGTTGTGTTTCTTCTTCTGGTGTTTAATGGCAGTTGGCAAAACAATTATTGGTGCCCTACCGCCACCGTCTGGAGAGGAGTGCGAGTCATGATGCATATTTATTCCTGTGTTTTTCACAAACCTGAATATTTCCTGTTTCCTGCCTCAGCTGAGTCCCTCTGTAATATTCATCTTAGAGTTCATGTTAAACTGTTTCTTTGTGGTGAGTTTTTAAGTGTCTGTCTCTTTTTATTGTGAACAGACTAAAAATAAATGCTCCACTGTTTCCAGCTGTTTACATCTGTCACATCTGCCTGTTCATTATCTTAAAGGTTCAATGTGTAAAATTCAGTGAAAGGGATCTATTGGAAGATTAAAAAATACTGTGTAATCGCCTAAATTGTACTAATTGCTATTCGCTTTACTCTAGAATGGATCCTTTATATTTAAATACTATATATTTACATCTAGAGCGCGTCCTCTCTACTGAGGCCACCATGTTTTTGTTGTTGCAAAGAACACATTGGTTCTACAAAAGTGCTGCTGCAGCTTCCTCCTTTTTTTTTTTTTAAATGATTCCTCCTAAATTAATGGATGATGTTAAATACAAATATGAGGAGCTAGTTATCAAATTGATCGAATCTAAATACCCTTCCGATCCGTACGAGGACACAGACGAGCAGAGTGTCACTAACAGATGCTTTAATAGTGGCAGAGACAAACGTCAAAATATCAATAATAATCATGTCAACTTGATTGATTTTGAATGTTTAAGTAGATGAATGAATACAGTGAAGTCTGTTGGGTGTTTGTTTCCCTGTGATGTAATCAGCAGTGTCCGGACCTCCCCCCCCCCCCCCCCCCCGATCTAAACCTTTAGTTTGAAGATTGATCAAAGAGACAGTTCAACAGCAGTGATTAATCAGAGCAGGACGTCTGCATTGAATCGGCTCTTTGATTGTGAAGATGACGACGGAGCCACTTTGTGCCTTTGCATTATAAAAGAAGAGAAACTAAAACACTTACCTCTTTCTTCTTCGGGGTCTCAGGACTGAACCAAGCTGCTCCATCTTCCACTGTAACTCCCGGACTCTTCACACACACCAGGACCCAACATGAGCTTGGTAAGTTTTTATTTCACTGCCCTGAGGCCTGTCAGTTGTGATCTGTTGGCAGATGTCAATGTTTGATTTCTTCATTTTCTAAAATAACTTGTTTTTAAACCCTGAACACCAGCAACTGGAACTGAAGAATGTGAATCTGCAAACTGGGATCAGCTGAAAATAAAAGGAATAATTCTGCACGATGCTGAAAGGTAATCTAACCAAACACTTTTGTGTATATATGCAGATACTTTGTGGTTTATTGCTCTCGTTACTTGTCTGTGTTGTTTCCAATCTCTGCAAACATCTGGATTTACCATCATTTCTTGTCTGAACTCAGATTCCAGATCGACCTCGGCAGCGATGAAAAAAACCTGGCGCTGCACTTCAACCCCCGGTTCCACGACGACAGCGACGGAGCTGTGCTTGTGTGCAACTCCAGGTGTGACGGTTGTTGGGGCGACGAGCAGCGGGACACACACAACCCTCTGCGCAGGGGAGCCGAGCTCAAGGTGAGGGCCAGGAGGAGGAGATCTGTGTGGGAAGTTCTGTGAAAGGATTTCCTCTCGTAACTCAAGCTGTTTGAGTTTGACATCTGCCTCAGAGGTAAAATATGAAACATCTTTTCTCCCTCAGATCGTGTTGAAGTTGACCGGAGACACGTTCGAGGTGGAACTCCCTGATGGGAATGAAGTCCAGTTCCCTAACCGTGCAGCCATGGGCGTCTTCAACTACCTCCGAGTCAGCGGGGACATCAGACTGACGTCCTTAAAGCTCAGCCAATAGAAACAGCTGCTGTAACACTGGGTTGAAAACAATAAATACATGATTTAAGACTCGTAATAAACTACATAGAATGTTTTAATGGATGTTTGTTTTCTACTTATAGGAATTAAATGCAAAAGTGTACTTAAGTTTGAGTTCTTCCTTCATCACTGTTTATTTGAAATGGTGTTTACACAGGATTACATACGAGTACAACCTAAAATGATTTTGCCTTCGAATACTTCAAATAAAGTGAAAGCAAAGAAACCACTGGAATATTGCATTTGTTATTTTGTGCTGGATTTTAAACTATTTACTGATTTAATCCAAATTAGAGAATTATCTCCATTAAAAAAACAGCTTCATATGTTGGATTATCATAAAATGTGAGACAACATTGTGAAAGTAAAACAAAAGTTTGATGAACAAAAAGTATATTACAGCTGCAACTGTAAAAAAAAGCATTTTATTTCCTATGACAGTTAACTTATTTCCAACGTATGCAGACGTTTACAACTTTTATTAATATGAAAATATAGTCCAGATGCTGCGTGATCTTTATTCATGTGAATCCTATTATGCTTTATGTCGTGTTAGGTGTTGATCTGCTGGAAACAAGCAGTCTTTCAAAATCCACTGTTCTTCAGAGTGTTCTTCATTCAGAGTCATCCCATGACTTATACTATATAACATAGTTTCTGTTATAAATAATCTGTATAATTTCACAACTGTTGTGTTGTGCAGAGAGAGGAGAACGTCCAGGATCCAGGTCAATAACGAAAACCTTCCTCCTGCACTGAACACAGACCAGGATCTGGAAGCTGGTCAGTGATGCATGTGAGGAAGAGGAGGAGGAGGAGGAGGAGTGATGCTTCTGCAGAGGAAGAACAGAACATCATACAAACCTGTCTGACTTTACAAGAACCCTCAGATCCCTCAATGTTTTCCACGGTTCTGTTGGATCAACGTTAAGTCTGAAGTCTGTCTTTCAGTCCGAGTTTCAACATCTACACTTTGATCTCCTCCTCTTCCTCAGTGATGCCGCACGGTGTTTTGCGGCTGCAGGACAGAGCAGGTGAGGGGGTGGTGCTGCTCATCTTCGTCCCCTTCGAGAAGGACCCTCCGCCGTAGTGACGAGAGAGCACGTCCGCTGCCCTCTGGAACTTTTCTGCCTCCATGACAGGCTCCACTCTCTGTGGGGACCCAGTGGACGCGTCCGGCGTCCTCAGAGACCCCCTGTCCTCCTCCTGCTCGTCCCTGTTAGAGCTGCTTGACCGTCTTATGCTGTCCCTCGTCCTGCTGAACGACCCGCTGCTCATGGACGGGTTGGGAGAAGTCACCTCAGGGCTCTGCACAGGCGTCTCTGTTAGAGAGTCCTCATCTTCCTCTGCTGCTTCCTCATCTTCCTCCTCTGCGGCCGGGCTGTGGATGGACATCTGGAGGTAGTGGGGGTTGTCAATCAAGCTGAGCACCTCCGACATGAGAGAAGGCCCGAGGTCCACGGTGAACGAGGCGAGGGAGTCCGAGCGAGTCATGGTGAAGCCGCTGCCGTCGGTTAGAGACCCTCTCTGCACGTCAACGTCCTGAACTGTCTGTCGAGGCGAGAGAGGCGGGGCAGAGTGACGAATCCAGACTGAAGACCTGCAACAAAAACACACACTGACGTCACTCAAATGAACCAAACTGATAATACAACATAAAGAAAACATCTCAAACACATTCTCACACCTGAACATTGATAAAAAGACCTAAAACCCTACAAGACCATTGTTACTGGACATGTGGATACTGAGTTGTTGGATTTAAAGTGACGTTGGGCGACTTCATTGTGTTTCACAAACGTAAACACCTTTAACAAAGTTGTAAGTAAGGTGGTGGACACTTAATGGCTCACACAGTTTCTATTATATATAGATTGTATGATTGAGTGATGTCTTTATGCAGTAACTTCACAGAGTCTGGTTGTTATTAGTGTTGACGGAGCAGCTGCAGGACAGAACACAGTGTAAAATCAAATACACAAATACACAAATACACAATTCTACAACGTTCAGACACAGAAAGAAGCTGATGGAGGAAAATGATACAGAGCTGATTAGGATGAGGAGCTGTAATGCCAGCAATGCACCTGCTTCACCAGGAGATGGCAGTAGGTGAAAACCCCGTAGTGATTCCCTCTGCCAAACTGAAGTAGTGGATTACTTACTTATTGTCTTTAGCAATACTGTAATCTCAATTCCAAACATTTGTCGAAAATTACACTTTTTAAAATCGTATTATATCAGATATATACCCATAGTGGACTGGAATCCACTTTATTCGTGACCTGCATTCCAAAGAGTGAAATCTGCCCCTGGATGAGCAGAGACTGTGAAAAAGGTGGGCGGGAATGACATAATGACATATGTGGCCCACAGAGAAACCCACTGGCATCCACCGCCCTCCCTCCCTCCGCCGACTCGGTCCCTCGGGCTCCGGGCACATTCCTCCTGAGTCGGGTAAAGACTTTGGAGACTCGGAGGGGGATTTCCAGCCGGGACCCTGGGCTGCTTCATAAACTCTGATTGGTCCACAGATTATAATGAATGGTGCATTTATGCTGTGCATCCAGGCGGCCACACACAGACACAGCACAGGAAATGCCCACTAAGTATCTTTCTCCTTCTCAAACCAGCTGTGTGTGTTTGTGTGTGTCGGCCTAGTTGTGTACAGGTGTCGCCTAGGTGATCCCAGATGACTCAGAAGAAGCCGTGTGTGTTTGCTGGTCGTCCTGGAGGAATGTGGGAACCATGTTGAAAGGAGGAGGACAACCTCACCCGCTCTATTTATGTGTCCACGGACATTTATAGTCGACTCTTTTCAGCAGCTCTTAATGCCGTTGGTCTGCAGGAGGGAGAAGAGTAAGAACACTGCACCAGGTCCTCTTTGTTTTCCTGATTCCTGGAGACTAATACAAGGACCATGAGTAGGTGAAGGGCTGCACAGAGAAGTGTTTAGTCTTTGTGTTTGCTTCAGAGTTTACTGGAAGAGAAAGTGTACTCGCTGTAGTCCGCAGCTCTTCAATCGCACCAGAAACAAATGCTCCTTTTTGATTTAATGTTACGTCCTGAGCCTGAAACCAGTCGAGGTTACGTTCTCTGTTCGTCTGGGAGGAACACGTTCAACGATTTCACTGATTCTCAGAGAATAATTCATGTGTGACTGATGCAGATCCAAATAAAAATCTGGATCTAGTGAATTAAATGAGGTTCCAAACTACTAAATCAGTTTCCATGAAAGTCTGTGGACGGGACATGACCCAAAGAATCTATTAAAGTTTATAACTGAATGCTGAAATAAATCAGTCCAGGTCGTCTTTAGAAAAAGCTTCAAGCTGTTTGTCGAGCAGTGATAAAAATACAGACTCATCTGTTGTCATGGAAATCCGCCAATTTCCTGATTTCATTTTGCTAATGTTTCTCATGTTTCCTTTAAACTTGAACTTTAACTGTGAACTCACTGGTGTGTGCACTGCTCTGTTAGATAAAGATCTGTGCACACACACACACACACACACACACACACACACACACACACACACACACACACACACACACACACACACACACACACACACACACACACACACACACACACACTCTGAGTATTGTTTTATAAACCCATGCTGGAAGTGATATCTCACCATATGTGCAGAGGGAGTCCTCTGTTGCGCTGACAGAGTTGGGGAACATCATCCTCCTCATGCACCCGTTGGGAGGGTCCATGTTCAGCTGGGGCAGGGAGATGGCGTTCTTGATGATGGGTGAGATGTCCGGCGGCAGGGACAGGTCCCGGGAGCCCCTGCGCGGCCGTGGCACAGGGGCACGTACGGAGTTCTTCCGTACGTGCTTGAAGGTGCGTGTGAAGAAACCCGTCGTCTTGGAGCTGCTCGTGGAATCCGGACTTCCAGGCTCCTTGACGCCCCCGTAGTTACTGAGGAAGGAAGTGTCACCGAACACGTCCCCGCCGCGGCCAACGTGCATCGTGTGTCGGAAGTCTCCCATTGGAGGGCTGATCATGTCCACAGAGAGGTCGCTCTTGAACCGGCTCTTCCCCTGCGAGCTCGACACCAGGCCCTTGAACCCTGGCAGTTTTCCCAGACTCATGGTGGCAGAGAAGTTGTGGAATTTCCCTTTTAATTCAAATGGGAGCGTATGGGTGCATGTCCGTCAGATTTGAATCCACTGTGAAACCAGAGAGGGAGAGAAAGAACAAATTAAGATGCCAGGACAGTGAGGACATGCAAGGCAAATATATGCGGTTGTTCAGTCTGCAGGGAATGTGCGAATAATCCATTCTCCACACGACCAGAGCCAACGATTCATCGGTCAACGCTTCCCCTGGATCTACACTGAAAGATGCCAGCATGGATGCAGAGTCCCAGTCTGCGTCTCTTTTCTCTTTCTGCTCTGTTTCTCTTCTGCACAGCAACGGCCTTCAGTCAAAATAACAAACAAGATGAATAACAAGGTCACAGTCGGTTTCCTCCGGCTGCCACGGCTCATGTGGCCGGGCAACAACCGAGACGTAAGGAAAGAAAGAGACGTTTACTTTATTTTAGGTCTTTTTGGACATGCAGGGCTGTGTCCTTATCAAGAGGATCACCTCTGCAGGAAGCCTTGTGAAACCAAAGTCTGTTTCATTTACCCAAACCTGGAAAACGAAGCTCTTTAAAGACCGGACACTCGTTGCAAGTTCATAACCAACTCTGTGATATGAAATGTAATTGGATTATTATCGCCCCTTATTCACAAGAACGTGTTTTCTCTTGTCATTATTGTTTTAGCTTTTTCTTAGCTACTCAGTTCTGTGGTTGTCAAGTCACTTCAGCATCCAACAAGTGTGCAGCTGCAGGGATGCAACACGTGCACGTTGAAACTTGAATTTAAAAAGTGATCGTGAGTTTTCTCCTTTAACCTTCAAGAACCTTGTAATGGAAGTAAAACACAAATAAAAGACGAGCGTCAACACAGTGTTTCTTACTGGACGTGGCTCCTTCCTGTGTGTGTTCAACAGTGTCTGACAGGATCTGGTGTGTGTCTCATCCGCTGAGTTGGTCTTTGGTGAGAGAGAGAGGGAGAGAGAGAGGGAGGGACGGGAGACAGGCTGGGGGGGCTCCACCACCATGCACCGTCTCGCTCTAAAGAGATTTATCCATGTGTGCACCACGCTGCCTGTAGACCACACCAGCTCTGTCGCCAAACTTCTTTGTCCCTAGTCCCCCCCCCCCCCCGGTCCGGACACCAGATGTCCGACAGGCAGAGAAAAACAACCAGAGCGAAGGAGAAAGAAGGAAGAACGACGCTTTCTCAAAAAGGCCGATAAAGAGAAGAGGCGTAATCCAGTAACTGTTTTGTCTGCATCACCCTGGATGAACGACGAGGCTCCTTCAGGACCTCCACGCACTGGATTAGCTGATAATCTCCTCTGTCTCCCCCCCCCCCCCACCTTCCCGACTCCCTCACTTGCTCTCTGCCCTCTTCAATCCACTTAGTTCTCCAATGGCGTCCACGGGAGGGGGGCGTCTGTGTTTCTCCTCTTCTCTTTCAGTTCACTTGAGGCCGGCTGAGAGAGAAAGGGAGAGAGATGTGAGTTACACACTGGACCGGAGTCTGAGGCCAGAGCGTTCAGGAGCGTTCAGGAGCGTTCAGGAGCGTTCAGGAGCGTTCAGGAGCGTTCAGGAGCGTTCAGGAGCACATCCATGTGGGACTGACGGATGCTGGGGAGGTTTTCTCCTCCTCTCTCTCTCTCTCTCTCTCTCTCTCTCTCTCTCTCTCTCTCTCTCTCTCTCTCTCTCTCTCTCTCTCTCTCTCTCTCTCTCTCTCTCTCCAGAGGAGTCAGCAGCTTCTCAGGGGAACAACGAACTTGTGAAATAAAACTTGACTCCATTGCTTCTTTCTGCGTCTGAGTCATATAGTGAAATATTCATTGCAGTACAAGACCTGTCAGTTATTCTATCGTCACTGTTCTGCAATTTATTTTTTGCACTGGAATAGATTGTTGGCTTCAGGTTTTTCCAATACAAACGTCCACTTGTGTTTTGTGCTTTTCGACTCTGAGAAACTGTGCCTGGCCTTTCACAGACAAAGATCAATAATCAAGAACATATCGCAGCCGAGGCTAATTCCCCTTTCTCGCCATGTCAAAGAAAGGACCAAGAAAGTCCCTGCATCTGCTCCAGGATATCATGTGTTCTTCTTTGTATCATATCTCATCCGTCCACCAAGTTTCATCATTATCCGTTTAGTAGTTTTTACGTAATCCCATAAACATAACAAACACAAACACAGATGAAACCATTGCCGTGTTGGTGAAGGCAGACATACATTTTTTCTATTAATCGGATAAATCGGTTTTTCCTGCATCGTATCTGTGTTTCCTGGATGCACTGGGACCACCGCCTGCTGAAGAAACGACCCCGGGTCCAAGGGAAAACCAGTAAACACCGAACATGTGACCTCTCTCAAACCGCAGCCAGGGCTGGATTAATGTCCCAGGCGGCTGGAGACGCTCTCCGAGGCCGCGGCCATCTGGACGTGTGATGTAACAACCTGAGCAAGGTGATGTGGTGCCAACCTTTCTGCACGGGCAGCGTCCCGGGCTCAGATTACCTTCAGTAAATCGACCAACTAATCCCAGTTTTTCAACAGTTCCAGGGCAAATGTCTGTGGGGGGCTGTCACTCACTGACTAACCTGACGGAGAGGAGCACACGATGAAGGTGTGGGGTGTGTGACAGCCGGAGTAATCAACTTAGAGGTGGCGTTGAATATGGAGGAGGTGGGGCTGGACTGTGGCTGTCGCCGGCTGATCCCTCAGCTCGTAACGCGTAGCTTAAAGGAAGATTAGGGCCTGTGGGGCACGAGAAGGTGAGCGGCAGATAAACAAGAGCAGGGACACAAATATCCTCTGTGTGTGATGACAGCCACTGGGTTTATAACCAGATCCTATCAGAACCTGTGTTTAATTTCACTTGAGAGACAGTTTCCATCCCTAAATCCCTGATAAGCATGTTTTTCTTTCATCTGTCCCGTTTGATGTCACAGCTTCTCATGGTGTAATTGACATTTTTAGCTTCCACCCCCCCACATCAGCCTTTTCACTCTGGTTTCTTCTTTCTTATTGAGCAGTAAATGAGGCTCAACTGGAACCTCTCCGTGCACATTAACCCGGCACAGGAACTTGGCCTCGTTAGATGCACACGGAGACGTTAAGATCTGCTGAGCGTATTTATCTGTAAGTTGGACCTGCAGACGTCAACAAACAAGAATGTTTTGCGTGAGCTCTCCAACCCGTCTGTCTCTGATTGCAGAGACAGACGGGTTGGAGAGCGTGATGGGAACAGCGTGCGATGGGGAGAGCGGACCGGACGCCATCTATTATGGCCATCAATAAAGGATCTGTGGACACTGATGGGAAACACATTTTTACCTCCGGTTTTTACGAGTGTTTTTCCCTCCAAACTTCTATTTCTGACTCGTCCTTCAATCGGGTTTTATATCTCTGTTTTCCCCTCAGTCCCAAACACACACAGAGTGAAACATGCTGTTACCTCTTCCTGCTGAGGGAAGATTTAGACTCAGTGAAACATCTGGAGCCACGGCACCACAAATTGTAGGATCAGGCTCCGGTGACACTGGTGATGGCGCTCAATCATATGTGAGCTGATACACGTGAACACGAGCGTCTCCACACACACACCGAACCGAAACCTTCTCCCGAACTTTAACCAGTTCACTCCTCACCCAAACCTTAACCTGACCACAAGTCACCTCCTTCTACTGACGTTAACCAGGACCTCAGAGATGAGGTTCTGCATCATCAGGACCGAGCTCTGGTCCCCGTCAGGTCCACTCTTCCTCACAGGTCTGTGTTTATGCTAACAAAGGTCCTAGTGAGGACACAAACACAAGTACACAAGGCCGGGTGGCAGTGGCTCAGCTCTGAGGTCGCTTCCTCCATTGGACCAGAGGGCCACGGTCCTTTTTTCAGCGCGGCACCAGCAAAACTGTGGTTGAGGTCGGAACACCCAGACCATTATGCACGGCTCCAAAACACAACATGCACTCGCAGTTTAAAGGATCCGCCGCTGCAACGTGGCAAAGCACGCCGAGGCCTGCCCGCTCCATATGGCACGGATCTGACTGTGACCATTTAGGTCCCTGGTTCGAATCCGGGCCTTTGTGGGTGGAATGTGCATGTGTTCACCTCCCACGGTCCAAAGACATGCAGATTGGATAAGGTTAATTGGAGACTCTTGATTGACTGTCCCGGATGTGGACCCCCTCTCGCCCAATGCCGGCAGGGATAGATAACAGATGACTTGTGAATTACCTTCCACTCAACTGCCACACTTTCCTTAATGTTCAGCAGAGTCAACACCACAGAGGAAACATTCCAGATAAGATTTCACTGCACATTAGAACTCAGCTCATTCAATGGCTTCTCATACGACGAGCAAAGATCTGAAAGAAAACGTTGCACAACAATAGCAGGCGAAGCAAACACATTAATGTCTGTGGTCAGGTTCAAAACCTCATAGATTCTTTTTTTGTGTATGGGACTCGTGTCAACAGTGCAAAGGGGAAATGAGGCCGAGCAACAGTGAAGTGCAAACGTATCTCATTCCTTTTCGAAGCTGAGCTGAACAAAGAGCATAAGGAAACGTAACCTCGCCAAACTTCCATCAAGCAAAGGGAGGTGCCGTTAATGAAACATAAAAGAGGCTGTTCAAGGGAGAAGCTGGGGGGGGGGGGGGGGGGGGGGGGGGGGGGGGGGAGGCCACGGCCACAGCCTCTGTGACCTTTAAAGATCTAATGAATGTTTTCATTACTTTTAATTTGGTTGTATTTTTACATCACAGTGATAAAGTTTTCACCTCTTTAAAGGAATCATATTTACAAGCTATTCTCACAGTGAAACATATAAAGTCTGTGTTTGAAATGATCCAGACAGGACAGAAGTCCCCCTAACCCTAACCCACTGCTGAAGCAGCCAGATGTTGGGATGGCTGAAGGACAGTCTCCCTCTGTGACGTCACTCCCTGACAGGCGGACAAACCACTGATCTGATCTCTGAAACAGTTGTTCTGTGGTTTCACTGGAGAAGCACAGTGACCAATTGATTTCACCGGCTGCTTCCAAATTGCAGCATGTGGAAAAGCTTCTTCCTTCACAACGACGCAGCTTGTTTTCTACTCGTCTTTTCGCTTTCACATATTTTTTCTTGAATAATGATGCCGTCTTCTGACGTGTGCACACATATGAGACCAGAGTTTGTCCTCTTCAGAGCACTGATTGTTTTCAACAGCTTGCAGATGTAATTTAAGTCTCACGGTAAAAAGCATTGAATCCTCACGTCTTTACACTGGTATCCAGTTAGTTTCAGGCTTGATAATCATTATCTACAGAGGCATGAACACATTCCTCAAATGTTTGATGTTTATATGTCTCTCAGATCTGCAGGAGCTGCTCAGCTCATTGTGCCCAACGTTAACACTAAAATGGCATTCAGACAATGTGGTGCCACTGAAACCAGATCCCAATATCAAATCTGATCCATAAGCTGCTTTAAAAACTTCTCTCGCATTCATTTAATCACTTAATCTTGCCCTTTAGAGGTTACCTGTTCCTTTTATACTGTTTCTACTGTTTCTATTAATGTTTAACAGTTTTTATGCATCAGATCTTTACATTTAAGTTTCTTTTGTTTCTGTCACGCACATTGAATGCCCTCTTGTGTATTAATGCACCATACAAATAAACTGCGTTGACTACAACAGTTTCTGTAACTTTTCTTTTCTTTATCTACGCTATGTAAATGCTCAAGAGAAACGCGAACTAACTTTTAACCGGGTATTTGCAAAGTAATATGAGAAACACATGGATTCATAACCTGCACAGAGACGCACGGTGCGTAAAGTACGCGCGTAAAAAAGACTTCCGTTGTCCTTTCGCGCAGAACTGTTCTAGAAGACAGAATGAAAGTGAGACTGTGCGGTGACTTAAAGTGAACATGATTATCTGCTGCTGTCGGTTTCACGCACGTTTTACAGTTTTCACATCTAATAAAACACGCGTCACACAAAGTGATTTACGAACCCTCACCTCAGAGCAAACTCCAGACGAGCTCCTTCTCTCTCTGTTTTCATCCTCTTCGGTCTGAGCCGCACGTTTCCGCTCAGACATGTGGCGGCTCCGAGCTGCTGCCGACAAGTGGAGGGAGATGGAGAGGAAGAGGAGGAGGAGGAGGAAGAGGAAGAGGAACAGGAGGAGGAGGCTGGACTCTAGCAAAACGCGAATAGCTAAATAATGATGGATGAAGCTGAAGCCAACAGCAACATCCTGCTGCAAGTTCATCTGCGATAAGTGAGCAGAGCTCTGGGAAGAAATGGAGAAAGGACTAGAGGACCATGCTCAGTAAAAGAGTGTAAATCAAAAAGAAGAAGAGCAGAAAGAGCAGCTGAGGTTCAACAGCCTCACGTGTGAGGAGACAGAGGAACAGACACTGAGGTCAGACTGAGTCCTGCAATAACAAACCACCGTGGCTCTTCCCACACTGTCCTGTCGCTGTGTGTGTCTCCAACTAAAGATGGTTGTTTCTGCGGATTGTTCTGGGACCTAGAAGTCGGGGATCGGGGGGGCAGCAACTTGGATTGTGTAACATGAGCCTGCACATGTAGTAAATGATGGAATGATGACACAAACACACACACACACACACACACACACACACACACACACACACACACACACACACACACACACACACACACACACACACACACACACACACACACACACACACACACACACACACACACACAGACAGCATCCCTGACCTTTGCTCAGCTCTTTAAACATGATCTCTTAATAGCTCCTGTGGGTCTCATCTACCTTTCTTCTCCCCTCTTGAACTCCCTCTTGACGAATATACACTTGTCACTGCGGCTTTCATTTGGGCATGCAACAATAGAGTGTATGTTGTGTGTGTGTGTGTGTGTGTGTGTGTGTGTGTGTGTGTATGTGTGTAACGTCATGTGTATGCACAACAGGACAAGACATTCCCATCAGTCATTCCACCTGTTATGATGACATGGTGTGAGCATCCTCACACACATGTACAAAGTTTATTTATATAGCGTGTTTAAAACTGCCACAGATGATGAAGTGCTGAACAGGTTTAAAAGGTAAAAATCCAAGAATATAAATATAAAACCAGCGAATAGATAGAATAATAAAATATATAAAAGCAATAACATGTTAAACATCATCAATATTTGTTATATATTTTATTATGGTAGTAAAACAGAAACAACTTTTCCAAAATATGAAAAACTATAGAATGAACATCTTAAACCTAATGTCAGTTCTCCCACGTGAGTTTTACAGTTGGTTCCAATGATCGATCGCGTCTGTGGTTTCACTGGATGGAGGAGGAGGAGGTGGAGGAGGAGGAGGTGGAGGAGGAGGAGGTGGAAGAGGAGATTCTCCAGGATGAGCACAGGACAGTGATCCTTCAAACCGACGCCTGAAACATCCAACTGAACATCTGGGATGCAGCTTGGGCACAAACAGGAACCTCTTATTGTGAACGCCAAAATGAATTTCCTGTCCCACGTGTGAAAAGAGTGAATAAGACAAAACACAGAGAGAGAGAGAGAGAGAGAAGAGAGAGAGAGAATGAGAAGAGAGAGGTGAGAGACGAGAGAGATAGAGGTAGAGAGAGTAGAGAGAGAGCACTAGAGCAGATAGAGCTCTAGATCAGATATTGTTTAGAGAAGCATGCATGTTGACTGAGGAGACGACTCAGAGCGAGGGGAGAGGGAGAGGCGGGGGGGGGGGAGCAGCTCCTGATGTCAACAGCTGCAAAGTATCAGACGATCTGTGATGAACAGAGAATGAGGGGGTGAGGAAAAGAAAACCAGAGGAAGGAGGGAGAGATAAAAAAAAAAGGAGAGAGCAATAACAGGAAGTCACGCACAGATACAGTGTTAAGAATATTGTTGTTGTTGTTGAGAAGTGGTGTGAGAACTGTGTGTTATTCAACTGGATTTCAGTGAACACAGATAATAAGAAAACCAAAGTATGAAGCTGAGAAGTGGAAAGAAAAGGAGGGAAACAGGATGAGAGGACAGAAAAACATACTTTATCACTAATAATTATAATAATAATAACTTAATAATAACTAAAAAAACAGTGGTTCAGGAAATGGGGCTGATGAGTAAGATCAGTGTGTTGTTTGGGTCCAGAGCTCCATGAAAGAAGTCGACCTCAGAGTCTCTGTTTGGATCCTGCTCCTGTTTTAGTGGAGTCGGAGCCGCCAGGACGCCGAGTGTTGGCCCGGAGACAATAGAGCTTTGTAATGTCAGTGCTCTGTGCTTTCTAGGCTGCAATAAAGAAAACACACACAGACACACACACACACACACACACACACACACACACACACACACACAGACTGTGATGTTTATTTCTGACAGTTACTGGACAGCGACTCTTCGCCTTTGCCTTAAGAAGCCTGGTCTGAATTTAGAGAGTCCGAGGTTTTTCAGAAAATCACTGACGATCCAGAACAGAACCTGATTTCCCGTCAGCTCTATATTTTTCCATGAATACTTCTCAGGAAAATACTTAAAAATAGAATTTTTAGCACAGACAAACAACAAGGAAACATAGCGGAGTTATTTAAGTGTCTCATCGCAGCAACACGCTCTTATTCGGGATCATTCTGCTGATGTTTGTGTAGTTGGTGCCAGTGAAAACCGGAATCCCTAAAAACCCAGGGAGGCGTGTGGCCAACGTGACCCTCACCTGAAAACGTGGAGGTCATCTCACTTTAGTGCAAACATCCAGCCGCAGTCCAGGCAGTCATGTGCGGAAATGTGATCTTAAATATACCGAACACACATAAATACGCAGACAGACACGTGGAGCGCTGAGGCCTGGAGTGTTTTGTTTATCGTGGTGGCTCCGTCACTAGACGGGACCCTGTTTCTGTTTCAGGCAACTCTTAGTGTGCGGTCGGCAATGGACGCATTTTTAAAACTGTTTATGAATCTGGAAGCTGATGTGCAGTGGTTGATTAAATGTCTATGTCTGCAGCTCAAGTGTGTGGTGGAGCTCAGATTTAGACAGCTATGCTACACCCTGTAATTCAAACATGGTCTCAGACCTCACTGCTCTGGAGGGAGAGTGACAGGAAGGGGAGCAGCGGCGGCCGCGGCGTCAGTTTTCACTGGCACCACAAAGTTGTGTATGTGTGCACATTTTTTGCTCGGTAGGTGTGACCCAATGTGAAAAACACAGAGTCTAAGCAGTTTGACGACTCAATCAACAGTTCACATGTCACGCTCCGACACTGAGGAGACAGAGGCCCTTATTGGGCGACCGCTGTGGAACCCAAGCCGACTTGTGTCTGCACTCAAACGCATTTTTGTACTGAAACAATGAGTATTTGTGGGTTTTAGCCAATTTTATGTTGTCGCAGCTGTAGTTTTATGGGCTTTTCACCTTCATGACAAGTCAGTTCAAGTGTGGAGAAAGAAAGAACGATGTACTTTATTGATCCTGAATTGGAAAATTATTAAAAGGGAGGATACGCTGCAAAGGGCCGGGTATCTACAGCCACCACAGGGCCGTATCCAATCTATGTCTCCCTCAGGTGTTTATTGGAGGTAATGGGACCCGTGATCCATAGGCGTGGGGGGGGGGGTCTCCCAACAGGGACACTGAGCGTTGGTGTTGATTTCTCGTTTTTGTAGGTTGTCCCCGGTTTTACCAACTTTCCCTCTACGAGAGGCGCCTGCTCTAGTTCAAAGGACATGTTTGGAAAACTTAAATATCCAGAAGCAGCTCTAAATAAAAGCCCCCCCCCCCCCATACTCCACAGAGATAATATACAGAGAAGAGAAAAAGTTTTGTTAAGCTCATACAATAAATAAACTCTCCCTTCAGTGTCCTCTGCTTTGATTCTTCTGAAACATTTTGCCTGGGTCGTTGTTTTTCCAAGCTCCTTGTTTGCCTCACTGAGGTTTAGGTTTTTCACTCCGACCGTCATGATGTTATTGAAGTCGATTCCATGTTAAACAGGAAATTGCAGGGTTTTACTCTGGGATAGTTACAAGATCTCATTAAGACTCACTGCCCCACGTGACACAGACACAGAGCTGGGAATGGGACGACACTGTTTAACCTTCAACTTCAGGAAATGTCTGGAGTTTACTTTCAGGACCACCAGTCGTGAAAGATGATGTCCTACAAACGAAGCATGAATCACATGTCAAGATTTAAATCCGTCTCGTTTACTGACGTCCCCACCTCCTTCTCTCTCTCTCTGCCTCTGTTTTCCAAAAAACGGTCAGAAAAGACACATTCTTCACGGACACAAAGAGACGATTCTGTGCAGCCGCCAGGGTTGAGTCATAGACGGGGCCATGGGGGGTCAGCTGCCGGGTGGAGGGCCCGGCCTGTTGTGTGCAGGGCAGGAGCGGACTGGAACTAACATAGAAACGAAGCCCACAGACACTGGTGGACATTTATGCAAGCTGTGTGATTTCATAAAGCTTTTCTCCCGTAATGATTTACGTTTGTTTCAGTCCCAACCAGCTCCTGTTGCCCTGAAGCTGCAGGTGAAACTGGATCAAAAGACTCTGTGCTCCACTGGTTTGACTCTCCGTCCCTTAGAGCAGTGTTTATCTTTCTGAAACCTGCTCACACACTTCACAAATCAATCCAGCTGAAAAAAAAAGATTCCGATAATGAAAGTGGACGATGCATTTGAGTAAATTCTGCACGGTTTATTTCTGTTGGGCCGAGCCGGCACGATATCACACATTCCAGCATGAGCCAACTGTGGGGGTCCAGTGTGGCTCTCAATGGCCCCTCTGTATCGCTGTCACCTCAGAAACAACAGGAATGCTCATCCACTGCAGCTCTCCCTCCCTCCCTCCCTCCCTCCCTCCCTCCCTCCCTCACTCCCTCACTCCCTCCCTCTCTCCCTCTCTCCCTCCCTCTCTCCCTCTCTCCCTCCCTCTCTCTCCCTCTCCTCTCTCCCTCTCCTCTCTCCTCCTCTCCTCTCTCTCTCTCTCCCTCCTCTCTCCTCCCTTCCCTCTCCTCCCTCCTCTCTCTCTCTCCCTCCCTCTCTCTCTCTCCCTCCCTCTCTCCCTCTCTCCCTCCCTCCCTCTCTCCCTCTCTCCCTCCCTCTCCCTCCCTCTCTCCCTCTCCCCTCTCTCCCTCTCTCCCTCTCTCCTTCTCTCCCTCCCTCTCTCCCTCTCTCCCTCCCTCTCTCCCTCTCCCTCCCTCTCTCCCTCTCTCTCTCTCCCTCTCCCTCTCCTCCCTCTCTCCCCTCCTTCTCTCCTCTCTCCTCCCTCCTCCTCCCTCTCTCCCTCTCTCTCCCTCTCTCCCTCCCCTCCCTCTCCCTCTCTCCCCTCTCTCCCTCCTCCCTCCTCTCCCCCCTCTCCCCTTTCCCCCTCTCCCTCTCCCTCTCTCTCTCTCTCTCCCTCCCTCCCTCCGAGAGTAAACGACAGACACTGAGGCAGAGAGAAAAGAACAAATAGAAAAAGAACAGAGAGGAGAAGAAAGAGGAATAGAAAGAGGAATAGAAAGAGGAATAGAAAGATGTGGGAATTGAATTATTCATATGAGCTGTACTTTACATTTCCTGTCTGTAAATACTCAAATTTAAAATGGGCCACAAGATGAACTGATCAGTAACACACAGTTACTTTAATAACGCACAACTACACGTCCTTCACTGAGTGTGTAAAATAACATCACTAACACTATTTTTGTAGAGCTCACCACACACTAAATGTATAAGACTATATTTATATCCACTGGTTTTATGTGAGGACATTCGCTCCAGCATCTTCACCTCTGACCCTGTTCGTTCAGAGGAGGAGGAGGAGGAGGAGGAGGAGGAGGAGGAGGAGGAGGAGGAGGAGGAGAAGAGGAAGAGGAAGAGGAGGAGGAGAAGGCCCCGAGACAGACAGAGGGCAGCCTGACATTTCCTGTCCACAGGCCAAGAAAAAGACTCATTCTTCTGCCGGGCAACTCATATTTCCTGTCTGGCTTCTTACTGTAGTGAAAGACACATTTCACACCACAGCAGCCAGCGTCCAGTCCCACACAGGAGGAGGAGGAGGAGGAGGAGGAGGAGGAGGGAGGAGGAGGAGGAGGAGGAGGAGGAGAGGAGGAGGAGGAGGAGTTACTTTCTAAGATGAAGTTTAAAATCTCAGATGTACATACGTATTTTTATTAAGCAAGGATTTTGGTGACGTTATAAACTTAGTGGTAAACGTTCATCCTGCCTGGTTGATCTGCGATAAAGATTTTGTAGTCAATATCTGAAAAACTCCCTTTTCATGAGGAGAAAACTCAAGAGAAACCAAACTCAATGTGGGGGCGGCAATCTGCATTGAAGAGAGAGAGCGATAAGAGAGGGGGGGGAGAGGAGAGAGAGATAAGAGAGGGGGAGAGAAGAGAGGAAGGAGAAGAGAGGGAGAGAAGAGAGAGAGAGATAAGAGAGGGGGAGAGAGGAGAGGAAGAGAGGGAGAGAGAGAGGAGAGAGAAGAGAGGGGGAGAGAGGAGAGGAAGGAGAAGAGAGGGGGAGAGAGGAGAGAGAGATAAGAGAGGGGGAGAGAAGAGAGGGAGAGAGGAGAGGAAGGAGAAGAGAGGGAGAGACTGGTTGTTATAATGAGAATAATAAAAGTGATACTTATAGACGTGATGATCTTGTTAATGGCAACAGCACCGTTTAATAGAGAGAGAACATCCACCCACTTGGTTTATCATTTAAAATATTAAGTGTACATTTATACATTTATAAATATACTTAATAAACCAATGATTTATTTGTATTATACACTAATTTGTACATAATTCCACGTGACACAAAACAATGTCACTTTGCCTTTTGTCTTTAACAGGGCGTTCATCTCTATTATCTGTTGCTATGGGTTTTTGAGTATGACTGTATCATCAATAAATGTTTTGGAACTTTTTAAAACCTGATTCTCTGGAACCCGTCAGGAAGTGATGAGTGAAGTGAGTCAGCCGAGACACATATTGAGCTGATTCTCCAAATACAACAGACATCCTGTGGGAGGTGCAGGAGAGTTTACAATCTATAGACATAATATATATATCTATATAACTGTAAGTATGAAACTCACTGGGTTTCGATGAGGTTGACTGGGTTTCTGCTGGGAACGCTGGTGACTAACCTGCTCGCCTCAGGGCCCGAGAGTCTGACAACACTGAGCCCTTCAGCACGTCGACAAGCCGAGAGGCTGTTTTCTGCTCCACTGCAGTTAAACACCTGGAAAGTGACTCACTCAGTCTATGGTGTCATCAGCCTCCGTTCTGACATCTAACAGAAAGTTCTGTGGGTGAGCAAGGGAAACTTTTTCAATCCGGTGATTAACTGAAACTTTGTATTTTCTTTTCAACTTTGTATTCTATTTAATAGTATCGGAACTTTTTCAGTTAGTTTAATAGTTGTGAAACCTTTTATTCTGTTTAACAGTATTGGAGCTTTTTAATCAGTTTAACATGATTAGAACTTTTCATTCAGTTTAACAGTATTGAAACTTTGTATTTAGTTTAATAGTAGTGGAACTTTTTAATACATTTTAATAGTATTGGAACTTTTTGTTCAGTTTAATAATATTGAAACTTTGTATTTAGTTTAATAGTATTGGAACTTTTCATTCAGTTTAATAATATCGAAACTTTATATTTAGTTTAATAATATTGGAACTTTATATTTAGTTTAATAATATTGGAACTTTATATTTAGTTTAATAGTATTGGAACTTTTCATTGAGTTTAATGGTTGTTTACAGCCCGTGGGGTCGCTCCCTGGTTGGAAGCGCCCTCTAGTGGAGGACTCTATGTGTTCGACCCATAGGTTCGACCCAGTGGCTGGAGGCTGGATAACGGGCTCATCGCTCCGTGGAAGTGGGGAAGTGATACGTGTGGATTGTTCTCTCTCTCCCAGCCTCCGATTGGCCGCCTGCTGTTGACTGAGGGTGGAGGAGCTGCGTGCGTAAAGGTGGAGCTGCGCGCTCCCCGGGTTTTCCCGTCAGGTGGCGCCCACACTCCCGTGCCCTCTTCCCTCCTCGGTCTCACTTGGTCCGTGGAGCGGAGCGGGATGCGAGCACTTGACCACACTGAGATTTACACGCAGTCACTGTCACGGGAGATCCACGCAGGTCGGAGGCATGAGCGGTAAGTCACTGGTTTCACATTTCTCTGAGTGGTTCTCTGGGAGATCCGGTCCAGACCAGCAGCTGCTCTATCAATCAGTCACTACTGTTGAACTGCACCTTATAGAGCAGCAGCTCTTTACACTGGTAAATATCAGATTATCACAGGGTCAACGAATCATGTGGGTCTCCATTAGAATGTCTTCTTCTTTCCTCTCGATATAAAGGATCCTGTGACAATGTGATTATTGGTGATATTACTTCTGAAAACCATAATTCGAGTTCTTTTCTTTTGTTATATATTTTTCTTTTTGATTTTTGCTCATTGCTGCAATATTTCTCAAAACATTCAACACCGTAATCTAAAGTGCTGGTAAATAAGCAAAAACTAACAGCCAAATACAAATATGCTTTTAATATTTTAGTTTGGAAACAACCTGTGTGAGAAATGACATTCACTGATATCGTATTGTGTCAACAGTCTGCAGAACCTTCTGATAAACAGCTTTTGACGTTCATCTTGTTGGAATTGTGTTTTCCGGGTCTTTATTTCTGGTTATATATTTTTAACTTCCGTTTTGCGTAGGTGCTGTGAGTAACTTTCTAGGACAAGGTGATAGAGTAAGAATCGAGTTCATCGTTTGAGTGTCGTGGGAGTGAAGAGGCAATCAACACTAAAGGTAGTGAGTGAGATTCCAGAGCATCCGGACCTGCCCCGACTTGCCTGTTGGCCCGGAGCTGCAGAACTCTCCGTACAGACACTGGGGTTAAATACTTGTAGGGTCATTTTCATTTTCACTTCCTCGATGGCTTCTTTTGATTTTTAAATTAGATGTGATAACTGTTACGAGCCCAGATGTGTTTGCATATTGTTAACGTTCATAAAACACGGAATTATTAATGAAAGGAAACTGCATTCCAGCTGCAGGGAAATGGGCGTGTGACCTGGTTTCCTCTGTGATGATAACAGACTCACTACATCTGTTAAACCAACAGACATGAGACCGGGGCTCAGCTTTTTTTTATTTTTTTTGGTTGTTGATTTGGAAATCTGGTATTTTGTTATAACCCAGGACTCTGACCCAGTGTCCGGTTTACTCACTTTCTCTCCGTCTCCTCCAGTGTGAGGTGAATGGGACCAAGGAAAGTCTTTGTCTGTCGTCTTTGTCTGTCGTCCCCTTCTGTGTCTGTTGGTATGAGTCATGCCGGTATTTTCATTCCTGGGCTCTGAGGCACCCGCCCACAAAGTGTCTTTCCCACTCGTTTATGACCCTCATAACATCAGAACCTTTGCTCTACTACAACAATTAAAATAACACCGAAAACCGCTGCTACCACACTCGTTCATTCATGCAGACATGTATTGGCTTTTACCTGATTTAGATTCAAACACCGTATCTGTGGTCTTCAAGTTAAATTCAGGTTATTTGTCAGAATCTTATGTTATAGGGGTTAAATCTCTTAAAATGCCCTGGATAAGATTTATCAGTAAAAACAAAGTGTGTCCCTTCAAAGTATTGTTCTCCTGACATCTTATCCTTGGACTCGGCTCTTCTCCTGCAGGTGTCACAGTTTGGATGCATGATGGGGACGTGGCTCCAGAGGAGGTGGGCTCTCCGGCCCCCTGGACGGAGGAGCGCTGCGAGGAGCTGTGGGATCGCGTGGAAGGAGTGAGACACAAGCTCACGCGCATCCTGAACCCGGCTAAAGTCACGCCGTACCTGCGGCAGTGCAAGGTCATCGACGAGCAGGATGAGGACGAGGTGCTCAACTCCACACAGTACCCGCTGCGCATCAGCAAGGCCGGTGAGGGGAAGAAGATTTCATTTGAAAAACGTGGATCAATCAATAGAATTTAACACCTCAAGCTAAATCATCAGGTTTATTGAAGCAAAGATCCTGTAAGAGGTGAAAGGGACGGGTCGTGATGGTGTCCTAAAAACAAGATAGATAGATAGATAGATAGATAGATAGATAGATAGTTAGATAGATTAGATAGATAGATAGATAGATAGATAGATAGATAGATAGTTAGATAGATAGATAGATAGATAGATAGATAGATAGATAGATGATAGATAGATAGATAGATAGATAGATAGATAGATAGATAGATAGATAGAGAGAGAAGGGAAGAGCACAGGAAACAAATCTACAATCTCAGTACAAGACTCTTTACGTGGCACTTTCCTAAAGACGTGCAGCAGGTGGTCAGAGAGGAACATGTGGTGAAGATGAATGTTGCAGGAGCCAGATGAAAGACGATTGTAAGTGGAGGGGAGTGTGAAGGAGCGAAAGAAGAAAAAGATGAAGGAGAGACGTTGAAGACGGGACGAGGACGAGCAGCTGGTCCGGTTCAGCGTCGTTTCTTTGCCAGTGACTGAGCTCGTTCATATCATGTCCATGTTTGAAATACCGACATAGGAGGGAAAGACTCTCGGATCCAAGAGGAAGCTGTTCTGTGGTTTCTCTGTTTCAGATGTGGTGGTTTACAGAAGCAAAACTCTGACATGAGAGTTTAATGCTTTTTCTAAACATTGTTGCTTTGTGTCCGGGAAGGAATTATTACAGTTTTTTCCTCCTCACCAGTGACAGCCAGACGCAGGAGGCATCATGTTGTAGGTTGTGAACGTGAACTAGCGGATGAACTGATGGAGTGGTGGTTGAAGGTCAAAGGTCAAGGTCACACAACTCTACTTCTAGTGAACAGGTTATTTTAAGGACACAAGGAGAGAATCCTTTCAAATTTGGCACAGATGTTCAGTTGTATCTCCTTTACACTGAAATACAGGAGTATACGCAGGTTTTCTTTTTATTCGGCTAAACCCGATTTAAAAGAAGCGATTGACTCCTTTCCCATCACCAGTAGAGGAGTTTTCCTTTTTCCCACATTGCATCTTGAACACAGTGAAAACTGAGGAGCTGTCTCACTGCCTGGAATAAGACTTTGGGTGCTCGAAGGTCAAAGGCCACCGCAGCCTCACAAAACGAATCCTGACCCTACCTCTGCAGGGCGGTAGTTCTAGTGCTGAAGATGTCACATACTGATTTTAATAGGAGATCTCGCTGTAGGAGTGAGGTGCTGCTGTCAATCACGTCTCTTGTTGAACAGGTCGTCTCCTGGACATTCTCCGGGGTCAGGGCCACCGAGGGATTCAGGCCTTCATGGAGTCCTTGAGTTTTACCACCCGGAGCAGTACACGCAGCTGACCGGGGAGCAGCCCACACATCGGTGCTCCCTCATACTGGGTCAGTGGTCTGTCTGTGTGTCTGTCTGTTGTCTGTCTGTCTGTCTGTCTGTCTGTCTGTCTGTCTGTCTGTCTGTCTGTCCGTCGTCTGTCTGTCTGTGAATAAAACTTGGATTTGATGGGAAAAATAACTTTCTCTCAAGTGTTTCCGTCGTGGTTCTACAATGGAATATTTTTGTATGTTATCAGAATGCAACCAACAAGAGTGTGTGCTAATGATTGCATAATGAAAAGCTATTTGCTGGACGTCTACGTGGCATAATTGTGTGATTGGCTCTTTACTGGCACACAGTTCGAAACACTTAGAGCCAAGATATTCAAACTGTGAATAGAGAAAAGGTTTATATTTACACGTACATAGCAAACACTAATGAGACGGAGGCTAAAAAGAAATAACTTAGTCGTTAAGTGCTCGAACAGGTGTTCTATGTAAAGTTATAATGATGCTCAAGTGCATCTAATGACTAGAGTGCATGTTAAATAAACACAGTATAATGAAGGCTGTCGGATATTTGGCTCTAATGGCCTCTGAGACAAAGATCAGAAGATGTGAGAAACAACCGTAGAGATCTCTGCTCCCACAAAGGATGCACACAGTGTTTCAGGTTATCCACAGGGAGGAGTAAGATGTATATTCATGTTTACCATCTCCATACATTAACCAGTAACCTCCTCCACCTGCCTCCCTCCCCAGATGAGGAAGGTCCAGAGGGTTTGACCCAGTTTCTGCTCCTGGAGGTGCGTAAACTGAGGGAGCAGCTTCGAAACAGCCGCATGGGCGAGCGCCGCATGTCCCAGCGCTGCCGGATGGCGGAGGACGAACGAGGCCGCGCCGAACGCAAAGCGCAGGAGTTACGTCAGAACAAACTGGAACTGGAGAGGTTGGTTCCAAGTTTGAATCCTGCTCTTTGGAGTTGAAGAAGGAAGAAAGAAAACAATTCATCCATATGTTGTTTCTAGTGTCTTTTACCGACGTAATCAATGAGAAATAGTAAGAATGTGTCCTCTGGATGTTGTGTGATGTGAAGGCTGCGTCAGGACTTGGAGTCGGCCAGCAAGGAGCTGGGAAACCTGAAGGACAGACACCTGGAGCAGGCTGTGAAATACTCCAGGGCCTTGGAGGAGCAAGGGAAGGCCTCGACCCGAGAGAGAGAACTGCTGAGGCAGGTAGGTCGGTCTGCAGCAGGGGGGGGGGAAAACAGACCTCTGCCAAGGACGTATAAACTCTCTGATTGCCACTCAAGTGTTTTTATGTTATGTTTAAACTTAATTTAACTTAAGAGAGTTACTGTGTATTTTCAGTTTACGTGTTTGTCCAGCACAATCACAGTTTATTACTGAGAAACTCGAAACAGGCTCTAACTGTTGTGGCTGTGCTTGTACTCAATAGCAACAGACATTTCTGAGAAATAGTTTGTTGAAAATAGTTTCGGGGATTTCATGCAGAGACAGGGAAAGATATCTTTAAGTGTCATTGGACTGAGGGTGAGGGGAAGATAGATGTTTATTTTCTGCATGTTTGGGCAGCAGCAGCAGCGCCGTGGCCCTTTAAAGTGGAACGTCAGCGGGCATGCAACTGCAACATCAAAGCTCCAACCCGTATTCCAGACCATCTGTGTCGATGCTATCAGCCTCCTGTTGTGTTTGGTTTGTGCGCTGTCACAGCATGTCGACCCCGCCACGGAACCACTTGGCTCTGAATACCTGTAAATATTTGTGGTTTATTTTATGCTTAACTAAATTATTTCCCTAAAAAGAGAGTTAACAAAGTGCGTCGACAGACAGGATACTCAGAAATCACACAAATGCTTTCACACAATGAATAAATAAAAGCAATGAGAAGACAGAATCACGTTCAAGCCATAAAAACAAGATGGCATTTGAACAAAGCGAATAAAAAAGAGTAAAAGCACTGGTACTAATGGCAAAAACACGTTCAACTTTAGGCTTAAGCCTTTTTATTTATAATTCAGAGCCTGTTAGGTATTTTCCTGCATTTGAAACATACTTTACAGCAGCACAACAATGTCTGTGTCAGGTTAAGTCTTTATTGCTCTGTCTCCATCCAGGTAGAGGAGCTAAAGTCCAGGTTGACCGAGGCAGACAACCAAACCCTCGGAGCAGTGGAGAACTCTGTGCCAGTCAAAAAAAACTCTAATGGAGTCCATGGTTCTCCGCCTGTTTTACCAGAGAAGCCACCGCACCGAGCCCAGAGCTCAGAGACTCAGACCAAGGACTCGGCTCCTGCCAATGGAGTCATCGTAGGTTTTTCTCAAATTTGTGATATGTCCTCAAAGATTTCTCATCTTCTGATAGTGTTTTCTTTTTTTTTTAACTTTGTATAAATGTGGTTTCTATTGTTTACCTCAGGCTCTGATGGATATCCTGCAGCAGGACCGCAGGGAGGCCACAGAGCAGAGGCAGGAGCTCTGCGATATCATCACTCGACTCCAGGGAGAGGTGCAGAGCTCCGAGGAGTACAGGGACAAGGTAATCAGATTACTCATCAAACTTTACAAGAAACATATCATCTTTAATCAAATGTTGATAGTTCCCCCAGGTTCCCGGTCTTTCTGTGTGGAGTTTGCATTTTCTACCTGTGTCTTCATGGGTTTTCTGCGGGGACTCCGGCTTCCTCCCACAGTTCAAAGACAGGCAGTTTGGGTTTAGGTTCAATAGAGACTAAATAAATAGATCATAGTCCATGATGTACCCCTCCCTGCTCAGCTCCCCCCATGACCCTCAAAGGATAAGTGGTAGAGATAATGCAAATAGGGGTTGTTTTCATTATCGTTCATGTTGTTGCAGCTGGAGTCGCAGTGTGAGCAGCTAAAGCTGAAGCTGAGGACTCTCCATCTGGACTGGGACACTGAGCAGAAGAGGAGCGTATCCTACTTCAACCAGATCATGGAACTGGAGAAGGAGAGAGACCAGGTCAGTGTGAAACCAGCTCTACCTTTAAACTCCTAATTTGATGTCGGGCCCCTCAGGACCCTTTAGCCTGTCCCTTTAAACGCCCCTGTGTGTAACCATCTGCATGATTACAGGAGGTAATTGTGTATTTTGTAGTTAGCTCGGTTACAGTTGAGCCCGTCAGTGTTTACCCTGCTGCAGATTTCATTTCCCTCACATCAGCATGTGTCACGTTAACTCCCGTGCTTTTTGTTCCAGGCTCTGCGGAGCCGTGACAGCCTGCAGCTGGAGTACACCGACTGTCTGCTGGATAAGAACCGGCTGCGGAAACGCATTGCGGAGCTGCAGGCCAACCTGGAGCAGCAGCAGGGGGAGCTGGAGATAGAGAGGGAGAGGAGCCATGAGCAAATGCAGCAGAGCGACAACTGTCTGCACTGTGTGAGTTCACGTTAAGAGTCCGACGATTTCCACTGTAACCACAGAGTATTTAATGCAAACCCCTTCTCCCCAGTCCCACCTGTCTCTGTGCAGTGAGGACCAGTGCTATGGCCCCTGCTGCTCCCTCGGCCTGGACCTCAGCCCCCGGATCAACAGCGCCCACCAGCTGCGAAAGGTCAGCGCTGGCTTTCCACCACACGGCCCTCGTGCTGAGTTTAATCAGAATCAATGCTTCTCGCTGTAGGAGTGAGGTGCTGCTGTCAATCATAAGAGCTGTAGCTGCTTCTTTGCTTTCTGTGAGGCATCATTCCCACAGGTCCCAGGGGCCGTGTGCAGCACTAATGTGTTCTCTCATGTTGTCATGATGCTATGCAAGGAATGTAGCTTCTTTGACTGCAAGGGAAATTTCTACAGATAGGTCTATTGTAGCGGGGATTACGGGATGTTGTGATACATCGTTATGAGACTCTTTGCGAGTTTGTACCTGCACAACACCTCTCAGCAGCTTTGAGGTCGCACTATATTAACTCCTCCTTCCTGTGCCACAGACGCCATCTAGAGGACAAACCAATGAAAACTCAGAGGGTAAGTTGTGTTCACTGGCAGCTGGAAGAGGATTTCTTTGAGAAAGAATGAACATTTGAAACATATATCTTCTTTGCTTTCTGCTCCTCCACAGATTCCAATTCAGAGGAGAATGTCCTGTCGTCGGTGAGTAATAAAAGATCGACTCACTCATGAACACAGGAAAGAAATAAGGAACAAAAGACACACTTTATTTACTTCTGTCCTCAGGCAGATGACAATGAAAAGGAAATAAACCGTCTCTCCACCTTCCCCTTCCCTCCTTGTATGAACTCCATCAACCGACGAGTCAACACAGAGTGAGTGGATCAGCCCTAAACTTGTCAATACACATTTCCAGCTCTTTCTTATTCTTACGTAATAATGTAATAACTTAATTTTTCTGCTCTGCAAAGGTTTGACTTGGACTCGTGGGGCAGCGATGAGAATGAGAATATTACAGGTACATTTGTTTCTGACATGTTTTTTATATGAAGCGACCGTGAGTGTCTCCTCTGCAGCAGAAACAAACTGTGGCTCAGGTTTAGTTTTGTCTCTATGTGACTTTTTCAGGTGAGCAGACTGAACCTTCCCTGTGGGATTCCAGGAACTCGCTTCACTCTCATCTCTTCCCCCCTGACCTGGTCAACCTGCCGTCAGCCTCCTCACACCAGCCCAGTCTCACTGTTCCCAGGTGCAGCCTCAAAGCATTGACTTCTGTCACCTGTTAAATGTTCACAGCAGCATCGAGCACCACCGATAACACTGAGGATTCATTTCACTAGCCGTGCACGGTATTTACAGCTTCAGCGCTGAGGTCCAGACATCCTCTCGTACGAGTGATCCTGCCGATAACGCCACTTTCTGTGGTTTTATTTAACATCTTTAGATGGACTCACAACACATTCAAATACACGAGAGTGAGCCCAAGGGAAAGGGAATATTGTTTTATCCGTTCTGCTGAGGTCACATTATTAACTCAAATTCAATGGATACTTCTCTGACCCGAACCACATTCTTCCATTATGTTCCATTGAAATCAGGGTTATACGAGCATACCCCCTCGCTCGCCATCTTCAAGCCCCCCCTCCTCACGGGAGCATGAGACTGCCAGTCTGGCTGATGGCATCAAGATAGTTGGAGGAAACCAGACGGGGATCTTTGTGAGCCACGTGAGAGCCGGTTCCCCGGCTGAGCAGTGTGGACTGAAGGAGGGCAGTGAGCTGCTGGAGGTGTGTGTGTTGTACATGCTGAATTAATCATGTGTGTCGACTGTATGTGTTATTGTGAGCTGCATGGAGATTTTTGTATTCTTGGGACAAACAGTCTGCAGATGTGCATTTTTGCAAGTGAAGGAAATGAAATGAAAAACATGTCCAAGTGAGATGGAAGATGAAAGATGCACTGGAAGAAGATACGGTTGTAACATCCAGTTTTCTCTCCTCGTGTCGTCCAGCTGGAGCGGGTTCTGTTCGGGGGGGGCAGCGTCCAGCTCAGCCAGTGCACTGCTGAGGTCGCCCACTTCTCCCTGCAGTGGTGGACTGAGGCCTCGACACTCAAACACCAGAGCAACCCAGAGGGTGAGTCTATATCAAAGAAATGAAGATATAATATAAAACTTTAAGAAGTTATATTAACTCACATCTCCGACAGAAGAGACTAAAGCGTCCTCTTCTCTGCTTCCTGTCATCAGCGTACTCCAAGCTGTGCTCCCAGCTCCAGTCGTCAACGTTTATGGGCGCCGACTCCTTCTACGTGCGTGTCAATCTGAATATGGAAGCTCGCGGTGACCCGCCGTCTCTGAGCGTGGCCTGTGATGACATCATACACGTCACAGACACGAGGTACAATGGGAAATACCACTGGAACTGTTCCCTCGTGGACCCACACACAGCCATGCCCCTGCAGGCAGGATCCATGCCCAACTATAACAGGTATGTCAATCAGACCTCGATTTGACTGTTGTATTATTCTAAAAACGCCTCAAATTCTGGCCTGTGAGAAATATTGACTGTATAGCTCTGAAAAACTAATATTAGCCTGATTTAGATAATTGAGTGTAGTGTGTATTTATGTTAAAAAATAAGCCCTGGGCAAGATATTTAAATTATGTAGATTGGAGTAAATATCCTGAATTGCACTATTTTCCATATCAGGGCACAACAGCTGTTACTTGTGAGGCTCCGAAAAATGGCCCTGGAGCAAAAGGATTTCAAGAAGAAGATGGTAAGTCTGCATGAACAGCAAGTATCCAGACTCTTACACAACGGGCTCCCACAGTTAACCAAACCATTCCATGTTTTATTCCTACACTAAGTTCTCAAAGAAAGCGTGCGGCCGTGTACGACTGGTCAAAGCAGTGAACCCCAGCTGTCGTGGGATTGGTTCCTCACAGCAGGTCTTCTACACACTCAGCAAACGTAAGACCCGGGCACCGTGTTCTCAAAGAGCGACACCAAATCTGTGTGATGAGTCATATTTCACTCTGTATCAATGTGCACGAATCTGCATGTGTCCCCTCAGGTCACGACGAGCACTTGATCCCTTATAGTTTAGTGCAGCCGGTGCAGGTTCAGACCAAGAGGCCGGTGATCTTCTCCCCCTGTCTGCTCTCCCGTGGTCTCATAGAGCGGCTGCTGCAGCCAGCGACTTCTGGTCTGAGCTTCAACACCTGTCCGCCAGGTATACACACAAATACACACACACACACACACACACACACACACACACACACACACACACACACACACACACACACACACACACACACACACACTGTTAAAACTTGAACAAAAGGTTGACAATTCTTCATTTACCCAACACATTCTACTCTTTCCTGTTTTTTCTGTGGTTTGCAGAGCCCGTCCAGGAGTCAGAGAGACAAGACAAGAGCGTGTTCTTGTTGGATTCCTGCAGTCCAGAGCAGGTTCTGGGCGTACGGCTGGAGTCCATACAGGAAGTCATTAGTCAGGTAATACATCACTGTCTCATTCATCTCAATGAACAGGGTCAAACAATCTTTCTCCTTCAGGGAGGAGTGTGAAGGGTGTTTGTAAGAGAAATAAATAACCAATCATAGCAATTACCTGCGTCACTTCTTCACTTATATGGAGAAAGAGGATGCCTGTGGTAAAACTAATGAGTACAGATTATTATGAATTATGAAGAATCTCCCTGTGTGTCTGTTTTAGGATAAGCACTGTCTGTTGGAGCTGGGGCTGACCAGTGTCGAGGGATTACTGAGACAAGGGATTTACCCAATTGTCATCCACATCCGCCCCAAGAACAAAAAAAACAAGAAGCTGAGGTAAGTGCTCGTTCATTTGCAAGTAGGAAGCATGCATCAGATCATTATTATACAGAATAATACTCCATTCAGGCTCATGCAGGGTTACTATACACTTACACACAAGTTCAAGTTCACGGTGACTTTTTTTGCCTAGTGATTGTGTCATCTTACCTCCGGGAATTTGTTGCTTGTCACTTGGAGTCAAAGATTAACTGATTAGATTTCAGTGTACAAAGGTCAGGGTGACCTCATATGAATCTAAAAAAAATGCATGTAGACTGAAAACTGCACCCACTAGTGGAGGCATACAACCGCAGGATGGAAAATCTAGTTCATACCTTACAAATATTCAAAAACAACCTCTTTTTTAAATATCTAACTATTAGTTTTCTCCGACATTTGAAACAGGAAGTTTTTTCCACGCTGTGGGGAGGACAACATGATGGAGGAGGTGTGCCAGGCCGAGGAGCTGCAGCTGGAGACGCTGCCCCTGCTCTTCTACACCCTGGAGCCCAGCACCTGGAGCTGCACCGATGAGCTGCTGGCAGCCATTTGCAACGCCATCCAGAGCCAGCAGAAAGCAGTAGCATGGGTGGAACTGGACCGGCTGCAGTAGAGGAGAGATGACTGTGTGCTGAGGATTCAAAGTGCAAACCAGACTCTCCTGTCTTTGAATAAAGAATCTGGCAGCAAACCACAGTCAGTCTCTGGAGAGGATTAATATAAGTGATTAACATTTGCTGTTAGATCTCCTTACTATTCTACGTGAGGGAAACTGACATATGTGCATGTAAATAAACAGACATTTCATAATTCACCCAGCTGGACTGTCTAAATTGTCTAAAAGTAAAAAAAATGTAATTCTCTCTCAGCACAGACGTATCTGCAATTAGTTGTTTTTAATCAGCATGAATTATGTGTTGTTTCTTTTTTTTTTCAACTCAAACATGTGAAGTTATAATATATAACAAACATGCACTTTCAAAATTAGATTTGAGGATCACACAAGGTGCTAATTTTACAGCACATGCATCAGAAGTCATGAAGACAGTGAAGCTGTGAGGACGCAGGGAGGATGAAGACTCAAGTGAAGGAGATTATTGTTTGTTGTAGGAACAGATGTAGGGAGGGTAAAAATCTTCTCATCCACACTTTGAATTTTAGTATAAACTGACCTTTTTTTAGCTGATATAATCTTTCGGACATAAATCAATATTTCAGATCATGTAATGCAAGTATCCAGATGATATAACTAGTTATATGAACACATTTTTAAAAGGAAAAACTTGTAAGACTGCAGGTCAGCGAGTGCCGTGTTTTTATTTACTCTACGACAGAAGCTTTATTTCACTGTGACCAAATGAGTTTATGTGTGACTGACATTGTTTTCATTTTGTTTATGAATAAATGAATGAAAAATTAGTTTTACTTCACTTGTGTCCTTAATACATAAAACACTTATGAGCTAAACATTTAGACGTCAGTGTAGTTAATTAATATGGAAACTACTCCACTTCTACAGAACTCAGATTGAAAGACAAAGCAATAAAAAAAACAAAGATAATCTACATTAATTCGGTCGAGCAACTAAACTATATTCTATTATATATTATCAAAAAGATGCCACATTAAAACGTTGTTTCCTTACTATTTAAAGCAGCCCTGGGTACCTTGAAAGGGGCTATAAAATCGGTTATTATTATTATTAGTAGAAGTAGAAGTAGCATTAAATGTGCCATAAATACTGTGATTCATTTGTGCTTATGTATAAATACTTTAAACATTCACACACGTCTCCATTATGTTACAAACTATTTTCTTATCAATGTTATTTTGTTGATGCGTTCAGTGACACGACAGTTGCACGTCTGCCCATCTTCACAAATTGTAATTTGACACGTGCTGGTTGGTCACCATCTACAGCCTTTTACAGGGGGGGGGGGGGGGGGTTGAAAAGGCAGCATGAGCTCATGTGTATGAAACTTTTTGCACGAGAAATAAAACATCTCCTCCATATTCACAGCAAAGTCAAAGTCAACTTTATTGTCATTCAGAACACACAACAGGAAGTGCACATGTACAAAAAAAGGCAAGTACACAAGTTTGACCTAAAGACAAATTATTTTTTACAGTAAATGTAAACTTGACAATATGAATATCAACAGGTTCACTGGACATGACGCGAAGAACCAGTCCAACTTGCTGGTTGATCGTCACGTGGCAACACTGGGGGGTCACTTTTTCCTTCTTGTTCTAATCAGCTGTTGTTTACTTCTTTTTGGTTCGCGTGTACATGACGTCACGACCCGTGGTGCTCGGGCGCCCCCTGGTGGCTCCCCCTCCACTCCTCCTCCCCCCCACCCCCCCTCTGTGATCGCAGCCTGGTGATTTCATCCGCTTCACAGCTCAGAAGCAAAATGGCCGCTAGTAAACGAACCGACCACACAGCGTCTGACAGTCACCCCGGGCTCACGCGTTGTTTGCGGATCCAGGACTAAAAGAACTCTCGCCTTTCCTCGGATTCTTTTCTACGATCCACGCGTCGCCGCTCGGTGATGTCATTTCTTACTCGACTTCAGCCTTGAAAGCCTCGAAGAACTCGCTCGCTCGGCTAGCTCCCCAGCTAGCCCGCTAGCGCTAGCTCTGCAAGAGATTTTTTTTTTTTTGCACAGACGCACTTTTATGTCCTGTGTGATTCCCGAGGTGAGTGTTGTCGAGCGGCGGCGTGGAAACGCGCCCCGGGCACCTTTTCCACACACGCACCGTGTTTGCTAATGCTAATGCTAATGTGTGTTGTCGTTGTGCAGTCCGCAGCGGTTGTGTTCTTCCGATTGTTTTGTGGACGCAGCGCTGTTTAAGTTTGTCCCCGGCTCGGAGCCCGTCCACCATTAGCACCGCTCGTTCAGCGTGTTTTATTTATAAATGTGCACGTACGAAAAAAACGCCACATGAAATGGTGTGAATGGAAAATGGTGCTCGAGGGATAAGGGGCATGTCTCTATCCGATGTGACGTGCGTGTTGTCCGCTCTCAACTGCGCACGGGTCGGCGTCGTCGTGCGGGGTCCGCGGGTCGCGCTGCCCCCTGGTAGCCCCCCGGCTCCCCGGGTCACCCGCTGCCCTGGAGGCGACTAGCATACGCTAGCTGTTAGCACAGAGGTACCTAGCAGCTACACAGCTGTTCCTCTGTGGCCTGTTATTAAAATGAAACGCGGGTCGGTGGCTCCTCGTGCGGACGCCAACATCTGGACCTGTGGCCACACGTCAACCGGCTGTGAGCTGTGGTGTCAGCTGGTGTGTTTACATGCAACACGGCGAGTTGTCCACTTAGCTCACATTAGCGTTGTGTGACACGATGCTGATTATCCACAGCTTAGCTCTGGGCCCTGTGGTGTTTACAGACTTCTCCTGCAAACATCTCTGTCCGTTTTCTGCCCTCAGCTTCCCGTGTGGCGTGTTTTGTTTTCCACAGAAACCGCCTCGTGGGACATTTGCCCAATGCACATATTTACTTTTGGTGGTGATGGTGTTAATGGAGTAGGGGGGGGGGGGGGTCAAGTTATCTCATTAAAGCTTGTGCCTTCTAGATCATACTATAGATCATTCTACCCAAACAGACTCATCTACTGAAGTACAGGAGAATCTGGAGTTTCCAGAGTAGTCGAGGGGTCAGAGTCTCTCAGTCTGTGTGGCCGCTGTTTGTCTCTTGGTTGGACTTGCAATCGCTCTCTGGTTAATGAATTATGCAGCGAGGAGCTAGGCTACCACAGGCGGTTGTCAAGCTGTCTGCCCCTGGTTAACGTTACAGCCCTTACAACTCCGACTGTGTAGGAGTAAAACTTGGCACCGGTCGGATGAAGTGCACATTATCCGTTTTGTGTGCGTGCGTTGCGTTGCTCTCCGTGCGACTTGAGGTGTTGCAAATAACTGAACGTGTACTTTTCTCTACCACAGACAGGAGAATCAAGAAAGGGAACAGTAGTTCATGGAAGACAAGAAAAAGAAGAAAGAAGATAAGAAGAAAAGGGAAACCTCTCAGAAGGTTAGATACCAAATATCTACAGCTGGTTGTGGTTTAGTTTGTGCATTTTGCAGATAATTCGAGAGACATTCCTGGTTCCATATCATTACCCTCTAACCAGGATTTTTAAGTTGAATTGGATCTGATACGTGTTAAAAATAATTTGCCATTTCGAATCCATGTTTTAAAGATTTAGCTTCTTGTACTGATTTTGCCAATTTAGGAAAGAATATCAAAAGTAGATTATTTTTTACTCATGTATTCCTTAATTTCAGTAGCAAGAATAAAGTCTGGTAAGATTAAAGTTGTGGATTAATGATATTGTCTTGTTGCTTTACCAGTTTACCAGTTTCTTCCCAATACCTGACTTTTTCTTTCTGTTGTAGGGGCCAGAACAGAAAATCAAAGGTACGTTTGTTTATTTATATTATCATGATCCTGCTCTCCTTTTTTTGTCGCTCACTTACTTTATCATTCCATGTGATGATTACCCTAAATTCTAGATTATGTTTTTTAAATGCGCTAATCTGCAGCACCCAGTTCTTACAAGAATTTACCTTTTTGTTGTTTGTGTGTTTCCTCAAACTTTTCTTAAACTGTTAATTACCGAGTAGCTGAACCTACCTAGCACATACTGTCTTTCTGTTTTTAACCACACTGAAGTCTGCTGGTGATTAATACCTGTTTTTATTTTTATATTTTAGTGCCAGAATCAGCCAAACCCTCCTGCTCCCAGCCGCTCGCCACCCCAGGCCCAGTGTCCCCCAGCCCTGGCCCCGTTGCCCCCTCATCCCCCAGTCCTGGTGCCGCTGGGGTTTCTGCACAAGTTCCTACTGGTGGTGGGAACAATGCAAAGCAGCGGACTGCTGTGGCCAACGGACAGCCCTCCTCCTCCCCCTCTGGAAGCCAGACCTCCCAGCAGCAGCGATACATGTCCAGAGAGGTTCCACCAAGATTTCGCAGCCAGCAGGACCACAAAGTGTTACTGAAGAGAGGCCAGCCACCGCTGTCCTCGATGCTGCTGGGGGGAGGAGGAGGAGGAGGGGAGGGAGGCACAGGAGGAGGCAGTGGCTGGGCAGCCACCCCCCCTGTGTCCTCACAGGGAGCAGATAACCCCAATGCAAGCACAGCTGGAGGCGCAGGTTCGTCAATGTCAAAGAACCAAAACGATTTTCATGTTAATTGTGTAATCCCCTGATTGTCACATGCCACATATAGAAGTGACCTCCTGCCATCAAGCAGCAACAGTTGAGGAAGTTGATATTGTTTAGAATAATCACAATGGGTTGGAGGAACAAGGAACTGATTTTACAGCAGCACATTAGGGCTGTAGCTGACTGACTATCAAACAATGACAAAAGTCAAAGACTAAATTGAATTAAGATGCTCAGATACTTTGACCAAAGTGTCTCCAGAGGTAGCTGCACATTGAAAGACCGGAAAGGGGAAGAAATGCTTGGTTTGAAGAATCTCGGCTTATGATCCGATGTTAGGACGTTCAGTCTGGCAGCTCCTCAGCACAATCCATTGGTTGATGTTACAATATAAATCTCACCAATATTTCAGTTGTGAACTTCCTCATGTCAATGATATTCATGTATTGTAGTGACCAATAGGTCACGAATTGGTATCATCAGTTACACATGTTGTTCGTATTGAATTGATGAATTATTTTCAATTGCAAATCATATCAATGCTCTTTAATTTTGTCATTATAGATTCCAACCTGGGTTCATCCTCCCCTTCACCCCCCAACTCATCTTCATTATGTGTTGCTGCTCTGTCGTCTTCTTCTACTACTACTTCAACTTATGCAAATTCCACATGGGGGGCGGGCTCTGGCAGCCAGTCCTCTTCTCAGGGCTGCGGGACGGTGATTGTGGATGGGACTGACCTGGAGGATTGGCCAAGCATCCTAGGCGGGGCCAAATTGAGTTCTGACGTGGCTGGAGGAGGGGTGCAGGAGCAAGACTGCCCCGGTAACAACAACAGTAGTGCCTCATGGAGTGAGAGAAGCATCCAGCAGAAGGGAGGAACGGCAGGAGGAGGAGCAGGGAACATGGACAATCCTTCCCCACCTCGTTCTTCTCCTCCTCTTTCCTCCTCTTCCTCGCTTAATGAATGTGTTCAGTCAAGTGATGTGTGGGGCTCTTCCACCTCCTCTCAGGTGGAGGCAGGGTTAGGATCAGCAGCATTTTACAATTCCAAAGTCTCCCATCTTCTACCTGGGCCTCAGGAGAGCCCTGTGGGTGGCAGCAGCAGTGTCCCTGGTGCCAATTTTAACCCCAACATGAACCCCTCTGCCTGGCCTGCCCTGGTGCAAGGTGGGACATCAACTTCGGCTAGTGAAGGCCTTCCACTGCACTCGTCCATTACTTCAGCTTCCTCGTTCTCTGCCAGCACCACTCCCATCACCACTCATTCTCTTTCATCTGTGAATCAAACTGGTCTTCATCAGCAGCATACTGAGATAGCTGTTCCGGCCAGAAGTGGAGAACCGCAGCACTTAGGAAACCCGGAGCTGGGTTCAAGTGGGGGAGCAAGAGGAGGAGCAGGACCAAATCAAGAAGGTGGTGATGAGAAAGGTTGTGGGGTTGCTAGTATTGAAGAAGAAGGGAGTGGTAATCTTTCTGGCTCCTCGTCTTCCTCCTTACCTGCCTCTTCTTCTTGGAGATCCATGCCACCAGTGTCCTCTGACCTCAGTGCAGGTGTGTCACCGGCCGATGGGTGGGGTGGGGGAGGCACTGGAGGTCAGGGGCAGGAAGGGAATGCGTGGGGCTTTAGTAGCCAGGGAGAGAAGCCAGGCTGGGGCAAGGGAAATGACGGTGGTTCAAATACCCCAGTGGTATCTCAGGGAGCATGGGAAGGAGGCAGTTCAGAAACAGAGTGGGCTGGAACAAGGGGCAGTGTAACTTTGACTAACTTAGCAATAGGAAGTGGAAGAGGAGGAGATGTGAGCAGCAACAGCAGCAGTAGTGGAGGCAGTATTGGGGGCAGTGTTCTGCAGGACTCTGCCTCACCAAAGTTTGAAACTATGACAAAAGCTTGGGACAATCAGACAGGGGTGGAGACTGGAGACAAAGCAGTTTGTGAGTGGGGAGGAGGGAGGGGGAGGAGGAGGAGGGCAGGGTGAAGGCACTGGAAGTGGAGCACCTTCATCCTCTAGCGGAGGAGGGTCCACAGCTGGAAGCGGTGGAGAAGGGGCTGGTGGCAGTCACAAGCAGGACCAAGCCTCACCTGTAGACAACCGCTCCCCCCAGACCTCCAATGCTGAAGTGGCCTTACTTGGCATGCTAAATCGATCTGACCTGGACCCCAGAGTACTGTCTAACATGGGCTGGGGGCAGACCCAGATTCGACAGAATGTGGCCTGGGACCTGGACACCACAGCAGGAGTAGGAAACCGAAAGCAAAGAAGTACTTCATCTTCCTCTGCATTCTCATCAGCAACCACGACCACTAGTCGTGGTCCCGGGTACCCCTCTAATACCAGTTCAGTAACTAATGATCCGTCCTCTGGCAGTCACACGGCCAGCCTAAACTCTGGGCCTGCTCCAGTTAAGGATGGCTGCGATGGTGATGCCACACAGTCAACCTGTGGTACTCATGTGCATGGTAGCACTATAAGGAAGCCAGGATTGCCAGAAGAAGATATCAAGGGCAACCCAGGGAAGGCAGCTGGAGGCTGGGGTGATCTTCCACCCGAAACCCAGGGCAAAGGATGGGGGACTGACGAACAACAACAATGGAGGGATCACAGAGGAGGAGGGAACAGGAGAGACACTGGAAATCAGGGTAGCGAGTGGACCGATGGTCCAGAGGAAAAAGGGACAGGGGGATGGAAGGGGACTGGAAGAGGGGAGACAGGTGGTTGGGGAGGACAGGTTGGAGGGGGAGGAGACTGGGGACAGAGGGACTCAAAGCCTGGAGGTGGGTGGGGAGATGGGCGAGGAGATGGCCGGGGAGAAGGGCGAGGAGATGGACGGGGAGATGGGCGAGGAGATGGACGGGGAGAAGGGCGAGGAGATGGACGGGGAGAAGGCGAGGAGATGGACGGGAGATGGACGGGGAGATGGACGGGGATGGGCGAGGAGATGGACGGGGCGATGGGCGAGAGATGGACGGGGCGATGGGCGAGGCCGGGTGGAGGCAACTCTGATGAGGGATCTTCCTGGGGTAATTTGGATGAGGGAGGGTCTCAGCGAGGAGGATGGGAAGGGGGGGATGGGGGTGCAAGCAAATCCCACCAAGATTGGGGGAGTGCCAAGCCCCACACAGCAGCAGCACAGATACCAAACAGCCAAGTGGCACCAATGAAAGCCCCAAATCAACAGCAGCACCAATCACAGGGCCAGCCGCCACCAGGAGGTCCCATGCAAGGTGGGTGGAACAGCCGGGCCAATGTTGGAGGGAGAGATGGAGGTGGAGGTGGAGGTCCACCATCCAAGAATCAGAACCAAAGTTCGGGCTGGACCTCTGGCCCAATCCCCCAAGTCTCTGGAGGTGGGGGGGATGCCCTGGAGACCAGTGGCTGGGAAGAACCCTCCCCTCAGTCTATCAGTCGCAAGATGGAAATCGATGATGGCACTTCTGCCTGGGGAGACCCAACCCGCTACAAAAGCAAGAATGTGAACTTGTGGGACAAGAACAGTGCTCCCCCCAGTCAAAGCCACGCTCAGCAGGCCCCGCCTCCAGGCATGCAGCAGCAGCAGCAGCAGCAGCAGCAGCAGCAGCAGCAGCAGCAACCCCCCAGAAGGCAGCAAGGGATGCAGCACAGCAGGGACGCAAACTCTCGCAGTGCTGCAGCGGGTAAGCAGAATAATAAGTATGCATTTGACAAGTCACACCTAAAGTAGATTGAACAGCCGCCTTTAAATTCTTCTTTAAGTATTACAAGTTTTATTCTGCTCATCGTCATCTTATTATTTATCTTTTTATGTTCTTGATTTCATACATAAATAAAACAGCTGTAGCAGAGCACAAAAATGTCAGCTTCAACAACACTTGACACACTGACAATACTAACTCTTGTTATCAGCCTAACACATTTATTTTGATATTTTTCTGCGGCAACTTTCTAAAGTGTATCGTTCAATTTCATAATTCTCCAGGTCCGGGTATGTGGGGAGGAGGTGCACCATCTGGGGATAATGGTAATACTACGTGGGGCCAGGCGTCAGATGCAACAACAGGCTGGGGGGATCAAGAGGAACCCAGCAAAGCTTCTGGCTGGGGGAACCCTTCACCCAACCCTGGTAACCCTGGTAACCCCGGTAACCTGGTAAGAGCAGAAGAACTACGGAAACTTTAACATGAGTCTCAAATCAAGTAACATCACTCAGCTCTCAGTTTTAATGGTATTCAGTGTTTTTCAAACCAAAGGATCTAACATCATAACCATCCGCTTTGTTCTTAAAGCAGGCACCAAGTCGATGGAGAGCTGGGGTGGGAAGGGAGAGGCCTCCGTTGCAGCCTCCCGTCACGCCAGCTGGGATGAGGAAGACGATGGTAGTGGGGGGGTCTGGAACAACACAACCAACCAGGGCAACAGCTCCTCCTTCAACTCTGGAGGCTGGGCTCAGACTCATGGAGGCAAGAGAGGCAACATGAAGGTAGGAAACTAGAGTTTGGACACAATTCAGTTTATATATAGTCTCTCTTGGTTCATTTTACAAAATAGACAAAACGGTTTCCTCAATACTTACAATTACATGTACTTTTATAATTAATTTTATTGACTGAGAATAATATTTTGATTTCTTTCCCAAAGAGTGGAGGTGGGGAAAGCTGGATGAACCCAGTTTCACGTCAGTTTTCAAACATGGGCCTTCTGGTGAGTTGTGCATTCGATTAGTTGTAGTGAATGATATTGATACCATCATTATGTAATGCCACTAAATGATATTGTTGTTTCCTAGGGTGATGATCCAAGTGATGACAAAAAGATGGAAGGAGACAAGAGAGGAATGAGTGACTATAACGGAGAGATGCGTCGGGGAGGAAGAGGCGGAGGAGGTTACCGCATGCCTAGTTCCAAAGACATGGGTCCCGTTGACATGGGGCCTTATGGAGAAAAGGTAGGAGTCTGTTTGTAATTCACTTCACAGACCTTCCATTTTGATATCTTGAAATTCTAAGAGTGACTTGCACTAACTTCAGGTCTAAAGGTAGTAATATTCAACATATTTGTGGTTTTCATTGCACTTCAGATGGGTGGCCATGGAGGGTTTGCTGGCAGTGGCGGAGGGATGGCTCCACCTCGAGGGATGCACCAACCGGGCATGCATCCGCTGAACTCCCAGGGGTTGCGTGCTCAAGTGCCTCATCAGTTCCTCTCTGCACAGGTCTGTTGTCTTCAGTCGCAGGTGTTATGAGTTAAGATGAGAGCTGGAAGGTCTCCTGAGAGCCAATATGGACACAAGCAGTTGTATTTGGTTATATGATATTTCATATTACTTGAATATTTCACACAAAAAAAGGCTGGTGCTACATGTCTTAAATAGTTGGAGGCAAAGCGATATGCATTGAAACCTGTAGTGACATGTTGGTCTGGTTTGTAGACGTGAATGTTGTTGGTTGGGCTTGCTAGCTGTTGAAATGAATTATTTATTGCCTGATTGCCTTTTGGTCCGGCACTTACCACACTTTCCAGGGCGCATACAAATTGAGGTCAAATATAAAAATAAACATGTCGCTGAGTTCTGTGTAAGTAAATACTAATTGGATATTCACCAATATTATAGAAAGTATCCTCACATCACAAAAAGGCCTGGAACATGGGACAAGAGCATTTTACATGTGGGTTACATATCACAAAATGTGGTGTCGTCTTTTTTTCAGGATCTGCACCGAATTGCACTCACTCAGGCCTGATGCTTTTACAGCAGGTTTCATGGATGTGTCTGGTTCTTCTAACCAAGTTTCGTGGAAATCCATCAAGTTGTTTTTGCCAAATCTTTCTTACAAACATAACAACCTTGGTGGAGGTAAAAATGGAAAAAAAAGCATAATAGTGTCAAAATAATCCTTCACATCAACAAGTAAAATACCACTACAAGATTAATTCCGAGAATATAAGCCTGTCAAAACAAGATAATTAAAATAATATCAATCTGCAGAAAATAAGACTTCATGTTTTGAATAATAATTTAATTTGAATATTTGAAGTCAGTAATTTATTTGGAATAATGGAGTGTCCCTCCTACTCCATTAAGTGGAGCTCTATATAAGTAAATCCCTGTGATGTGCAGGTGCCGGGTCCTATGCTGAAGCAGATGCCTTCTCCTGGTAGCAGTGTGGGTGGAGTGGTTGGTGGAGTGGGAGGTGCCGGCAGCGTCGGAAGTGTCGGCGGGGTCGGTGGTGTTGGTGGAGGGGTGTTGCCTCCTCAAATTTCCCCACAGCAGCTAGCAATGCTCAGCAACATTTACCCCCATGTGCAGCAGTTCCATCTGGTATGTGCCTCAATCTTAGATTGTTAATTGATGGATTGACTCATGGACTAGACATTTTAATATACTGTCCTTTGTGCATAATATCTTAGTAACAGATGGTTAATTGTAATCCAGCTTGTGACTTCACTTACTTGCGTCTGTGTGAGCATAGTCTTACATATGCTGTTCACCTTCATGTCTTCATGTCCATTTCTTCCACCGCCCCACAGGCTTGTCAGCTCCTTCTACAGCAGCAGCAGCAACAACAACAGCAGCAGCAGCTCCTGCAGAACCAGAGGAAGTTCCCTCAGCCTCAGCCTCTCAGGCAGCAGGCAGACCCACAGCAGGTGAACATGTTTATATTCTACAATCTTTGTTATACCACGTTCAGGGTCATCGGAATTTCAACCGTTCTGTATTTCTCTGCTGTAACTACAACACGTCAACACTGCTCTCAGCAAGGAATTGGTCAAAGTTGATGGGCGTATTTGTAAATGTAACACTTAATATTAAGACAATTGTCTTTCACATGACGTCAGTGTCTTTCGTGTGTTAGAAACATCATCTTCTTGTCTCTTCCTCAGCTGGCGAGGATTATGGCTATTCTGCAGCAGCAGAGGCAGCATCAGCAGGGTGGGGTCGGAGGAGCTGGAACAGGAGGAGGGGGCTCCAAGCTGTCCCCTTCTCACCTGGGAGCAGGCCTCTCCAAACAGCCCATGGTGGACTCCCTTCCACATCCTGGAATGGGGGGGCCCTTATCAGACCATCATGCCAAAACACAAGGGATGTACTCTGGTGAGTCCAACAGGCAAAATCTTAGCGGTTAGACTAATACAGTCTGTTGTAAATGTAACTGTAAATAAAGTTGGTAAGTGCTAAAAGCATTATCTGGTGGCGGGTCTGTGTAATGTGTATTCTCTATAAACACTGATCTCTTTTCAGGGCTTGCCCCTGGTGGTAACATGTCAGGGTTGGAGCTCGGTCCCATGATGGGAGGCATGAAGGAAACCGGAGGACAGCAGTCCAGATTCAAGTGGATGATGGAGGGACACTCCCCAGCTCCCTCTCCCCCAAACCCAAGCCTTCATAAGAACGGTGGGCTGACACATTTCACACTTCAGGAACGCTCACCTCTGGGCTTCTGTCCGTCTGCTATTGACTGAACTGATAATCACCCTCATTCATAATGTATCTGAATGAAGCTCTGTCAGTTGAATCTGTTTGACCTGATTTCTCCCTTGTGTGCTCTTCTGAAGGCCCGTTACCCAGTTCTATAAAGGTGAGAGGAGGATCCCCTTACTCCCAGTATGAAATGCTGGGCGGTGATGGTTTAGGGATTCCCCCACAGGGCTCTGCAGACAACTGGCATCGAACTCCCGGTAGTAAAATGGGGAACAAACCTGCACCATCCAGCTGGCCTCCAGGTGAGTTTGCCTGAGTCAGGGTCGGAGAAGAATGAAATTAATTCCAACTCAGGCTCAAATAAATGCAGCATGTGACAAATGTATTGGACAAGAGCTCTTTACCTAATCTAAAGAAAATAAGAACAAACTAATTGCAAACATTCGCTCCTTATTATTGTCAAATTGTTCCTAAATACATTTTGAACAATAAACACGGCCACAACCATGATAACACATCATTTTAATAAGTTTACTGTTGTCTGATCACAGAGTTCCAGCCCGGTGTGCCCTGGAAAGGAATCCAGAGTAGTGGAGACCCCGAGTCTGACCCCTACATGACTCCTGGTAGTGTTCTTGGCTCCCCAGGACCCCCAAGCCTCAATGACTCTGACCACCAGTTACTACGAGACAACATAGGTATTTGTGCACTTTGTGTTCAAGTTCTTTTAACTTGTACGACATTTTAAACTATATGCATTGTTAATAGTGCAGCCTACGTTTGGTTCCTGTGGCTTTATTGTTAGTCATGGCTCAAATGTTTTGTTAAACAGTGTTCCTCCCAATCTGTCTGCTGTCCAGCTGGACTTTGGCTGCCCTGTCTTGTTTATCCCAGAATGTGTTTATGACCTTGTGATGTTGTGTAGGGCCAAACCCTTCCCTCAACACCTCGCTGCCTTCACCTGGTGCCTGGCCCTACAGTGCCTCAGACAGCCTGCTCAGCAATGCACACAGCACAGGTACATGTTTATTTTCTATATTTCGTTTTGCAACTTGACCTTTAGACCCTTTCATCTTATAATCTCCGTTTTTTTTACTGGTGCGCAAGTTATGTCTTTTTTGGAGAGACGCCTAAGCAGTTGGCTGAACTATGTTGTCTCCACTCCCATTTCTGTGGTCTCTTTGTCAAAACTCATATTCCCCCTCCTTCTCCCCCCCTCTCCATTTCCTCTTCAGGAAAGTACTCGGAGTACAAGCCCAGCTGGCCCCCAGAGCCCATCGGACAAAACAAGTTTTGGAAAACCAATCGCAACAGCTCGCATCTGCCACGCCCCCCTCCTGGCTTAACTAATCAGAAGCAGGCCTCGCCCTCCCCATGGGGCAGTGGGGGCCCACGGTTGGCCCGGAGCTGGGGAGGAGGTGGGATGAATCAAGAGTCAAGATATGGGCCAGGTACAGACGAAAGATCTCGTTATTTCACAACAATTTGTCAGCTTAGTCCTCAACTATATGCTGCGTAGAGAAAGATCCTCTTTACAGTGACGCATCATGAATCCTAGTAGATGCATTCTCTTCACGTAGATACGTTCTCTTCAGTGTGATCTCTGTTTGTCAACTAAGACTTTCCCTCTAATTGTTTGATCCTTGTCGTCTTTTCGGTTTGTCTCCCTCCTTGTCTGTTTTCATTAAAGGCTCAGCTTGGAGCGATGGCACGGCCTCCAGAGGCAGCTGCTGGTTGTTGCTGAGCAACCTGACCCCGCAGGTAAGGATGTAAACATAAGAGGGACAGGTTGAGCGTTAAACCTGAGAAGAAACTAAACAGAAAGTTTTAATGGAGTTTGTAACAACATTGAATTTAGACCAGTTGCCGTGTCACCACCAGTAAACCTGTACACTGACATTATGTAGAAGGGTGAGTGTGATGTGCAACAACGTAGAACTCAGTTCATCAGAGTTTATCATGGCTGTGAACGTAGAACACCTGCCCAGACAGACTGGTCAGGGTTTAGATTCAGAAGCATTAAACGTCTGTGCTCATTCATCTGTATTCTCCTTCAGTCTGTCTTATGTAAATTAGACAGAATGATGCGTGACCCATCTGTAATTGGATTGTGAAGTTGGATGAGCCATTTAATCAATTAGAGTCTGCACTGGCGTGACACTGCTCTGCGGAAAGCCTAGAAATGAAAATGTTTAATTATAAGTCAAAGCACACATATTTTTTAGTTGTATAGATTTTTTTTATATAAACCTATTTGGCTTCAGTCAGTGCTCTTGTGCACTAGTCTATCTCAGAGTAACTGTGGCAGACTCGGACTAAATAAAGCTGCAGTCTCGCCACATTATTAAGTCTGGATTCTTCATACACAGAACTGTGGTTGTGTAATCCCTTGGATGCCCTGACATTTCACTGCCACTGTAATTGATGACTCAAGATTGTGGACCATAATTCGAGCAGCGTTACATTACATCACTTAACATGCATACTCTAAATCTTTTACACTTAACCTTCCTTCTTGGTTCCCTGTAGATCGATGGCTCCACACTGAGGACTATCTGCATGCAGCATGGCCCCCTGCTGACCTTCCATCTTGGCCTGACCCAGGGCAGCGCTCTGATTCGCTACAGCAGCCGGCAGGAAGCAGCCAAGGCCCAGGGTGCACTACACATGTAGGTTAACCTGTGCACTCACTAATACACACATGCTTCAAATCGATCATTCTCCTGTTGATCTAACCAGCCCTGTCTTGTGACTCCCTTCTCAGGTGTGTTTTGGGCAACACCACAATCCTGGCGGAGTTTGTGAGTGAGGAGGAAGTTGCTCGCTATTTTGCACATTCCCAGGCCGGAGGGACAGAGGGGGCCGGCTCAGGAGGGGCCCCAGCCAGTGGAATGCAGGGCTCGTCTGGTACAGGCACCTCTGTGGCCAACAGTGGTGGTAGCTCCCCCGGGAGTGAGCGGGCGCCAGCGGGTACAACTTCAGGTGGAAATGGAGGAGGCGGGGAAAGTGGAACAGCGGGTCTAGGTAGTGTGAGGTCCTCCGGGTCTGGCTGGCAAAGTCTCGATGGTACTGGCAGTTCTTCAGACACCTCTTCAGGCCAAGGACCCGGGCTAGGGATATTTTCCCAGTGGAGCACGAATGGGTCAGGGGAGGGAGGAGGTGTTGGGGGAGGTGAGGGTGGGAGGTCTGGCCTCTGGGGTGGCATGACTGCCGGATACCCCAGCAGCAGCATGTGGGGGGCACCGCAAATGGAGGAAAGGCTCCAAATGGACAGCCCTGCTGCATTGTTGCCTGGCGACCTGCTGGGGGGAGGAGCTGACTCCATCTGACGAGGCCCCTCCATTTGTATGTGTAGGTTTGGACACACTGATACAACATACACTGGGTTACATATGTACTTACTATAGCACACACACAAACACATTTACATGGTATGCATATTAATTAATGTACTACACATATACCACATGTGCATACATATACTCAGTATGCATATTGACGTGCACACACATAAAGCAGAAATGTGAGACATGCTTACACACATTCTTGTGGCCAGACTTAAGCTATTATATAAACAAATGCAGGGACTGTTAGATGTGTATACAGCCTTTTTCCACAGATGAAGATTTCAACTGCTTAGACTTGAAACCTGAAAAAGAATGAAAAGTCAGTTGGTCTGAAAGACTTGACTGGATTGCAATGTGCTTAGTAAATAGGGGACTTTTCAACAGATTTACATACACATGCACACACCAAATACAGACAAGCCTTCAGACAGTTGGGCACTGTACACAGCATTACCTTCATCGTATAAGAGAACTTAAAACTACTACATGATGTGAGGTTAAAGTGCAGTTTGTATTCGTGTCCCCTTAAAGACGGAGACGGAATCCAAACACATGCAAACAGCTCTGACTGACAGCAGAACTGTATCTTACTGTGTATGTTCAGTTTATTTTTTTTTTCTCTGTTTGTTTGTATGTATGGTTTTAATTTTTGAACAGTGAAAATATTGAAAAATGTCATTGTTCTGTTTTCAAAATGCTGACCTCCTACTGTTGTATCTCACGCACTCTTTCTCTGTTATACTCTCTTGAACATGTTTGTTACTGTTGCAGTGATAAATGTTAAATTGCTGGCAGTTTGCGGCTATGTTGCATTTCTCCACGTGTCGATGCTGCGCGCAGTATCATACACACGATATTGACATGTGTATGAGTGAGACTGAGACCAAGTAAGTGGATTACACCACCGCAGTTTGTGTGTGTGTGTGTGTGCGTGTGAATGTGAGAAAAATGTGTGTGTGCATGTTAATGCCTGTCGTTATGTGGGCAAGGCTGCTTACTATACAGAAGGTCTATACAAAAATGTTTTTGAGTGCTATCGGTATACTGCTGACTGTGTTAAGAAATATTGGCACTAATGCTTTTTTTCTCATTTGAAGTTGTTTGTTTTTTTTAGCAGACTTGTCTTTTTTATTGTCCGACCTGCAATAATAAAAAAAAAAAAGAACATTTTAATGACACAAAGAGCTGAAGGCATAAGAGTTGAGAAAACGGACATGCCAAATCTTATCAACTGTGTGGAGCGGGAGGGAAGGGTGGGACGGGTTGTTTACAGATGCAGAGTAAGAGTTACCGTACGTTTTTAATATTCTGTTGTGTATTCGTTTTAAATTAAGACAGGCTTTAACACTCCTGTTCAGTGTTTTCGTTTTGAGATTTTACAAAGGAAAAATTTATTTAAACAATGAGAACAAGATTAATAAAGATGAAAGTATTGGCTTCTACATTTGTCCTCGTGATAATTTCTGTTTTGGTTGAAGTCAGGCTCGTGGAGTTTGGTTAAAAGTGAAGCCACAAGTTGTTCAGGCCGAGTAACGTCCAGTCTGAACCAGTCAAACTGCCTCTTATCTGTTGATGTGACAATCTGCTTTAATGCAAATGTGAAACCTAAGCCTGACATTAAGGTGGAATGGCAGCTCATGGACTGGGCCAGGGTGGAACAAGCCAGTGTGTCCATCTGTCACCCTCTCCTTACCATCCACACACCAATCCTATTTAACGTGCACGTCATCCTGCAGTAAGCCACGGCTCACTGTATGAAATGACTCCTCCTCTGAGGTAACTGTGAGCTGTCGTGGACGTGACTTTCTCCACAAACATTCTAATAAACCACTAATGTCCAGAGAGAAAAGCTCTGATACTGTGATGGCACCATTCTCAAAAATATACTCCTCATAGAAGTGTGATTTCAGGTATTTCAGCACATAGATATTGACCTCAATAGGGATAATACAATTATCAGATTCAATAATAACAGACCGCTATGTAAAAGGGAGCTCATGTTTGTGTATATATACAACCGCCGTGGTTTGTAAACAAGATTACACAAAAACAACTGAAGGGATTACTACGAAACTTGGTGGTAGGATGTGGTATTGGTCAGGAAGGAACCAATTAAATATTGGTGAGGGATCCAGGGATTTGTTTTCTTTTCACATTTTCCTTGATTTTTTTTCATAGAAGAATTCATGAAAGAAATCTGTCCTGTTTCGGTGACAGACGCGAATCAGTGCAATTTGCTGATAATAGAAAACAAGTGCTCCACAATAGAAGCAATGTATGAATGTGTGAATGGCAATGAACTGAATAAAAACTTTGAATTTAAAATAAATAAATAATGCATCTTTTCTGACACGTTGATTAATTGGGTTGGGATGTCTCAGAAACCTCATGACGCTGCTAGACCTGGAAATAATGAAGTACTATTTGAGGAGGTCATCTGGGAAATGTGGGGCTGAGAGGTAATTACGTTGTTAAATTAAAAACACTGCAGGACAAATAGAACACCCATCAAATAATGCTATTCCATCTTCCTCTCTCTCATCTGTAACATTTTTTTTTGTTATTTTCCCTTTTGTTTTTCTTAAATTCTAAATATTTACAATCAGAATCAGCTTTATTTGCACACATACCAGGAATCTGACTCTGCTGTAGTTGCGCTCAGTGCACTCACACAAACAGACAAATAACAGCCGACTACCAGAAACTAGCAGAATAAACAGAACGTGCAATATCAATAAACTGAACAGGACAGCATGTGAAGCACCTTGTACCTGTGCTTTTATAGGTGCTATATAAATAAAGTTTAAATAAATTATTATCAGATACAACTCACTAACTAACTATATGATAAGAATCATTATGGCTTTAAGATAAGATCATCTTTTATCAGTCTCACAATGGGGAAATATGCAATATAACAGCAGCAAGGGTCAAAGTAAGTAAGTGATAATAGATAACATGCAAGAGAAATATGAATGGAATAAAAACTAGTATACACAGTGTAAAAACAAGAATACTATTTGCAGTGTGAGAATTGAACAAATTGAACAATAATAATAATAATACTAACAATAATATGAATATAATAAGAATGCTTACAACGATATTAATACAATAATAATATAAATAATACTAACATTCATAATAACAATATGTACAGTGTGAGAACAATAGCAATACAACAACAATAATACTAACAATAACAATACTAGCAATAACAATAATACTAACAATAATAATATTCATATTTTGCGTTCTGATTGTGTGCGCGTGGTGTTTTAAGGCGCGGTGACGCCGGTGCCCTGTCATGCGGACGGTGACATCACCAGCTGCTGTTAAGTAACGGGAGGAGGAGACAGGCTCGAGCGGAGAAGGGCCGCCCGCGCCGCTGGATCTTCTCGGGACTATCAACAGGGAGCGTAGCCGACGACAGAGCCAGGAGCCGGGGGTATGAACGCCGCGAGAATCCGCTCCCATCCTCCGCTGCCCGGACCCCTGTCCCGCTGACAACCGCCGGATCAGCATCTACGCGCCCGCAGCTCTCGGACGAACCCAGTATCGGGTGAGTGGCGGCTCGGGGAACCGGGGAAACCGGGGGGGAAAAGCGGCCCGGTTCGGCCGAGGGAGAGTCTCGCATTCACGGCTTACAGGAGAGGGGGGGAGGGGGGCTAGCATCGAGCCTGGCTCTCCACACGGGCTCCGTACATGGGTGCGGCTGGAGGGGGGACGGTAACATGTCCGCCCGAGAGGTTCCGACCCATTCCGGGCTTTCATTTGACCCGTTTTAATGAATATTCACGGTGTTTCCATTAGCTCGCTCCTAGCCGCTAGCGCCCCACTGCCCGCGGTTCGGCTGCTACCCCTCACCCAGTGGTACTCCCTGTGTGTGCACTAAACCCGGCTAGCTTCCTGGGCACCAACGCGGTTAACGTATTTATTTAAACTTCACATTAAAGCGGTTAACGTAGTTTTTTTTTTTTTTTTTTGAAAGCCTTCCTCCATCTTCTTCTTCTTCTCATCGAATCACAAGCTCGAGAAGCTGCGTACACCTGCCGCTACGTGTAAACCCACACGGCCCGCACTGTGCTTTCTAACGTAAGGTGTTGTCTTTTTTTAACGTAAGATATTGTGTTAACGTGTGTGTTCGTCATGGAGAGAGTGAGTGTGTGTGTGTGACAGCTGCCACAGTGAGGCGTTGCACTGTGATTGTGAAATCCTCTGGCTACTTGTGTGTTTTTTCTTCTTCTTCTTCTTTTGTTGTCACGTTGTGCACCAGCGGTTGTGTTCAAGTTCAGGAAATACACGTTTTCATTTCGCACGGGGAACATCCTGTGTCCAGCAGCCAGCTTCCTGTGGGAGACTACTACCATCAGGGCACGTGCTGTTATTTTACGTGGAGTGTGACAGGGTGATTCCACCAGCGTCTCTTCACACAGGCCCATGTATGAAACCAGTAGCTCCCAGTTTGACCATATGCGTTTTGCAATATGCGTTTTTAATAAAGTACATTAGTTGTCTGGATGACCACTGTGCAGTTTTGCCCTTCACGTGCACCTTAAAGGGATAGTTCACCCTAAAAAATGCTGATGGCGGTTGTGGGTGAGTCCACAAAACACTTAAACCACGTAAACGCGTCTCCAGGGGACGTTAATCCTGAAAACACGGTGTAGACGAAGCCGTCTGGAGTCGAGTTTGAGTGTCGGGGCTCACGGGCTTTAGTTCTGTGGACTCACACCCTTCAGCTGCTGAGTAGATGATGAGTGAACTTTCATTTTTCAGTGAAGTGTCCCTTTAACGTGGTGCATGTCACTCGCCACAGCCGCCAGGAGGGCGTTTGAGGTTACGTGTGTATTGCACTAAATGTCATGTTATTATTTCTTGCAAGTGTAAGACAGATGTTTGCTTGTTAGCAAAGGTTGTGGTTTTAATATCTTCTTTATGAGCAGAGATTGTCAAACTCTTAAACAGCCAAACAAAGTTTACAAGTCTGAGGCTGATCAATTGTAATCACTCACAATGCTTTAAGCATATCGATGTCTAGTGGACCTTTGTTGTGTTGCTAAGGATTAAAATTATTGATATTGTTTAATTGCCCAGCCCTACTTTGTGTTGTGATTGTGTCCTGCTGAAATCGAACCATTCTTAAAGTATCCATAACTCTTACCACCGTGCTTCTACGGCTCACTTTTATCTTCCAGTATGTTGAGGAAGGAAACGAGGACGGAGCCACACAAGTTGTTTTGCGTTGGATTCCTCCCTCAGGGCTCAGGTGACCCACGTTGACCGCATAGCAGACATAGCTGTTGAAAGTCATTGGCTCGTGTCTGCAGCTCTGTTACAGCGGAGCTCCGTAACCTCTGAGGGGATTTCTGTTGACGTAAAGGATGTTCGGTTGGAACGCAAAGTCGATACAGGGGACTGGTTCCGCAGATTCGATGACTGTGCTGTTTGCTGCAGTGGTTTTCCGAAAAGCAGAAGTCGTCTGACGTGATTTCTGGGATGTCAGGAGACTGTTTCACGTTTCCTATAGAGGATGTAGATTGAGGTCACACGAAGTGGAGCGCAGGAATCCATACTGATGATACAGTCCATTTCATGTACTGTCCTATTGAATTGCCAACCGGGCACATGACATGGACTCCCATAATAACTCCGAGCCCGAGTGGAAGAGTTATTTGCAGACACACCAGTGCTACATTTGGAACGAGGGTCCAGTGCTTCTATAAAGAGCACGGTTTGTTTACATGACGTTCCCAAATTACTGGTTAGGAAGCAAATCGGCGTGATGAATGCTTTGATGCATTCTGCGCCGCACTCTGCTTTGTGAAGTTCGGTGCACAGAGTTGTCTCAGGGCCTTGACACACATAAAGCCAGCCAGCGCTCCGCAGGGCTGCTCATGCCTTCCCTCCCTTGGCAGTGCCGGCACAGAACAGTAGAGAGCTTAGTCTTTGCTTTTGCAGTGGCTGCACAATGTGGCGTGGTGGAGCGAGTACTAAATAAATGATGATCCAGCGTCACGTGCCGCTTGGCTCAGAAGATGCACTTCACTTCCTCGTGTGGGACAAGTCGGAGTACGGATGCAGTAGCTGATTCTGATCCACTCCTATTCTAAGTTGCAACTGGCGTTTGTGTGTAGCCTTCGTTTGGCTGTATATCTTTCTCCTCCTCTTCCTGCGTTTGTTGATCTCAGTGAAGCCACCTCCCCCTCCCAGTTATCCTACAAATCTAATCATGTGTTTCTGGAGGCCAGACAGCTGTTTGCTGATCAACAAGCCCTTCTTAGGTTCCATCCTCTCTCACACACGTGGTCAGTTCTGCATGTCTGGGATTTACGATCATCATGTGAGCAGCTGACCGTCTCTGGTCGGAATAACTTGCCTCATCTGCCACTTGGGAAGTTGAGATCTTTTTGTGTTCAGTTTAGAGTGGCTCAGCCTGTAGTGTTTCAGGGTCAGTGGTGAGAGGAGAGAAGTGCCGCACAGACGAGCCTGGTGTCGTGTCATGTGCCGGCTTCTCAACAAAACTTTGTTGTCTTATCTGTGACAGACACAACCTGCAGCCATGGAGCTGAGAGTGGGAAACAAGTACCGGCTCGGGAGAAAGATAGGAAGTGGCTCCTTTGGTGACATCTATCTTGGTAAGTGAAATATAATAAAAAAATTGTACTGGAAAATCTCCTCTAATCACCTGTCTGCCCTGGTACTGGTGAATTTGCCACGGCTTTTTACATAAGTGATGTTTTTCGTGTCTCCCCCAAGGTGCCAACATGCCACTGGTGAGGAGGTGGCCATCAAGCTCGAGTGTGTGAAGACCAAACACCCACAACTGCACATCGAGAGCAAGTTTTACAAGATGATGCAAGGAGGAGGTAAGAAAGTGAATACAGCTTTGACATGCAAGACTTGAATTCTTACAACACAAAAGTCTGAAGGACTGTCATCTTTCAAATTGTTGCAATATGAATCCATCATTAGTGAGCCCTCACAAATTCCAATGGAACTTTTATGTTATGTAAAAATCACTAGATTTAAAAACGTTATTCACAAACTTAATGTTGTATTCGTACACTTGCATTCCAGTCGGTATTCCTCGATAAAGTGGTGTGGTGCGGAGGGAGACTACAACGTGATGGTAATGGAGCTGCTCGGTCCCAGTCTGGAGGACCTGTTCAACTTTTGCTCCCGAAAGTTCAGCCTGAAGACCGTCCTGCTTCTGGCGGACCAGATGGTACGTCTTGTCTCTAACGTCAGGGGTAATAGAAGTAAGACAGTTTCACAGAGTCTCAGTTAATATCTCACCATGTGGAACTGTTCCGTTTACGAGCAGAAGGCACAGACGTAAAAATGTCTGATCTAGGCCATGTGCTTGAGCTCAATGAATTTTGCTTGTTGGTGCATGCTCGTATATAAACGCTGCACACGAATCCCCTGAGGCTTGTTTAAAGACTGTAGATGACTTGGTCTCCACGACTCCGGTGCATCCACTGTACCGAACAACTCTGGCCTCTGCTTAGACAGAACTGGCCTAGATATTTAATTTCATGGATTGCTCGCTCAAGCAGAATTCATCTCACCTTTTGTTCTAACTGCCAACTTGCTGTGTCAGGCCTTTGTATGGGTGTTTGACTCTCCACGTTTAGCCGGGGATCATCACCTTCTGGTGTCCGGTTTTCATATATCGAGTTCTGGCCTAACGGCATGTAAATGTGACCTTGTGTTCATGTCACCATGAAACTCCAGTTTATCCTTTTTTAAATATACAGAAAACCAAAGTTTCCACATTCCTCGTCTCCCTGTGCTCTTCAGATCAGCCGCATTGAGTACATCCACTCCAAGAACTTCATCCATCGGGATGTGAAGCCTGACAACTTCCTCATGGGGCTCGGCAAGAAGGGCAACCTGGTGTACATCATTGACTTTGGCCTGGCCAAAAAATACCGTGATGCTCGCACGCACCAGCACATCCCTTACAGAGAGAACAAGAACCTGACTGGCACGGCACGCTACGCCTCCATCAACACACATCTTGGTATCGGTAAGGTCCCTTTTCTTTTCTTCATTCGTGTTGCTACTTGACTGTGTCACTCACCATGTTCTCAGGCAGTCCTGTTAGTACAAGAAAGCTTCACTTAGACATGTTGTGATTCATGTGTGTCGACTTTCTGTGTTTAACCGTCATGTTTTAAGCAAACATAAATACAGCAGGATGTCATGTGTTTCCTTTGCACTCGTATAGAAAGAAAATATGACTTTTGTAATTTGTTGGTGCAATAATAATCGTCAGTAGAAAAACAAGAGTTACGTTTTATTGTATTCATAAAGGAACATTCATAATGGTGAGGGGTCCTCTGCTCCATCAGGGTCTTATCCTCGCTCCACTTTATCAGCTGCCTCTAAACATCATGTTAATGTGAGAGCTGGCTTATGATGATATCTCCCTCCACACAAAGCTCATCCCTAGCATGGAGATGTAATGCACTGTATTATGTGCTGGATTATACCCGTCACTTATCTTAGAAGTCTTTTACTTAAATCTGTAACATCCCCCCTCCCTACTGATGATTTTTTTTTTTTTTTTAATCTTCTAACTCATTCTTACTGAACTACGTTTAAGTCTATTCTCCTAAATGTTGAACATTCCTCCTTTCTATGTCAGACTTTGTTGACACACCCTCTTAAGGTTGGAGGAGGCAAGGGAATAGCTCTCACGAGAATGGAAAATGAAGGAAATGCCATTCTGGATAGAATGTTGTGCTGTTGTCATCTCATGCTTTATCAGATAGTCTGTGGTTAACTGTTTAAACACCCCCCCCCCCCTTCTACTGGCAGTGTTTTAGCTGAACAGTTGTAGATTCACTAAGTTATTTATCTATGTATTTTGGGTTTAGGTTAGATGCCAACTGGAGAGATGAATGAAGTGAGTGTAGGATTGAGTTAAAACATTTTGGGGCTAGAACCATCACTGTTTTTAATATTTAACCTTCATCTGTGTTAATCATAAAAACAAAGCGTTTCATGATTAACAAAGGCTTTGTTCTCAGTAAGAAGTGCCACATGAACACCTTATTTATATTATTAGGTCAAGGAAATCTGAGTTCTTGATGCAGTATTTGCTGACATGTAGTGCAACTAGAAACTACCCACAACTCATTACAGTAACGTTTTCTGTCACATGTTGATATTTGTAAACCACTGATGCTGAATAATATAGCTGAGCCACATATGACTAATGTAGTAACCACCATATTGCTCTCAGTTCTCTATAGTCATACAGAGCAAGATAAATAGTTTGGCCAGGTTGTGACACGTTTCCAAGCCCAGTTACTTTTTCCAAGCCCAGTTACTTTTTTCTCTTCCTAGACAACATAAGCTGTATTTTATTGACCCATTGGTGACTATTAATTGTGCTGATTTACAAAGCACTCTAAACTGTGACTTGTAAGACTAGGCAGACCTCCCTGAGCTCCTTCACTCACTGCTCTTCGCTCTCTGTTTTCTGTCCACAGAGCAGTCCAGACGTGACGACCTGGAGTCTCTGGGCTATGTCCTCATGTACTTCAACCTGGGCTCCCTCCCCTGGCAGGGCCTCAAGGCTGCGACCAAGAGACAGAAGTATGAACGAATCAGCGAGAAGAAAATGTCCACACCTATTGAGGTTCTTTGCAAAGGTTACCCTTGTAAGTGATGTTTCTGTGTTACCTCTATGTATTTGTGCAGCAACAAATGTTATCAAATTAAAATCCATTCAGTGATGTTGATCCTCTGATTTGTTCTCCTACAGCTGAGTTCTCCACATACCTGAATTTCTGCCGTTCACTTCGTTTTGATGACAAGCCAGACTACTCCTACCTTCGGCAGCTCTTCAGGAATCTGTTCCACCGACAGGGCTTCTCCTATGATTATGTCTTTGACTGGAACATGCTCAAATTTGTAAGTTTACATCAGATGTTTCTACTGAATTGATGTTGAATTTTGTTTAGGTGCAAAGCTTCCATTTACTTTATCAGTGCACAAAAGTATCTGATAATCAGATATAATACAGATGATTAGAAGCTATATAATTTTAGCTTTAATAAGGCCGTTTTAACTGTCAGGGTGCCAGTCGGACAGCTGAGGATGGAGAACGGGAGAGGAGGACGGGAGATGAGAGGGATGAGCGGATCGGAGGAGTCCCCAGGGTGTCTGCATCGCGAGGCCTTCCCCCGGGGCCCAACCCTGTAGTTCCCAACAGAGTCAGGAATGGGCCAGAACAGGCAATCTCTAACCCAGCCTCACGGGTCCCGCAGTCTGGTGAGTTTTCTGCTCAGGTCTCAAACTCCCATCTGTCCTTTAATACACTGTATCTATTATTAAAAGACTGTAGCAGATGTGTTTTCTATTTTGAGCATCAGATACGGTCAGTTCTCAACTCAACTAATCATTTCAGGGAACACGTCGCCACGTGCAATTTCTCGTGCAGAGAGGGAAAGGAAGGTGAGCATGCGCCTCCATCGTGGAGCTCCTGCCAACGTATCGTCCTCTGACCTCACAGCCCGTCACGACCAGTCCAGAATCTCCACATCCCAGGTGAGAAAACGCACTGCTCCTTTTGTCGTGCATAAAGCTATCGGAACAATAATTTAATTGTGTGAGATGTATCATTGCAAAATGCGTCACAGGTTTGTGTCACAGTAAATGCTTCCTCTTAAGTCTAAATCTGTTTCTTCTGCAGGTCAGCGTGCCCTTTGAGCACATGGGGAAGTAGAACTATTTTGGCTCTGCATGCACATGGAATTGACAGGTAAGCTCTACTTTCACTCGTGCATTCACATGCTGACTGCAAAATTGCACTTCTCCCCAACACATGGCCTTCTCAATAACTGACATTCCACTTGTTGTTGCAGGGCTGCAAGATGAGTCCATCGCTCTGGTTTTTTTTCCTTTGTTTTTTACCTTGTCTTATTACAAGATGATTGCCAATGGACACGTGGATCTTTGGAAAAGGACAGTAATTTTTTAAAGGATCCAGAGAAGTACATTACAGCATCCAACATGCACTCTTTCATGAACCCTTTTGCTGATCCCTGGATCACCACCACCACTATACAAAAAAAACTAAATAAATGAAAGACAGTGCTAAGACATTGTTACTCCCTGGTTGCTCTTACCTGTTCCCCCCCTTCCTCAAAGCATTCCCTCAATACCCTCTGTCTGACAAATGTGAACTGTTAGCATCAAAGAAGCAAAATGGTATCAGGGACACACGCATGTTATGATATAGGCTTAGTACAGATTTATCCTTTTCAGTTCAATCAGCAAAAACAACTTTGAAATGAATGTTGTCTCTCTTTCGTGAAGACATCTTAAATTGAACCTTATTTTGAGTTTACGTTCTGTGTATTTTTCAAAGAGGTAACTGCTAAATGATGAAGAGGTAGGCGGGGAGAGGGGTAGAGCACACAAAGAAAGGAAACTTTGAAAAGGACAAGTAAGTGATGTTTTAGCTGTTGTACAGTAACGTTTCTGGTGAAGTAGGAAGTGGTCCTTGCTTGCCCTTCATCCATCCATGTCGTGACGATGTTCTTTTCCTCAAACTCGGCCACCAAAACCTCCACCACCCCTTTTTTTATTTTGCCTGTTCTTAATTGTGTGCTTTCTTTTGGGTTTTAATGTGAGTGGGTAAGGTGAAGAATGACCATAGATATTGCAAAGACACACTCCCAAGTCTTGAGGGACGCTCCTCAGGAAATTCTCATTGTATTTGACCAGAGACCATAGCTGCCCGTTTTGGCTAACAAATAGTGGCTGCAATTTTTATGATAGTTCTTAATGTTACCTTTTTTTATTTTTATTTCTATTGTTTTTATTATTGGAGGCCATGGAGGGGGGTGGGCAGGATCTGATAGGGATTACCGTTGGGGTGGGGGGGATGGGGCATCCAATGATTTTAATTTTTTATGTTTACTCCACTGTAAATATTTTTTTTAATTTTGATGTAAAGGCAAAATGTGGTTTTGTTTTAATACTGTAAAGTAGAATAATGCATACTATTGACAAATAGGGGCTGGGTTCAGAAGTTTAGGTATTTAAAGTACTAAAATGGTGGGATGGGCTACTATTGCTTTGCCAGCTGGGTCATCCTGTGTGTGTGTGTGTGTGTGCATGTGTGTGTGCGCGCGTGCGAGAGAGATAATGATACAGAAAATCCCTGCTAAGAATACACGATTCATTCTGTCTTTGTATGCAGATTGCTTTTATCTTTGTCCTCTCTGCTATTTATGTTAAACTATTTTATCTGTCTGTAACAACTTTCTGTTTTTATTCTCTCGTCTCCGTTTCATCTCATCCTCCTGTAATTTATTAGAATGACCTTGTTCAGTTTGTCTCTTTCCTCCTCCGATCACCTTCGTTCTTCTGTTTCCGCCCCAGCACGACGCAGCACAGGGCTTTTCAATACTCCTGCAAACAAAATCACACCCTGCTAGTTTGATGTCACCTTTTTTTTTTTTTGTGGATTTTGACCTCCAGCAGCCTCGATGATGTCACTCAGAAGAAAACATACATAACCGATGCAATTGCAGGGATGTGTAAATAGCAGTGTACTGTGTGTAAATCACTTTGTACAGGCCACCGTGACCCAGTGGCAGTGTGACTGAGGCTGAGGCGACGGGGGTGGGTGGGGGGGGTTCACTTTATGTATTGTGTACTGATAGCTTGTACAGTTCTTTAACACACTTTATTTACAACAGTATTTGTGTATATTTTATGAAGTAATAAAAATGAATAACGTTGCTCACACCTTGCAGCTGCTGTTTTGTTTTTGGTGGGGGGGGGGTGTTGTGCTCAGTTACATCATGATCACGACCCTGGGAAATCACAGCGGCGCCACTGCGCATGCGCACGGGAGCCGAGTCTCGCTGGCAGCCGCTGCTGATGTGGAGGAAGTAACGGTGTCTGCTCGGAAGCTGTGGCCGGGAAGTGAGGAGGTAATTCGGGGTTCCTCGGGGGAGTGTGTCGTCTGTCTGCGGGGCGTCGCTACTTAGAAGATCCGGGGTTTGTTTCCACTTTTAGTTTTAAACCACGCAGGGAAGCTAGCGCCGGGCTAACGGGGCTAGCTCACGGTTAGCTAGCTGCAGACAGCCAGCAGCTCTGTGGGGGAGAGGAGGCAGGTTCCCGGGGTTCACACACCGAGGTGCGGGGGAGAGGAGGCAGGTTCCCGGGGTTCACACACCGAGGTGCGGGGGAGAGGAGGCAGGTTCCCGGGGTTCACACACCGAGGTGCGGGGGAGAGGTCCGGGTTCCACACCGAGGTGGGGAGAAGTTCGATCCGTCTGAAGTGTGACCCTGCTCGTGTTTACTTTGTTCGCTGCTCCGAAAAGCTTTCTACAGTCGACTGGATGATGAGGAGCTAAATTGATGCTCGGACGAACCCGGCGCAGATCTAAGGTGAGTGAAGCACCAGCACCGAGGAGATGGGTTCGAGTCCTCCATGCTGAATCCCCAGTAAACATGATGTCACCCTCAGTTTAACACGCAGCACTGCTTGATGTGCACAGTGCTAAAGGTTGAACCCCCCCCCTCCTCCTCTCTAGTGAGGGTTTGTTATAGCTTCACTTAGCACAGTGTGAGTGAGTTGTGGTGTCTGGTGGAACACGACCTCAATTCACTGATGCTTTACTGTATGCCCCCCCCCCCCAGTGCACTTATGATGGGCTCTCACAAAGAGCTGATTCCATTGAGGTCGAAGTACAAAGCCCGTTTTGAAACCTGTCCACAGGACTGATGTGTTGTCTTGTCTGCGGCCCACAGGGATGCATGAGCTTTGTGTGTCCGTGTGTGTTGTAACCTGGTGCTGGTATGAACACACAGGCCTCACCTCTGTGCCACTCACTCACTAACTTGTGTTAATGTCTAACTTCATGTTTGGCAGAAGAACTTGTCTATTTGCAAACTACCATTTTAAATTCATCAGATGAGGCAAAAGGGGGAAAAGGTTGAATAGTCCAGTTGTTGATCACATTAAAATGCTTGTAAATTAAAACGCTGCATTAGAAATCAATGTGCAAGATTATTCACTAAGTGATTTCTTTGTATTTCATAAGAAAAAGGGAATATCTCTATTCCTTAGCCCTTAATTGCACCATTTAAAGATGTGGTAAAATATAGTGAATTCATATTCTAGCTATCGGGCAAAGCAATAAAACTATATTGATAATTGTTGCAGTATAATTTTCATTAATAGCAATAAAAATCCAATATATCTTCATATAATATAAATGCATCTTATAAGCACAGTGAGGAGGTATAACATAATAGATCCACCTCAAATGTGTTAAATGTTTTGGTTTTCATTCTCTGCCCATAATGAAGAGTTTAAAAACCACAACATTCACGGAGGAACAAAATCGTCTTTACATGTTCCAGAAATAATAATGTGATGTATATTGATAATTGTCAATATTTACTGATATGGACATTTTATCTTTATAATTTTCTTCCGGCCTCATCACCAGCTCTGACTTCCTGGTGTTTCGTTCTAAAAGGGAGATTTATTTAGAAAGCTGAGTTCGAACGGCCCCAAACTCATTTCCTTGGTTCCGTGCTGATGTGTTCCTAACTAGTGATACCGGCCTGGTTATGAGGTTATGAGTCATCCATGATCACACGGTGTGCCAGCTTATATTTAGCTGGTGCACTGGGGAGTTTGAAAAGTCCTCTTGAAATTAGTTTTCACTGTGAGCGATTCGATTATTGTCTTCCTGGAATCCACACCTAGACGGTGATGCATCGAGAGATGACAGCACTCAAGAGATCTGCAGTGATTTGATGGGGATGGGGGGGGGGTCGGGTGGCACATGGAGAATCTTGTCTTCATTTCCTAATGTTTGCCAATCTGTGCTGAGTAACTGTGTGTTCCACCCCACTTGTCCTATTTACTCTTTTATCAATCGTTGTTGATAATTCAAGGTTTTCCAGTGGGTGTGATATCTTCCCCATTTCTGCTGACGTGGCATAAATGCAGTGTACATATTAGGCTTGTCAGTGTGACTGTGCTGAAGACAACTCACTGGTTTATCCAGTCCTGTACAGTTGTTGAGAAAAGAGCATAAATATGAAACTTAAAGTCTCCCAGTGTCTCACATCTAAAGCTCATGCAGAGCTCTCACTGCTGATTTATGGAAACGTATATGTTTGTGTTCAGAGCGCTCTTCAGCCACACTGCACTTCTTTCATCCCTCAGTATATCACAGAGGAAGAATTGGGTCAGCAGCGCTCAGCTCATTGCCGTCACAATGATTTTCTGTGTTTGAGTGATTCTGCCCCCACCAAGTGCTGCCGTGTTTTGATTTCATTTCATTGTTTATAAGCTCCCCCCCCCACCACCACCTTATGGCTCCTCTTTTCACTCCCCTCTGTTTTGATCTCACTTTATCGGTCTGTCCACAGAATCTCTTTTACACTGTAAAGCTGTGCACTGTCCTAGTTTGCTCTGTGTCTGTTTTTGTTTTCTCATTTTAAAATCAGCGGATGTCGGATAGAGATTTAGGTCTTTGACTGTTCAGGCCTGTTGCGATTATCATTCAGGCTTTAAGAAAATGGGTTTGGCAGCTGAATCTTTTTGACCAATAGTTGCATCTTCATTGATGAAGTCTCCTCTTCACCCTTTCTTCATACAGATGAGTCAACTCTGGCAGCGGGACATTCCCCTGTCCGAGAGGTTGGGGAATGAGTCTCCGGTTGGCCTCGCCCCGGGGTTGCCCTCCACTGTGGCCCCACAAGGATCCAACTCCTCTTCGGTACCAGTGGCCCCAGTCGTCACACCAGAACAGCCATTTTTCCTCATGACCTCCACTGCCCAAACTATATCCGGCTTTTTTGTTTGGACGGCTCTTCTAATCACATGTCACCAGGTAAGAGGATCCTATCGTTGGTGGATGCAGGTGGTCCAATGGTCAGAGGGTTGAAACCTAAGTTCTAACTTCAAGGTTTGAGGTTTTCTAGCCATTTTATCCTATAATAAGTTCATATGTACTTTTGATGATGATGATTTGGAGGTCAGGAAGCTAGAATAGCACACCTAAGAGTTTTGCTCTAGCCCTGTGTCATGGGACAACTTGTTGTGGTGTATTAACATGAATGAGGATGTGTTTTATTCACCGCTGCACCACCAGTCTGAACACAGTCTGAGTATCTATAAGCAAGATGCTGAAGCCCAATGTGCTTCCTCTTGTGTCGCTCTGGGTAAGACTTAATACCAGTGTCTAAATGAGGCTGAGGCTGCTGTGTTGTTGCCCTGCCAGCCTTCAGGCAAACGGGTTAAGCTGGAGTACAAAACCTAATTCTTCCACATGGTTTGTCAATCCACGCACTGCTCACCTCTTTTTCTTTGGCCCTCTTTTCATTTTTTTATGTCAAATTTGATTGACTGAAATCGATGATGCCCCCGAAACACAATCAGCGTTGGACACACTTTCCAAGCAGCGCACTGAAGCGCAGCTATAGAGGAGCAAGACCTCAGCGCTCTGCTTGTCTGCGTAGTGAGACGGCGTAAGCCTCCGTGTTGGAAATCGTTGGTGTTGCAGCACAGAGGATGCTGTTTGCCTTCATGTTACAGTGGAGCTTTTGATGCTTGGGCTAATGATTTGTCTCCCATTGTCTGCGATGCCCTTCACATGCATAGAGGAGTCGTCTGTCACTCTGGCAACAGGTGCCCCTGGCTTCACTAGGACCTCATCAAAGAGCAGGGAGTGTGAGTGTGTGAGAGAGAGAGAGAGAGGGGGAGGGATGAGGGTCACTATAGCAACAAGCCCTATGAGCAAAGTGCATTATCTGGCTTGGTGTGTTGTCCCCCACTCTTTGTTATTTTACCCCAGGTGTGTGTCTGTTTACAGACCAGGAAAGGTGATCGGTGGGGCATTGTGTAAGTGCAAAGGAGCCGGAGAGTGCCAACAGAGGTGCTGCTGACAAGCCCCCCCCCCCCCCCCCCCGTTCCTCCCGCTGTCTGCTGCTCTCTGACAAAAGCCCAGTATCAATTACCTGTGACAACCCTATTGTCGGTGCACACACACACACAACGCACTCTGCAAACACACCACTGCTCCAGTATCCAACTCAGGCCCATTTCTACTGGCTGCATTGTTGATAACACACAAACGGGTTTCATGAGGTAACAGTTAGTTGTTTTCACACCTGTCTGTGTGTTGGTTGGTTTGTTTGTCAGCAGAATTATGCAGCAACATAAAGAAGCGTGATGTTGTGACGAGCTGGAAGTGAAAACACCAGTATGATGTTGTCATGACATCACTTTCAGGCTCATTTAGCACGAAATCTGTGACTTCTTCTGCACAAAGTTCTCATATTTCTGCCCTTATCACTTATTTTGATCCGTCTCATTTTGATTTGTGTTCCTCTTTAGATCTACATGCACCTACGGTACTACAGCTCTCCAAATGAACAGAGGCACATCGTTCGGATCCTGTTCATAGTCCCCATCTACGCCTTCGACTCCTGGCTCAGCCTCCTGTTCTTCACCAATGAGGAGTACTACGTTTACTTTGACACAGTGCGAGACTGCTACGAAGGTGAGTGGATAGAGGAGTGAAACGCAATCAACTGGTACGGGAACGTTCTCTGCTGCAGGCTGGATTGCACTCTGACATATTTTGCATGCACACCACAGGCGAATAGGCGTGTGTGTGTGTGTGTGTGTGTGTGTGTGTGTGTGTGTGTGTGTGTGTGTGTGTGTGTGTGTGTGTGTGTGTGTGTGTGTGTGTGTGTGTGTGTGTGTGTGTGTGTGTGTGTGTGTGTGTGTGTGTGTGTGTGTGTGTGTGTGTGTGTGTGTGTGTGTGTGTGTGTGTGTGTGTGTGTGTGTGTGTGTGTGTGTGTGTGTGTGTGTTGATTCCCAGTAGAAATTAGGGTGTGAGAATTTATGTGTTGTGATACCCCAGTGGCAGACGGCCTTTGCAGTGTCTTCATTTGCAAAGGTTGCCATCTTTGTTCTCATGTCTCCCTGGCCTGTTGGGATCGCAGGGGAGGGGGGGGAGACCTGTTTCCTAGCAACTATATGAAAACGAGCAAAGCCTTGAGAAGACTTTAAAAACATTAAAAAAAAAAAAAAAGCATCTCACTTATGAGAAGATAAACCACAACCTTGTTCTTTAAGCCACAAGCATATAATGCAAATACCGTCGCTGGATTTTCATGCAGAGAATAAAACAAGCAGTTAAATATGAGGCCAAAACATGCTATTGTTAGATTAATGTTTAATTTTATTAAAACATAATCACACTAGCTTAATAACTGCTTGTACGTGTATTTGGTGCTGAAGTGAATCTGCCTCAATTTATTAAGTTATGATAAGCTGCTTTATAAAATGACCACATTTTGGTTTTGAACTGTTGGTCTAAAAAGAATTTAAAGCTAAAGAATATACAGTGTTTGTAATAATGCAGCATCAACAAAGCCGGCACTGTGCTGTGCTGCTCTGGCCCAGATTGTCAGTGTGCTGGAATAAGAGGCTTAGCTTTTAAACTCAGCCACTTTGAGCAGCAACGAGAGCCGGGCCACTGGGAGCAGTGGGAGTGGCCGTCTGTGGGTGACCCTGAGCCTGACAACACCTGGGGCAGCAGGACAGGTCATGAACCCCGCCTTTTCCATGTTAGTGGATGGGACATGGAACAAAATATACAGTCAAAGTACACGTCAAATTCGATTTTTCTCAAAATTCATTTGAGGTAGTTCTTAGCACGCTGATGTTTGTTCAAGTGGCTCTTTGATTCTATAAAAACGGGGTGAAACGTCAAAATTGACAGCCGAGCCGACAGTCAGCAGATTAAAGTGCACACTACTCCACCTGAAAGATATGTGTTGTTCCCAGTGGCGTGTCCGGTGTCATATTAAAGCGCTCAGTGTAGCTGGCCACGTTTATTAGGATGATTACATATGAGATCTGAGCAGTGGATAAAACAGAACGGGATTAGGGACACCTGTTGGAGCTTCACATTTAGGCCCATGATGCCGATAAAGATCTAAATCGTATTCACACGATGTTCTGTGTGGCTCTCCCTTAGTTGTAGTTATCTAACGCCTTACATGAGGGGAACATTAAAGCCCCACTTTAATGTGCAGTCCACTTGTGTAAGACCCTTATTGGTAGTGTGGAAATGTTTCTCTCTCTTGTGGCAGCGCGACCTCGAGCTCTCTCCAGCGCTTGCTCTCCTCTCACGATCCCGTCTGTGATCACACCGCTCCACTCTGCTCTCAGCACCAGAGAACCGCACCTCATCATTATGTGCTCAGGCTTATTCCTCCTTCACAACCACCACCCGGTCATTTCCCAGACTGCTGATGGGTATGACTCACCTGATTGCTTTGAAATGGCGAGTCAGCAGTTCTGAACCAGAATCAGCAAATCACAACTTTCCTTTTTCACATTCAACACCAGCATCCTGTGTTTTCATCACCTTAAACACCTTGTTTTCTATGTGTGACCCTGCAGCCTTTGTCATCTACAACTTCCTGAGTCTGTGTTATGAGTATCTGGGAGGAGAGAGTGCCATCATGGCTGAGATCAGAGGGAAACCTATTGAGTAAGTCTTGTTTGCTCTTCTTCCTCCTCTTCCTCTTCTTCTCCTTCTTCTTCTTGCTCTGCTTCTTCTTGTTATTCTTGTTCTTCTCCTCCTACTTCTACTTCTTGTCCTCCCTCTTCTTTTTCTTTTCTAGTCCTCCTCTTCCTCCTTCCTATACTTCTTCTCCTCCTCTAGTCTCTAAACTATTCTGACCTGTATAACCTGTGTATTTCCCTCTAGGTCGAGTTGTATGTATGGGACCTGTTGTCTGTGGGGAAAGATCCTACTCCATCGGTTTCCTCAGGTTTTGCAAACAGGTACCAAACACCATCATGGCTCATAACCTGCACATCGCAAGTACATCGTTAACGCTGTAGTTATTGTTCAAAGTAACTATCATTAATGTTTCCTTCTGTCTTTGTCAGTGAAAACTCGACGTCAGAAGCTTTAGATATTTTATTAGACTACACAATGAGTGAAGCAGTTTTGTGGCACTGCTGCCTTGTGCTGACCCCGTCTCCCTCCTGATGTCTTCATTCCCTCTCAATCTCCTCAGGCCACTCTCCAGTTCTGTGTGGTGAAACCCCTGGTGGCAGTGATCACTGTCGTTCTTCAAGCCTTTGGGAAATACAAAGATGGAGACTTCAAGTATGTTTCCACAGAAACGTAGCTATCTTATGCTTAGGCTAAAGCAATGACTGATCTTTGTTCAAAGATATAAACTCAAGTCTCTTCTTAACTCTGCTGATTTCGTTAAAATGAAATCCCTCTCTCCTCCAGTGTGGCGAGCGGCTACCTGTATGTGACCATCATCTACAACATCTCCGTCAGCCTGTCGCTCTACGCTCTCTTCCTCTTCTACTTTGCCACACGTGACCTGCTTGTCCCGTACAACCCGTGCTGAAGTTCTTCATGGTCAAGTCAGTCATCTTTCTTTCCTTTTGGCAAGGTGAGAACACACACACACACACACACACACATACACACACACACACACACACACTGCTGCTGCAATTGCTCTTTTTTATCTGTTGTGTTTTGTGCTGTGAATCTTATGATGGATCTCGAGACGCTGCCCTGCCATAACTCCAATCCTCTTTGTTTGAGTTAGGGATGCTGCTGGCCATCCTGGAGAAGTGCGGCGCCATCCCTCAGATCAACTCTGCCGACTTCTCAGTGGGCGAGGGAACGGTTGCTGCTGGTTACCAAAACTTCATCATCTGTATCGAGATGTTCTTTGCTGCTGTGGCTCTGCGCCATGCCTTCACTTACAAAGTCTACATGGACAAAAGACTGGACTCATATGGTAAAAGAAGTGTGTGTGTGTGTTGGGAGGTTTCTAAGTAAATTTAACTGTGTAAATAATGAAAAGAACAGTTTACTTATTAGTGTTTTTATTTTAATCCAATTAATCTGAATTTACAGGACTCTCGATACATTCTGATTTCTACGGTCTTTCAGAAGTGACCTCACCCTTTGTACTTTGAGTTCTATCTAAATATTTAGTCCTTCTCTTTTCTTCTGCTCTGTTTCTCTATTTCTTCCTCGTTTCCCTTTCCTCTGTTCTCTGTTCTCCTCTCTCCTTCACTGTGCTGCACTGAAAGGCTCGTTTCCTATCTATGGACAGTACGGTAGGTCTGATGTCAGCTGCCTTTCGTCCGTATCTGCACTTTTGTTTGTTCCAGTGCTTTTTATTGTTGTGTTTTCATTGTGCTTAAATATCCATTATTTGAACGTGATCGGTGTTTTCAGCACGAGTTCAGTTGATGCCTCTAGACTCATTGGTGTTGTTCTTTCTTCTTTTGTTTCCTTATGTTCTTTTGTTGTCAGTGAAATCAGGCTATGAACGTTTTACCTTTTTGTTTCTTCTGGCATCATTTTGTGTTTTGTATGTTCCCCACTCTCTTGTTAAAAAAAGGAAAGTCCCTGCTTGCTAATGAAACTGCTGCTGCTTTATTGTATAATCCATTAATAACAGATTTATTTCTTCCATCCTGCTGATTAAATTTTGCAGAAGCGGTTTCTTTTTTTTTTTTGCCAACACTTCAAATATTTATTCTGGAAATTCACTTGACAGTTTGATGAAACAGTTTCTGTCATTTCATCCCTCACTCACCCTCACTTTTATCAATATTTCACCTCCCCCCCCCCCCCCCTTCCAGGTCGCTGTGCCCCAATGAAGAGCATCTCCAGCAGCCTGAAGGAGACCATGAATCCAGGCGACATGGTCCAGGACGCCATCCATAACTTCTCTCCCAGCTTATCAACAGTACACCCAGCAGTCCACGTTGGAGCGAAGCGGGGGGCCCCCCCTCTCCCGCAGCCACAGTAACCTCAGCACCCGCGGGGATAATGAAAAGACCCTGCTGCTCAGCTCAGACGACGAGTTCTAAGACTCGAACACACACACCCAGAAAGTCACGATACTCCCGTAGCCACTGTTGAATTTTTAGAAGGTATGAGACCGATCTGATCTTTTGTTTCAGCCTGAATGTGGAAGATTCGATTCTGGTATTTGTCTTTTTCTTTATCACATTTGGAGAGAAACGAAAGATCAGATTCATGTTAGCAGACTGCAGGAGGGGAACGGGTGTTTTACAAGGAATAGGAGGAAACAAGGGGAGAAAGTGGGTGTGAAGAAGACGAGGTGTCGAAGGAGGAGCGAGGTGGGGAATTTGTGTTAATTTATATAGGCCATCACTGATAGACATACAGTATCTCCAATAATCTGCTGATTATCGATAAGTACAATTAACCATGCCTGCTTATGCTAGACTCTAGATGTCAATATAAGGTGTCTGCGAGACAAAGTGCCATCCTCCTCTGAAACACTCGGCCTCCTCCTTTCTTTAGTGTTTTATACTGTTTCCTAAACCATACTCCTCCTCGCCCCTCTGCCAACTCTGCCTCTTACCGAAACATTGCCAAATAGGGGGAGCAGCCCCCTGCACCTCCGCCACTGAGACACGCTGTCTTAAGATCCAGAATTGATTTATAGTCAAGATAACGAAGGAGCTTTGGAATTGCAGTGCTTCGTTTTAATATATAAAGCAATTGAAACGCTAAATATTTTTTTATTTAAATGCTGTATGACCTTGAAGGTGAACACTCATTTAAAGACGAGTGCGATGGGAAAACCGTTGTGTGTGTATATATACATTAAGTGTATGTCTGGATTTCCTGTGGGTTCACATGCACAAGCGAATCTAAATGGTTTTGGTATGACTGCGGCTGTCGGCCCAGTGTGGGCTCCTCGCTCAGTGTTATTGTTTGTGGAGCACGGAGTGAACAGCTGTGCGAGAGATTTGAGCGTGGGCATAGGGACTGACGGAAGGGCAACCACACAGATTACAGATTACTGAAGAAGCAACACTACAGAGCCCGCCCAGCTGTGATGTGCTATGGATTATATTCCCTAATTAATGGCATTAGAGGCCGTGCCGATCAGACCTGCCTCTGCTGGAACTGCTTATAATGGCATCCCTGATATAGCAGCAGGAAGTGAGTCAGGACACTGGTCGCTCCAGACAGAGAAGGACATGTAAAGGCATTACATCCGATGAACTCACGTTTAACATGGGAACATATGGCATTCAAAGTTGGAAAATGCATAATGATAGAATGTTGAGTCAAACTTTTGGCCTGTCTGACATTCTCTTGTTTATTTTTCTTTTGGGAAAGAGAATATGAACCGTTGTTTTTTTTGTTCCTGTCTTTTACTTAAAGACAATAGAAACTGTATTTGAATTGATGGTTCGTGCTGTTACAGCTGATGTTTAATGTGTTTTAGCAGTGACTGGTGTTTGGTGAGGTTGTTTGTGAGCGAGAGTCCTTGATGGCAGGACACTGGTGTAAAAGCTCACTCGATTCTTTAGACGGGACAAAAGGCGTAATGCTGACGTAATGTACGTTGGCGTTTTTTGTTATGTTGAAAGCAGAATCAAACAGATTCTATTGACTGCAGGTAAACACACAGTACACACAGCCCTCGTGAGGAATGAATGTAGTCAGACTAAAAAACTCGCTCATCCTCAACCGTGCACAATCATTTACTTTGGAGAAAATTGTATTCAATTAAAATGGAAATCAAATTAAATTGTGGGTCTCTGGCTGTGACTGCTGAGCCATGATCCTTCCAAACTCCTCCTGTACTCAGTAATTAATGCATTCACTTTTTTCCCGCTGAGCCTGCAGTTAAAGACGACGTCAGTTTATTCTATTTACTTAACATTAACTTAATGGTATTGAAAAAAGTGAAATTCACTGCCTTATGCTGTAACCTATAGGGGCAAAGTATGTCCAACTCGAGCTTCTTTATTCAAAACACTATCAGATGATAGTTTTGATACTCTGTGATTTTAAAGCTGGATGTAAAAAGCTGAATATATTAAACCAGGAGTTTTATTCCAGAATGGAAAGAATGTTGTAAATATAGTTTAAACTAGGCACTGCGAAACATTCATGATGACTGAGATGACATTGCCTGGTATAGTGCTTTGTTTTCATATTTTTTTGGTGTTTTCATATTTTAAGTTTTTCATATATTCTCTTTTTATTTCTGTTGTGTACTTTTTCATTTGTATATTGGTAAAGTCTTCTTGTGTTTTGATGCTGTATCGCTTTCTGTTGGTGTTACAAGGAAATAAAAGACAAATGGAAACAAGATATTCCTGCCGTGGCTTTGTTATTGAGAGTTTGCTTCTAGCTCAATGTAAACACCACTGACACAACAATATGAAATGTTTTTATGATATTGTAATATCATATATTTGTGTTATTATGAAGCACACCAGAAACAGAGACAGAAACATTTACCATATGGGATATATTGCACATAAACATTAGGGTTCATTTAATTGGCCAACAGTAAATGAAATGCTGCTTATATATTAGTATATTTAATAGCAACAATCCTGTGATAATAACAGTAAATTTGCCTGTGTGATGAGCAAATAATGTAATCCATATTTTTAACAAATTGAAGCTAAAAAATACAATTAAGAATATCTGCACTTATGAATATTAATTTTCCTACAAATTGGTAAATGCTTTATAAATAAATACTCAAACAGTATAATAGCTGCAAACCACTAATAATAATAATATATTAATAATGATAGGAAAAAGTCAATCATACTTAGGGGCGTGGCCGCCAGCAGTCAGCCAATCAGAGCGGCTTGTCGTCACGGCTAACAGGCTAACAGGCTAACAACAACAACAACTTAGCATCTCAGCCTGTAGCTTCTTGTTGTTGCGTTGTCAGTTAATTCAGCTGAAGTTTTATATTTCCAAATTGAAATATTAATCTCAACGTGACATTGAACTTTTTCAACAAGCCCGAGATCCAGCGACAGTCTCTTGTTTCCCTCCGAGTTAACTGCGCGTCGGGTGCCGTTAGCTCGTCGTGCTCCAGCTAGGCCTCACGAGACGAACAGCTCCTCATTAAACTCATTAAGATAAATAATAAAGCTCCGGTTGTTGGTCAGTCACTGCGGAGAGGAGCGTGTCCGCGTGTCCGCAGAATGAGAGGCTCGGACGGGGACAGAGACCGAGACCGCGGCCGCGACAGGGGGTAAGAACCAGGCCAGTTAGCATGGGAGCTAATGCTAGCGGCTAACGGCTAAGACGTTGTCAATGTGAATTGTTTTGATGCGTTTGTTGTCATTAATCGGGAATCCTTCAATAGTATAAACAAGGAAAAGCCAATAGTTACATTTAATATACCATTACTTCATATTTATAACATTACTTCTCATAATAATAATATTTATATACAAAACTCAGGAGAATAATAATTACAATGAGAACTTAACACGTAGAGAGCACTTGTCAACACAAAGTCCAAAGTGCTCCACGACAATAAAACTAAATACAGTAAAAATACAGACGGACGCACATAAATAACAATAGAGTTCAAATTGCAGTAATTTTCCTGGGTCCTCAAGTAACTTCAGGAATTCAGTACAAACTGGGAGTGAATGTAAAAGCAATGAAAACAGGTGCGATGTGATGTAAACAAGGAAGTGCTCCTAAAACTATCCCACACAATGACTGTCTCTGTTATTTTCGCAGCAGCCCTCGTTTCGGGTCCAGCAGAGGTGGCCCCCCGCCGGGTAAGAAGTTTGGGAACCCCGGGGACCGTCTACGAAAGAAGAGGTGGGACCTGGATGAGCTTCCCAAATTTGAGAAGAACTTGTACATGAGCACCCTGAGGTGCAGCGAATGAGCGAGGTAGTATCACAGTCTGATCTCCTGATGCAACTTTAAACAGAGACACCAGTGTAATGTTCAGGTTTGTAATCCTTGCTTTGTTTTCTTTTGCTCTCAGTACGATCTTGAGGAGTATCGCAGGAAGAAAGAAATCACCATTCGAGGTTCAGGCTGCCCGAAGCCCGTCTCCACCTTCCACCAGGCCCATTTCCCCCGTAAGCACCTGACATGTACATCTGCAGACCTGTGCAGCAGTTACATCTGGTGGCTGCTAATAGAAATATGTTATTGTTTTATTCCTCCTCACTTCATGAAGAGTACGTAATGGATGTGCTGATGCAGCAGAACTTCAAGGAGCCCACAGCCATTCAGGCACAAGGTTTCCCACTGGCCCTTAGTGGGAGAGACATGGTGGGCATTGCTCAGACCGGCTCTGGGAAGACCTTATCGGTGAGATGCAGATCTTAATATATCATTTACTTGTGAATTGTCCAGCAACAAAATCCACTGAACTCTCCTCTTTTCTCTCTTCAGTATCTTCTGCCTGCAATTGTGCACATCAACCATCAGCCCTACTTGGAGCGAGGAGATGGACCCATTGTACGTGAAGAGAAACCAAATACACTGCATTAATATTTAAAATTCCTCTTGTCACAACATTTTAGTGTTTAACACAGTGACATTGTGTTTGTGTCTTTGTAGTGTTTGGTTCTGGCCCCACAAGAGAACTGGCGCAGCAGGTCCAGCAGGTGGCACAGGAATATGGAAAGTCATCCCGCATCAAAACCACTTGTGTGTATGGGGGGGCTCCCAAGGGACCTCAAATCCGAGACCTGGAGAGAGGTGAGGAGTTTCCACGGTCTGGATTAATGCGAACGCAGTTTTAAGTGACATAAATAACTTTTCCTGTTTATCTCTCCGAGGTGTTGAGATCTGCATCGCCACTCCAGGGCGTCTGATTGACTTCCTAGAGGCTGGAAAGACCAATCTGCGGTGCTGCACATATCTAGTTCTGGATGAAGCGGACCGCATGCTGGACATGGGCTTTGAACCACAGATCCGCAAAATTGTGGATCAGATTCGGGTAAAGCTACAATAGGGCTGTAGAAACAATTTTGTATACACTATTAATCTTGTGTTTTAGCAACAGATACATATTCTTATTATTATTATTATAATTTCATGTATCTGTCATGAATTGCTGTTTATTTGATGTGCTCTTTGCCAGCCGGACAGACAGACCCTCATGTGGAGTGCCACCTGGCCCAAAGACGTTCGCCAGCTGGCAGAGGACTTCCTGAATGACTATGTCCAGATTAACGTTGGAGCGCTGGAGCTCAGTGCCAACCACAACATCCTGCAGATAGTTGACGTCTGTATGGAGAATGAGAAGGACCAGAAGTAAGAGGCTGGTCACACAGCAGAACTTTCTTGTGTGTTTGTTTTGCGTTCTTATGCTTTTTCTTTCTCAATTCCTCTTACTTTTTTCTTGTTTACTGTTTCTCCTTTCGGTCCCTGTTCAACTTTAATTAGATTATTGTTGCTTGTCTCTTTTTTAATAATTTCTTCCCTCAGGTTGATCCAACTGATGGAGGAAATCATGGCTGAGAAAGAGAACAAGACCATCATATTTGTGGAGACCAAGAAGAGATGTGATGACCTCACACGCAGAATGAGACGTGATGGGTGAGTACATAGAGACTACTCTATTAAACATTCACCAATTGTACACTAGATTAACTCATCAGTGATTTAATATGGTTCCATATAGTTTGGTTTGTGCAGTTTTTATCATGCATGGTTAAAACCACATTTCTTTTCTTTCTAGGTGGCCAGCGATGTGTATTCATGGCGACAAGAGCCAGCCAGAGAGAGACTGGGTGTTGACAGGTTCAACAAACACACCGACATGTGAACATCAGTGATTTCACATCGTCTCTTTGCTCTCGATCATCTTGTCTTTGTCTTGTATTACAGAGTTTCGTAGCGGCAAAGCTCCCATCCTCATCGCTACTGATGTGGCCTCACGTGGTTTGGGTATGTCATGTGTGCTCATACACCTTCCTCAGTATAACCATTCACTGATACGGTTCATTTGACCATTTAAAATGTAGAATAATATGAACGATGATGAGTACAGGCGTATCCACTACATGTTCCTGTTTAAAATTCAACCACAAACACATAAAGATTTGCTTTTCTTACAAAGAACATATAATACTTCTCAGATAAAGGGTGTATCTAAAAGGTGAATCATATTTGAAGCAGGATTTCCTGTGAAGATTGAATCCACTGTGCTCTACTGAATAACTCTGAATAACTCTGAGGGACACTGAGCGTAGGAATGATGTTGAATGAAGATGTAAGGGGTGAGGCTCGTGGAGTAGCCCCTTACAGGATGGCTATCGACCTTTAACCTAATTCTATGTTCATTTGTTTTCTTTTCATTTTGTTTTTGTTTATTTTGTGTTTCCAAGTCTCTCTTCCGGCAACTCGACGCACACGGGCCCTCGGGAGCCTGCAGCCGGACCTAGGCATGACAAATCGAAAGCTGACTTGGGGAGAGAGACGGCCTGATTAATCAATCCCAGACACAGCCATCTCTGCTGAAAACCTAGAACAGTGCCCACAAACAAAACTCTCCCCCCCTTCCAGGACACCGGCTCCCTGGGCGTCGGGGGGGAGGGGTCAAGCGCGGGATGCTGCTGCTGGGCTTCCAAATTTGGTCCTAGGGTCGGGGGCAGCTGTCAGGTGAGAGGGCAGAGACGGGGGTGCGGTGGAGGCTGGACTCCCCTCGGCCATGCCATCATCACAGGGACACACCACTGCATTTCCTGATTAGATCAACTCAGATTTAACAAGTTTTCAATATCTGATTGACATGGATTAACAAAACTTTGCTGCACGGTCTGTGAGAAGATATTTAACTTTCCCAATAAGTTTAGACAACAATTATTTTAACTTAAATCAGTCCTGCAGATTTTACACCCAAAGAGATGATGGTTAAGTTGGGTGAAAGTGAAATGCAGTGGTGTGGTACCAGAAGACAAACGCACAACTGCCAGGAAGTGAGGGTGGAAAGCAGCCAAAGCCGGACATGGACGGCTGTGCTGGAGGCTCCCCTCTAAACTGCCCCCTGATGCCAGCCCCTGACACCCCCCACCACTGGCTGTGCCGGCCGGCCTCTCCCTCTGCGGACGTCATGTCTGGTCCTGGCTGGCAGGAGTCCTGGCCTGGAGGAGCCACCTCTCTATAATCGACTTCCCTCTCTTTCCTGTCTGTCCGGTCTTTCACTCTCTCGCTCTGATTCTTTACCCCCTGAAATGTTTTCCTTCTTTCTCTCATTCCTCTCCTTCTCTTTCTACCACCCTTTCCCTTCAACCTCCTTCCTTGTGCTCTCCTGTTACTTGTTCTTGTTATTTTCTTTCTACCATTTCTGACATATGACCCTTTTGTCCCGAATCCACCATGTGTCCCTCTTTCAATTTTTCTTTGTATACATCATACTAAACCACCGGTTATGTCTGTGAATAACTCACCAGCTTTTGAGGACTTCCTCCATAAGGACGGACACAATGTCCATGTTAGAGCCCACACGCAAATCCCACTTCCTCATGCCTTCTTCTTGGTTTCTGTTTCTTTTTACTAACCTTGAAAAGCCGCACTAATGAAAGACCATAAACCCCCCAAAAGCAACTCTGCTACTAGAATAAGTCTCTGACAAAGATTTGAGCTCCTTGAAGTTAAAATAAAATAATTCAGTAAAGTCTCCTCCATCCATATCCAGTAGTATCGTCTCCAGGTCACTAAAAGGCTTGGGGACACGAAGAGGTACAAAAAAAGGACTAGAGTAGGACCACATCCCAGCCCAGTACAGCTGGAGCTCTGGCCCTGACAGTTTCCAGCTTTGGGAGTGTCGTGGAGGAGGTTGGAGACGGGGCTGCTTTTGTCCCGTGCGCTCTCCTCCTACCCCTGCAGACCTCCCAGGACTGGTGATGGGTCGGGCGACAGAGTGGTAACTTTGTAAGTCACTAAATCTCTGATCCAGGGTAAGTACCGTACCTCAACACCTTTCCCCATCTTCTCCTCTGCCAGTCGTCATCATTACGCTTCCAAAACAAAGTCTTCTTCTGTAATCAGCAACGTCCCTGAGACCTTAACGAGAATCAGTAGATTCTGATACCTGAGCCATTACTCATCACCTGCTTAAAAAGCTTGTACTGAAGAATCAGCTGTTCAGTCTTGGGCCACTTGGTTCTCAAACCTTGTCTTAATATTGTCTAAATTATTCAGCAAACCACTTTTTTCATCACTTAACTCAGCAGCTCTGGCTGCATGTAACATATTCGCTTGTGTGCAAGTACTTAATAATTACACCAGACCACTGAGCTCTGTTTTGTAATTGGCATGGTAAGTGAAATCATTTTCTAATTGTATATTTAATAGTCGCTGACTGTACAGGTAAGTGTTGCTTTCAGAGGATGATGGGGGTCTTGCAGGTATTGTCTGTCTGAATGTTCCCACTTTCAAAAGCACAAAACCTAAAGATTCATGAATCGACTCAATTGATTGACTCAGTTTTCATAAAGTGTTAGTTCTGTTCTGACTTGTTCTTCTATCTCTTCCGTCCCTGTGACTGATCCCATCGCACCATCCCCCCCCCCCCTGCTGCCTCCAATGTCAAGATGTGGAGGATGTCAAGTTTGTCATCAACTATGATTATCCCAACTCATCGGAGGACTACATCCATCGCATCGGCCGAACAGCCCGCAGCACCAACAAAGGCACAGCCTACACCTTCTTCACTCCAGGGAACCTCCGCCAGGCCCGAGAGCTGATCCGGGTGATGGAGGAGGCCCGGCAGGCCATCAATCCCAAACTGCTGCAGATGGTGGACACTGGACGTGGAGGAGGCGGCGGAGGTTAGTGACACCTGCTGCTGGATTAGAGTTGTTACTTTGTGAAAGGTGGAATCAGGCAGATCAAGCTAACGTACAGTAAAATGCTGTTGACCTTTTTTCGAGTGAGATAAATTCCCCCTCTTTACCTTCTCTGTCCTCTCTCATCATTTCCAGGTGGCCGTTTCCGTGGCACCTCCAATTCTAACAATCCCAACCTGATGTACCAGGACGAGTGTGAGCGGAGAATGCGTTCTGTAAGTGGCGGCGGCGGCGGCTCCAAGGAAAGTCGCAGCAGCAGCAGCAACTACAGTCGCGACAATCGAGACAGTCGCGGTGGAAGCAGCCGGGACGGGGACCGCTCTTCCTCCTCCTCCTCCTCATACAGAGATCGCAGCAGCAGGGACGGAGGACGCAGCTCCAGCTCCAACTCATATGACCAGTACCAGAACAACAGCAGCAGCAGCAGTGGCCAGTACAGCAGCTCCAGGAACGCCTCTGGCTCAGGGGACAGCCCCACTCCATCATCGGCTCCCAAGCCTCTGATGGCCCAGCAGTTCAACCCCCCCCAGCCCATGATGGGCCTGATGGGGCACTCGCCTTTCCAGTTTGCTCCTCCACCTCCCCCTCCTCCACCAGGTAGAAAGTAATGTGATCTGGGCACCACAGTCACACACACACACACACACACACAAATAACAACACACACAGTCAGTCAGAAATGTCTTGATTTCAACATTCAGAGAAAGAGCTTGTTTGGTGCCACACGTCAGTTCACTGTGTTTAAAAACTACTTCTCATCTTCAGTATCAGTACAGTTGTAAAAACATTCAGACTGGTGCCTGGATTTTTTACTAAGTGGTCAACACATTTTTTAGTTTTGACCCTTTAAAGTCAAAGTAATCAGGATTAGTTTATTTAGTTTGACAGAAGCTTTTCTGTGTCACTTAACAATTGTCTTATACAAATTATGTTTTTGTATTGTGAGCTGCTACAGGGTTCTTATACTACACGGTATCTTATTTTTTTTCTTTAGGTTAATCAGAGGTTAACCGACTTTAATTCTTGTATTAAAGCTTTTTTCTGTTTTGGTTTGAATATCTTTATTTTGGGATGTGAAGCTTTATAAGCCACAATCATTTGAGTCTAAAAGAAAACGGGGGATCCCAAATGCATCTTGAGCAAAAAGGTAAAATGTTTTTGATGTGATTTTCATATTTGAACCTTTTCTTTGACGTTTGTCTTGATGATTTCAGGACATAGATATTAACATAGAGCCGACTGTGCAGCCACGTGCATGTAGATGAGCGGCTCCTTGCTAACAAACCTTATTCAGTTAATCACCAGTGTGGTTCAGTCTTTTACTGCAGTGATATTTGAGATTTTCCTAGTTAATCATAGTAAGTCCTTTTTTACAGTTTGTTTTTCATGTTTAATAAAGCCCTTCAATATATACACACACGTGTCAGTGTAAATCCTTGGAGGAGGAGGAGAAATGAACAGGCCGTCCGATCACCAAGAAAAAACTTTATTAGCCATTTGGAATATTTTTACCATTGTTATGCTCTTGCACAAGTCAAATGTACACAACAGAACTGTCATCATTGGTATTTACAAGGCCGTCATATTGGAGATTAGTGCAGTGGAACGTGATTGGCTGTGTGTGTGTGTGTGTGTGGTGGGGGGGGTGTTCAGCGTGGCCGACATGCATCGCAGAGAGTTGGTCGTGTTTGAGACGCTGAGCGGGAGAAGCACCCGTGTGCAGCTCAGTTTGCATATGTTTGAATCATAAACCTCAACCTCCAGCTAAAGTAAAGATTTGACTAAATTTAACTTTCATATCACTGAACACTTTGAATATATTAACGATTTAAGGTTATAAAGTTGCAGACAAACGACAGAACCAATATGACTGACAAGTAACGGATGGGAAAAAATAAATCCATCCAAATGACTAAACGCTAAAGTTTGAACTGCAAAATAGGCACATGTGGCAGATAATAAACAACTCTGATGTTACGGTATCTTTTGTTCTTTACATATAAGCTAACGCAAAGAAAGAAGAAGAAGAAAAACATTCTCTGTGCAAATGAAAACGTGTTAAGAACTTTTCACTCATCACAGAAACAGACGTCACGAGAAGGAGGTGTGATTGTGTAGAGTTGCTTTGAAGCGAAGATGAGCTGCGTCAATGTAAAGCTCATTATTCCTCCTGGTGTTCTGGATTGTGTGAAGCATTGTGTGAAGCATTGTGTGAAGCATTGTGTTTCATTGTGTCTGCAGAACAAGCAGAGAGAGAGAAACGTAAACAGAACTTCTAATTGACTCTGTGCCTTGGCTGAAAAAAGAAAACAAACAAAAAAGAATCGGGCAAACTAAGTTGTCAAATATCCCCACGTTGTTGTTTTCTTCTTTCTCAGCACTGTTTGTTAAAAAGATGACAAGACTGCAACAGCTTCGGGGGGGGGGGGGAAGCAGTTCCAGGTTTGTTTTGAAGCCGCCACAAACAACAGACACGACTCGTTTAGAGCAAAGCATGAACACGTTACACAGACGGAGCGTGAGCGTAATCCAGGGAAAACAATCAAATACCAAGCAAAGAAAGTGAGCAGAGAGGAGAAGTTGAGTGTCGGGTTTGTTTCAGAAGGAAGCTTCAGTGTGAAGGCAGAGTCTGTCGGGTTGTGTTCAAATGCTATAGATTCCCCCACGTGTCCGGAGAAGGAAAGTGTTCTAGACTGCCGCTCTCGCTGTGCTCCTCCTCTCCCAGCTGAAGGTCAATCTGTACTGGAGCTGCACTTTCTCCTGAAACACACACACAGGAGAGAAGATTATTATACTTCCAGTGACACTCGGCTGGATGGAAAACTTCTGTTGAAAAGCATAATGGTGTCAAATAACTAATTAAAACCAAACTTATCAGAAACATTAACTATCTAAACTTACAGAGACCATCCTTATACCTGTGGTGTCATCTGACTGAACTGTGACTTTCAGACTCACTTGGTGGTTTCTTCTGAAATGGACCCTCCTGGTTCTGGACAGGTAAGAATCCTGACCTACCTTGTTTGGGTTGGCCAGCAGCAGGATCTGTGTGACGGCTGCAGGAGGAAGGATGGGGTTGAAAGCCGGGAGCTCAGTGCCCGATGGAGGCTGCAGCTTCACTGCCATAGACTACAGGGAATAAAATACAAAATAAGTAAATGTAAAGTGCAAAATCAGCCGGTGACAAGTGTTTTCACAATAGGACACAAAGGCAGTGAGCTTTCTCACCTTTGGAGCTGTCGTCTCCAGGTTTATGTCGGTGACGGGGGCGGGGGCCGAGGACAGCATGGAGATGATCACCACCAGCACATCAGGGCGAGATGGAGGCGAGTCACGGGCGAAGTGAAAGAGAACCCGCAGACTGTGTTTGTCAAACACGGTCACAGGTAACAGACTACCTGCAGAGAGAAGGAGCGCAGAGAGGGCAGATGTGATAAATCCATAAACGTGTACTCAGGTAGCAGAAGCATCGAGCTGTCGAGTGACTTCTGTTTACTTACTGGGCTGAATGGATTCTAATGGTACAAAAACATCAGTCAGGGTGATTTCAGCAGGAGTCTCTGTTTGAGTTTGTAGAATATCCAGCAACGTGGTTCCCAGGATGGGGGAGTTGAGGAGCGGTGCAGGATGTTCAGAGGAGAACACTGGGATTGGGTTTGGGGTGATGTTGTGTCCGGACTTGCTCTGGAGGTCTCTTAGTGTTGGTTTGGACTGGTGCTTGTCCCTGAAAGCAGAGAAATATTCAAACCATCTGTAAAACTAAACTCAGGATAACAGAGTCAGGTGCTGCGGACTTCCTCTGGAGTTTCTCCTGCCAGAAGTAAAAACTCTGGATGATGTCAGAGTGAGCTCATGTGAGAATAGAGCAGATTACACAGTGAGAAAGTGAATGTTTCCAACACACGACAGAGGCGAAAGTGGAAGAACACAAATATCTCAGGATGAAAAAGACGCAGACGAAGATGTGAAGTTGGAAAAACAACGCGACAGACGGCGTTCCGCTTATTTGTGAATACAAAGACCATCCCCAGACTGTTCTCCCTAGTTTTAGCAGCAGTGTGAAGGTGTTAGTATAATTTTAGGTAAATACCATTTGACCTGCAGCCCCTCTGGAGGCAGGGACTGCTGCATCAGCGTCTTCCCCAGCAGGTCCAGCTCGTCCAGGGCAGAGTTAACCGGGGTGGAGCCAGGTGACAGGGGCTGAGGTTGGGAGGGGGGGTCCGGACTCAGGAGACTTGGTGCTGCAGGGATGTCGGCCTCTATGCTGTCAGAAGACTGGAAGAAGAAGAACAACCTGTTTTACAGACGACAATAATCACATGAACATGATATGTCTGGACTTCTCCCTCCGCTCACCTGGAAGGAGTCCCAGGCCGTGGAGTCGTCAGGGGGGTTGGAGGTGTGTGTTCCTTCACTTAAACCTGTGGGATGCACGAGGCGGCATTATTCACAAATAAAATAACACTTTCAGAAATGTTTCATCTTCAATTTAAACCTGAACAATCCTCAGTAGTTGCTCTTAAAACCAGGTTGGTTCATTTGCTGTTTAGTTAAACTAACACTGAACAGAACAGGCCTGACGTGCTCCTACCGAGGGACATGAGCTCGTCGTCAAGGAGACTTATCCCCATCTCCTGTGTGGGGGCGGGGAAGCCGTCTGTCGGAGTGGGAAATTCTGGGAAGGATGGAGGCGACTGGGGTGACGTGTCCAACCCTGACAGATCCAGCAGGGCTGTCCCTCCGCCTGTGAACAATGGGTTCAAGCCAGAAGTGAAATGCTTGAAACCAGGAAGAGATAAATTGATGAGAAACATTTTTTTGGAGCTTCACCCACCTGTTTGTTTCTGAATGTTTAATGTGTTGTTGCCATTTACTATCTCCCCCTTCACCTGCTGCTTGTAGAGGTTGATGACGTGAGTCAGACTGTCGTTGGCCTGCAGGATCTCCGCTGCAGAAACACACAAGAAAATCCTCCTTATCCTTTTCATCGAGTTGATATCAATCAGAGGGAATGACTGTGAGTGAGACTGTGAGACGATTCTGCAGCACATAAACAAGGGGGGCTCACCCAGAGCCTCGTCGTTGTCCTCTGTGTCGCTCGCCAGTCTGAACAGGGTCGGTCTCATCTTCTCACAGCGCTGGTACAGGTCCTGACCACACCGCACACACACAGAATTAAAAGCTTGCAATCGAGTTCCTGATCTACAGCTCAGGCTACAGTTGTGCACCTCAACACAGAAGGAACAGTTTGAATCTCCTTCAGGTTAAAAGCACGTGTCAGTCAGATCACCTGTACGAGTTCAGCATTGCTGGGATTGCTCGCTGTGCTGTCGTAGTCCTGCAGAAGCTGAGTCAGCAGAGCGCCGCTCTCCTTCACATCCTGAATGGCGTTGACCCGCTTTGACACCTTTTCTGCTCGCTTCTGATCCTGAGAAGCAAGAGACACGTTCATTAACAGAAGGGCGTGGCCACAAAGGCGTGCATGACTGGCAGGAATGCAGAAGAACAGCAAGAGAGAGAGAGGCCGTTGGAAAACATCAGTGATCAGAGCAAAGAGCAGATCCCTTTAAATCAGGACAAATTTAATCTCAACTTCTGCTGAATCACTCTGCCAGCGACCCCCCCCCCTCAGGGCAGCCAACCCATTTCCTTATTGAGCGTATGTTCCTGCCATGAGTGCATTGTTCTGATTGTATTCTCCTTTTCTTAAGCTCACATGAAAAGGCTAATAAGGAGTTTATATAAAACAGAAACATGAGTATAAAGGAGATGGAAGGAGCTTTACCTCCTGGACCATTTCCTTGATAAGATTGTTGGCAGCTTTCAAGTCGTCAGGGTGGGAACTATTCAACAGACGAGCTAGCGTCTGAAAGAAGGAAACAGTCTTTAGAAATCTTGAGAAGAGCAAGACAAAATGTACAGTAGGCGAGAAACTGGCTCAGGTCTCATATAGACTTCATACTGCAAAAGATAGTTTTATACAACTTGTACAGTTATATGTAAAAATCTCACTTTTGACTTCTCCTCATCCTCAAAAATGGCGTTCTTGGGTCTGGGTGGAGGAAGGTTCAGCAGTTTGTCAGGTGGAAGCTCTGGGTCTTGTTTAATTATACCTGGTTACAAACACAATATGAAAAACACAAAGAGTACAACGATTTGTCATTACTACTTATCACTGCAGGTATTTGTTGCTAAAGCCTTGTTACCATGTAAAGAGTGTTATCAGAGTTTAGCTGAGAATGGATCGGAGCTGCACCTTGAGGCTTCATAACTCCACAAGGTACATTTCCGTTCCTCTGAGGACAAGAGGCCTCTCACCTTGTTTCTTCAGCATCTGATAAGCGTCTGTGATCTTGCCCTCGTCAGGTAACCCCAAAGTCCAGCTGTAGATTAACTCCAGAACCTTGTTTTTCACTGGCTCTGGTGACCGTGAGCCCAGGTACTGAGCGAGGGACGGAGGACGACAGGGATTTACACACACAACCGTATACAAAGAAATATATAAATGACATATACAAGCACACAGGGAGTAAAGTGTTACCTTTGGAGAAACCACTTTGATGAGTTCATTCAGAAAACGGAACTTGCCGACTTCACCGTGAAACTTTTTCCCACAGTTTTTCATACACGTTTCCAGAACCTTGTGGGGAAACAGAATAAAAAAGGAGATAAGAGAAAACTTTGCAGTGCTGACCAGGAGGCTGATTCTGCCTGACTCTGGATCAGATGGGAACTCACCAGCAGAGCCTGCATGGCCTCCCACTCCTGTGGAGACTGGACCTTGTGGGCCAGGAGCCTGGTGGCCAGCTGAGGTCTGGAACACAAGATACAGATGACAGTGAATGTCCAGAGCAGAAGTTAAATCAATATTGATCATGTTTAAAACACAGTACTCATACATGTGGAGTAAACTATTGCTGTGACCAGACGATCATTGAGGAAAGCATCAGAAAGGAAGTCCTCGTGGTTCTTACCCCTTTGAGTCATTGTTGAGCTGGTCACAGAAGGCGTTGATGCTGCTCCAGTCGGTGTCTCTGTTCAGCGGGTTGGTAGCTCGGTCTGAAATGATAATCCTTATGGGTAAATATCATGTTCATTGCAGTAAACACATCAAGTCCAAGCCCTCTTTTGAATGGTTTATTAATCAATTTAAATAATCTAAATGCTAGTTGTTTTGATTCATGTTCCTCTTTAGAGATATGATATTCATGAGTGTGTTTTTACTGATCACCTGAATACACACTGAACCTTTAAGTCTTTACTCTTACTTCTTCTTTTTTCTTGTTAATATCTTATACATGTCTGGTCCCTGACTCTTATATAATCCTCTTTAATGTCCTCTACAACATTAACGTTGCCTTTTTAATACACGTGAGCTCTATGAAGCAACACACACTCAAACTGCAGCCTCCACATATGAGCATCATGTATCAGCAGTTTCAACAAAAAACAGTGTGACCTATATCACAGTGAGTTATGAATTATTCATATCGCTCATGTTTGAGAAATGAGTCATCACGACACCGGCCCCTGAGTTCCTCATCTACATAAACACACAACAACAAGTACAAACTGTTACACAATATTCACACCCAGTACTTATTAGTATTATAGATGTGAATGGTGAGTTTAGAATATCTATGTTTTCTCTCTCACACACACACACACACACACACACACACACACACACACACACACACACACACACACACACACACACACACACACACACACACACACACACACACACACACACACACACACACACACACACAGCTAGCTTGCTCCGCTAACTGTCTCTCGGACTTCCTAACGCGTCCCCAGTGATAATCGACCCTATGCGGATAAGATGGCTCCACACCGGTCCCGTCCCCCGGTGTCTGCCGGAGCTGTGCAGCCGGGGCCGGAGCTCCGCAGCCCGGGTTGTGTTGACAGCTGGCGGCCACAGCAGCAGCAGCAGCTCCGGGAGCTACGTTAGCATCCTGGATGTCGCGGCGGGCTCCGGGTCCCCTCAGCCGGGGCCCGCTCCCCCGCGGCGGGCTGTCATGTCCGCCCCCGGGTGTCGCGCGGTTCGGACCCGGGGCTCGGACCCGGGGCTCCGCGCAGCTCGGGCCCGCGAACACAAGTTGAACATACTCACTGATACGAGACTCCAGCGTCTCCGCGTCGGGGGGAGCAGCCATCACTGCGAGACTTGACTGGAGCGGAAGTCTCGCGAGAGCAGGCGAGGGGGATTGTAGAGGCGGATGTGACGTAGGACAAGAGTAAACAGAGAAGACTTTTACAAAAATAAAAGCATAATTTGCCAAATATAACAATTCTACATTATTTGAACTGACATTTTCTAAAAACATGATTTAATGTGATTATTACTGAACCAATAAATAAATTATGATGACAAAAATTATCTTATCATCTTCATCATACTTTCATATGAATCTGTACCTGCCAAGGAAAACACGATCATATATTGCATCTCAGTCACAGATGTGATAATAAAATGTAAATTTTAATCATTTCTACAATCACAGAAAAAAACTCTTTTAGTTTTCATTAAGTTTTTCTGTCACGTGCCTGAAACCGGAAACCTCCCCCCCTTCCTAATGATAGTGGAGCAGCAGCTCGGTGTCGCCCTCCAGCGGCAGCTATGGTGCACCCCACCCACAGAGTGCAGCACAACAAGGAGCCGCCGGGCTGCAAAGTAACGGATTTTAAAACTTCAAACTTCTATTTCTAACAAATCCACTCCAGGAGCCTCGGGACGCGGAGGATCGACGGCTCCTCCGGACGCGCGTCGCCGGTTCGGGCTGCTTTGTGTTGAGGAGCCGTGCGACACTTTGTGGATGGAAACAATGAGGCGATGTAAAACCCTCGTGTTTTTTTTATTCTAACAACACTCAAGTCCTTCCTGCTGTGATACACGCGTTTTGCAGATTTTTTTTTTTTTTGGTGCACAGGAAAAGTATTTGCATGTGTGTGTTAGATGCTGGTTTCCTGTTTCCTCCTCAGAGTCAGAGCTGCACAGATCTGAGTAAATCATCAAGTGCCATGTCCGTGCAGACATCATGTCCGAGCTCATCCCATCACCGAGGACTCTGCTGGACTGGTGCAGGGTCACGTGCACCAGTTACCCCTCCGTGGAAATAAGCAACACGTCCACCTCGTTCAGAGATGGACTCGCATTCTGTGCCATCATCCACAGACACAGACCGGACCTGATGTGAGTGGACCACACCTTTCACTCAGAGCTGCAGACCAGGACCGTTACTTTGCGTTGTGAGGCCTGATCTGTTGCATTATATTTTAAATGTTTATTTTTATCTTCGTTTTAATTATTTTTTAATTATTTTTAAAAACTTTTAATTGTTTTTTTATTAAATTTATTCCATTCTATTCTATTTTATTTAATAATATTTATTTGTCTTGTATTTGTTTAAAAAAAATCCTATTCAATTCTACATTTAATTGAATATAATTGCCAGGTTCTGTCCCGAGCCTGCTCCCCGTCTAACGTGCAGTCTAATCTGCAGCAGAGTGACGACCTGTTCACTCGGACTAATCTGCTCCTATTTGCTTAATCTCTCTCCGTCTCCCTCCTCGGCCTTTCAATGGGATTAGTCCGTTGTTTTTACCTCCGAGAAACAATAGTTGAACTTGACTCTAATCTAATTTACTAGTTAATCTGTGATCTTTAACTCCTTTTTGCTTTGTTAACCATCGATTCATTAAAAGTCAACTGTTTAGTTTGTTTGCTCTCACTCATCCCAATTTAATCAATCCCTGAATGTTCCTTCCTCTCACTCCAGAGACTTCAGCTCCCTCTCCAAAGATGATGTTTATCTCAATCACAAACTGGTGAGTCATTGGAATGTCTCTCTCACCTGAGTGCTCGGTATTTATTCCCTCTTACTAAAGCTAAAACCTATAAAGTTTTTATTTTGTATCAGTCATCTACTGTTGTTGTCTGTGTGCAGGCGTTTCAAGTTGCAGAAACAAAGCTGGGCATCCCTGCGCTGCTGGACCCAAGAGAACTGGTCTCCACCCGGGTCCCCGATTGTCTGAGCGTCATCTCGTACCTTTCATACTTCTACTGCGTCTTCAACAGGACGTCTCAGGGTTTGTACTTCTCCACAGACCTTCACCTCGTGACCTTTTCTTTATTTAGAGTAGCTTGCAGCAGTATTATCTGATAGCAGGGTTATTATCTGGCTCGGTGGCTGATAGGTGGTGAAGGTCTCGTAGGATGATACAGTGGCTGAAGCCCAACGTTGGGAGCCTTCACATACTTCACAATGTCAGACTTAGGAGGAAGACGCCTGAAAGTCTGTGAGTCCTTGAGGGGGGGACATCGGGACTCACACGTCTCCTCGAGGTCAAGACACGTTTTCATGTTAAACTTCTCATGTACCAAACTGTGCTGTGCTCCATTTGTCTGCAGCAGGTTCCTCTGGTTTGAGATCATCGCACGTCTTCAACAAGGGTAAAACTCCCGATGGTCTGAAACCCCTGAAGGTAAATCAGTCTCCGTCTGTTTCAACACAAACATCCTCCCGCCTGTTCTCACACACTCTCCGTCGCCTCCGCTGTGGGTTTCACCGTCTCAGCTGCTTGTTCCTCTTCTGGTTTCAGAGCTCGACTCATCTGGAAACCGATCGTTTGTCCAGCGCGAGGCCGCGGACGGTGTGCAGTCTGTGCTTCAAGCCCGTCCACCTCATCCAGAGACATCTGATCGACGGGAAGGTCTTTCATCGCAGCTGTTTCAGGTGACACACTGTGACACCAGTGTTTACTTTAGGATCCAGATCCATCCAGACTGTTTAGACCTGGGAGAGACAGACGTGAGGATTTATGACCTCTGCAGAATTATGTTTTCATTTCTGTTGTCTGTTTGCTGCGAGGATTATAAGCAAAAACTGGGGGCAGATCCAGGACTCACTTTGTTTAACCTTGAGAGATAGAGCATTTATTTCCTCTAATTTCCCAGGGAATCATTTATAGATGTAGATTTTTGTTTTAATCAGGCACATTTAGAGAACTGATATGTATGAGTGTGAGATTTGTTGCGTCTCGATTGGATAGAAGGTCGACTGCCAGTCTCACTTTGTTTTCTTCAGCATATTTGAGTTATCATTGTGTGAGATAATCTGTGCACTTCAGAGTTCTGTGTTCAAAATGCTCTCACAGTAAAACGTGTTTGTCTTCCAGGTGCAAGCTGTGCCACAGCACTCTCTTACCGGAGTCGTACACACAGGGCAGTGATGCTGCCTCCTTCATCTGCAGCGACCATTTCACAGACGGTAAAAACACTCATGTTGACCTCAAACAGAAAACTGGATCAGCTGAGTATCGTCCCACACGTGCCCTTCAGTCAGGTTATGTGTCTCTGTGTGGATTGGCTGTCTCCAGCGTCCCTCATTACACTGAGACAACAGAGTCACGGGACAGACCGGTTTGGGAAGCAGCAGAGGCGCCGGGGAGCGAGAGGCAGGAGAGGAGCCACGAGGTGGAATGCAGAGATAACAGAGTCTCAGCTGCTGGACTGAAGAACATGTTGAAGACGCCAGCACCTCCTCCTCCTCCTCCTCCCAGTAAGGTCACAGGGGCTGGAAAAGATGAAGCTGCAACTATTCAGACAGATGGCGAGACACAACAAGAAGCCACAGAGACTCACCAGCCGTGTGAGCGCTCCTCACCGTGTGTACGAGTGACGGAAGGAAGCGGTCGGCAGGCTCCAGCCCCTGTTCCTGCACCGAGGACCAAAACCTCCCAGACCACAACCAGCTCCCCCGCTGCTGGTAAACACAACATGTTAATCTACTGTTTTCAGCTCTTTCTGTGTGTGTGTATTGTAATGTAGTTATTTTTGGTTTCCTCTCTTTCTCGTCTGTGCAGGTAAATCTCCACTCAGATCGTCTCACGTGTAAGTTTACAGAAAGAGTTGTTTGCTTGTGTCCTTTTGCTTTTATCATTATTATCACATATTATCATCGACATTTCTTTATTTACTATTATATTTATATGTAAAAATTCCCTGGTGTTTTACCAAATTTCATGAAATTTGCGCTGGAATCACCTCTTTCCCCTTTTCGCACCAGCCCAACCGGCAGCAGCTCTACATTGAAACCCAACCATCCGTGGATGACCATCATTCATCCGGGGCCCTGGACCCAGCTGCCTCCCGCTCCCCCCCCGGTGCCCTCTCCTCGAACCAAATCTGTGTTTAAACGGCAGGGCCCCTGGTACAGATCCAAAGTGACAGGCCCCAATCCATTTGAAGAGTACATGCATGAGGAGGAGGAGGCTCCGAAACCGGAGTCCTCACTGGAGACCAGTCTTTCAGAGAGTCAGGGCAGTTTGGTAAATATCATCGGAGACACAGAGGTTGTTGTTCGATCGGATGAAAATACTAAATCGGATGTAAACCCGCTGGATGAACACACTCCAGCCGAGACACCAGATTACCAACAGGCTCCAGCAGGGGGAGCGAGCGAGGAGACGTCTGTTGAACCGGCTGCAAACTCGGGTCAGATCACTTCACCACATGTGGGTGAAAACAGAGGGACGGGTGGTTCTCTCCCAGATGTGACCGAAGCAGCTGCATGGCCACATGTTGCACCAGATGAGGGCCAGAGTCTCCTTTTACCCAGAAGCCTCTCTGTGCCGCTCATCCCCTCTGTCCACTCTCAAGGTTCCTCGCTGCCGGGCGGTGTAGGGAGTGACTCAGCCTCGGCGTGGCAAAGTAAGGTACGACCAGAGCTCACCGCCAATTATTACTCTTACGTCACTGATCACGTTATCAAAGGGTTGTTTCTCAACTGCCATGTGGTTACCGTGGTAACGGCAAGTGCCACACATAGTGGTAGATGAAATGGAGAAGGATGTGACTGTCACTTTTCCTGAGATGGGTGGTTGCTGAGAAAGCTGAAAGACAAACAGACACGATCACTTTGTTTTTGTAACAGTCATCACAGGCTTCACGGCTCATGAGTTATTATGGTATGTTAATGCTATGTAAACACATCAGGTTAAACAGGTTCGGAGGAGATGGGATAATTCTCTCTGACGTTATCTCAACATGATAATCACATATATCCTCTTGGTCTGCAGCCGGCCTGCCGGGAGAATCCTTTTGATCGAAATCCCACGATGATCAAATCCAAGACTCTCCAGGCGCTGCCGTCTCAACGGGCGCCGGCCCCGGGACACGGCTTCCCTCTCATCAAGAGGAAGGTATGAAAAACCTCAAAAGGCAGCTGATAATAATAATACTTGGTGTATAGTATTATAATAGAAGGGATATGTCCATCATTAGGTTCATTGTTTCTGTCCACACTAACTATTGCAGCCCTCATTGCAAGCTTCAGTCTTTAGGGACTACATGTAAATTGCTCTGGTGTAAAGTCACACATGGTTTTGCAGGTTTCTCTCTGCACGATTTTCCTGAGTTGTTGTTGTTGTTGTTGTTGTTGACAGGTGCAGTCGGACCAACATGTCTCTACAGAAGCGCTGCAGACTGAGATGAGAGAAGTGGAGAAACGTCTGGAGGCTCTGCAGCACAGAGGAGTGGAGCTGGAGAAGAATCTGAGAGACGGCAGGAACGGTGCAGCCAATTATTCACCGGCACAAATTCCCTCTTATTGTGATGCACTGTGCGTAAACACTCACTGTGTTGGTCCTTTTCTTATTCCAGATAAAGAGGAGGAACGAATGCTGATGGAGTGGTTCTCTCTGCTCCATGAGAAACAAGCTCTGGTGCGCAGAGATACCGAGCTGCTTTATCTGTAAGTGCAGAGGTCGGGGGTTTGATTCCTGATAAAGAGTCCTGAGCATGTTGCTGTGTCTCTTTTTAGCAGGAGCCTGTGTTTTTCGTCAGATTGTTAATGTGTGTTTTTTGTAGATAAATTAAACCTGTTTTGGATTCGTGCATTATTCTCCAGAAGTGTAAAGGGAATTTTCCTGATTTGTGTTTGTTTTGAACTTTCCCAGGACAAAGCAGCAGAAGTTAGAGGAGAGACAGGCGGATGTGGAGTATGAGCTCAGATGCATCCTGAATAAACCTGGTTTGTATATGATGCTATTTACATTTCATTAAGGGATTTAACCTTGAACAGGGTTGTGTTATTATATCACTGTCAGTCCCTGTGTAATGTTAACAGACCCAACATTTGGTTGAACGCTCACACGCTGTCCCCTGCTCACTCAGAGACGGACTGGAGTCAGGAGGACCGGGGGCGGGAGCAGCGGCTCATGGACGAGCTGGTGGCCATCATCGAGCAGAGGAACCAGATCATCAGCAGCCTGGATGTGGACAGGCAGAGGTGCAGAGGGAAAGACAGTACACATTGTCATCACACGCATTGTTTGAATCTGCGTTTGTCTGTTTGTTAGTGAGCAGGATCACCGTCAGGTTAACATGAAACTGAAAGGAAGGGGAATTATTTTAAAATGTTAATGGTATAGAGGAGTTTGTACATTTTGGTGCAGATCCAAATGTAACTCTGGATTTCTTATCAGGGAAAGAGAAGAAGATGAACTTTCAGAGGCCACGAAGAAGAACAAAGGTGAGAAAACCACTTTGAAGTTTAGGATTCTAACTTTTGTTCCCGTTCCTCTTCCGACCCGTGTGTTTTCCTGTTGTTCCTCCTCAGCGCTCCAGAGGGAGGAGCTGAAGGAGCTGAAGAAGTCCAAAGGAAAGTTCAAGCCCACGAATGTTTTTAAGATGCTCAACAACCATAAAGCAGAAAGCATCAAGGTCTCCACGGACAAAAAGAGCTGATGTACGAACATGAAGTGTTTTTACAGATGCAAAGTTCTCATAGATAACAGAGTCGTTTATGCTTTTAGATTATGAAGGTGTTCATATTTATTTTGACCACAGATGATGATTATCATATGAAATATGATAATAATAATAATAATATAGTAATGTCAGGAAGAGCAGCTCAGTAGCGTAGACAAGATGAAATCTAATTTTCTATCTCTGCTAATTTTTTAACTGGTATCAGTGTACATTTTCTATGTTGCTGTATGCAGCCAATATTAATGTTTCTTTATTTTGTTACATACTTGTATTTGTAGAAGTAAGCAATAAATATTTATTGGAGAAAGTTCTATGAGTTGTCCAACTTTTTTTTGAGAAGCGAGAGATCTGCTATGTTAAAAAAGAACAGGAAAAACCAACTTGTGTTGAGTTGTATGATTAAAAAACATTTATCCTCATAGCAGATAATATTTTAATTTGCTCTTAGATGTTTTTTGTTCTGATATAATGGTTTGAAATAAAGAATTGTTTCTCCTGAGTTCTTTTGTGTGTAGAAATTGTTAAATGTACAAATCCTGCTAAATTTCTGAAAGACACAATCCTGTTCAGGAGACTTCAGAAGATCTAAAAATAATAATCATATATTAATTTCATATCTGCACTTTTAACAAACAGATAAAATCAGACTAGTTTTATTTTACAACATGAGACATTTAATATTGTGACGCACAGCGGAACGAAACACACGTGTCCTCTTGGCCGGCCGGAACATTTCCCCGCTGCACCGAGCCACCGGAAGTCCTGACGCTCATGTGGGTTTGTGTTGACAACAGAACGTTTCTTCGCTAATTCGCGATTCAAAGATTCACAGCGACACAGACGAGCTTCAGCGACAAACATGTCCGACAACGAAGACAAGTGAGTAACGACACGTGTGTTTATTTATGTATTTACGTGTTTACGTGTTTACACAACGCTGTACGTCATTGCTAGCTAACGTGTAGCCTGTTAGCTGACGTGTAGCCTGTTAGCTGACGTGTAGCCTGTTAGCTGACGTGTAGCCTGTTAGCTAGCAGCTCTGGTGTTCCTCACGTCATCCCGGATCTGAGACATTTAAACTTAACAAACTTTCTGTCACGTGTGAAGCTTCGATGATGGAGATTTCGATGAAGCCGATGAGGACGAGGGATTGGATGATCTGGAAAACCCGGAAGATGTAAGTTGTCACATATTGTTTTGGTGTTTGGTGCTAAAAAGTAAGTTCTGTTGTACAAAATATACAATAACGACCAATAGGTCATAAGTACAATGAGAAAACATGAATAGATCATAGATGAGAGTTGATTGTTCTGTATTTGAATCTGATATTTGGTTTGTGTGTAACTTAAGCAACTTAAAGTACATTTAGTTTGTTGTCGCCACCACCTCCACGTGTGTTATGATCCATAATCCATGAGCCCAACCTGTCGTCTACATGTGCACAGGAGGACCGGGAGCGTGTGCAGATCTTGCCGGCAGGAGACGGACATCTGGCGAACCTGAAGAGGATCACGACACCGTACATGACCAAGTACGAGAGGGCCCGAGTGCTGGGGACACGGGCGCTTCAGATCGCGTGAGTGGTTCCACACGTGTCACAGAACCAGTGGTTACACAGTTGTTGTGTTTTACCTCAACACAACTTGGCCTGAAATGAAATATTCAGCTTTTTCTCCCGAGCACGACAGATAAAATCCTCATTTTCATTTTCATCAAGCCAGAAGAAACGAACTTCTCAGGAGATGGAATGTTCAGTCGTCACGTTCACTTTACGTTACCATGTTTTAAACACGATCTTGTCTGTGAATCTATTGTAAAACCTCAGATAATCATCCCTTAATTCATGTAAATGTAGATCATGTAAAAATATATGTATGTAAATACGGAGCTGCTTGGTCAAAGACATTCTGATGTTCAACAATATCAACAGGGCAGCAGATAGGAAACAGTTTTCTTGACAGCTCCTCAAGGATCAAGTGCATGATTTATTCAAGTGGCACAAGTCGAAATCTTTAATGTTGTGCAGGATCGTCTGGTTGTTTGTTTTGACTGGGATGTGAACGTTTCCCAACAGGATGTGCGCTCCGGTCATGGTGGAGCTGGAGGGAGAAACCGACCCCTTGCAAATAGCCATGAAAGAACTAAAGTAAGTGTTTCATAGTTTAAATTCACTTATCTCTCTCTGTTCTCTTGGTTCCATCTGTAAAGAGCAGATTGAGCTTCTCTCCACTGTTCGGTGTCTCACCCTGACTTTTCTTTTCGTCCCCCCCCCCCACACAACAGGTGCAGAAAGATTCCCATCATCATCCGCAGGTACCTTCCTGACGGGAGCTACGAGGACTGGGGCTGTGACGAGCTCATCATAACAGATTAAACTAATTTATCCGGTCACACCCTCCAGGTCAGTCGGCTGCTCAAACCCCCCGGAGGCTTTAGACTGATGCAGCCATCAGTCGCTCAAACCTCCACGAGATCCACAAAGTCACCAAGTGACTCTGCTGAAATATAAACCTTTTGAAATGTAGGTTGAGAATCTCCGGATCTGACCGACGGTGAAATTCAGTTAGATTCTGTTTTATCAGCTGCAGTTTGACTAACAACCACAAGGGGGAAATGTAACTCAAGTCAAACCTTTACTTTGTTTTTACGAAATCTTCCTGTGTTGTAACTTGTTGTTTTGAAGGAAGGACGTGATTTGTGTAAAAAAAACTGTTTTATAGTTTAGAATAAACTCTTTTGTATAAATAACTTTGTGTTATTCACATGATTCATTGACACTGACTCTCACTCGCTGCAATTTGAAGTTAACACATCGTTTATATCTGTGTCACTAGGGGTTAACGGTAAAATCTGGTAATAATAAGTTAATGTGAAGTAACTGTAGACGTTTAATTTATTTATCTTCAACCTACATTTATATTATACTGATAAAAGGGCTGGTTATCATGATTTTTAAAGTACTACATGAAATAGTTTCATAGTATTTCCAACAGCAGCTATTCAACTAACTCCTGTCATACTGAAAACAGATCAACATTAATGCCAAAAATCACATTTCTTGTATTTATAACATCAAACTCTGCAGAATGATCTTCGATGTACGGGGAACAGAATCCATTCTGCTTTAATCAGGTCAAATACTGATTTCTTAGTTAAATAAGCTCTAATTTTATGAGCTTTCAACCAACTTTCTTTTATTTATAACCCTGTCTTTTTATTATCATGAGTGACTGTGACAGCCTGACGAATTCTGCATCTGATCCAGTGTTACAGCTGCGTTGGTGTCGGATGAAGACACAGCAGGAGGCGTGAATCTGTTTATCTCTCATATACAAATGTGAAAAACATCGTTATCAAGAAGCCGGTTTGTACTGGTATCTATAATTGGCTGTAGCCACAGTCATGTTAGTAATTTCTGGGAAAAAACTGCTTTAATCTGTGGCGCTTTTGATTGGAGGAGACAGAGCCTCAGGCCGGCGTTACACTCCTTTCACGGGATGGGGGGGGGGGTGGGGGGGCCATGTGACACTCAGCAGCCCCCACCACAGTGAGGCCAGCATCAGGTCTTAACCCCGCCAAGGATCTGACAGAGTTTCTGATTTATTTTACTCTTTACTTAATTCGATTTTTGTTTTTCATATCTTTTCTTTTTAGATTTATTCTCCGACTCCAGTTGCTTCAGTTTAGTAAACTCTGGTTTTCACACAAATACTTTATGATCTGTGTTTTTCCAGCAGCTCTGTTCTTTTACCTTTTGAGCCCCGACTGTTCCTCAGATCAGATTCCTGCTGGATGATACATTCTGATAAATCAAGTGCACTCTTACTTTTGATTCCACACATTTTGTATATATTTTTACAGATTTTATCATCTTTGGTCCAGTATGATTTCAGCTTTGTGGCTGTTTTCCTCTACATATGAGCTCAGGGCCTTCGTTTGTGTCTCTGAGAGAGAACAGCTGAGAATAATGACAATAATACATTGTGACTTGTGTAAATTCATAAGTTTGAGGACATCCTTTCTTTGCTTATGGTTTCATAAAGATCTCCATCGTCCCAAATGTCTGCTCATGCTTCTTATGAGTGGTTTGCTTCACAGCGCTTTGTGTCTGTGTCAGAACCGACTGTCCAACGTGTCACTTTACAGAATTAGATCAACTGAGTATTCTACCGTATGCAAACCAGATTTCAACATCCCCCCCCCCCCCCACACACACACACACACACGCCCTGTTTGGTGGCGGTGGTGCGCTGGTGATCGATGTCGACACCTGCTTCGACCTGCGTCTTCTCTCCGGGTCACTTTTCTTAACTTGTGGAATGTTTGAGTCTCGTTGCCGCTCCGACCTGAAGAGTGCGTTTCTCAGTGGATGGGCTGAGTGTGGGGGAGAGAGGAGGGTGGGTGGGGGGGTCTCTGTGCAGGGAGTGTATGAGAGTCCCTTTGTATCCCAGTGAAGCTACAGGCCCGGCAGTTATGGGTAAGGCTGCCTCATTGCCCTGATTCCCCCCCCCCCCCCCCCCCCCCCCCCCCCCCCCCCACTCCCGGCCCAACTCTCCCTCAATGGCCCTCTTTGTCTCTGCAAAGTATCACACAGCCGATTAAAGGGAGGGAATTAGGAGTCGGGCTTAACCTGCGACACGCACACGTACGTGCACACTATACCTAACTGGAGATATGCATATGGGCAAGTAGAACCAATTATATTAGCTCAGGTTCTGTCTGGGGAACTTTTCATCTGCAGTAATCGACTGCGAAGGACAATACGTGAATATGAAGACTTCCTCTGGTATTGTAATGTAACACATTGTCTCAGTCGCCGCCTGCACACACACACAGCACCATCACACACACACAGCACCATCACACACTCTGCTGAGTTGCAGTTAAAGTGAATTATCCATTAGCTGGAGAGATTATTCTGAGAATGTGAGCAGAGCTTTGAGCCACGGAGGCATGTGCCTCTGTTGTTATGTGTGATTCATGACGAGCAGACCGGGGCTTCTATAACAAAAGGAATATTTCTATAATGGGGTCAATTAGTAGTTTTGAAAATGGGGTTTGTTCCGGTTATTGTTTGTTGTTGTTGTGGTTCTACAGTTGTTGTTCAGGCTGCTGAGGTGTGTTTGTTCCACTGTGGAAACGTTTCAAGAGGCAGACGTGTATGAAAGCAGAAATAAAAGCTTTATTTCAAGTGAGGGTAAAAGATCGTTAGTCATCACATGATACGGCTCGCGGCCCCGCTGTTATTGAGAAGTTGAGGCGACAGTTACACAAGAAGGAAAAGATTAAATACTACAACAGTCAAACGTTTTCTTCTAAATGGAGAAAAACATTTAACCGACGCAAGAAGCAACAGAACAAATATAAATAGGAAAATGTCGAATTCAAAGCAACATGACAACAATACAGATGTGAACATGGCGACTTGTGCTGGAGGTAAATGGTTAAATAAACATGGGCTTATAGCACCGGTGGACCGTGGTTTAAAACAAGCAGTGCTGCATGCGTATCGTTTCCATCTGTGTCCAGTAATGAGAATATATCTGTAATATACATGATAACAAAGCAAATAAATGATGTTTGAACACTTCTGTGTTGAGGGACAGACATTATACGTGGAAACACACTATTCACCATAAAGATTAAAAAGAGATTATAAAAGACATTATGGAAAAAAACAGGTTAACTAATGGTTTACAAAAGAAAATAGAAAAAGACACAAACAGGATTTGAACAAAAACAGATTTTCTCTTCACTGCACCATGTGTTGGTCATGAGTTGTATTGAGGACGAGGCCCAGTTTATGTTTAATATTAGGCCGTGATAAAATGTTTTAACTCCTGCTGGTTTTAATCTCTGGCAACTGCTTCTCAGTGTTGGCTGAGTATCACCCAAACTGTAACTGTATGAAAATAGCTTTTTCTAAAGATACAAAACTCTATTGAAAAAGATTTGACATTTTAAAAAAAGTTGATCCGTGGCAGAGAAAAGCAGCAGTGCAGGATTCCAGGGGAGATCATAATGGCAAAGAGCGTTTGACGGCATCGTCACAGTCAAAAAAAGCAAAAGCTTCTATCATATATTCTGTAATCTGACATTTCAATCAGTGAAAACATGATTCAAAGTATAAATAGATTTGTCTCGACCATGAATCTTCTCCGCAAATACATCAAATACGAACTTGAATCATCCGGCATCAGTGCTTTTCTGGGAGAAATAAAAAAGCAACAGGAATATTTGACACCAAAAGACTTTAAAAAGAATTTCATATACGTCAGGTATGAAAAGTTAAGCTAAGAAAGAAGCTACGTCAGGTAGTGTTAAGTGTCTCGTTGGGAGGAACCTCTGTAACGTCAGTTTCTTCTCTCTTTCTAAAGTTTTGGTTTCAAAACTTTGGTTGTTTTACAAATATTTCATATCTGTATGCATCAGTACACGTACATTAGTTATTTCAAGTACATTTCATCGACTATCCTGATCGACACACATTTCACTTCGCAAAAGTTCACATGGTTTTCTGTGTGTTCGTTGTGCACCAAAGTCTTTTGAAGTAAACACGGCACAAAAGTTTTTTAAAAATCGGGACAAATGTTCCTCAGAATCCAACAGAGTGTATTTGTCGTATTGATTTCCAAAAGCAATACCAAACTAACATCTGTCTGATGAAGGCCTTGCCTGAGAAGTTAATGGGCCACAGCCAAATGGTTGTCTCTCCCATTCTCCTTGTACGTAGATGAGAGTGACTCCCTCTCAGTCCGCTCTACGTCACGCAGGTCAAGCTTCTGACCTGATTGCATCAGATGTACTTTTCATTGTGGTCCCTTGTCCCTGTCCTCCTCAGTTCGCCTCCTCTGATTCGCAGCGAGTCAACAAACCAACGACACCTGTGAACACTTCTCGTTGTGTTGTTGTGTCAGAGGCTTTGCTGCTGGGAATCGAACCTGAAACTCTGCAGTGCTCGGTGAGTGTTTGTTTTTTTCTTTGCTCCGTCAAAGTAACACACTCTTACTACTACTCTGTCCGCCTCTAATACTCAACCGCGCCTCGATAGCACCACGGGCCAAGCTCGTACTTGGGCTGCGACAGCATTTCTGCGTCCGGGAAGGCGCAGTACGGGGTTCCTCCCCTCGGGCCTCCCCAGCCTCCTCCTCCTCCTCCGGTGCCGGCCCACTCCCCACAGCCCAGACCGCTTTGACCGTCGATACCAGCAGCTCGGCTGTTGTTGTTGCTGCTGTGGCCGCTGTAGCTCCTTGGGTCTGACATGGGGGCTGAACCTGCACCAGTGCCCTCTGGAATCGTTATCTGTCATGGCCGCGACAGGGTAGTGTAGACGGGCTGTTCCCAGTGTGTGGGGCTGTGCGACTGCTGCACGCTGGCTGGGTCGCTGATGGGCGTATACAGGGACCTCTGGGAGGGCCCCATGTAAGAGAAGGCGGAGTACAACCCCGAGGCCTGGCTTGAGTGGGCGTAGTACGACCCTGAGGCCTGATGATCAGCGTATTCAGCAAACTGAGCCCTAGAGGCCAGTGAGGGGAAAGCAGAACTGTAGTGAGGAAGGCTGAGGGGCGCATATGTCACATGGGACCCTGCTGTGACGGCCTCTGCAAAGTGGCCCCCGGGTCCTCCAGCCTCACTCTTAATCTGGGCCTTGGACGGGTCTGAGCTCAGACTGGAGCCGTGATGCTGCTGGGGGGGCTGCTGCTTGGAGAGCCAGGCAGCTGAGTGTCCACTGGCCGCTGCCAGAGCTGAGGAGATGCCGTAGGTGTACGCTGAGGCTGGGGAGGCTGTTGCAGCTGCAGCCCCCCCAGCACTCTGTCCCACCCCCGGGTGCCCATTCGGGGGAAGATACTGGTCAAACTCATTGACATCAAACGGCTCCATGTTGGCCATGACCTCGTGGCTCATCTCACCAATGTCCACGTTACCAAAGTCAATGTGAGGTTTCCCAGATCCCGGAGCACCTGAGCCTCCCTCCGGTCCTGTTGTGCCACGGGAGACCCCGTTCCCATTAACCTCCCTCTTCCCGTCTCCTGCCTTCCCAGAATGAGGCTCTGTCTTGGGAGTGGTGGGGGGTGTGGGAGGACTGTGGCTCTGACCTGCAGGGACACAAGACAGATGAAGTTACAGCTCTTTTTCTTGGCGGACAAAACCATTAAATGTCTGAGTGCCCCACTGCCCAGTTGCATCCAGGCTAATACACATGTGTGACAGGGATCAGTGGGTAGTGGAAGGGAGCGCAGCCCACCTGCAGCATGAGGGTGGTGCCCATCTGTCAGAGGGGACCTGGCTCCCGCACTGGGGGCCACATCCAGGTGGAGGCCCTTGTAGCGGCAGTGGGGGCCCTCGCCCTCCGAATGGCCTTCGGCCTCACTTCCGGACCCGGAGCCAAGCTTTCCGTTCTTGCGGCGCCGGGGCTGGTACTTGTAGTCAGGGTAGTCTTTCTTGTGCTGCTTCCTCAGCCGCTCTGCTTCCTCGATGAAGGGCCGCTTGTCGCTCTCGTTGAGGAGTCTTTGGAGAAGATACCAAGATGGTTGTGTTTGTTAACATGAAAGAAGAAAACTCAAACACACGGCGCACACTGCTGTAAATATACTATTCTACAAGAGGATTTAATAATTTACAACTTTTATTTGATATAGTTGCTGTAGTATATGTTGCAGCAGGGTAGCTTCTCCACAGCTGTATCTGATGTCAGCCTCAGGGGGTTTGACTTCTGGATACTAATGACATAATGAGGCCTTAGAAGCATCCTGTCTGAAAACTGGACCTGAGCTACTTAATACCACTGATGGCTGGAGATGGCATGAGAACCCCCCGACCTTCCTCAGCCGCCCTGCTCAGCGTGACTCTGAGCCAATTAACCAATCAGGCCTGAGCCCAAGGTCAAGTCTTCATCTAATTAATGCTGGATCCCCACAACGCTAATGAATTTAACCTCTGTGACCTTTCTGGTGAGGAAATGGTGTGTTGAAGCAAAGCAGAAGTTTAAACTTTAAGAACTGTGAGGGTTCAGTGAACAATTAGCCACACACATGTATTCAGGTGGATTTTGACTCTCAGAGGTGAAAGGCTGTACTTTCAGCTGAGCGGCTCTGAAAACCACTCTTATTCCCTCAGGAGCCGCGGTTGCTCCAGTCGAGGGCCAAGAATTAAACAGTGTATGAAATGAGTCTGGACTCGGGGACATGTGACCGCGGCAGCTACACAGACTCTGGTTCTTCAGCTGCGGAGCCGTGTCCAAAAGCAGGGAAATGAGTTATCTCTCAGAAGTCACACTGAGTAATTTACAGCAGATACATTTTATAGAAAACATTATGCCGCAGATACACTTACATGGGGGGGGTGTTGTGTCCTCGCTCATTAGAAAATGACAGCCATCATTACATTAGGGAAAAACTAGAAAGACTTAAGACAAAAATAGGGGAATGAATACTCCACGTGCACAAATGCCTGCAGTTGTGAAATCAATTTAATCACCACGGTGCTGGTGGGAGTCTACGTGCACGATGCTGGCCTCAAGTTAAATCCATGTGAGTGGGGGTTTGACATTTTGAGGTTAGAACGATGGGGGGGGGGGGGGGGGGGGGGGTTTGAGGTGGTAGAGATCAGATGATCGAGTTGTTGCTATTCAGAGCGTGGAAAACATGTTTTCTGGGAAATATTGGGGACAACAAGAGACACGCTTTGTCCTTTTATACTTTAATATTCTGACCACACACACATCTACCTCTCCTGAAGCCCATCCCCCAAAACTCAGAGCCCTGAATGAAGCCTTACATGTTTCTTGAAACCTGAAGATTCACCCAGAACATTTATTTAGAAGTATCAGACCTAAGGTAGATATCTGATATCTCCAGCTCCACTGGCCCCTACATGTCCTGAGCTCCTCACCCCCCCCCCCCCCCCCCCCCCCTGTTTGCCGTCCACGTCTCCCAGCTACACGCACACAAAGTGCATTGGACAGCAGGTGAACTATGACAGTAAGAGGGCCTCCTCACCTCCACAGCTTCCCCAGGGTCTTGCTGAGCTCCGCGTTGTGCAGGTGCGGGTGTTGATCGGCCAGTTTCCTCCGCGCCGCCTGCGCCCAAACCATGAACGCGTTCATGGGCCTCTTCACGTGCGGCTTGCTCTTGCCGCCGCTGTTCACGCGCACGGGCATGGGCACGAGGGTCCAGTCGTAGCAGTTGAGCACCTGACTCACGGCCTCGCGGATTCCTGCCGGGAAGCGGTCGTCCTCGTCCTCGGACTTCACCGAGGAGCAGCCCGCCGACGCGTCGTCCAGACCCGCCAGCTGCGCCGGCTGCCGGAGCGGCGAGTCCCCGCTGCCCGTGGCCCCGGAGGAGTGACCCGGGGACAGGGAGCGGCTGTCGTCCGACATGCCGGGACTGAGCTCCACCTCCGACAAGCTCTGCTCGTCTCTGGACATCTTCCTACACACACACAAACCTCCAGGTGCGCAGAGGACGCAAAGGCCTGTTCCTACAAATGCTCAGCTGTGCCTGATCCGGTCCCTGTTGCTGTTGATCCGACAGAGTGCGGAGTGTCGGCTGACTGCTGACCTGACCTGTCCCTTCTCTGGCTCCTCTAAGTTATAATATAAACTGCCAGTCTGTCTCTACTCTCAGCCTCCGTTGCAAAACTCTGTGAGGATTCCACATTAAAGTTCTTTCCATCCGGGTGGTTGGTATCATAGGCGGCTCAGTGCGCACCTTGGACCCCAGTTTACCTGCTAATGCACAGATGTCTGCGCCAAACTCACCCGCACACACTTCCCTCCTGACGTCCCCTTCTCTCTCTCCTCCGTGAATCCCGCGATTGGACCTCAGCAGCGGAGACCTGCAACAGAGCGGTGAGGGGTTCAGTTGGATCAGGGGCAGGGACCGAGCCTGGTTCATTGGGCGACTACAACCTCACCAACACATCTGGGGAGGGGGGGTGGGGGAGGGAGGGAGGGAGGAGGAGGTGCTGCCTTCTGCTAACAAGTCAGGACACTGTGAGAAGTGAGTTTGCACATTTCCACAGAGGAATCAAACCTAAAAACACGGACTTGATGGCCCCACCCCAGATTGTGTTAACCCACAATCCTTTTGAGGAACTTGTGCATCTGTGATCTTTTCCCTGTTGCAGTCACGAGAAGAGGCTCAAGTGGTTTTCTGTTGAATATCAACATTTACAACCTCTGAAATCAGGAAGGAGACAGAAGCGCCACGGGCCTCGGCTGTGAATCCAGCACGTGCGTAAAAGACGCAGAATATTGTCTAAACTCCTTTTTTAAAAAACAGATCATTCCCTTTTTTTATTATTTCTTCAGTGTCTGGGTTTTTTCTATAAGCTGGATCTTTGCAGTGCTCCCCCCCCCCACCCCCCACCCCTCCTTTACAGCTACTGTTTAAGGGCTCGCAGTTATCCCAGGCTCCCCGGGGACCAGGTGTTGTAATGGGCAGCACAGTCTTGGATTTATACCCCGCAGTCCCTGGATAAACACAACCTGGCGCTGGAAATATAAACCTCATGTGCGCGCGTGTGACTTGGACACAGTGTGTTTGTGGAACAGGAGCGAGTCTATGTCGGCGGCTGCAAAATGCCTCCTTGTTTTTTACCCATTAAATCAACACCCGGGCCCCGAACTCTACGTCCTGGACGTGAATCAGCGAACTTCCCGTGAACCAGCGGCGCCGGTTCGACCCCCCCCCCCCCCCCCCCCCCCCCCCCCACACACACACACACACACTCCGGGATCATGTTGCAGGGGAATTAGTGAATCTCGCCCACGTTTAAGTGACACTAAAATAAACAAGTTTGTGTTTTCTTCTGTCGGTTCAGTGGAACTCACTCACTCCACACTCAGGTTACTGCACCTTTTCATATTTGAGGAGAAAAAAGGATTCATGAACATGCATGATTATTAATTTCTACATTTCTGTGTCATCTACTGGTTTAAAAACACTCTTTTGAACGAACCAATGATTTTTCAGTGGCTCTAAGTAAAAGTCCAACATCTGTTTTTAATTAGTTCGTGTGGGCGAAGCTTCAGCATCTGTCCGAGTTGCATTAATGATAAATGACAGTCGCGCGCCACCTGGTTTGTAACAGAGCCACTTTACAGGCTGTCATCGCGTCTGAAACGCGGAGGCTCCGTGCGTAAAACGTCGTGCGTAATTGGCACCGAACGCCTTTTTACGCACGTGTTTTCTGTGTTTGCGAGACTCAGTTGTAATCACATATAACGTCTCATGAACGAGAGAAAGAGCAAAGAGCAGCAGTCACTTGACTGAGTGGTGATAATTTCCTTTTGTCACTGAACATATAAATTATAAACTAAGTTATTTCTCATACGCAGCGTCTGAAATGATGGGAATAAAGACTCGTCTCTTTTCTTAACTCACCCGTTAAAGTCTGTAAAAGTGAATCTCGTATGAACCATTATTTGATAACATATACTTTGTGTTGCCAGTATTTTCATTACAGATCATATTTACTGTGTGTGATGAATTCCGGGTCTGTGAACTCATTACTCTCGATTTGACAATAACTTGGCCTTAATTTGCTTGTTAGAAACTTCTCCTGTTTCAATTCGATTTACAACAGCCCATAGTTTGTTTGTGGATTGTTTTTCAATCTCCTCCAACTTTTAAAAAACCTCTTCATCCACTAACAAGTTTTGCTTTTGCTGAATCCTATGAAAAAAGATCCGTGGTTAGGAAAATCGTCAGTGTTGACAAATGATGAGGAGCAACACATCAAAATGAAACCATCTGAGAAATCGACTCATGGCAGATTCCTATAATAAAAAACAGTGAAAGCAAATTTAAAAGAGTTTGTTTTACATTTTAAAAAACTGTAAAAGCAACAGGTTATTCTCAGATGATCCCAAATCTGACAAATAAAAATAAGTAATTTTGCCACAGTCCCGTTACGCACACACCCTGACACAACAATAATAACAACAATAAAAATAATAATTCTAAAGGCGATGGTGTGATAGTGAGTCGGGCTTCGTTCACCACACCATCAGAGTGAGAGGCAGCAGAGAGGAGAGAGTTTGAAATGCTGAGCGCCTTACTTCAGTAATGAGAAAAGGAGGTCGCCGGTTTAGCACGAGAATCCGTGAGTTCCCGAGTTTCCAAAGTGACGCTCGATCCCCAGCCCCCTCGTCGCGCGGCCCGAGTATGAATGCCTGCTCTGTGTGTCGGCACCGGGGCTTAAAGAGCTCCTTGTATGAGGCTGGGACCTGGAAAAAAGACGAGTCTTAAAGGAGCAGTACAACTACACGATGCAGATTCGGATGTTTCTGATTGGCTGAGGGATGTCCCCCCCCCCCCCCCCCCTCCCCCCCCTTCTCTCTCTCTCTCAAAGAAAAGTGTAAAAATATCTAAAGGAAATTTGAGGGTTTGTTTTTTTCTCGAATTAGTTTGAGGCCGAACACGAGGTTCCAGTGTTCATACATTGTGTTCTATGCATTTTGACACCAGCGCCTGCTTCGTGTGGCCGTTTCACAGAAAGGGGGAATCCACAGTTTCAGCTCAATGCATGTTCTTAACAGGTTGTTGTTGTGTGTTGCACAACTGAGAGTTCATATGGTGCAGACACACACGGCAATAAACACAAACTCTTCTTTGATTTGTGAACACTGACAACAACATAACAGATACGATAAAGAAACACACTTAGCAGCACACAGCCAGCTACTATATGTAAGACTGAATCCCTGCTGTGGTTACTTTCCATATACTGCAATATATTTATTCATTGTAGTATCAACTAAACATGTGTACAGTATATTTGAGGTTGTGTAGTTCCACACCTGAGAAATCCTCCTCAGTTAACTTCAGTGGAAGTTCATATGCTGGCCGAGGAACATCAACACAACACAACACAGCTCAACACAGCTCAACACAACACAGGACAAAACAGATAACACAAGCAAACGCAAAATTACAGAAAAAACGCTGCAGCACAACATCCAAATTCACAAACTCGCTGCACGATGATAGAAGTGTTTCCAGGGATGAAACACAAGTTGTGACTTTATTGAAGCAACTGAAGCTGTGTGTTGTAAAAGGAGATAAAGTCAATAGACCTGATTAAATCCAGGTTTCATTACTTTTGTGTCATGTACCATGTTGGGTTGTGTTGTGTGTATTTGCAGTGTGTCTGTCTGGTTGTGTTGTACTTGCATGTGTGCGTATGTTGTCAAATTATAATATATAAATATAATTTGCTTGTGTTAGTTGCAGCACATTCAGCTCTGCAGGGCCACCAACACAATTTAAGGCCATAATTTAAATTACTCTAAAATCAATTCATGACAATTGAATTCGCAGCCTATACCTGCAGCATCTAAATGCATTTTTTTAAAAGCCTCTAAATTAAAAAATCTCAGAGGCTTCAAGACAAAAAATTATTTGACAGATTCAAACTTCAGGACAGCAAAAAAGTTAGATTTCAGATTCCAGAAGCTGGAACAAGGCCGCAGCAGATTCTGTCAGTGATGGATCCACAAATCAAGAAAACTCGATTATAGAGGCCTGAGAGAAGAAGGGGGGGGGGGGGGGCTCTGCGCTCAGAGTCAATCAGAAGCTGAAGTCTGAAAACACTGAAGTTATCAAATTGTGTTGGTCTCAAATAAAATGTGCATAGAGGAGAAAATATCAGATTTTAATAAAGGTGCACAGATTAGAATGATCTCTGAACATGAGTAAAGGGCCAAGTAGTGAACGACTGAAGTGTAAAGTGAGTTTTACACTTTGTTTAAAGGGTGAAATGTAAAAATTAAGATTTCTACAGACCACTCCCAAATCCCAATATTTTAAAAACAGATATAAGGTTAAATTGACATAGGTAATGGCACAAATTAATTTACAGGTGGATCGTTTATATTGCTTTGTATTTCTTAATATTTAGCCTATGGATCAGAGGCAGCAGGGGGGGGGGGGGTGCATGTGGCTGGTTCCTCGGACCGAGCAGCAGCAGTATTTGGGCCCCAGCAGCTCCGGAGCAGAGGGGACGTCGGGCCGCACGGACACAGACACACGCGCTGTTCTGCACAACAATGACCCCTTGTGTCCCCGCCATGCGACACACTGGCCCCCGATCCACACGGAATCACCACGTTTCCCCCCCGTCCATGAATGTTGACTGTGATAAGGGAGTCGCGGCCATGAGAGCATCTCTCTGTGCGCCTCGCGGCCTCCTCCGTTCCTCCTCTCCCCCCCTTTTCTGTGCGCCCTTTGTTTTAGGCGATCTCAGGTGAATTGCAATCATGTGATCACAACGAGCACCCCCCTTCCCCCCTGAAATGAAAAAAGATGGGGGGGGAACAAACAGCAGTTTTGTGCACATAAAAAAGAAAAGAAAAGAGGCTAAAAAAGGCTCTCGTGTCTCCCCCCCCACCGCCACTTCTCACCCGGGTCCACACTCACTCTGACATATCGAGAAAAAGGCTCCAGGAGCGGCGGCTCGGCCCGGGAGCGGCGGCGGGGCCCGGCCGCGCTCCTGGAGCTCTCAGCCGGGGACCTGCAGAGAGACACACCGGGGACTGCTCTCCCTCGGCCGCGGAGGATTTACGGCCCGGGCCTCGGTTGGACGTGAGTGTTTGTTTTGTAGCGTGCGTGTGTGTGTGTGTGGTGTGTGTGTGTGTGTGTGTGTGTGCACAAGTAATGAAGGTGGGGAGAAAGTAAAGGGAATGAAAAGGCCGAACTGAGTTCGAGTCAAGTGATGGAGTTTGAAAGAGAGTAAAGATCCTTCCTGTGCGGGACAAGATGAACACTAAATCTAAATTTAGTTGTTATTCACTTTCTGCTTTTTGAATGAAAAATAAGATTTAGTTTATTCTTCCTCATTAATTTCAAACATTCAGTTTGTCAGAATAATGTAACTGTGTCTGCAGAGTCCGTTCAGACGAATAATAAAGTAATTATTAAAAAGAGATGGATGAAGCTTTTTCTAAAAAAAACAAATAAACTATCGAGCCGTTTTTTAAAGCCTTTAATTTGGCCTAATGAATAATGTGAAAATGTTATTTTACTTGTTCTGCAGCTGCTGAAATTAGGGCAAAATAAATGTTTTTAAATAATTGAAATTAAATATTTAAATTAAGGTTTCTTAAACAAATCATTCAAAGAGAAAACAACAACTTCCAATAAACTTAAAGACTAAATTAGATGAAGCAGCATTGAAGACATCAGGGCTTTATATTATTTTTATTTCCAAGGAGGTAAGATAAATACTTTAGTAACCTGCTATTATTTTAATTAACTTTATTAAAGGAAATAAATACCTATACTGTGTGATGTTATATCATTGATGTGAAACCATAATGTGCATTAAGAATATGAAAAATCCATAATAACAAACAGGATTCTTCCTAAATTAGATTTACCAAAATTCAGTTAACTTCTGAGCCTCAGTCTGCAACTTCAAACTTTTGCTTTTAAGTAAATAATTTTGTATCATTTGAGACAATAATAACTTTTGACTGAACTATGTATAATATAAAAAATTACAAGATCAAAAAAAAAGAACAGAGGAAAGGACAAATTGTGTTATTTTGACAAACTCACACACACACAGGAACAACATGGTCAACCTGTCATGTGACAGAGATGATGTAGTTTGTTTTGAAGAAGACTTGGACACACACACACACACACACACACACACACACACACACACACACACACACACACACACACACAACAACAGCGTGAGTGACAGTTAACAGTCAGCCGGTTGATGGACCTTTCCTGCTGTGCTGTGACCACGAGGCCGGCCCCCCCCCCCCACAGGCCCCGGGTCCCATCACATCCGTAAACACACTAACTTCATGTATTCAGGTCACATGTCACATATCCACAGATTCTGTTTCTGCAGGAGACGAACTCGATCACTGGAGATTCACGATAACACGACGCTGCAGGAACAAAAACGAATCATGTCACAGAACAAAAAAAACTGATTTAAATTGAAACTGAAATCCTGTGTGAACCCACGGAGGACAGGAAGTCACTGAGCGGACCTCTGGATGACATCACTGTCCACAAGTAGTGAACAATACACAAATGTACAAAACTTTAACATGAGGCACAGTGGATTTAGGTGAAATAAGAGGAATTGGTTATAATTTAATTAACAATTCCTTTATCTAGTTATTTTATGTCCTGTATGAATCTCCATGACTTGTGGGATGTTGGTTCTTGTAAGACGGGAAGCCGGGTTTACTTTGTGTGTGTTGTGGAGGCACAGCGATCCTCGGCAAAGGGAGCGGCGCCCTATTTGTTTTCTGGTTCAGGCAAACAGCCTCACGTGGTGACTCCTGCTGACTCACAGGAGGCCGGGATGGTCCGAGTGGTGCAAGACCCAAAGACCGGGGGGGGGGGGGGGGGTATACAGAGGTCGATGGTTGATCCCTAATCGGATAGTTCACCAAGCTGAGTCACCACCATTCACTTAACTAGATTAAAAAACACTGGTGCTCTGCCTTTATAAAACTATTATATCACGTCTTTCCTCTCGTCCATGTTCTGTTTTAAGGATCTTCTCTGTCACGGTCTAATTGGAAAGACTTTTCTTTGGAATTGACGAGAACATCTTGGCCTGGATGCGTCTGCAACACTGGATTTGGAAACGGCTGCTGGAGGCTACATCTGTGTCACAAGGCTGACGGCCAAGAGCTTATTGGAAATTCACAGCGTTTGGATCAGAGCTAAAATGGCGGCGCTCTGCTCGTGTTTGTAACGGACGAACTCAGTGTAGCAAAAACATCATTCCATTTAGAAATCACCATTTAATCTTTATTTTGTATTATTCATCCCTCGTGTTGGATTATGAGCCAGATGCACGGATTGAGCCAGATTTGAAATTCAGTTCAAAGTGCACGTGTCCTTGCAAGTTGAAGTTTGGTGCTTGTGTGGATGAAGGAGCCAGTTTGGAAAAATGTTTTCTTGCACGTGTTATGTTCAGTGAATATAATTTAAAAAGACGTTTATGTCCCAGACACACTCTCCTCCTCCTCTCTCCTCCTCCTCCTCCTCCTCCTCCTCCTCCTCCTCTCTCCTTTCCCTGCATGCACCTGTGCAGGACAGAGCAGGTGTTGTCGCCGCTCCCGAGTGAAGTGAGTCAGTCAAGCTTGCACAAGGATCCGGTGGAGCTGCTGTTATTGCAGTTATTAAGTTATTATGAATGTAATCAACTCTGTCTCATAGTTTTACCATAAAAGCCCCGTTCAAGCTTGAGTTCCTCCGGGAGGTCGAAGGTCGGGCGTAAGTGGAAAAAGAGTTTTTAACATCTCAGCCCTTTTAAATGTATAAGCTTCAATAATTTATATAATATTCCTCAGCAGTGATAAATATGAATTATATTTCCAGTTAAAACAGGCAACAAAATAATTCATTGTTTTGATGCTCTATTTTTTCCTTCTTCCTCCTCCTTAGTAAATTAATGCAGCCGTGTGACATTTTAATAGGTCCCCCTTTTGAACATCTGTGAATCCGGCCTTTGTGCTCAAAGCATCAAAGTTCCTATTCTTTAGTGTTAGTCCTGTCCTTGAGTGACTGGTGCGTGTGTGTGTGTGTGTGTGTGTGTGTGTGTGTGTGTGTGTGTGTGTGTGTGTGTGTGTGTGTGTGTGTGTGTGTGTGTGTGTGTGTGTGTGTGTGCGTGTGTCTGTGTGTGTGTGTGTGTGTGTGTGTGTGTGTGTGTTTCAGGGGTTGGCAAGAGCTTGGACTGGCTCTCCCTGCAGCTGGGCAGTGAGGTGGGGTACCGGCTGTGTGCTAAATGTGTGTATGTGAATTTATTTGCAAGAACTTCTGGGTACGTGGTGTGTGTGTGTGTGTGTTGTGTGTGTGTGTGGGCTACCTTAATGAATAGCCCATTGTGTGTTCTGCTTCATATCTCCGCTTGCAAGCCAAAGGAAAGAATCTAGTTACTTCGATTGTGTGAGGGGGGACATCTAAAGGAAATTGATATAGGGGGGCTGAGAGGGTGTTGGTGGTGCTGGAGGGCGGGGGGGTATTAGAGTAAGGGTCCCTGGTGGGATGGAGAGTTCAGTTACCTGCGGCTGAGCTCTGCTGGTGTTCTGGAATCAAACTCCTTTTTCAGAACATGGCTCATGTCCTGATGTCAGTGGCAGGAGGTAGTTGTGACCTCTGCGCTTATTCATTCTTCCTCCTAAGTTGTGTCGACTCAGTAAGTTGGTGAAAAAACATAATTTTAAATGATTCAGAGCCGATTTTTCAAACTGTTGAGTTGAGTTTGATTGGACAAATGATGTGGAAACACATCTCTGAGTGGTTCTGAGTTAGACCAACATCCTGGCTGCTGTTCCACCACCGAGTCCTGACTCAACAACTGCACACGCCAGGTTCAGGCGTGTTTGTATGGACGGGGATTCAAACTGACATAAGGCCAAAACATTTGTGTGGACAGAGATCATCTTAGTTTGAAAACATGGATTCATGTTTTCAAACTGATTCCCATAGACTCATGGTCCCCAGAGGAGGAAGCCCTTTGACTCTGGTGCTACTGGCACTTTGACACCAGCAGATCAACATCTTTGGCATGTAGTGAAATAACGACTGGAATAGAGAGTAAATAAAGTTATACCTCAGTGATCCCTGACTCTTTAATAAGTTTTCACCCTCCCTTCGAATTCAGCACAATGGATTGGCTCAAAGTTTCATACAGATATTCGTGGTTCTCTGAGGATGAACCCTGTTGCCGTTGGTGATGTTTTGACTTCAAACACGACACGAGGTCACAGCCTCAGTCTGACCGATACTTGGTCTTTTGACCGAACGCCTGCAGAATGGATCTTAAATCTGATCAGCGTCAGTTTGTGTTTACAGCAGATGAACAAATGAAAATGAAAATCATATCTAGTTAAAGTCAGCAAGTCCATATAGTCAATTAACAGCCTGTAACACGGCTGTGGATCTACAGCTGGGGTTATGCTTGAAAAACACTTTGAAGCCACTTGTTATTATCAGATTTGAACCATGTATCACTAGTTGTGAATATGTCAAAATGTCTTGATGCATCTCAGCTGCATTAAGACTTTTCAAGCTCGGGTCTGCATCAATGTACTTTTGTTGTACGTGTATATTCAAGCTGCACTGAGCAGACACTGTCGAGTATCACAGCCTTTTGTGTCGGCCGGGCCGAGGCCGTAAAGCTGTGGGGTTCTGAGCCGTGCACGCTGCAGCTGTGACAGCAACAAGAGGCACCAGGAAAATGGGGGGGGGACGATGCCGGAGGAAAAAGAGAAAGCGAATCCTCAATGGTGCCTTGTATCCGTCTCAACTGTCCCCTGTCTCCCCCGTCTCCCCCTCCGAGCAAATTCAGTCACATTATTCATTTACCCTCAGCGTCCTCCTCGTCTGCCACGCACTTTGGATGTGTGTGTGTACATGTGTGTGGTTTTCTGGCACTAGAACACATCTCTAAACATATAAGCAGATTTCACGGTGAGATTTGGAAACTCCCAAACTGCCCGTCTCTGCAGGACAAGGGAACATGCCTGAAAAATGATAATTGAGCGGAATGAGAGGCGAGGGAGGAGGAGATTGAGTCATTTGCAGGAAAATGCAGAAAATGGTGTTCAAGAATTCGGCCCGGCAACAATGGCGTCCTCTGTTCGGACGCTGCTGCAGCATGTCTGGCTGCGTGTTGTCCGGGACATCATCACGCAGCGAGGCCTCTCGCAGAGCTTCTTCAATCTCACTCTTTCTATCTCCGGAGGTTTTTCCCCTTGGACATAAAACTAAATTCTCATTAAACTAATCTATTTTAGCTTCTGGAACCCGGACACAACACTATGGAAACATACTTGGTGGAAAATTACTGAGTACATTTACTCATGTACTATATAGATATTATATATATTGTCTGTATGTAGATATCTGTAGGTATATCATTATCAATTAATGCACAATAAATACAATTCACAGGGGCCTTGTTTGCAGACTCAATATTGATTAATTTTACACACAGAACAACCATCTTCGAAAATATGTTTTATATCTTATTCATTATACACAGCTGACCATTGCACATGATCACACATTAGTGTTATTGCATTTTGAATCATGCAGGATAAGTACTTTTATTTTTTCAGGTCCTACTCGGGTATGAGTTGAGTACATTTATTGGTACATTATATATATTTAAGTAAATTAAAAACTTTTTTATATCTTTCCTTGCAACTGCACAGGCTTGAATATGAACTGTACGTACCTTGGGCCGTGAATGTTGTACATATAAATTTAATATAATCAACTGTAGCCGATCACAAGTGGCTCAGTTCCGGTTTAAGTTAGAGGAATATGATTTGTGATTGTTGTAATATTTACAGAGAGCAATGAGAGAATCTAATATTGAATCTACTCTCTAACAGAGGTGATCACACATCCTCCTCGCTGGAGGTGAAAATAGAGCAGAGAGCAGTTTGGGTAAATCTGACATCTTACTTGTTGACAGTCGAAAAATGAATTATTTCACTCTTTAATTCGATTTGACATCAAAGGAGCTGGACGATAACGCGTTTGTCTCGGAGTTACGTTATTGTTCAAGTTAAAGAGCTGATTTCCACTCGTTTACGTTCGTGTCACTCAACAGACAAACTCCTCGTGTCTGGAATCCCTGTGAGTGAATGGTGTTCGTCAAAGAGCTATAACCTCCCATTCATGCCTGTAATGTCATGTTCTGCTGTCTTAGGTGTATCAAACCCTTTGACTGCTCATTTACCATCACTGCATTGTCCAGTTCAGAGGGGGGGGGGGGGGGGGGGGATCTGAGGCTGTTTTCAGGACAGGAGCTGTTTTGCTGTGAAACTTAAAAACAGACTTCAGGACGAGGGGTGATGCTTCTTAAGGGGAGATATGGAAAAGGAGGAGGACAAGAAAAGTCACTTCCCAATCATGAGTTTTTCTCGGAACATTGAATTAAGCAGCGTGAAGGGGTGGGGGCCTGGGGGGTCTGGGGCGGCTGGCCGCAGAGATGCCTGAATGAAAGAGTTTGTTGTTTGATGCCGGGAGAGGGAGATGAAAGGGGAGAGGGAGATGGAGAGTTTGTCGGGCATCAGTCCGCTCTCCCATCGCCTCCTCGCCCCGCGGCCCTCCCTCACTCTGCCCATGTGAGCTGGAGTTCAAACACAGGGCCCACAGCTGCTCGCACACACTCAAACACACACACACACACACACACACACACTTATACACACACACACACACAGAAGTACATACGTGGATGAACACGTCCGCATGCCCTCAAACATGCACTTAATTAAAACACGGAAACTACAGAAATCTGCAAATACGTGCTGAAAATACTGTTTAATACTAAGGTAATACATATACACACCCACAGCTACACAAACACAGTCAGTCACATGTGTGTGTATCATCTATAGGTGAACACACGCGCACACACATATTCATATACTCAAAAACTTTACTGCCCCATTGAAGCTGCTATTCGAGGACAACGGACAACAAACTTCCAGAACTTCTCCCGAAGACGAGGAACCAGTGGCCGTGCTCAAACTCTACACTCATAATAAACTGTTATATATAGAGTGTACACAATGTTAAAGTTATGAATGCGACCTACAGAGCACAACACTCAAAGGTTTCCTTGGTAACACTACAATGGACACAAGTATTACCAGTGTTGGTACGACAGTTGTAGTTCAGTTGAGGAGAAGATCTTTTGAATCAAGGCCCGACAGCAAAGAACACACACGCTACACATACAGCAGATGTAAACATGGACCTTCTCTCCTGTTGCAGCGTCTGTACTGAGTCACAGACATCGAGTCACAGACATCGAGTCAGGAGCGTCCATATCAGAAATAACATCAGTGTTGGAGTCTGGCCCGTCCAACAAAGCCGGCCTTGTCGATGTCGGTGAGAAAATGTTTGTTGCTGCTCAGTGTTCCGTGGTATTTCCTCATGATCAGTTGTGATGATACTATTCCGCCGACATCAAGGGCCTGTTTTATTTGATCAACACACGACTCCAGAAGAAGAGCAGAAGTATGAATTATTGCTCATCTGGGGAGGAGATGAAAATCAACAGATCTGATGTCTGTTGTTTTATCTCACATGCAAGAGACTGTTGAGTGGAAATCGTGAATTTTACGTCTTATAAGTACAATTCAGAAATAAGACTCGGTTTGTTTGAGTGACTTGAGTGATTAGTCAAGTCATCGTTAGCTGCTTTCGGAGAGTTGAGGACTTTTAGGGGGGTTTTCTGTTATTGTGATCACCTCTGAAAAAGCAGGTTGCCTTCCTCAGTCTCCCCCCCCTCCCAGGATGGCCCTCTATAGACAGAAATATTTGGGGAATCTGTAATCGCACACCTCTAATCCCGCAGCAGGGAGTCAGGTGGAAAGGAAGCACAGGCTCAAAGATGGCTGCAGAGTTTTGTCACTGATGAAAGAGCTGCATCTCTTAAAATCAGCTTTTTCCATCACTAAATGCGAGGAAAATGTCCGGCGCCGCCTGTGAGAGGGAGAGCGAATCTTTAAACATCGGAGTCAAGCGAAACCGATCAGAGCATGGCAGAATCAGAAGCAGCTGATTAATTATGAAAAAGAAAAGACACGGACCGAAGAGGACACACGGGGGGGAACACACACAGATCCAAACCAAGGGAAGGAGCCTGTGACGAGGTCAGAGCCGTAACACAGGGATCAGTGGTGCAGCCGAGGGAGGAGGTTCAGAGGAGAGCACGGCTCAGGAGGGAGATGGAGGGATGGAAAAGACCCGACGATGACGAAAAACACACACACACAACGCACACACACACACACACCACACACACACACGCACACACACACCACACACACACCACACACACACACACACACACACCATAATTAGCATGCTAACAGGCAGTTAAATGTCCCACACAAAGACTCACTGTTGAGCTCTGTGGAGAGACAATACACAAAAGGAGTCAGTGGAAGCCCCCAAATCACCCTAATAGCTGATGTGGCCCAGCACGACTTCTCCTCTTTTACCGTCCCACCGATCACACTCACTCATTCGCTCTCTGGCCCACTAATGAAAAGATGATAGCCCCGAGGCCTGCAGCTGCTGAGTCCCCCCCCCCCTCTGTTCATCCTTTCATCCTCCGACAGGAACGTCTCTCCTGCAGGTTCAGAGGTTTCCGGACGTGTCGGCCTCTCATGCATGGGAACGGCAACAGGGCCGATTTAATAATTCCGCTGAATTCATGACAGGACAAGCAAGAGGGCTGACGGGGGGGAAGTCTCTCATTAGGGACACTATTAGTGAGTCATTTTAACTTCATTAAACTAGACGGAAACACACAGCGGAGATGGTGGGCAATTATTTAATAAGAGTGTAGGAACATGTAGGCATGAAGAAGTGAAATACTTTAACATGGCGACGTGACGAGAGCAACTCCCAACAAACACAGCTGCTTTCTCTCATAGTGGTGTTGAATCCCTGAACAACCAGGAACCTGCAGAGTCTATGCACTTTAGAGACCTTTTATTTCCAGGAGTGTTTTTATTAATCTCACACGTTCTCTCTCTAGAGATTCGTCTTCTTCTTCTGGTTTTTCTCCAAACTCCAACGTGTGTCCCTGCAGGTCTGAAAAGCTGCGCATCACAGAACAAAAATAAATCAGATTCCGATCAGATGATGGAAGCAATACAACAAACACATTGATTTCTTGATCGACCCTACTTCACCTTTATACTGTAGTTTATTATTTGTCATTTGTTGTGAAGTGTTAAATTGTGACATGTACATTATCCCTATGAAAAAAGGGACCTTAGAATAGAGAATTTACACAGCTGTAAATTAAAATGATAAGATGCGTGTGAAGTGCTCATGACTTTCATCTTCTCCTCAGTCAGAGATCAGATATAGTCAAGATATGATAAAAGATATATTTTCACACAACACACTTTATTTGTCTCCTTTTTTCGACTCTATGCCGACAAAGTATTAAGAAACATCTGACCTAATTTTTCAAATCTGTGATCTATATCAGTTTCCGATGACTGGCCAGCAGGGGGCACTGACCTCCCCTGCATTAGCTCTGCAGGCCGTGATGACCAGTTCATCCTGATGTCAACACATCTGGAGAGTTCCTCCAAAGACGAGACTCGAAACCAGATGTGTTGCATGTCGCCGGCGTGGATTCCTCCTGTGTGGAAGTATTCCACGAGTCCAATCACAAATCAAGTTTGTAAATTAAACCACAAAGCACGTCCCACTAAACAAAATAATTCATGTACAAAAATGTAGAATTTTAGAAAAACCCAACTCGATGTGTTTCAGTTAGTTTTGGAGTCTCTGGGTTAATTGAGCCTGATTAGATCTGTTTCTCTGTAATTCCTGTGAAGCTGGGAGGAAAGACGTGATGTGGGTCGGGGAACAACTCGTTATGTTTTGGTGCAGATCCAGGAATGTTTTTAGACATTTTTTTCTTAGATTTTCCAGATAATAATTCCTGGAACTCGATGAAGAAAACAAGGCACATTTGGGGAACTAATATCTGTGACTGGGAGCAGTGTGGTGCAGCTCGGTTGGATTCAAGGGAACCGTTGGGCCTGAGCTCGATGAGTCACTTTCCAGTTGTTGTTGTTTGTTGTTTCTTTGGTCGTCCAAACTTTCTTGTTGTCTCCTTTGTTAATGAGGTTTTTACACTGAAACTCAAGACACAAGCAAATGGACAAAATACAAGCACATTAAGAGATTATCATTAATTATACGAGTGAAATTCAAGATTATTTTTCTATTTAAAAGCAAAAGCATGGAACAATAAGTGTATTTTTTGTGTCTTCGCTTATTCCGGCATTATTAACATCGGGTGGGGGCAATAAAACAACATCAAGATAGAAATATTACAAAATACCAAGATATATTGATATATTGCTTATGCATTGTTTAAACACAGGTAGGATTAAACATCTAATTGATTTGTTAAGTGTTTTGCAGTTTATTTATTAAGTGTTTGTCATATTCTGCCCATAAATAAAAGTTTAAAACTACAACCAACACTCAGGAGCAAAAATCTGATCCTAAGGCATATAAGAAATGATAATGTGACATTTATCGTGAAAATTATAGATATGTGACCTGACTGGGAACACTGGGAAACGAAAGCCTCCTTGTAAGTGTGCAGGACCTGAATTAACAGCTCATTAAACGCATGGTTTCCTCAAACGAGAAACAGCAAAGTGGAGGAGAAGACGGACGGAGTGTTCCCGGCTCTTCTTCTCGGAGCTCCTGCGGTGTCGCTCTTCCTCCGAAATCCTCTGAACGCTTCGTTAACATAAAGGTCATCGGAGCAATCAATCAGAGCGGGGCTACGTGTCTCAAACGGCCCTTTCACTGCGTCTGCTGATAAACATCTGGCTCCTGCTGCCGCTTCGCACAGCTGATCCATCACAGTGACAGAGCAGAACAGACAACCGGCTGTGAATCATCGCTCACATTCAGAGTTATCAGTGCCACTGAGAGATTAGTGATTTGTCATGAAATGTTAAATCGTGATATTTACAGTATCCATTAGTTCTGTGTTATGTTCGGATCCTCAGCCTGTAAACACTGTGAATCCTTTCATTACGATGTTTTGGTGCAAATGACACGAAAATAGGATAAAAACAGCTGTAAATCAAAAGGAAATGACACGGGGGGGGGGGGGGGGGGGGGGGGGGTATCTGAGCGTGAAATGCAACTTCTCCTCAGTCAGAGATCAGATATAAGTAAAGATATGATTAAAAGAGATTCAATGTTCACAAAGAGATCAGAGAAATCCTCTCTGCCCCAGTACCTCCTACTTTAAAAGGACTTTTCCATCACCGTTATGTTATTTCCTGTGACCCACTGCAGTAAGATGATTATTAACAAACTCACTTTATTATAATATGTTTTAGGGACACTCCTAAATTGAAATCCAGCTTCAGAGATGCAGAAACGCCTGGTTCTGTGTTTGAGTTGAACCCGGCTGAGATAGAAGTGGCAGCAGAGGCACCTAGTGGCTCCAGATGAGCTCACAGCTTCAGGACTAATTTACAGAAACAAAAGGACAAACAGACAAAATGATAGAAATATTTATTTGCAACATCAACAGAGGGAAGAGTAAAGTGCTTTGTTCTGGACAATGTCTCTCCGGTGCTTTTCAATTAGGATCTTCAGTGCAGATTAATCACCGATCAGAGGTTTATCTTCTGATTGATACGAAGCAGGAAGACTTTGCAGCAGAGAAAACAAACGACTATGTGTTTTATACAAAGGGACATTTACCACCATCGCTTTCCTCGAGTCAGGTCGACTTCATACACAAGTCAACAGCAGCTGTGTTCACTGCCACTCAAAACCCTTCAAACATGATCAGCCAAGCAAGTTAATATCAAGTTCTTTATGAACATTAAGTAAGAGAGTTTCAGGGACGGTTTAGGAAGTAGGAGATTGAACATCTTGCACTTTCTTTCCAAACATATTGCTGTTTTGGTGTTTTGTTCACGATGCTCTCAGGAGTTAACAGATGTTGAGCCTGCTGTACATTTAAAAACACATCTGGACGTCACTCTACAGTACAACACAAACTCACATAGTAAAGTGCAGTGGTCTGTTACAGAGGCCCAATCCGATATTCTGTTAAACTCTAAATGCAAAGATTATTATTTTTTCTTTTGGCTGGCAGTGTGTGTTGTCAAAATGATTTAGATAGTTAGCTCGAAAGCTCTCGGTAATCTGCTCGGCAAAGGGAAAATAGATGATTCTCAAACACATGGATGAAGGAGGTCGTTTATGATTTTCCGGAAAAGATTGAACGAAACAAACGAGCAAATAAAAGCTCAAATAGCCGACGTTGCATAGAACTACTGCAGAGCACGACGAGCCTGGAACACACACACGACTTGAGATTATCAAGCATTGATTGACCACTTCTGATAAAAGAGCCCGTCTTATAAATGGACCTCGTCCTGACTCGGTCCTCTTCATAAAGGAGGACAACAAAAGTGCTGTGAAATCAGTCTGATTGGTTGTTGTGGCTCTCAGAGGAAGGTCTGCAAAGTATAATATAAAACAACACTGGAAAGGCAAAGGGGTTCAACTATCTGTACATGCAGCTCCAGTTTTGTGGGTGAAGAAGGACAACAGAGACAGTACCCCCCCCCGTTCTTCAGATCTCTTGCTCGCTCTTGTAGGTCACAGGATCGAGAGGAATGGCCGTCTGCAGGATGTCAAACTCCATCTCATTGTTGTCCATGTCCAGAACACACATGACGCTGTGACTGCCTGGTGTCATGGTGGCCGTGTCCTGGAACATATTTTGGAAGTCTACAGAAACTGAGGTGGTCCTTTCCTCCGGCCGCTCCTTCCCTGCGCTCTGAGTGGAGTCGAAGATGTCGTCCTCGTCCTCCCCGCAGCTCAGGGCCACTTCGTTCTCGTAACAGAAGGCGCTCAGCGTCCTGGGAATCAAGTCTTGAGTGGATCTACAGGCGGAGACGTGAGAAGCGGCAGAGGAGGCTCGACTCGCGGCCTCGCCGAGTTCTTTGGCGCTGAGGTGAGGCGTTGACGGCACCTCGTAGGTCTTGTGGAAGCGGGAGTAGTCTACCTTGTAGCGGTCCCGGTCCTCGTAGATCACAGGCTCGAACCTGTGACCCCAGAAGATCTCTCGAGCAAGGTAGGAGCTACGGAACTGGGTGGTCATGGCCGTGGCCTCCACCATCCCCTCCAGGATCACTACAACCTCAAAGTCATCTGACTCCAGATCAGCTCGGCTTAAAGTGTACAAGGGGCTATCTTTATCTATCTCGTGCACTATAACCAGTGGCGATACTAGAAACAGCCTGTCGGTGCCCTCATCGTAGCCCACATTCAGGTCCATCTGCTCCAAGGGGATGAATTCTCCCTCAGCTGTGACGTACGACCTTATGAGCTGTGCTCGGACATGAGCCTCCACGATGTGGCTCTTCCGCAGGTTCCCCACCCTGCACATGAGGCAGAGTTTGCCGTCGCGCAGGGAGATGACGGCATTCTTAGAGAACACGAGGGTCTGATTCCTCTTCTTTGGCCGCGCCATCTTGGCCATGACGGTGCCAATGGTGAAAGAGTCAATGATGCAGCCGACGATGGACTGGACCATCACTGTTAGCACTGCGACTGGGCACTCCTCGGTAACGCAGCGCCAGCCGTAACCAATTGTGGTCTGGGTCTCCATGGAGAACAGGAGCGCCCCAACGAATCCCTGCACATGAAGTATGCAGGGCATCCTGTGTGGCTGCCCTCCAGCTGTGTGGCCAGGCGGGGGTCCGTGCAACCCCCCGACCACCAGCCCATCTCCCGTCCCTGCAGGCTGCTCCTCAAAGTCTCCATGTGCCAGGGAGACGGTGTAGAAGATGATGCCAAAGAAAAGCCAGGACACCATGAAGCTGGCGCAGAATATAAGCAGCAGATACCTCCAGCGGATGTCCACGCAGGTGGTGAAGATGTCGGCGAGGTAGCGTTGCCTCTTGTCTTCCATGTTGGTGAACACAACATTACATTGTCCATTTTTCTTAACAAACCTGCTCCGCACTTGGTTGGAGCCCCTTGTCAGAATCTTTCCGTTGTAGTTGTTCATCCCTCCGTGTGTCCTCGTGCTGGACACCACAGATTCTCCCGACCTCCTTCTCCGGCGGTCGTCCGTCTCTGTGTCGCAGGCTGAGCGCAGTGGGAAGTTGGTGGAGCTGTGGCCGTTGCAGAGTCCTAAGCTGGCGATCTTCTGGCGCTCGTCCACCGGTAAAATGTCTGACACAACGCTGTACCTGTCAACAGCAGAGAGGAGGAGTTAAGGAATAAGCAGCCAATGGTCGTCTTTTATTAGACATCTGTCCTGTCTTTCACCCCTGACACGATGGAGGCTCCACTCTGACCTCAGCATGAATACAAATTAAATTAACGCAAATGTTGCGTTATGTGAGAGGAAGAAAGAACAGGAAGCTTACGGAGCCATTAATCGTACGGATCCTTGTGGACTTTCCAATGAACCCTTTAAAGCACACAGAGACTCTGTGCTCCCTCTTAAAGACGGAGCACAGGAAGGACAATACCTGACTCCTCAGGGGAATAGAGTGAGAGAGGAGGGAGGGCGACACTAGTACGTGAATACAGGGGTTATTGATAACCCATCACAGTTATCCAGACGGATCCTGGTCCGATCTGGTGTGAATCAAACAAACCTGTCGCTCTCCTTTACACAGAGGATTACCTGCTGGGAAGGTGAGTTCAGTTTAGCCTTGTGAGAAGGATCCTCACAGATTACTGGATTATATCTGAGTCAGTGTCCGTCTTTCCAAAATTAACATAATAATAAAGAGCAAAGGAAAGACACAGGTGTGACAGACAGACTGTGAACATCGTGGACCTGACTCACCCAGACCTGCTCGTCAAATTCACAAATACCGTTCTCTGTGGCCATGGTGAGATTTATAACATTTTTTGAATTTTGAATTTTTGAATCCGAATTCAGGCTTTTATAAAACTCACCAGGACGACATCATCAGATAGAGAGACCAGGACAGAATCCTGACCTCATCCTAATCCCTCACCTGCTGGATTTACTTGTTCCCATGGCACCAATGATCACTGGTGCGGGGGGGTCAGGGTCGGAGGCCAGACTCTGTCCTGCTCCCAGAGACCAGGTCTCCAGCACGAGGGGGTTTTTGAGTCAGTGTGAAGACCACTGAGGAGAAAGACATGAACATACATTAGGCATCAGTTCCAATAGCTTTATACTTATACTTATAGAACCGTCTTGTTGTGAAGTGACAGACAATTACAGGAAGAACAAGTAGCTTGAACTCTTTTTAAACCTGATGTGACTCTGGTCTTAAACATCAGGCTGCAGCTGAGTTGTTGAGTGTTACTTGATTAAATTAAAGATGCGGATTTAAGTCATAATCCTGATCTGGTTCTGTGAAATGTCTTAAGGAGCTGTGACCTTGTCTGACCCTGAGAAACCATACAGCTATGAAAGGATTATCTTTTCATAATAAGTCTTAAGTCTCGATGTGTTATTCAACAGAGATAGAAATGTACTGAAGCTGAAGTCCTGTACGTGTGTGTGGGTGTGATTCCTCTGTGAGTGCACTTTGATTGTAAAGGCTGCAGATACATGGTAAACGTCACCGTCTCTCGCACAGCTGACGACTGTGACCCCATTTCATTTGACACATATGCTCCATAATATACCTAAAAATCCAAATATCAATAGATTCCTCTCCAACTGTACAACTTTCCCACTGCACACGAGCACAAAACTGCCGGACAACGTTTCTCCTGCACGACCCCGGGTATTAAATAACACGAGTCGAGCTCAGGACTTATTTTTGTCCAGAAACACAAAGAAAATCCTCTCACGTAATCTTTTCATCAGACGGTGAATACGAGCTCAAATAGGTTGTGGCTGTTTGCTTTCGTCACTTCTCTCTCTTTAAAATAATCTGCATCTTTATGTGTGAATACTGCGTATGAGGTTTATATATTTTGTTGTGTGTGTGTGTGTGTGTGTGTCTCCTCACAGGTGAGCTCGGCTTCCAACCGACAACCTCAGCTGTGAAACTACATCTTCCACCTTCAGCTCTGTGTCTATAAAGGGAACCAGCCAACAGTCCGTCATCGGGGGGGATGATTCACTGTCGGTGCAACAGGTTTATTACATTCGATGGTTGGATTGTAAACAGTATTATGCAAAAGCTACAGGACAGATCACCTTGAGTCTGATAGGGATCTGGATCAGGGACAGACTCAGGACTGATATTTATATGTGTGTGAGAGCAAGGTGCTGCAGATCCAGATATAAATCCGGGTCCAGTGGCCCCGGTTGTGTTGCAGCAGAGACGAGACACACGATACAAACCAGTAAATGGTCACCAGGTAAAACTGGACTTTCACAGAAGCTGGTTTCCATGGGAACCCATCTCCTGTGGCATTTGGGGGATGGAGAGGAGGCAGTCATCACAGACACAGTGTGTGTGTGTGTGGGGGGGGGGGGGGGGGGGGTATGGAGTATTAAGTGCTCTTATCACATGAGTCAGAGGGGGGAGGAGGGGGAGATGGGACTGAAAGGGCACGAGAGCAGCAACACGACGTCTACATTTGATCTAAAGTAGATTTTAAATGCAGCGGAAGAGGCGACAGTTCATGGAGACGATGTTTCTCACTGAGTAGAAATGTAAATGAGGAAAATAAACGATACGTCTGTTTGTTTTATAATTTTTTTCCAAACTGATTCGGCCCGAACTGCCGTGAGGAACATTTTCAAGAAAATCTGTTTTCTCTGAGGTTTTGTGTTGATATTGATTTTTACTCTGAACCTCATTAGTTTGTTCATTTAATGTCTTCTTTTAATTAAAAAGTATTTAACTGTTTCTCTGCATGACTGACTCCTTCCTAATCTCGTAAATCACAGATTAATAACCTCCCACACTCAAATAAGAAAGCAGGGGTCATCCTGTAGCGAGTGACTTCCTGCAGATCTCCTGACTGTTAATCCCCAAAACAGGAAGACACCGACGGGCAGGTTGGGTGGGGGGGGGGGGGCAGTCGGGTTCTGGATTAAGATGAAGAAGTGTCCATTCCCCTAAAGCCTTTGGTAATCACGCCTGATGACGCACGATTACATCAGCAAGTTTTGCATCCAGTGTAAAAACCTCTGTGCACAGATGTGGGATCGAGTGGATCGGCTCATTTCTCTTTCTCACTGGAGAGGACATTTACCACATGTACTAGTACTTATTTTTAATGTTTTATTTGTTGTTATGTTTCCTGTTTTTATTCTGGGCTGTTTTAAATCTGTTTATTCTGTAAAGCACTTCGTAACCTCGTTTACTTACTTACTTAATTACTGTTTAAAAACCTTCTGTTATTAAAAGCAAAGAATAAGCTTCTCACATTAATTTACTCCCTTAATGGAAGAACATTCGTGATGTAATTCCCCACAGATGAGGATCCCTCTCACAAAATTAGATAAGATTAATACTCTTTATTAATCACAAGTGAAGATATGTTAATCCTCGTCCCCCGGAGCGCGTCCCTGTTCGTTTCCCTGCGTCAAACAGCCGTGTGAAACAAACACGTGCGAGCCGATCGATCCTTCTCCTGCACGGCTTCACCTCTGCTCATCACGAGCCAGCCCACAGAAAACCAGTCGCTCCCATTCGATCATCACATCCCAGACAACCTCCGACTTGGTTTCGCTTCACTTTGTCTTTTTTCCAGCGTGTTTCCTATTTCCCCCCGTTCATGTGACAGGTCGGTTGCTGATATCGGTCGGACCACATGATCACTTTTTTATCACTTCATCAGGGACAGGTTTAAAAAGCAACGATTTAGTAAATGGTTGAATTCTCCAGTTGACGTTCATCCTGTTACATCTCATCATCTGCAGCTCATCTGTGCTCGTCACAGCTCTAACCTGCAGCTGCGCAGCGTTATGAGTGTTATTGGTCAGTTTCTGGGGTTAAATGCGTCGGTGTTAAGTTTCTGAATGCAACACAGCTTCGGGTCAGGGGGACTTCAACCCTCAACAACGAATTTCTTTATGTTATGGTGTCAAATGAACACTTTGCTCATTTTTAAGCTCCTCTGTTATAGTGTAGATGTTCATATCTAATACTTTTTAGCATATTTTCCCTGAATTATAGGTGTTGTATACAGTTTGTTTCAAAAACTGAGATCACAACCCTTTTAAAAAACTGAATCCATTGTGTAAGAAGCTGATGATTTGTATTTTCTGTTATTTTCCCGCCCTCAGGCATCATGAGGCTTCATCTTGAGATGCATTTATTTTTGATAAATTATAATAAACAAACCTGCAAAACGACCAAAAGCTTGGAAAAGAGGGAGGAGAGTTATTTTGTATGTAACATATCATATCACAAGCAAGATGTATTTTACGATGTGTTCCTGATTTGCTTCCAGGTGATGTCATGCCACAGATTTACAGTATGAGGAGGAATAGTGTGAGTGTTCACTGGATCACACACACGACTCAGCAGTTTCCACGATGCCTGAGCTTTAGTTTCTCTGACGCAGCTTCTTATCTCTCTGTGGAATCTGGGAAATCGACGATTGTCTGTGTGCAAAGTTAGAACAGCTCTGGAGAGCAAGATCAACTTTATTCAACAAATAAAAAACTTGTTATAAATGATACTCACCTCCCCTCAGGTTTGTTGTGTTTTCTGTCACTCGCTCGTGTTTCCAGTTCCTTTACACGTCTCAGAATCCCCCCCTCACAGTCCAGGGCCGTGCTCCCACATCCTCACACCTCCGGGTTCGTCGTCCCCGATTCTCTCCTCACTTTCTTCTTCTAGTTTCTCCCTCGTTGCTTATTCATCGTTCCACCCCGCTGTTTCTCTCTTTTTAATCCTGCATTGTCCTCCGCCGCCTCCTTCACTTGATATAATCCTGTCTGTGAGCACTCTCCTGTGCGTACTCGTGCACCCCCCCAGCTGTAAATGCTGTGTCAATCTTCCCTGTGCAGATGAGATTGGGTTTTGGAGGGAGGGAGAGGAGAGAAAAGGAAAAAGGAGATGAGACTACAGAGGGGCTGCCACTTTATCTGTGCTCTCCCAGCATGTGTAGGTGTTGAATAATGCCTGATGTGAAAAGAGTGAAAACTCTATTGAGTCATGAGGCGGACAAGGTGGAAGACAAAGGAAATATGACATTTTGGAAATGAAGGGATTGAGCAGCCGACGTTATTTAAAATCACTGATTATAATACGAGGGATCTCACTGAAGCTTTGCATGGAAACAACGACACAGAGTCCCACAGCTCTGTGAGCACTAAAGGCTGTTTCCTGTCATCCAGGGCTGGATTGCAATATTTACAATATAATGCAAGAGATGCAAAGTTGAAAATGAGCTTATAGACACAACTTGGAAAGATACGTATAATATAATAATTGTTTGCACGTAAAATAACTAAATTAAACATTCACGTCATTCTCTGTGTGTTTAATAAACATGAACATCACACCTGGTCATTTTATGTCATATCACACAAAGACTCCCTGATGTGAAATCAAATAAAACCCTTTTTAAAAAACAATATATATTTATTGTGTTATTAAAAATGCTGTTGAACTGACACAAATTCTCAGTCAGACAATAGTCATGTGACAAATGCATGTTACTGTACCATGCCGTGTACATATAGGCAGGACTGATACTAATACTACTTACTTCTTCTCTTTGTATTATTGATAACATCATTAGACATATGGATATTTCAACTATTAATTAAACAGCATGTAACTGTCTCCTCTTCTTCCTTCCCTTCCAACTCTTTGTTAGTGCAGCTCCACCAGCTTCATAATTTACATTAACAGCGGTGTAACTTTGTCATCTCTCACATTTACTGGTCTGAATTAAAAGTGTCTTCATCCAGAATCCACATGTATAATATATGAATATGAAAGCAGTCTCACAGAGCAGCTCCCCTTTAGCCCCTAACTCCTCGTCCTCAGGTCAGTCTGCGTCCCTGCCTCCACTTGGGACGGACGGCTGAAGGTGTCTGCTGGCTGGTGCCGGTCCGCCTCACTCAGCAGTCGACCCACAACAGAGGACGGTTCTGACCTTATCGAGCGGCTTCTCTGAATTTCTTTCTCAGATGAGAAGAAAATGTGTCTTTGTCGCACCGACCCGAGGGGAGGAAAATCCACGGTGTGAATCTGAACAACTTACTCATTGTTACACTGGTAAACAGGATGATCTAAAATCAGATCTATGCAAAAATCAAGCGGCGATGCCCCAGAATTTAGGGAATATAGAGCCTGAAAAACCATAATGATGCACAAGGTCCTTTTGGTTCATTTTTGCGTGATTATCAAACAGACATGCCGCCCAGAAATCAAGCTGCACCAAATTTCCCACACTCCTAGATTTCAGTCCTGTAAATAGTGCCAGAATATTCTATTCTAGCAATGATAAAGAAAGGATGTAATTAAAACAATATAATGGGTTCTTGCTTGACCTCGAATGTGTTCAGTTGTTTTTGTGTAATGTTGCTTTGCAAACAAACGCACAGGGGGGGGGGGAACCTGAATCTCCTCCGCAGAGGTGAGGACGGGTTGTGTCAGAGGCCGGGAGGAGATGGAGGGTTTCAGACGGTCGTACTGTCCAGGGAGGAGATGACCGGGCGGACAGGCTCCTCAGGCCACATGTGTGTGGTGTGTGTGTGTGTGTGTGTGTGTGTGTGTGTGTATTAATAGCTACTAATCAGGCCTGGGTGTCAGATTAGGTTCCTGTAACCTTTTGCTCATTACAACAGCACATGTGGGTCAGCTCTGTCCACAGGATGTTCTCCACAGCACGTTTCCTGTCTGCGGATCTCCCTCCAGCCACATGCTCGTCTGAAGTAAAACACAAACAGGAGCCGAACAAGCGGAATCTTTTAAAAGATAAGAACACTTCTGCTCGAACAACAGTCGGCGTGAACAACCCAGTGGCAGATGAAGGGCCCGGGCTCTGTGTTTAGAAGCTCCAGGGGTGTAGAGAGGAGGCCAGTGCTCTCCGGTGCTGTGTGGTGCCCCCTCACTTCTCCGCACCATGCAACCACACATGCACTCTGAGTAGGCTGACAGCGTTCCTCCGTGACCTCAGGCGCCCCGTGCCGGTTCTGCTGCATCGAACATGAAAGTAGGATGCAGGCGCGCGGGATGTGTGCAAATCCAGAATCACCAACCTGTAGGTTATCGTGAGAAGGAGGACGACAGGGGAGGAGGTGGGATCTGAAGGGAGACACCCCGGTGATGACAGATGGAGGGTGAGTGGTTTCTGATGGTGACTCACAGAACGGGTTTGGAAGAAAGGGAGGTAGGAGGAGAAACATCAGGAGAAGAGACAGAGAGTATTTTAAAACACGGGAAATCATGAAAGCTGCACGTCGTCACTGGAGAGAAGTCACTCACACTAAACCTCTCAGTGCACGATGAGATGTTTTCATGTTACAGATGATTGTTCATCATTTACTATGAGACACTGATGTCATCCACTGATTCAATTATCTGAGATTATCACAGTCCGATTACATCTTTACATTCATACGTCTGATTACATTAAACCAGGCCAGTACATTCACTATCTACACAGACAGACAGACAGACAGACAGACAGACAGACAGACAGACAGACAGACAGACAGTTATAGAGACAGACAGACAGATAGAGAGAGACAGATAGATAGACAGACAGACAGAGAGACAGACAGACAGACAGACAGACAAGAGAGACAGCGACAGACAGATAGATAGATAGATACGACAGATAGAAAACGACCAGACGAAGAGAGAAGAGAGAAGAGAGACAGACAGACACAGACAGACAGACAGACAGGATAGATAGATAGATTATGATAGAAGACAGACAGACAGAAAGAGACAGACAAGACAGAGACGACACGACAGACACGACAGAAGAAGACAGAAGAGAAGATGAGGAAGATAACCGATGATTAATGAATAAAGTTCCTCCTATTGAAAATGTCTTCTATTGCTTTTTGCCTGCAGTCTAGCGCCACCTGCTGTTACCATCAGCTTATTGAAGATGACTGAAGTTAACCGGAAAGAGATCAAGCAGCGGTGGACACGCAGGGATTTTGCTTTTCAAAATACAACAATATCACAATTAACGAAACCCCCCTATGACTTGTTTTTGGCGCTGTACTCGCGTGGAGCTCAGCCGGGACACACACGCGCACGTTTTATAGAAAAGACGCGTGGGAGGTAAACGACAAATGCAAGTGCGCGTAACGACAAAGCGCGGTTTTACTTTGAAAACCCAGAACCGGAACCACGGCGCGTATCTCGGATCCGGGTTAGCTTGATGCTAGCTCCTGCTGCCTGAGCTGTCAGCCACGTCACCTCCTCTGGAAACAGCCTCCTCTGCGCCTCCTGCTCCCGCTCGGCGGAGAAACCTCCAAACTTCACCTTCTCTCACTTCCACGTCCAGAGGGTCGACGTGTGCGCTGCTGCACGAACCGGAAGTCCCGCTAGCCTGTTAGCTGGAGTTGTTTTCGGAGGCTAACTAACTCTGCCCTGTCTCCTGAGGACGTGTCAGGCCTGGTGGTGTGTTGTTGTTGTTGTTGTTGTGGTTGTATCCAGACTCTTGTTTTGGTTGCCGCTGCTGCTGTTGAAGCACAACGTTAACAACATGAACGTGTTCCGTCTGGCGGGTGACACGTCTCACCTGGTGGCCATCATCATCCTGCTCCTGAAGATATGGAAGTCCAGGTCCTGTGCAGGTAGCCTCACACGCCACAGCAGCACCCCCCCCACACACACACTCCTCTGTACACTACTGGTATCACTGGGATTTGCATCACACTACACACGCGCCAGTGCACGGACACACACTTTGCACTTCACAGAGCTTGCTGCAGATGTGCGTGTTGTTTGGTGTGTGCACGATGCTGAGGAGTTCTTCTGCAGGAGTGGAAGCGACGTGGCAAAGTTAACCAAGCAATCTGCTGCCTGCTCCACCTTCAACACATCGGACTCCATCTTTAAGACGAACTCAGGCTGCTCCTCTGCTGCTTTCTGCTCGGGTTCGGTCCAGAAACCAGCAGCGACAGAACCACGGCATCTGCAGAGGTCGTGTTATGATGGATAATCTCTTTTCTTTTCTTTTCTTTAGGCATCTCCGGGAAGTCCCAGGTGCTGTTTGCTCTGGTTTTCACCACCAGGTACCTCGACTTGTTATCCGTCTTCATTTCTCCTTACAACACGGTCATGAAGGTAAGTGTGGACATCTCACACACACACACACACACACACACACACACACACACACACACACACACACACACACACACACACACACACACACACACACACACACGTTTCCTGTCCCTAACACAACCCCAGTGGAAACATAAACTGTCTCATGCTGAGTGTGGCTACATATCTGATGAGGTTTGTTCTGTGTGTGACTCTCACCACCAGCTTGTGCTATGAAGCAGGATTTGTGGTTATCAGGGTAACTTCAGTTAAATGAAGGATGCTCACTTCTCACTGAGGTAAATCACCATGGTAACCTCGAGATAACGGATCAAAACGGCCGAACTGTTGAACACTCAGATCGCTGGAAAACCTGAGTCATCGATCTACAGGATCCTGACGTGGACCAAAGGGTTTAGGAGACAGAGACATTCTAATGTCAGCAGATAAAAAAACAAAACAGATCGAAAACCGCTTTGTTGTTTACACACACACATGGTTTTAATTTAAAGTTTACAAGTTAGTTGCTGACTCTAAGAACCTGATGCATGTGTCACCTCCCCTGTTTCACTGTGGCTTCATCCACGTTCATGTACTTGCCCCGGCTCTCAGGTGGTGTTCCTGGCGATGTCCTATGCCACCGTGTACCTGATCTACATGCGCTTCAGGAACACGTTCGACGCGGAGAATGACACGTTCCGCATCGAGTTCCTGTTGGTGCCCGTCATCGGACTGTCCTTCTTGGAGAACTACGCCTTCACCCCAATGGAGGTAAACAATCACTCTGCTGAATCAACAGTTATGTCTTCATATTTATTTGCAGCTGCAGAGATTTGTAATAATTTATTGTTATTATATATATGTATTTATATGTTTATATATATATACCTCTTGTCATTTTTATTCATAATGTCTCCACTGAAAGATCGATTACAGCGAATCTCACGTGTCTCCCTCCTGCTGCTTCCGCCCAGATCCTCTGGACCTTCTCCATCTTCCTGGAGGCGGTGGCCATCATGCCCCAGCTCTTCATGATCACCAAAACGGGCGAGGCGGAGTCCATCACCACCCACTACCTGTTCTTCCTGGGCCTCTATCGAGCCCTCTACATCGCCAACTGGGTGTGGCGTTACCACACGGAGGGCTTCTTCGACCAGATCGCGGTGGTGTCCGGCGTCGTGCAGACCATCTTCTACTGCGATTTCTTCTACCTTTACGTCACAAGAGGTGAGTCGAGATAGAAATGTAAATTATTTAGTGTAAAAACTTTTGACAGTGGAGGCTTGGGGCTGTGATCCCTTCAGATCAGTGGAATGAATCTAGAAGCGGTCACCTGAGTTTCTGTTGATATAATTAACTATTATTAGTTGTATTATTGTTATCATATTTATTTTCCTGACCGTTGCTTAGTTTTAGATTTCAAAAGTAATCACTAATGTTCTTTATAATTTATCAAACTGGCCCAGACTTGTTGTTTTTAGCCCAAAACCAAAGTTTTTTAATTATGTGAAGCAGAAATCAATACACAGTCAGCTGTAAATGTACTTAGTTGATTTAGTGAGTATTGTCTGTCTATCATGAGCTGTTAAGTAATTCATCCTGCTCGTCCAGTTGAGGAAGTCATGTATCAGTCATGTATCATTCTGCTCAGTAGACAAAGACATGAGTATGAATCTGGTCACGTGAGTGTGAATAGCGTCAGGTGTTATTTCAGCTGGCAAACCGGGGACACAGAGGAAAGACTTTCACTTTTACACCCTAACTGGTTTGTCCTCTCTTTCTGTCCCCCTGCCCGCGCAGTACTTAAAGGAAGAGGGAAGATGAGCCTGCCGATGCCGGTTTAAAGCCGAAGTCTGCGGCGAACCACCGATCTGTGCCTGCGTCAGCGGCGCATTTCAACACAGCCGTTTAACTGTACACGTGTTTTTCAATAATGGGACTAAAGGTCTGCCCTGATTCTCTAGACCAAAACAAGTGCAACTCTTGAAATTGAATTTCTGTCCGACTGGTAGTTTGGTGTTTGCGAATGTGAGTTTACGAGTGTGTGTGTTTATAACTTAGCGATGTGTTTGTGTTTGTTTTTTGTAAGATGGAAATGTGACACTCGAGCTGTGTCCCTGAGATGAGTAACACTATGCAAACTGTGTGTCGGTCTTTAGTTCCCCCCTCTTTAGCTGCAGACAGATAATCCACAAAATAATGTGCCTGAAAGTTGCGGTCGCCTTGTTGTACAGCTCAGATTCAGATTGTGCGGAGCTTTAGTTTCCACAAGGTGAAGCTACAGATCCGGTTCCTCCTGTTGGAGAGTACCCACACTACCCACTGGTCTTTCCTGAGGATTTACAGTAATTACACATATTATCGTATTTGTAAATGTGGACTCTGTAATCATCCATAAAGTGTCTTTGATCATGTGATTACACACTCTTTACCAAGTATCATTTTCCTAATTGCCAAGTATGTAAACTTTGACTGTTTCCTCTTTTGTCATCGTTGTATTTTGTATCAAACATGTAAAGTTTCTTCATGGGAGAAAAAAAGGGCTAAATTCTTTTGTAATGTTTCCTCAATGGAACCAAAGATGGAACAAACAGCTGCTGAGACGCTTTAGTGGAACAAATGTCTTTGTCCTTCTTTGACTGTCTTGTTGTGTTGAGGGTTAAAAAAAAAAAAAAACGGCATCAAAGCGTTTTTTCAGTTTCTGTAAAATGTTACTTGTGCTTGTTACTGACACAGAGGCGAATTGCACACAAATTGCTATGACATTTCTTTTATTATAACACATGACTTCAGTCAACTCAAGGGTGTGGTGTTGTTCTTTGTTCCCAGTCCAGCTGGACTGACACTCACCAGGATGTTTACCTATCTGTAAACTCCCCCAACACACACACACACACACACACACACACACATGCATTGGCAGTGTGGGCTGGAAGTGCTGGTGCATCAGTGTTGAAGACAAATCGGATGTATGACACACAGTGGAATGAGTGAGTTGTTGAATAAAGACCATAACCCCACCACATGTGAACGCAGTGAAGTATCCCTCAGTGCAGGAACGTCTTCCGGTGCTTGTACAACACCTTGCTTCCCTCCCTCACGGCCCCCCCCACCGCCTTGGCAGCAGAGGTGATGGAGAGCGGTGACGCTGCCAGAGCCACTGCCCTCTCCATCACCTTCACCTTCTTCACAGCTTTCCCTTCCCCCTCGTCCTTCCCCATGATTCCTGCCCCCTCTGCAGCTCCCTTCCCCAGCGCAGTCGCCAGCTCGCACCAGAAAAGTCCCTCCTCCCTCTTCCTGGCCTCTTCCTCCTCCCTCCTCCTCCTCCTCTCGAACTCTGGTCCCTGCTCCTCTTTGACCTCCGCAAACCTCCGAGGGGACTCCAGTTGTTGTCCTCCCAGAATCCTCTCTTGTGCGTCCTTGATCACCTTCTCTGCCTCCCTAAACATCTCGTTGCTGTAGCAACCGCCTCCATTGTGCTCCACCATCTTGTCCACCTTCTTCAGCAGCTGCTCCACCTGTGGTGACTCTGTTGTCTTGTCCCTGTTATCGAAGACATGATACCCTCCACGGCAGCTGCTGACAAACTCCAGCAGCTCCTTGCTCTCCTTCAGGAAGTCGCCGGTGTGTTTGCCCTGCAGCCGGTCTCCCCCGGTGAACAGCACCACCGTGAACCTGCAGACTTCAGGACCAAATGTAGCCTTGATCCACTCCAGGGTGTCCCTCTCCTCTTTTGTGAGCCTGCAGGGCTGCAGGGTTACTAAGAAGGCATGGGGCCCCGGAGAGGACAGGAGGACAGAGCGCCCCACCTCCGCCATGACCTCCTGGGGGGGAGCCGTGTGTGGAAGAACCCCGGGGTGTCCATCACAGACACGCTGCGCCCGTGCACTGTCCCAGTCTCCTTCTTGCATTGCGTGGTCACAGACGAGGGGGACACGTCGGCCCAGAAAGCCGACCTGCCCAGGATGGTGTTGCCCGAGGAACTCCGGCCTGTTCCCGTCCTCCCCAGCAGGACGAGCCTCAGGGGTTCGGCCTCTGGCGTTGGGGATGATGCTGCACAGACTGGAGCAAATAATAATAATAATTGGTTTGGTTCTATAAAGCATGGATGATGTGTTTATGCGTCTGGGGACAGTCAGTGCCGTTTCAGGTTATCCCACCATCTCAAGAACGTCAAATTATGTACAGATGTTCATTTGGACTCAGGGATGAACTGATTCGATTTTGGTGGTCAAAGGTCAATGTGACCTTAAAACACATTTTGCCCTGTGAACACGATATCTTAAGAACATCCAGAGAGACAGCTTTTAAATTTGAGGACAAATGTTCAAGGTTTAACTGATTTATATTTGGGTGATCAAAGGTCGTAGGTCGAGGTCACTGTGACCTCACACAACATGTATCCAGCCTCTTGAACATGATATCTCAAGTCAGCCTTTATCTTTACATGTTGACCAGTTAGATTTCAGTGGTAAATATTTAAAGTACATTTACAATGATTATTATCATATTTGTTATTTGGGCTATTTTATTTATTTGACATTTTATGGACCACATGCTGTTTGGTTTGTCTGATGTATGTTTTAAAATAGTTGTCATCATATACAGTCCAGTCTTGAGGACAGTAAATCCACATACCTTCATGTGACGCAGCACTTCCAGATGACGACATCCCAACAGACGAGCTGTGATTTAAAAACAACCTTCGTCCTGACGCGGATTCGAAGACTATAAAACACCTCGTGTGTTTCCAGATGCACTTTTCCTTTGAATTATCTTTTTAAAAAATCTATTTCCACCAAACCGCTGGAAGCAGCTGCGCATCTGTCGCAGTCCTGTGAGGAGAGAGAGATGCTCCACTCCGCCTCCAAAACAAAAACCTAAAAACTACAACACCAAAGAAGTTATTAATAAGAGGAGACTGGTTTCTGTACCAGTGACTAACTGGCCACGCACATGTTTTCACTGCGAGTCCTGATAATCTCACGCTGGTGAAATATACGTCCTGCTATAAGAGAACAGAATTTGCTGTTGCAGTATCTAGTCTGACCACTGGAGGGCGGTATAATCTAATTCTATGGGTGCCACTGTTTAATGAGCAGGATTTTAAAAAATCAATTAATCAATTAAAAACTCACAGAAGTCAAACAAATCAGAATCACAGTGTTTCAGCTTTGAGTTGTTTTTTATTACTAGCCCCAAAAATCAGTAACGTGCCCCCCCCCCCCCCACACTGTAGTGAGTGCGATGGATTTCCAAGTGATATATTATAATTATTAGTCCAGTAACAGTGTCTTTCTCTTTTCACTTTCCATTTTCAGGTCAGCTGTGACGAAGCGTTAGATGAAGTTGTGTCTATAGAGTCACTTGGATTTTCCCCTGTAACACTTTTGTCCACTCGCCCCTTTTTCCAGACGGTCAACACACAGAGAGAAACACAAGCTGTCCACACCTGCGACAAAAGCAAATATCAAACATCACAATTTCCCTTCAATCAATAGTTACACAGTGAACAACAAAATACAAAACACAGCATCACAGTTTGAGATGTATGATATAACTTGAGATGTGACCCTGCTGCTCTGCAGAGACGTTTTCTAAGTAAGTTTTATTTATTTGAATCTTGTCTGCAGGTCATTGTGTGTCCATGTCTTTGAGCATCTAGACCAGGAGTCTCCAACGTCTTTCAGGCCAGGGGGACCCACCCCCTACTACATGGATAGTAAAAACAAAATCAGTCTAACTTTTTAAATATGACTATTTAACATAACTGACTAGTTCATCGTCATGTATATGTGCAGGATTGTGTCTGCCTTTGCAAGCAAATTTAGTTTTTCGAATGTTCAGATTCATTTAAGACTTTTTTAAAAATGATATTTGAATTAAAATGACTGAATAAAAAGTGTATTATCAGACAGTAATTCGGCAGTACCTCTGAGTACCGCTGGAGGTCACTGAATCTCTGTTAAGGATCCATTATCTAGACCAGTCACTGTATATATGATGTAAGTTAGACAATTGTGGACTTGGAACAAAGCTTTTGTGCTGCATTTTAAAACAGGTGGATAAAGAGTGACTGCAAAGGAGCCTCACGCAGTTCCAGTAGAGATTCATACAGCTGTGAACAGATGTTTTCCTTTGGTCTAGCTCAGGTGAACAAAGAGATTTCTGGTCTTTGCACGAGAAACTGTTTTGAAAGAGGGTGTAAAAAAAAAAGTGTTAACGAATTAGTAAAAGAAAACCTCTGCTGAGCTATGGGAAGGCAATGATGATGATGATCAAGTAAATTCCACTTTCATTACGGCTACAACCATACTACCACGTTTTATTTATAACAGTAGTGTGGATGGAGTGACTGAAAAGACCCAATCAGCAAGTTGTGTGTCTACATCTTCCAAACATCTCTGTTTCTGCTCGTCCAGACTCTGACGCAGCCCCAGGCGCCGGCAGTGTTTCCAAACTTCTCTGTTTTAGCGGCTCTAAAACTCCGGAGTAGTGTGGACGCCCGGTGTAACTGCAGCAGAGTTTCCCAAAGGAGAACGTTGTAGTAGGGATGTTGCCTAAAGGGGCCGTAGCAATCCAGATAAACTGTAACTGATCCAAAGTAATTTAAAAACCTAAAACTCTATTTTCTCTATGAACCAGTGGCGCGCAGCCCACTGCGGTTTCAAAAGGACACAAGTTCAAAGTAGTTGTGTTGGTTGAGTTGATATCAAGAGGAGCTGTTGGAGGGTCTGTCCCACTCCACTTGGTTTCTCACTGGAAAGTCACCACCGGTGGCTCTCGACACGCCGCGAGAAGCCGACGCATCCTGTTCTTGTGACGCCACGTTCTCACTGTGGGCCTCCCCCCCGCTGCTGTTGTTACAGTGCAGGTTGTGTTGTGAGAGACTCCCGGCTCCGCTGATCAAGCCGGAGTTCCCCAAGTCGAACAACGTGTTGTTTTCATCGATCCCCAGTCCAAAGCTCTGCAACACGTCCATGACTGATGGTGTGGGCGGACCGCTGGAGGTCTCCTCCTCGATGAGACTCAGTGTCGGCAGGATGTCCACTAACTCCGCCATCTCCATCGGTCGGATGACCTCAGTGATGCTGGAAGGAAAGTCCTGTTCATTGTTGTAGGCCTCCTGCGCGTCCAGAACCGTGAACCCTACGTCCATCTGTGCGACGGCACCAGGCTCTAGTCCAGACTCGATTAAAGTGGTTGCACATATTTCAGACGGGCCAATGTTGGTCAAGTCCGCAGTTGATTGGCCGGTGATGTCCACAGGGTAACCTCCCTTTGCCACGCCCTCCATTGACGCCAGTTTGGCGAACCCTTCAGTAGCGACCGTGATTCCCGCTGGAGGGGAGACCTCAGCAGTGACCACGTTCGGTTGAGTCGAACTGACTAAACTCTCTGAAAGGGAAACGGGAAAAAAGTCTTAGTCTTAGATTTAAACCATCATTCAAGAAAATGTCTGGAAAATTGGGTCCGGACATTCTCTGGAGTTTGTCTCCACACATGAAGAACGCAGCAAGAGATTATATGATTTAACCGTTTGCCCGCCTCAGTCTCTAACGTGATACTGGAATATGAATATTCTACACTAGTCTTATAAAAGACGTATCTACACCCACATCATCATCGTACCTGTGTTGGCTCTCTGTACTTGCATCCGATTGGGCCACGTCAGTCTGACGTTCAAACTCTCCTCCTCGTCCTCATCGTCAGGACGTGGCGGCGGGTCTCCGCCCATCACCAGACCCAGAGGCACGGCCCCCACCCACTGCTTGGACCGAACGCACTGTAGACAGTCCATGATCCAGCGGGCGTCCCTCCACACCACATCCAGACGCTGACAAGGCAAGAAAACACAGGTTGTTTAATCTGGTGAAAGGTCTTTAGGTGTAATATTGGGAATATAGAATATTATGGGTGGCCTCAGTGATTGGTCAAATTTAGTTAAAGCCTTATCTCTTATTAATCTCCCTCATTGAGGCTATACACGTGATTTCATGATCTCACATGGGAAAGCTCGGTGATGCAGTTCAGCCGCTCCCGGGCCTCCTGCACCTCCTTGGTGTCCAGCGCCTCCCGCAGAGCCTGCTGGGCCAGATGTGTGTCCAGCTCCAGCCTCACCCAGACCTGGCAGTACTGGGACAGGAAGTCGCGCTCGTACGTCCAGAAGTGAACTGGGGACGAAAAAGAAAAGAGAAACCTCGACATCAAAAAGGAGAGAGAACGAGTCAAAGAAGAAACTTCCATCTATGGACTGCGGTCGATTGTCCCACCGAGCTCAAAGATCTGCAGAGGCACGGTGAGGCCGGGCTCCTTGGTGCCCATCAGGGGCCAGTAGCTGGAGCTGAAGTCCTCACTGGGAGGCAGCAGCAGCAGCATGGACAGTTTCTCTCCAAACTGCAGCAGCTCGCGAGTGTACACGCCGTACTGATAGGCCTGTGGGGGGGGGGACACGGCACAACGGAACATCAACATGCCGGCATCCAGGAGCATGTGGAAGGCGGCTGTCTGAGAGGAGGTTTACCCGGTAGAGGGGGATGTTGAGCTTGGTCAGGAGATGTGTGATGGCTGCTCTCAGGGACCTGACGAACTCCACCAGTCCGTTGTTCTCCATCAGGCTCTCGTCGTCGCCGCTGAACAGGTTCTGAGTGCTGCCATTGGTCGTGGTGTAAACATGACTCTGGAGCCACGCCCACTCGTCTCTGTCGCACAACAATGCAGCGAATTAAACATCACTAGACCAGAGGTGACTCCTGAGACAGTCGAGGTAGAAAACATCTGTATTCTGCACACTGTGGCCCATTAACGCGTGTATTATTCATCATATTTTCACATGTTAAAGGTCCAGTGTGTGAGATTTAGGTGAAAGGGAAAAATTCTATATTCCTTTGTTATTCCATTTTTCTACACCCCTGGTACAGTTTGCTTTTCAACGGTAAAAGTATGATTTGAACTATTCAATGTGGAGGAGGACTGATGTGGTTCTTCGGGTGGAATCAGCAGTGCTGGTGCTACCTGGACACGTGGGCGTTGTGTCGGACCCGTGTGTGGCAGAGCAGATTGGGCAGCCTCTGAGGCACCAGGACCCGGATCTGTTCCACCGAGCTGCACAGTTTCAGGATGCCCACGTACAGACCCGGCTGGGCCCACTGGATGCTGTGCCTGTGGAGGGCCAGCTTCTCCTGCACAACAAGAGAGACGCAGTTGTTGCTGATTTGAAGAGACATTATTCAGATGTAGTGTTGAGAGGCGGTTCTGTTTCCTTCATCTCGATTTGTTTTGTTGTGGGTTCATTAATTCAAGTGCATGTCTGGGGTTGTTTGAGTTGTGCAAAAACATGGCTGAATAATATAGTGGCCAAAACACTCAGACAAAATGAATTGAGTGTTCAATATATTCTGCTGCACATAGCCGTGTGCAGCAGATACACAAACACAAATAAATATCCAGCTTCACCCTGAGCTGTGCAAAGAGCATGTCCATGGCGGTGGGCTCAGGCAGGAGAGGAGTTCTGCTGCGGTTCTTTTCCAGACGGGTCAAGGGCATCCAGTGGAGCGGAGGGTCAGGAGGACTGGGAGGGGAGTTAGAGTTAGAGTTAGAATCCTCATGGGCTCTATGTGGAGGAAATGAAAGCTGAAGGATTAACAGAATGAAACAAAAGGCTCAGTCTCACCTGGGAAGACTCGGGAACTCCTTCAGAGTCACCAGGAGCACGTTGCCCTGCCGGTCTTTCACTGGTTCGTAGTGCACCTGGCCCAGGTCCATCGTTCCCAGTGAAGACTGCGGGTACAGAGAGGTGGGGGGAGGAGGTGAAACAGAAGCATGAGGATGAATGAATGAATAGAAATGAGGATATCAGGGATTAATGCAGTGGATCTCAGGTTGTGGGGGGGCACAGGTTTGGAGCCGAAGCTAGAGGCAGCGGTTGGGAGAGTAGGAGGAACAAGTGATGTGAAGAGGTAATTAAAAAACCAATTAACCCATTGTAATAATTCTTATCATGCAGAGTAAGCCCCTTAACTTCCTACCTGCAGCTGGGAAACGGCTCTTAAAATGTTGTGCCTGTTCTGGAGGAGGGAGGAGGGGGAGGAGTGTGCAGAGAACAGAGCCTGCTGGAGCCAGGGCACTTGTTGCCACGCACAGGACAACTGCAAGAGGAAATATACAGTTTACATCCATTTCAAACTGCAATTCAGATAACATAACGACTCAGTACATAACATAAACAGTTCACCTTAGCAAACCACAGGAAGTCGTGGGTGATGGAGGTGGAGCAGCACTGGATCTCCACCAGCGGGATTTGATCTTCAGCCGTCACCAGGATGTTTTCCTTGTGGTAGAACACGGTTGCCAAGTACACGCCCCTATTCCGATCAAAATGAGAAGACACCAAACACACAGATGAAATAAAATCATCTACAGACAAATGAACAGGTAATTCAATGTTCTGATTTATATTTGAACTTTTGAAAGACTTTTTGGACTAATTTCTCTAATTTCTCATGTTTGGACTTTGGTTTTGAATATCTGGTCTTTCTTTTGTTGTCTGGTTTCGAACCCATACCGATTACCTGCCCCACCTTCATTAGTTTCACGTGTGTCTTATTAACTTCTACTTGTTTTAAAGCTTTGCTGTAGTTCCTCTCTTTAACAGCGGCGCTCCCTTCTCCTCCGTCAGAGCCATCTATCTACTGTGATGTGCTAAATGTGCTCCACTGAAAGTAAGTGACAGTTCAGTCTTGACCCGTCACTTGCGACTCATCATCATCATCAATCTTGCGGCTGCAGCAGCTTCGATGCCACCTCTGCTCTTTTGCAATGAGCTGAACAGATTCGGTTTTCACTTTTCTGATGTAATCACATCAAACTTCATGCCCTAACTCCCCCGAACCCTCCCGGCACAGTTGGGCAGGTAAGACAGATGGAGCGCTACCTTTGTAGGAGGCGAACAAACTTGGTGGCAGACTGGAAGAGTTGTTTGATGCCTCGAGACACAGACAGACGCTTGCTGGGACTCTGGGGCTTCGAGCTCTCTGTGGAGAGAAGGAGAGGAGGATCACATGGGATGAGAATCACTTTATCTGCCAAAATAGATTCACTGCAAACGCTCGGACTGGGTGAAGGGGGTGAAAAGGGTTTCTCTCTGTAGTGAAACGAGTTGACACATGGATATAAAGCTGTGTACAGTAATATGAGCATATTAGGAATATCACAACAAATGTGCTGCAATGTTCCTGATATTCAATATGTTCTCTGACATAACACACTGGTGCGTCGACAATACTTGGAAAATAAAAGCAATTTACACTTTGAAGCTCATCTGACTTTTATATTTTCATGCATTTCCTTTAGAAACTTGAGATATAGGCAAAGTGCACAGAGAAGAGTAATAGATTTAAATACAAAAACTAAGACAGATTTTATTCTATTCAGTGATATCTATGATACTATATAACACTGACAGCCAATATTGTGAAACTACAACAATAAAAAATATGAATGTATACAGTGTAAAGTATTATGGACCCATCAGAACCTAGATATAAGTGATCTTTACAATCTGAGGACCCGGTGTTACCTATGCAGTATCCTCTGTATTGTGGCTCTCTGGCGTCTTCCAGCAGTTTCCTCACTAGACCCTCGTGGTTCCTGAACTGTGACTTCACACCGGTGCACTCCCTCCAACCTGCAGGGGGCGCAAGAGAGAAACCATCACTTTCATTTTCTTTTCAATTAGTCATAATCATCCAAGACATTAAGAACTCGTCTGCAGGCGAGTGCTGAGTACGGACTTTTCTGTCTGCTTTTACATGAATTACCAGTTAGATTTAGTTATTTTAACTGAGTGCAACATGCAGAACATCACTCATATCACTACTGTGCTTCAATTCTGACTCATGTTTGCACTTCTTTGAATGTTTTTTGTCTTTATTCTCCAATTCAAGAATATCATGCGACAAGTCTTTCAGCAAATCACAGTATGAAGAGGAAAGTAATGCAATAAAAAAGAGGGGCTGACATGTAGTTTACACCTTTACATCTGTTTCTCTCTATTTTTATTTATTTTCTTGTTTGTTTGTGAGTTTCTGTAAATAAAATCTGCAATATAAATGAAATTACCATTGCAAAAGTTGCAGTGCAAGAAAGATTATGAGCCGAATTCAAACTCTGAGTGGCATGGACACAAGGCCCACTGACTCACAGTGCCACCTTTACTAATTCATGAATCTAGCAGCCATGAGTGGAATCACATCACGCTTGGTGTCAGCCCAATGATTTCATGACACCGGGACAAAGAGAACAAAGTACGGAGCCCCTTCGCGGTGGACACTCCACATTCATCCAAGTTTGCAGTTCAGTATACTCACTGGAGGGGGCAGCGCTGACTGGAGTAGAGCACTGAGGCGGACCCCATCCTTTCACGTTGTAGGCACTCGCTCTCACAAAGTAATGCACTCCCTGCGTTTAGAGAAGCACCAGACCGCCAAATTATTACCATGCATTAACCTTATGAATCCTCCGTTCCGGGACAAAGCAAATCACACACACTGCTCTCATTATGAATTCATCTGGTTGAGAGGGACAAGTGGTTCAGCACAGTGGATGATGATTGGGGAGAGATAAATACAGTGTGTGTGTGTGTGTGTGTGTGTCAAGAGCTATCGTGTGTGTGTATTACACAGTATGTGTGTGTGTATAATTACATGTCATCAAACTATTTAAATATATGTTTGTATATCTGTGTGTTTGTGTGTTTGCAGCAAGAATCTGTGGATGCCCTGCTGTTTGCTTGTCTGTGTGTGTGTGTGTGTGTGTGTGTGTGTGTGTGTGGTGTGTGTGTGTGTGTGTGTGTGTGTGTGTGTGTGTGTGTGTGTGTGTGTGTGTGTGTGTGTACTGCTTGACTTACCGCTATGAGTCCCTTGACACTGTAGGAGGGATTCTTGGTCTCTGTAACTTGGGCTGAGCAAGGATGCGTTTGAAGCAGGCTGAGGTGCTCCACTCCACTGTGAACACACTGACAGATTATTCTCTGGCTTAACTCGAAACCCCCCCCCCCCGCCCCGTGCAGAAGTGAGGACTTGAGTGTTTTACAGTGTCGGGGACTTGTTGCACCTGCGCTTAATCTGGCCTCGGCTGCGAAGTCGTAAAACTACGTGTGAAGCGAACTAGATGAATAAATACAGAGCTGTTATACCTGTTGGACCAATCAGCAAATATTTCATCATTTCTTTATCCATCAAGTCTCCGTCCATTTTAAGCCTTAGTGTGGATACCTGACCTGAGCCAATCTGGAACCATGCATTTCAGAGACCGGGGGGGGTAACACACACTAGCTAACATGAACATTAACAGGCCCGGGTCAGGTGTTGGACACAAAAAACTAAGTTGGGTCGGCCTTCAAGCTCAATGCAGCCATGTATCTATCCATCTGTCCCTCCATTGTAAATCAAAACTCTTGTTATCAATCACCTACCTCTGTAGCGTGTGATGAGCCCCATGGTGTCACCCTCCGGCTCCTTGATGGTCACAAACAACGAGGACGTGCTGGTCACCACGATGGACACGTGACTGGGAGGGCCGGGGAGCTCTGGGTGAAACATGTAGAAGACGGAGCAGAGTTCAAACTGAGCAGCAGATGAACTCTGCCTGATTCAAACACCAGCCACCTCTGTTGTTATTTGATTATTAAAGCGTTGCCCTCACACAGATTTGACAGCTGACACGTTTATGTCGGTCGTTAAAGTAATTAACAGTGTGCAGCAACTCAGCTATTGTGCTCAGCCGCCTCTCAATACTAACGCTGTCATCATAAAGCAGTCAGGGAAGACAACTGGAAGTGCTTTATCCAGAAATAACAATTAGAGTAAGTGCAGAGGGGGACATTATCACAGAATTAAAAAAAATAAAACATGGGTTTGAACCAATGGAGAGATGAGTTGAGCCGGTTGGAGCAGGGACACCTAGAGGCCCAATGGAGTGTAACATCGAGAACCCACTTTAGAACGGCTCTGGTTCTGGAAGTAAGTTTCCGAATCCTTTTTCCCCATTGACGTCTGAGAAAATCCTCATAAACAGAACCACACATCCCGTAGTGTTGCAATATATTGTAGTTCTTGTTCTCGTGTATGTGTGTAAGTTGTGTAACAGTACTGTTGCCAGCGATGTGGTACCGGCTTCGTTACCGACAGGAATCATGGGAAATCCTGGTTGCAGCAGCTAACATCGTTTCACCATCTCGTAAATCTACCTTGGATGGTTATAATATTATGGATGATAATGAATCGGATATTTAATACTAGAAACACCCACCAACACAGAGGTTGCATCAAACCTCTTCTCGGAGATAGAGGTGGATTTTGACTTTGTGTGTGTGTTGTGTGTGTGTGTGTGTGTGTGTGTGTGTGTGTGTGTGTGTGTATATATATTTATACACTTACAACAAGGTATTAAATCTATGCAGCCACAGGCAGCGGTGGAGGAGGTGTATAGGGCACGGACGAGTTTAGAAAGGTTGAAGCAAGGCAGTATGTTGAATTGTGAATGAGGTGAAACGAGGTGGAGCGAGACTTTCGAGAGGCCACCGAGGAGTTCAGTTGGGAAATCAGTGAAACTTAAGAAGGTTGTTGGGCTGAATACCTGATGACTGCGGCATTTGTCAGCAGTGACGGAGCACTTTGGAAAAATAATAGTTCTAACTTGTTGAGACAGAGTTCCAGGAGGACAGAGTGTTGACAGAAAGAAAACAACCAAGTTTGTTTTCCGAAGCCCCGGGTCCCAGAAACGCCACAAGCTGACCCAACGCCACTGACCTGTGTTCTGGAAGTTCTCTCTCATCCGGCAGTACAGCTGCAGCCTGAGGCTCCAGAGGCGGATGTGTCTCTGGGTGTCAGCCTGCGCCTGAGGCCCGGCACCGGTCCTCCTCACCAACTCCTTCTTCCGCTCCTCCACCCGTTTACCTGCCAGTGCCACCAGGGCGTCCAGCTTAACTGCCCACTCTGTCGGTCGGCACACTGAGAGGAGAAACAAGATCTGAATAGGATTTGCATTGAACTACGGACCTTGTGACATCACTCCACGACAGGATTTTTGGTTACTTTTGGTATTTTATGAGACTTACAAACGGGGTTATGCCTGGCGCCGCCCTTTGTCAGCACATGGAGCAGAGGGGAGTTGTGCGTGAGGGCCGCCACGTCGAGGGGGACCAGGCCCTGCTCGCTCATCCTGTTCACCCCCTTCACCCGCTCTCTCTCCCAGTCCCTTTCTTTCCTCTCGCCCCTCTCCCACAGGCTTGCTCCTCCTCCTCCTCCTCTTCCTCCACAGCTGGTGTGGTCTCTGGATAGCAGGCTTTGCACAGCCAAAGTGTCCTCGTTCTCCACGGCCTCCCAAAGGGTCTTGTACTTATGGGGAACAGGAGGGAGCAAGAGAGAGAGAGTGGGGGCCACGGCAGGGTGAGGGAGACAGATAGAAGAAGAGGGTTCATAGATTTATTTTACGAGAGAGGAAGGAGGAGGGAGTGGCTGAGACAGTAATTAGGACAAATGACCATAAATCAAATCATAAATCAAAGCCTCGCCTGGGATATTACATCCATACTGTATATATCAGCCATAATGAAAACCCAGTCAAGAGGACAGGACATTTCATTTCAGAATCAAAATGACAATTAAAATATATCTTACAGCCTCTGCAGACTTGCTGAGGTGCTTGGGTGCGTCCACTTCCCCGGCAACAGATGACTCTCCACGCCTCAGTCGGACGGACAGGTTTCTGTATAAACGTTTGGGTGAGACGGGACCCAGCGAGCGCCGGCGCTGTGGGGGGTTCCTCGTGGATACAGACATGACAGAAGAGGCAGAGGAGAGGAGAGGAGACAGAGGAAGAACAGAACAATGGAGAGACTGATAGAATGAAGGACTAGTTGAAGGTGTGACAGATTGGTTAGTTCATGGAGAGAAGGACTGGAGAGGGAAAGACAAGATGAGAAGACTGGAGGGTATTAGAAAAGGTGAAAGTCATTACAAGTCTGGAGGAGTGAAAATGAAACGAGAGGCAGAATGAAGGAAATAAAAAAGGACAAAATATACAGTCAGACTCACAGCGATTATTCTACATTAAAAGCAAACTGACTGTGAGGGCGAGTACATGGGGAGCTGTTGTGTGGGTGGATGAATGGATCAAAGTTGCAAGATGAAGAAAACGCCTTGAAGCATTCACTAGTTTTCCTTTTGTTCCTTTTCTCTACTTCTCTAAGATGTGGCCCAGGTTTTGATTTGCTCTGAATGGAATCTCTCAGCGCCACAAAGCCAACGACCCCACATAAACCTCCTCATGGAGCAAAGCCAAATAAATGGCAATCTCTTCATATAATGAATACAAAAAACATTCTCACAACTACAGTGATGTTGTTTCTGATTCTTTATCAATTCCATTGCATTTTCATTGCTGTAATAAATCACATTTCACAATTTTTCCTATTCAGCACTTGAAGCGTATCAATGTGGTATAGTTTTTTTGTCTCCTTAACAAAGTCAACAAGTGTCCTCTCTCGTGTTTTGTCTTCCTTCTCATTCCCACTCTCTTTTCACGGCTCTACAGAGAAGACGCCCCAAGCATTCACATCTGAAGAGCATCTTTTTCAAAACAGAGGATAATAAAACTCTGTCATCTCTCTGTTTCGTCACCTCTTTCCCATCCAAAGGGGAAAGTGGATCGCCTCATATTTCAGGGGGGCTTTTTCTGAATTTCATCCCTCTAACAAGTCCAGTCCGGCCCCTGAGTGGTGCCCCGTCCCTGTGTGAGACTGAATACTCCCCCGGCTGCTGGTGCTAACTGAGGACACAATGTGATGGCTCCGGCCACAATGACGCCACATCTCACAGGTGACACATTACCACTGCACATGCTACCTCACTGTGTGACTCAGGGGCCTGCAGAGTGCATGTGTGTGTCTGCACGGGGGGGATGCTGGGATACGGGGGCAATACCAGCCCATGTTATTGGTGCAGTTTTGCCCTGTTTGTTTGTTATGTCTTACATCAGTCGTGGAAAGTGCTGACGAGACATTTGAAAGAGGAGATTAGCTTTGGTGTTTAGCTTTTGCTCGCTGAGTGAATAACAGCCACGAGAGCAGGGCGGTGATGTGGACAATTACAAAAAAAAACCTGTGCTGATATATGAATAACTTATTGAGTCACTGTGGTTTTTGTGCACGTCAGTATCTGAAACTGTGGTGAAGTTTTTTTTTATTATCTCTGCTCAATGCTACAGCTCACAGGTTGTGCATGGAAACATCTGATGAGTGATACTAAGAATGCACCAGGAAATAATGCAGTGCATCCATATGTGTGAAGGATTATGGAAAATATTACCTACTTTTATCTGAATATTAAAAAACTGCAAATGAGATTATGATGCTTTTTCTACATTAAACCAACAAGAGCATGATTCAGCATCACACACACAACAAACTAACACAACTCTAAAGTGAGTAACAAGATACAACACATCCTGAGGAATGCTATGTGAATATCGTTATGTCATAAAATCATTGAAAAATTAATAATAAAGTAACATAAACTAACACCAAGTGAAAATACAATGAAGTAAAACCAGGTTAAATTAAAATAAGAGAAGTTAAAGACTGAGTGGAAACTTTCCCTCTCTTCTTACCGTCACTTTCCCTCGGTGTTGTTTTCTGTCCCAGATGAAAACCTGAGGATCGGATTTAATCCATCGAGCTCAGGAGTGTTCACCTCTGAGGGTGAGACGCACCTGAACGCAGCACCAGAGACTCACTGCCCCCCCACACACACGTATGTGCACGTGCACGCACATGCACGAACGCGCTCGCACGTGCCTTGTCCCGCCCTCTTCCTACTTTTCTCTTCTTCTTCTTCTTGGAAACTTGTGAAACCTTAGTTACTGTAGACATGTTGTTTTTATTTATTACAACTTAATACTTGTTTTTATATACATACTATACTACTAATACTACTCTGTTGCATATTAAGTTCTATAATATCGCAGAAGTAATTTACATTGCTTCAACATTAAATATAATATCTGTATTAATATTAATAATATGTTTATTTATATAGCACATCTCAAAACATTGTTAAAAAGTGCGTCGCAAATACAAATAAAAGTAAAAAGACAAAAAACCTAACAATACATGAAAAAACATAAAAAAGAATATACAATACTATAAATACACAGAAAGGTAAGCGTGATTGTCCCACTACAATAATAAAAAAATAGAAATAGATAAAATCAGGGGATTGTGGAACAATAAAAGTATGCATGTGTATTTTATTGGCTAACTTTTATATTCTTATTTCCATTCCCCTTGCTCTTGGTTCCTACCTGCTCTGAGTTTACATGGGGACGGTTAAAAGGTCACGGTAGGTGTTGAACATCTGTGGTTTAGAGGTTTTAAAGTTGGGTGTTGAACTGTCTGAATCTGTGTGACACTAGATAACTAAGAGCACTGCTGTGTGACAGAAACAACCATGATGGAAATTAACTGCCCTTGTCGTCTATCTATATTGAAGTGTTCCTAATAATTGATTATGTATTGTGGGTGAATGCATATCGTGCACAGTGAAGCAGACGGATAAGGAGACAAACACTCAGGTGCTTTAAGATATATGAAGTGAAATGGCAGAAAATCAAAAGGCCGGCAATGGAGTGGAAAATGTTTGCATGTCACGGTTTATTAAGTCGTCTCCACTTGTGCTCGGACCGAAGCTGAATCCATTTCTCTCTGTGCTGCACCGGCCCCTGAAGAGTTATCTGTGTGAAATGGTTGTCAAATAAAGCTGACAGATATATATGCGTCGGTTTCCACCTGAGCTCCGAGGAGGGCTCTCTGTCTCTCTGTCTGTCTGTCGGCTCCTCTCCTCTCTCTCTCTCTCAGGGGCCAATAGCACTGCACAGTCTGACGGATTTAGCTCCTGTCCAAGTGCAAATGGAGACTTTAGAAAGTAATATCTTCCCCCATTGCCGTCAGAGGTCTGCCTCTCTCCTCCGTCAGAGGTCTGCCTCTCTCCTCTGTCAGCCCAACAAGGGGTTGACCACTTCCTGCACACGCATAGTGCACTGCGCCTTCAGTCGGTTTGCTGGAGCACAGACGTTTTGTCAAAGGCAACTCATGTTACACACTGAAAAACTATGAGAGATTGGCCTCGTGCACACACTCGTGCACACACTGCAACACACACACTCACGCCGAGCTTCGTTTCATGTCGTGCGCAGCTTTGATGTGCACAGAACTGTGTTTAAGCACAGGGAGATTATACGTTGACATGTTGGTCGTGGCTGATACTCGCCCCCACACTCGTATCATTAGACTGTCTCTCAGTTGCCGAGAGGCTTTTGTTGTCATGGCGATAACCGAATCGTGGCTTTCACAGTAAATGATACTGCAAAACAAACTCGTGCATCCCACCGCACACACTCACAGCTTATTGTTCACCACTGACGTTCATTAGAGTATAAACTGGTGCTGATACTTTATTTGGACGTGAATTATATAAACATTTGGCTGAAATATGAGATAACGAGCTGTAGCCTTGAACTGTTGCTGCACTTTACTGCTGCATAAATAAATGAACTCCGCAGCGGAAGAACAAACCATTGAGGAGAAAATAAAAACAGAAGTCGAGTTAGAATAAGAATGTAAAGTCTCATATTCTCTGGATCTTTCCTCGGTTTGGACACAACTTCTCATTTCTCCTCAGTCGGTTCAGCTCTTTAATTAACCTTCCAATCTGAAGAGGTCCACCGGATAAAGACTCGCTGAAAGTACCGTCTTTATCACTTTTAAATAGTGTAAAAAAATAAATAATTTGTACATCTATCATTACCTAACCCCTCAAGATATTGTTTGCTATTAGTCATTAATTTTAATAAACTTTTTTTTAAAAGGAGGAATATATAATCAGTGCTCTGGTACTTTTGCTATTAAATGTTTTTTTGGTACACTGTCAAAACAAAAGTGTTCAATAAAGTTTTGATTGAAAAGGGGGAGTGTAGGCTAATGGCGCCATTTTGCATCACTGATGTGATTTTGATCCCCTTCATTAATTTATCCATCTAACGAATGAACTAAATTAAATTATAATATCGTAGGTGATGGCGTCATCATAACTTTTGTAGAGCAGGATAGGTAAGTTGCTAATCAGCTGCTAATTAGCGAGCTAACAGACAAACTGCTTCCCTGTAAGCCTGTGACAGTAGCTAGCTAGCTAGCTTGTTTTTCACCTGTGTGAGTTGCACTTTTCCACATGTGTTGATCAGCCACGTTGTGCGTTTCCTTCCTTCAGGGGCCGGGACAGAAATGACCAGCAGGGAAATCGTCTACGACAAGATCCACTTCAGACACGACCCCAAATGGAGCCGCCGCCTGGTGACCGCAGAGAGCGGGGGGGTGCTGGTCTGTGTGGCCTGTGTCCTCGAGATGATCGAGAGCGACGACATGGCAGTAAGAGCCCGGCTCCTTTTACTGACATATAACTGAATCACTCCACTGGTTTATTTGGCCAGATGGCGAATGTCAAGCTAAAGATGATTGTTATCCACCAACACGTCCTCTCCCAGTACTTGTTTGTACTGGTCTTACTCAACCCCTCTCTCTCCACGTGTGTCTGTGACGTCCAGTCAGTGAGGAAGTCCTTCGCCTTGTCTGGTATCACTGAGGTGCTGAAGAGTTCTCCAGGGCCATGAGGGAGCTGCTGCAGCAGGACCACCGAGTCCTGATGCGTTTCACCGCCTCGCTGATGGGTGAGCACCGGTCATCAGTTAGAAAACAAGAGCATCCGCAGGAACGCCGTAAACACAGACTCTCCATTGGACACTCGACGTGTCAGCGGCTTGTGTTTCCATCTTCGTGGAACTCTACCTCGTTCTTGGAACCTTGCTGTTCTGCCAGGTCAGAGATCGACAGATAGATCTTATCACTTCAGCTGAGCTGTAAGCTGCTGGGTTGTTCACAATACTAAATGTAATTCTGTTTATCAAAACAATAAAAAGCTCCAATAAATAACCAAAGAAATTACTGTTTTTCTCCACGTTATGGGCATTATCATGGTAGGAGTAAACCGATGCATCAGTAGTTACTGGGTAGCACACTTTCTTTTTATGACAGCTTCATTACATCTGAGGCGACTCGTGTTGCCTTCCATAGTTTATTATTATAACCGACCCACTCAAATCATTCGTGTGGATTATGGTCAGATGGACATGTTTTGTTTGTGTCTAAAAAAAATGTTTAAAAGCTTTTCTCTATAAAAGTTATCAGTAATATCTTATGTTTGAAGAAGCTCCAGAAATAGAACTGGCACAAAACATCAGCGACAGTCAAATTAAAAAACCGATATAAGTCTAGAAATAGAATAGAAGGGAATTCAATTGAAACATAATGTGAAAGCCTTTGGGATAAATTGACTCTTAGTCTTTGTGCTTGTTATGTATGCATTGAATGCTCCGCCGATGGCACAGTTAGATAAAGTCTTTATCTAAAACTCATCACATTAAGCCGTTACGCAGGAATGATTGGTACAGAACTCGTTCCATTACACTCTCACACCGCTGCTGTGATTATACCACAGTGCGTTTGTTATGGTTTTGCATCATTAGAGGACATTGCGATACTTTCCCCGTCACTTGATGCATTTCTCTATGTTATTGCTGCATTAAGTAGTTGGGCTGTACAATTTTACTTCTGATCAAATTAGTGCAATGAGCGGATATGTGGTAAAAGGCTTTGTCTGTAAGGCTCTGGCCAAATATGACAAGACATTAAAAGAGCCATTACAGTGCTTGTGGGATGTTGTTCTGGACTCAGCTACAGCGTAATCCAATTTAAAATATGCCTCGTACCCCCCCCCCCACTACACATTATACTTGTTTACATGCTCGCAGGGAACTCGCTTTGTCTCAATCTAATCCAACATGCAGACTATGTAACATCTGTGACTCTCACACAGCTTTTATACACACTGTAGTTTTAGGACCTCTTTAGGATCAGTTAGAGCCCAAAGCTCCACAACTTAAATCCCCATTTAAAGTGTCTGTACCTTGCAGCCACTGAAGCTAGCATACCCCAAACTGCTGGCCCCTTTTTCATGTATCAGTATTCTAACCTCATTTTTCTTATTATTATACCTCCATGGCACCTCTGTACATTTCAATGTGTCTGCGAAGCCTGCTGCTTAAATCCAGCGTGTCATCCTTGTTCGTCCCCAGGGATGCTTCACACCGTGGAGGACGTCAGCACCCTGGAGAAGGTTCAGCAAGGTGAAGATATTCCTCATCTCCTCCCGTTCACTCGCACACACTCTCTGTGCGGATAATATATAAGATGCAGACAATTTGAAAGTGCACGGCCGTTTTCTGAGCCCTGCACACACACACACACACACACACCCTTTGTGACTGTGATAATGGTCGCTGCTGGTAACTAAGGTAATTTTGCATTGACTCCATAGTACCATTATCTAAAATTAAATTTTTTGAAGGCGTTGACCTCCTTTCTCATCTGATATTCTTTCATTTCTGCGCCGTGCACAGCTGAAGCACTTATTTTTCTCTATGCTGCTATATGCAGATTTTCCTCTATCTTCTCTTTATGTCGGCTTCCCAGCAAACAAGCAGTTTGTGGCACGCAGACATTTTGCAACTGAGCCTTTTAAAGTGCAGAAATGTTTGGTAACTGCAAATGACAGAATGATTTCATGGTAGCTGTCTTAAAATGCCTGAGGGATCACTTTGCTGCAGTGGTTAGTCGAGTGCTTTCCATCTGACACTGCTTTTGATTCATGCACAGATAATATGCATGGGAAGAACAGATTGTGAACCTAATTTGAGCCCTATAAATAATGCATTCTAATATCCCTATGTGTGTGAGGAGACGCTTTTTGAGAATCAATGAAGTAGCCAAAGCAATTAATGAGATCTGGGGCTTTACCTGGATTGACCTGGTCCTCGTGTGATGATGTCAGAGGTTATGTTAATGAATAATATGAACTGTTGATAGCATACAGAATACTGACACCAGAACGAGGCCAAGAATTTGTGAAGAGCAACACGTGTTAGTAAGATAACACGTGTCACTGTCATAACATTGACTTTTAACAAATCCTTAAACGAAACAAAGAATTCAAAAACTGATGATTACTCATCATTTTTAATTCAATATGCACCTCAAACTGTTGTGTTGCTTTTCAGGAGATCGCAGAGATGTTCCTAGAAGTGTGAAACTGTGTTAAACTCTGATGTTTACTTAATGAATGCTTACCTGTGTTTTCTGTTTGCTGTGTGTGTGTCTGTGATGCGTGTGTCAGTGCTGGTTCAGCTGCTCTTGGAGCTCCAGAGCGAGGTGTCATTTCGCTTTGTTTTGGATGAGATCGACAAACAGGTGAGACACACGGAGCGACATCATCCTCACACACAGGCACAGGAACACACTCAACATCTTCACATTTTAACGGCACTTGTGTTACAAGCAACGCATCCTGCGAGGGTTGTTTAGTAAACAGACAGCGTGCCCCCCCCCCCTCTTCCTGCTGTTGTGTCACCTCTGGGGGAGTAGTGGAAAATCCCCCCTTAGCAGCTGATGCTGCAGGTGGAAAACAGTAAGGCTCTGTATGCTGATGATGACAGAGATGTATAGCACCAAGTACAGGTGCAGACACGTCTCGTTTACATTACTCGCAAAGAGCCTGATTGGACCATTCTGAGGGAAATGTATTTAAAGAACCCTCCATTGACTCGACAAAGATTTAATGACTGAGCTGGAAAAAGAAGCAGCTTTGTCCTCTGAGCTCTGACAAAGAGAGTGTGGATTCAATAAGTGAGTGGCTCTGCAGAATAAACAGGAGTGTTGGAGTAGTTGCAGCAGGATTTGTTGTCAACATATAGTAAACACGAAATAATGAATACCCTTGAAAGCACATTTTTATGCCTCCTTACCGGCAGGAGCCAGTGGCCAGGGCATTATGTTTTCTGGTTTTCCATCTGTCCATCTCATTCTTATCAACACAATATTGCAAGAACGCCTTCGGGGAATTTCTTCAAATGTGGCCTCTTGTTTGTTTTTATTTTGTTAAAGTTCAAGGTCGCTGTGACCTTACAAGACGTGTTTTTGGTCTTGGGAACACAGCAGCTCAGAAACATCTTGAGGGATTTTTTTCAAATCTGGTACAAATGTTCACTTGGACTCAAATATGAACTGATTAGATTGATTGCATCCATCTAGAGAATCTGGAATCAAATTGATCTTGTGCTTTAATGCGCTGTGAAGCTTTACAGTGTCAATGTTGTCAAAGGACAAAGAGGAGAGGACTTTCAACTCAAGTCAAATCAAACAATATTAAACTAAAGTATGTCAATCAACAGCTGGGTATGCTGCGTTTGAGTGAGTGTTGATGAAGTCAACAGCTTGAACAGCTGAGTAGCAGCCGACAGGTGATAACGAGGCACTTTCTCTTCCCTCCGAGGGAGAAACAGCCCAAACAGGAAATCCCTCTTGATGTCTTGTGTCACACAATGTGCGTTTTTTTGCCATTTGCCTCCGGACAAGTTCCTTTACATAGTTGTGCGTCGTTGTTGATTTTAAATGTGTGCGTTCTTTGTCCAGCTAAGTGACCAGCACAGCCCGAAAGGTTTCCAGCCCACATTCAACCTCTTGGGGACCCTGGTGGAGGCCGGCCGCAACGTGGCCCAGATTCTGGTGACTCAGTACGGTGAGGCGACGCAGCAGACACCCAATCACGTACAAGCAAGACACTAAGTGTGTTTTCATGATGTAGATTTTTAAAGCTCATATCAATAACTGAGGGTAGTTGATATCCGTAATGGATGAAGAAGCTGATGTTATTAGTGGGGAGACTGAATAATGGACCCAGGTTAAGCTGCAGTTGCCTCGATGAATCGTCTTTTAGCAAGCAAACCTATCAGAGCCGACTGCTCCGTGCAAACCCAGATCTCTGACTTCCCTGTGCACATACATTTGCCCCGAGGGGAGGACAGATGATCCACAGAAAGAATCCAGTTGTGACAGAAAGTCAGCTCAGGTCAGATGCTCATCAAGCTGTCACACCTCAAATCAAAGGTACTGCAGGGTCCGTTCACCTCAGACGCTGAGATCCATCAATATGTGACAATACAGCAATTTAGATTTAGCCAATTTGATCTTAATTGCATAGAAACAGAGTCCACTGCACGGTTGGAGCGCTCCTGTCGGCTGTACTCGATTCCAAACCCTCTGCTACCGGGAAATTATGAGAAGTAACAAAACTCCATTTTACAGATCCCCTGCACTGAACTTTCTCAATTCAATTTCTCGAGCAGTTTCAATTTCACTCCGGCTGCATGGAGATAACCGGCTGTGCCCACACTTCAAATTCGTCCGCACAGCCACTGCCACACCAGCTCATTGCGAGAAATATAAAGTAAAAAAAAAATACACACTCATCCAACTGTTCTCCTGAAATCCCCCACATGCACTACATAGAATATGTGGGTCTATAGATCTGTGTATACCTCTGCAGGGTGGTGAGGCAGGACGACAGTGCCCCTAACCAGCCCTCTCACGCAAACCCGCCGATTTGATCTCTGCCACAACCGCCTGATGTCTGTCTCCTCACTGAACCATTACACTACTTCAGGCGTCTGTGTGTTGTATTGTGTTTGTGCCATGCCTGAGTGCCCCTCTTCACAGGCAAGAGTAATTGTGAGCCTCATGCCAAATAAGCCGGCCTCACGTCAATATGCTTTGTGTGTCCACCTTCCATGTATTTTTACATGCTTCCCCCGAGCAGCTGCAGGTAGCGGCGGGTTGTTGTGATGCTGATGCGAGATGCGGGTTGCCACTATTGACGGTGTGCGCCTGTCTGTGGTCTGTCACTCAGCATGTCTCTGAAGGGCTGTTTGGACTAACGACAGCAGCGCGGCAATGACAACACGAGCCCAGAGCACCCTGTGCATTTCACTGTCTGTCTGCCTATCCAACTGACTAACCCCTCTGCTGGTCTCACACCATCCCCTTTCTCTGCCTGCATTTGTTTGCATTCTCTCGTTCTCTCTCCTCCTCCACCCTCCCTCTCTTGCTTCTGCCTTGCTGGCGCCCCATTCCCTCTGGTTCTGACGGAGGAGTGGATACAGACAAAATGAGGAGGCAGGGAGGCAGGATGAAGCATTAATGAGATCGAGAAAGAGGAAGGCAGACAGAGATATAGCCAGGAAGACCAGATCAGTGATAAGAACATATATGGAATGTGTTTCAACAGATCCCTGTGTACTTTTAAACTATATGTTTATGCAGAGATTGAAAAGAAATACATAGAGAATTGTTTTGGGGCTTGGTGTTATGTATTCAGGTGGGACCAATAAATATATGTTCTATGTGGGAAACACTGGAAGCTGAGAAGAGACGGTGGGGTTTTGCAAATCAACAGAACCGTTCGTTTTTCTCCGTCAAAAAAAGGAAGATTAAATTGTTTAATCTTTATGTTTCAGTTCTCTGTGTTTGAATGTGAGTGGCATATAAATGTGGTGCTAAACGAGAGTAAGGCTTTTAACCACTTCCATTTCCATCCTCAGTCTGTGGAGGTCTTATCTTCCTCCTCTCCCTCCTCTCCCTCCTCTCCCTCCTCTCCCTCCTCTCTGTATGCCCGGCTCTCATCTTGGCCGCCTCATATATTTGGGTTTAATCAAACATGTCTGGGAGCCTCTCCTGCCTCACATTGGGTTTCATCTGCTTCACAGGGCAGCTGGGCCTGGGCTCGCCTGTCCTACTCTGTCACGTCTTTCTGGTTCTGTCTCTTCTGTTCCTCCGTCTCCTTCCAGCTCCAGTGCTGCCTGCCAATATAAACATTCTTTATTTAGTCTCTCCTCTATACTTATGTAGTCATTGCCTTCTCTTCTCTCGAGCCACCTGTCTTCATGGCTCACTTTCCATCTTGTGTGGCCTCTAATGAATCTAAAAATTTGATTGCATGATGCACGGGTTTATTTTTTAGAATTGCCATCTGCACACTCATTTCACTTCTTCTAAAAGAGCCTGGTTATAAATTATTCTTCTCTACTGTGCGGCAGCATATTCCTGCAGTGGACCAGTACAGGCCTATGATCTGATCTGTATTTTGTGTATGTGGCTCTCATGTCCCCTGCTTTCATTCACTATGGTATTTATGGTATTTTCGTCATTATTTTGAGACAGATATTGTTAAAAAGTTAATTTACTTAAATTTGTATCGAGGTCAAATTAATATCAAGGTCACTGTGACATCACAAACCCCCTTTTAGCCTCTTGGGCATGCGATCTTAAGAATCCTTGATGGTCAAAGTCCCAGCGGCCTCTTGAGGATGAGCCCTTATGGAATTTCTTCACATTTTGGACCAGTTGTCACTCAGACCCACAGATGAACTGGTTAGATGTCAGTGGTCAAAGGTTTGTTCCAAAAACTGCAGGATGGCGATTCTAGTTTTAACTTGTATGTCCCTTTTTCACCCATCTCCTCTTTCCTCCCTCCCGGTCTTCCATCTCCTGGGTTTCCCCTCCTCTACTTACTCAGCCATTCTACCTCTACCTGTCTCTTCTCATCTTTCACGTTTGCTCTCCATGAGTTCCACTCTCTCTCTGTTACTTTCCACCCTGTTTTTCCTTTTCTGTGAGTTTGAATCCCTCTCTCTCTGTCAGACAATGTACCTGAGGGTTTCGAGCTCCTGCCTGCTGTGCTCAGACAAAAGATTCCTATCCTACTCTCTCCGCAATAGCCAGCGTTCAATCTTTTCATCTTCATGGAAACTTTCCCTCCACTGTTGGCTTTGCAATTGTTTGCACCATCAAGTGAAAGTTTGTTAAGGTGAAACTCAGATGCACTTTGTTCCTCTGTGGTCTACCTCGTGTGATCACATGATTGTATTTCCTCCTCCTTTATTCTGCCTAAACCCTCAGTTGTTTTATTATCTATTATGGGATGTTTATGCTTCGGTTTCCCCGCTCTCTGTCCACCAGGGTCCTTGCTGGGGAGTTTGTGCTCAGCTTTGCTTTATCCAGATGAAGGCCTGAAGGCTTCGGTCCTGTATGTGTGGCTCAAACTGTTCAGGGGATCAGCAGCCCAGTCGCTGCCCGTTGCCATCAGAGACAGGTTGTGTATCCTACTTGTTGCAGACCCTGGCCAACGCAGGCTCCCCACAGCTCATCAGAAGTTGTGTCGGTGAGAAAAACCTTATTTTACTATGCTAGGATTTGTACCTATGTTGAGTTTTTCCAGGGTTGAATGTGCATGCTGTTCTTACTGCTTGTCTCTGATCTCTCAGGCCTGCTGTGGCTGCTGGTGCAGCTGGCAGAGGCTGTGTCCGTTCTGATGAACTGCTCCGACAGTCAGATCATGTGCCATGAGAACCAAAGCATCCACACCGACAGCAGCCAGATCCTCGGCCAGAACCAAGAGCAACAATCTCTTGACTGCTGCCATTTGCCTCTCATACTGAAACAGGTCTCTGTCTAAACATCCTGCTCCCCCCCCCAAAACCTGCATTCTGGCACTGACTGTAATCATAACAAGAAGTTCAAATCCTGGATTAATGGGCCTTTGAATGGGGATTTAGGAGGGTTTTACTTTGGACAAATATTTGCTCTTCATGTCTGGGAAATCAACGTGTAGTTAGATTATCTGAGTCACGCCTCACACTACAGCAGAGCTCATGACGTGGGTAGTGTCTGTTTTTTTGTAGATCAGTAACTCTTGACTAAATAATCACCCAAATCTAAGTTATGTCCTAAAACATAATTAACGTGTTGTTTTTAGGATCAATTCCACCAGATGAATTCACTGCTAATCAGTCTTGCCAGAAAAACTACAAGCGATTTATAAACTGTGGGCAAAAGGAAATGAAATGGTTTTGTAGTTGCAAAGGCAAAGAACAGTGCTGCATTAAAACTAAGCAATAAAACAAATCAAACAAATGTGCAGATTCCATTTACTGTTGGCAAACTTGCTTCATGTCTGTCATCAGTAACCTGAAACTTTGGCACACTTTAAATGCAGTCAGTTGATTGGTGGATTCGTATTAAGCCCATGAAACGTGTCTCACAGCTGCTGCTTACTGGGGATGAGATGTTGCAGGTGACCAGTTCCAAGTGTATTGCCGCCGTGCTGGTTCATTCTCCCAGTCAGTACAGCGCCCCCTTCATCAAGGCGGACATACCTGGTGATGTGCACACACACAGACATACCAATCCAACAGCTGCCTCTCTCCGTCATCCCTGTTCAACTCTCTCTCTCTCTTTTCCCTCACAGAGTTTCTCTTTGACCGTCTGGCCAGTACTAACAGTGAGATGCTGCTGTGGTCAGTCTACAGCTGTTTGGTGTTACTGGCCAAGGACCCGCTGTTCTTCTCCCAGTGCCACTCTGTCTATGGTGAGGGAACTCAGACGGATAGGCAAACACTCAGGAGGCATCATCGTGTGTGTTGGTGTGTGTGTGTGTGTGTGTGTGTGTGTGTGTGTGTGTGTGTGTGTGTGTGTGTGTGTGTGTGTGTGTGTGTGTGTGTGTGTGTGTGTCTCCGTGTGTCTCCCAATAGAACTTAAATTTTATGTTTGGTGGTATATCTGTTAATGTTTCAGAAAACTATTGCTGATGAGTAGTTGATGGCGAGATGAGCCGTGTTACAGCTCACACAGAAAAGTCTGAATCAGTAACATTACATTTTATGAAACCTTCCAGATGGCGGTGGAGTCATTTGCTCCTGTTTCACACTTTACTGCAATATTTAGTTTTTAGAGTTGTGTTGCTCTGACGTTTTTATTACTGCAGGGTTCATGTAAACTCCACCTCCGACACATCCAACAAATGAGACAAGACATAACAATAACAAAGTGTGATTATCATTCCCAACGAAACGTAATGAACACAGATGTGTCATGTGGGTTCATGTGTTTGGTTTGCACCTTTGCATTAGATGTTGTATTTGAGGTTCCACCGGCGTTTTTTTAATCCTGCAGCACTTCAACTTCAATGAAATGATATAACACACTTGAAGTGTGAGAGATGTTGTGTTACAGATAATGAGAAACATGTACCACTGCCACTTTGTTTCACGTGCACTATTGTGTGTGTTGGTTTGCCTTTGTGTGTGTATTTGTATTTATGCGCATGTCACTCATTGTGAGATGGGAAATTGCCGTAGCCTCTAGTGTAGTCAAGCCACTCTAATAACTCTGGCACTGAGCAAGATCGGACTAATGTGAGTGTTTGGAGAGGGGGCCGCATGTCTGGTTGTTGTGTAAAGTGGATTATGAGAATGTATTTGACGCAGTGTGTGTGTGTTTGTGTGTGTGTGTGTGTGTGTGTGTGTGTGTGTGTGTGTGTGTTAGGTATTGAATCCCTGGTGCGCAGTCTGAAGGAGGCTCAGCGGCTGTCCAACCTGGAGGTGCAGAAACAAGGTCTGCTGCTCCTGACTGAGATACTGGAGAGGTGAGGCCGGTCTGTTGGAACACTGCCACAATGATTCCACTCCACTGGATGTGCTGCTCCCTTGAACAGGATTTTCAGTCAGTGAGCAAAGAAATTGAGCTGAACCCTGCGAAGATATGTTGTTGATGTGGAATAATCATCACATGTTAAAGGAGTTCATCTGTAGACTATTGATTTTGCAGTGCTTAGTGAACCATTGACTCAGTCAGCATTATCTGTTATAGTATCTACAGAACCTCACACGTTTATGATGATGATTCTTTTATACACAGAGCGAACAGCATGGACATCTTCAGCTTCACTGACACAGAGTTATATGTTAAATATGGTGCACTTACAAGTTTGATTAGATTTGAATTAACTGTCGGCTGGCTCACAGATAAAAGTATATCACAAGCCTGTAAAACACTGTCATATTTCTGCAAGGTTGGCATCATTTTAACGGCATGTTCCACCCGTCACACGGCAAGGATACAGAGGATAAGAGATTTCAATTTGTCCTTTACGCTGAGTGGAACAGTGAAAAAGTGGCTCGACCAGAGCTCTTAAAGTGCTGAACCAGCGTGTGTGTGTGTCTGTGTGCGCGCACCTTTATGTGCATCGACGTGTTATTTAAGATGTCGTATGAGACTCGTGTTGTGGCAACAGCGAGCCAGTCAGCACAACAACCGCACAACAGATGTTGTAGCGCTGCGTCATGGACCAGAGACATAAACTGGTGATCTTTGTAACGCCAATAGGTCAGCACTATTTGTTTATTGTGTGAACCTGCAGTGAGAGAGAGAGAGTGAGTGTCTCTCTCTCTCTGTAGGTGAGTGAGACAGAGGCTTCAACAGGACAACATTTGTGGAAAACATTTATCAGCTAAAAGTTTGCCCCCTGTCTTCATCATTACAGTACAACACTATTTATCTTTACATATATTCTGGCTCTTGTAGAATTTATCACTGTTTTTCTCTGTCTTGTCTAGGATCTATTCTTCTTTGCTGCTGGGCTACAGCAACAATGGACTTATTTATCTCTGAATTAATGCCATTTAAAAAAGTGTGTCTATCTGTGTCTGTGAGCAGGCAGCCGCCGACTGTGCGTCTGTTCCCCAGTGGTCCAGGGTTCGTGGCGGCGTCAGAGGCCGTGGCAGCCGGAGTCTCCTCCTCCTGCCTGCTGGTGGCCACACAGGGTGTCAGCGCTGCCTCCGCCCTCTTCAGGTGAACACAAACACACCGACCGACTCACATACTGTCAAGGACACTCAAGCAATGATGCGTTGTTTGTTCCTCTTCATAAACAATCCGCTCTGAACTCTCCAGACTGAACCACCAGGCCCGACCGGTACAGTACAGTGAGGTAGGAAGGCTGGTGGAGGCCATCACCAACAGATTCTATGAGCTGTCCCCACTTTCCTCTACTCAGCGGAGAAGCTCTGTGAGTCAGCAGATAACCCTCTCATGCATAATCTCTCCAAATACTGTTTCCTGTGGTTAATAATGACATTTCATATTTTGACTTAATGTCCTTTTCTGATCCCTGTCAAAATCTTAACTGGAAGACTGTTGCATTCGTGACAGGGAAAGTTATGTATCTGTCACGATATGCCCTGGTTGACATCTCTGAACTTTAAACAAAAATGAGCTTCTCTATAATCGCACTCACTTTATAATGAGGCCTAATACAGATTCAGGATTTAGATTCACTGGCTGTTAATTGGACCCAAAAGGCGAGATTTACTGTTTCTTGGTGTCGGTCTCAAGAAAGAAATGTTGTTGTTTTAGATAAATCTTCAATGGTTTTCCTGGAGGAAATCTTTTGGATGAATGCTTTGATAAAATGATAATTTCCTCGGTGATGTAATCCTATTTGCTCGTGTCTCGTCTCACTTCTGCTCTCTTCTCTCTCCCTGTTCGGTTTCATTCCCGTCTCTCTCTCTCCTCCTGCGGTTCTCCAGGGGATTGTGAGGAGGTCAAGCCTCAGCAGCCAGGCTTCCAGGTCTGAGGGATTCCTGCTCCAGGCCCTGGTTTGTTTTCAGGCCGCGTGCAGGTCAGCGCGCTGTCAAGTCACATTCAAGTTCAAGGAGTTAAACGGAAGGAGCTCAGCAACATTGTTCAGTGATTATTAAAGTGGAACTTTGTTGATTGGAGTTGTAAAGGTATGATTTAAAGATTTATTTTGTCTATCAAAACACACACTCGAATTCGCAGAGATTTGTGATATGTTCAATATTAACATTAGTTGAATTAACTGGTGACCAGCGCTCTGCAGCTTGGACTCATACACCTGAGTGGCGTTGTTAATCTCGACTTTAAATGAAAAGGTGAACAGCTCTCTGTGCTGCAGCGGGGGGGGGCGTGGCTTCAGGGTTCTGTGGTCCAGAGTCCATGGCTGCGGCTTAATTACCGCAGGTCACTTTTACAGTTACTGAAAGAAAACTGACAACCAGCATCACCACAGGCCAAGAAGACAGCCCATTCTATCAGGCAGGTTTAGAATAGACCCTGCCCTAGTTAAGACATTGAATTTATACCTGTGTGTGTGGTGTGTGTGTGTATCCAAGGTTGGCTGAGGAGTGTGCCTCAGACCCTGTTCTGAAGGAGAACGCCTTCACTGCTCCATCAAGACAAGGCCCCACTCAGGATTCCCTGGAGTCTCTGTGCCGCTGTCTGCTTCACTGCTGTGACTCCATCTGGATTCCCACCGTCACCGTGAGAGTCTGACACTCACACACGCACACGTCCAACTCATCGTCTCACCTTAAACTTCACACACACAAGTGTAGCCAGACACATGAGAAATGTATACTGGAAACCCCCCCCCCCCTCTCCTTTCTGAGAAATAGGTCACAGTGATTATCGCGCTCGGTCCGGTTGTTCCTCTAAATGACTGTATTAATAAACACAGCCACACAGACTGTGCTCTCATTAGCTCTGTGTACACGGGGACGTTCGATCCATCGATCATTGAGTCTGATGTAGTGCAAACTAATTTTTTATTTAATATGATTCTTTTCAAATTTGGTTCTGTTCCAGCCATTGTCTATGATTTGATGTTGATGTGTGTGCGTGTGTCTGTTGTGTGTGTGTGTGTTGTGTGTGTGTCTGTGTGTCTGTGTGTGTGTGTGTGTGCGTGTGTGTGTGTAGAGGATGTACGAGCACGCACCCAACGCTCAGACACTGCAGTACTTCTACTCCGTGCTGTCCTCCCAGTTCACCCTCCTCCCGCCCCTCATGCCTGACTTTGCAAATAAGCTTGGTGAGTGAGAAACGCTGTATTCCATGATTTGATTTAAATCTAGTATCACACGTACAAGGTTATGTTAAACTGTGGTGAGATTCATGATAACAGTATCTGAGATGACTGGCACAGTGGCAGCCTGCGCAGCCCCACTTTCAGTCTTGTTACTGCCGGCTTCAAACAAACAACTGTCCATCTAACAAGATTTATGTTTTCAGTTCAGCATGTTGCTTACAGTAATTTTTTTTATTTAAAATGTCAACTAAACTAAATAATGAAAACCCCCCCCCAAGCAATTTCAGTTCCAATGTAATCATGCAAAAACAAGAAGTAAATTTCATTTGTTTCATTATCGCATAACGTTCTCCACTGAACCGCTCTGTTCCTATTGCTCGCTACTGTTTACAAAAGTAAAATCCATATTTTGTGCAATTTAAACTTATTCCAAAACAGCAACAGTTGATCGTGCTCTCATCTAAAGGTAATAATCTGATTAAATGTGACATCGCTGCGAAGGAAAAACGAAGCAATTCTCTCAACTGGCAGTTGACTCGATGAGCCTGAATTATTGACGGGGAACTTGTTGCCTCGGGCGTTGAGACGAGATGTGCAGTGGCATCGAAAAGAAACATAAGCTTTATATTTGTGCTGCGAGCGCTGAACCAGTGTTCTGCAGATATGACTGAGCAGCGACTTGGCATCGCTCCAGAAGAAAGTGAGCTCGTAGCTTAATGAGATTAAAAAACACACACACACACTCTCTCTCTCCCTCTCTCTCTCTCTCTCTCTCCTCTCCTCTCTCTCTCTCTCTCTCTCTCTCTCTCTCTCTCTCTCTCTCTCTCCTCTCTCTCTCTCTCTCTCTCTCTCGCTCTCTCTCTCTTTCATTTTCATTCACTCTCACTACAGCACTAAAAGACATTAAACACAGACATTAAATACAGTTTTATGACGTGGTTTTTCCCCACTGAGTTAAAACAGGATGTCCCATTATCTCTGATGTATATGATGAGCTTTTTTTTCTATGATGTTTTAGTCTATTTTTAGAATTAATGTGTGTCGGGAGAGGCATTAAAACCCGATGAAATCAAAATGTGACTAGGGGGGTCACGGTCTGAGACTAAATCATGAGGCTGATCTCTCAGTAGAGTTCTTCCTCTACATTTAAAATCACTGAGTCGTCGAAGCCGAGCTTTTCTTTGTCCTTAGCCTGAAGAGCTGTTTGCCTTTTCCTAACATTCAGGTGTTTAGTCGCAGAATTTGATTTACAATAGGTGCATTTTTGTCGTGTTCTTGTTTCCTTTCTACTGTGAAGGAGTTTCAAACATTGTGTTACATAAATAACATTTTTATCTAACTTTCTCCTCTTCCATATCTCCCCCCCCCCCCCCCCTTTGCTTTATCCTGCTCCTCTCCTCCTCTTCCCTGCAGCATCCTCTGGTTTCTTCAGGCTGGCTCTTGAACACAAAGGCCTGCTCTGTGCGGGAAACAGGTAACTGTAACAGGATAACCTCGAGGGACACACACACGTACTCAGACGTACCCCTTCACGGCAATTAACAAAGCGCTGTTGTGTAAAACATGTGTGTGTGTGTGTGAGTTAAACCACTGTGAGAGTTCGGTTCTTTTCATCCTTCTCTGTCGCAGCACATTGAGACAGATAACACAACTCTGGCATCTGTCAATAAGCCGTCTTCTCAGCAGTGAGCCTCGTCTCACAGCGGCAGATATGCAGCTTCTAAGCCATTTCTTTTTATGCGTGTATTTAGATTTCACTGTTAGGTGTATGTGAGCAAATGTGCTTTTGTGGGTGCAGAGTGTTAGTGTGTCTGTTTGTCCTTTTGTGTGGTCAGAAGTGTGGCTGCCTCTGGAGGCTTTAGGCCCCTCTGCTCTGAGCTGTAATGAAACTGAACTGTGCCGTGTCTGTGTTTCATATTTGAAAGGTCTAAGTCGGAGCTTATCCTGGTGTCTCATAGTTATTTTTTCACTCTGTTGCCCGTGAATTGTGGAGGATGTGTGTTGTATTTGTCTCAGGTGTCCTCATTTATTCTTTATGTCAGTGTTCCTGCTCACATCCGTCTGTCTTTTCTTTTTTTTCTCGCAGGAACCCAGATCTGAATGCATCTTGCTGTGGTTTTCTACAGAAACTCAGTATGTGTCTACTCTCCCAGTCAGACCCGGCTTCTGGCTCTTACCAGTCTGGTATGCAAATATGCACACACACACCTCTCTTGCACCGCACACAGAGCTACGTGCAGCACCAGTCAGTTTTGTGTGACGCTACCACTAACCTGAGGCGGCTGTGGTGAGGGAACTGCTGATTATTATCAAGGTTGAATAGTTTTGTGGAAAGAATATCCGGTCAGAAGTTTAAACCATATCTTATTAATAGCCTAAAGATCCCCTCCAGAAATGTTTTTAAGAAATAAAAATACTTTGGTTTGTTCGTCATCACGGACAGCGGCAGGTCGCCATGCCAACCCACAGCCTCTGTCAGTGTCTGGATTCTGTGTTTTGTTAATGTGTCTTGTTTTGCTGATTAATCGTTGTGATTTATTTAACGGTGCCTTTTGTCTTTCATAGTCTGTAATTGCAGCCCACAACAGCTCTATGAATATTTAAGAAAATGCCTTCTCCTCTCCTCTCCTCTCCTCTCCTCTCCTCTCCTCCTCTCCTCTCCTCTCCTCTCCTCTCCTCTCCTCTCCTCTCCTCTCCTCTCCTCCTCCTCTCTCTTCTCTTCTCTCTCCTCTCCTCCTCCTCTCTCCTCTCCTCTCCTCTCCTCTCCTCTCCTCTCCTCTCCTCTCCTCTCCTCTCCTCTCCTCTCCTCTCCTCTCCCTCTCCTCCCATTTGTTATTTCCCCCCTCACGTTCTCCTAGTCCCCACTCTGTCATCCTAGAAGGTCCCTCGATTTCTATTCAGTGCCATTTATTTCTTGCTATTCCTCCACAGTGGAGCTCCAGACCTTGCCATCAATCTGCAGCCGGCCAGGTGGCCATCTCCCAGTTTGATTCTTGTCTATATTTATCTCCCGTCCGCTTTCTCTCTTTTTCTTGAACTCCAATTACCTTCTTTACTGTGTTTTCCTCACTGGCTGATTAGAAGTCTCACTCCCCACAGACCATGCTTTGGCTTTATAGCCAGTGTGTAGTGATGCATCAGTGACTCTTCTCTTTGGATCATTCCTTTCAGTGCTGCGCCCCAGCTTTCCCTCGGTTCCCTCTCACTGTACACTACTTTTGTATCCTTCCTTCTTACCATCTCTGTCTTTTCCTGCAAGAGACTTCACTGCACATCACCATTTTCCCTGTTTCTCTCTCAATTCTATCTGAATTGAATCTCATATTCTTCTCTGCTTCCCTCACTCCCTCACTCGCTCGTCACCTCCTCATGGACCACCCAGAGATGGAGGCGACGTCACGGATATCAGATGCAGATCTCTTTTAGTCCTCGAACAAAAAAAAATCTGAATTCAGTTTCTCTCTCTCTTTTTCTCTCTTCCCATCTTATGTCGTATTATTCACATAATTGTATTTTGCCCCCTCTCCCAGTCGTTCAGTCCTCCCGTCCTTGAAGACGTCGAAGCCCTCCTCATCGCCGCCCCTCCTTCATCTATCCCTCGCAGCTTCACGTCCCTTCTTACTGTTTTCTTCAAATCTCTTCATCTTGTCTTCCTATTCTTCAGGGACCTCATTTACTAAGAAAAAAGAAAAGAAATGTTCTTCTAACTTTGCTAGAGTACATTTGCTCAGAATATTCCAGTTTAATTGAAGCGTCCATGACAGTCATAGCTTGGTTAATGATGGATTTTGACTTTATGTTTGGATTAATATAGATAACTGGAATAGTGTGAAATCAGTGTACTTTTGCCCCTAGATGAATTTTTCATAGTAATAGTCCTTTTTAAATGAGGCCTCAGGGACTCTTCTGCTGTGTTTTACTTTATATCATCTCTCTCCCTCCTCCAGATTCTCTATGCTCACTTTCACGATCTTTACTAGCGTCGATTAAACTCAGTTCTTTTCCGTTTCTGAATTTCTTTGCTCATTCCACCAGATGTTGAGGAGGTGGAGAATCTTCTGCTGTACAACCTTCCCTCTGTGTGTTGGCGTCTGTCGACTGGCCCTCTCTGCTGTGCGAGGCCCCGGGACTCCAGCTGTCCGAACACAAAGGGCCAAGGGCCACTCAGTACTGTGTGGTGATCCTGCTGCACCTTGCCTTGCAGCAGGGAGACAGGTAGGCTTAACAGCTGTACGGAATTCATTCTCCCATATTGTTTCTCTATGCCACAGGACCGTAATGACTGGATTTAAATAAATTGCCCACAGTGCGTATGAGAGAATCGCTGTAGTGACATATTACAGCATCTAGTTATCTCATATCACTTGTCTCTACCAGGAACTAGTTGGTTTTGCATGTGGCTGTGGTGCTCTCCCTACTCTAGCAGCACCGCCACGGCCCTGTGAGGGTTTTCTTAAGTGCATATTTTATGACCTCGGAGATACATCAGCTTCTTTGGAAAGTTTCATCTGTCCTTCAGTGGAACCTCGGCTTTGCATGAACCTTTTGGGAGGCGATGAAAGTCTCTCCCTGCCACTATGTGGTCTCATCAAGAACAATGGCAGCCGTGGCCGGAGATTTACAGCGTCAAAGGACTGAGTGTGTAGCCGACGTGTGGTCTGGGATCAGATCTGTGCATACGAGGTGTGGCTATTAAATAACGAGACTGGGCTCATGAAAGTCGAAGCAGCATCAGTGTGGTGATTTTCTGGTGGCGATGGTACACATTCTAACTCACTGTGTTTGTGTATGTATGTGTGTGTGTGTGAGAAAGAGCATATGAGGTTTGTGACATCACCACGCACCTGTAGCTCTTTGCTTTGCACACAGAGTTTGTATATTTGTCCACATTGTCACCCACACACCCAACGTGTCTGCTGATGCTTGTTTGACATTCAAGTATATGTCCATGTGGTTGTGTACATTCATATGTAAATGTTTGGCCACACGTATGAGTGTTTGAAATAAGTTAGTGTCATCATTCTTTGTGGTGTTGTGTGTGTGTGTGTGTCGTGGGTGCGTGTGTGTGTCAGGCTCCTCCCAGACCAGACAGTGTTCTCCAGCGTGTTGTGGCTGTTACACTCGGTGCAGGAGCAGGGCAGCTGCGTCCTGCCTCGCTCGGTGCTCCGCTCTGCCCTCTACCTGCTGGCGGTGACACAGGACAAGAGCCCCGGCCTGGACAGGGTAACTGATCAGATCAGGAAACACAACTCATTCTGTAATTTCTGTAAAATGGTGCAGTATCAAAGTACAGTCGAGAAAACGTTTTTAGAGATTCTGATGCCTCGAGGATCAATACATTTCCATTGATTAACAGTACTTTGAGCTGTTTTACTCTTCATCCCTTATCTTTCACACTTACCGAAATCACAGCCTCGTGTATTTTGTTTTCAACGAGTTGAACTCATTGAGCGTCCGCATATTGCCATATTCTTTGCGACACATTTACCTGCAAGCAATGCCACGTTAAACTGTATTTAAGATTTCATGAAGATGAAGGTGTTCACCACTGATGATGAGAACAGCCTGTGCTGGGACTAGAGGCCACGCAACACTGAGAATCAAACCCAGACGGCTCATATTCATCTTTTGATGCAGAATAAATTGTGATGCAGAGACAGCTACGGAGAAAGCAGTCTTACATTGGGGTTGTGAAAGAAATGTGTGTGTGTGTGTGGTGTGGGCTCATCTGAAATAAAGACTTTTCCATCTTTCCATCATCAACCTACTCAAAGGCTCCTGTGAACTGCATCAGCAAGGCGCTGTCGTCGTGCCAAAGCTTCTCTTCCCTCTACATTCACCATCCTGCTCTCCTCCACTTCATCTGTCGCTATCCGGAGCTCGCCGAGAAGTTTGGGGCCTTGGTCCTGGAACTTTGGTTGACCAAGCAAACACAGCAGGCGGAGGCAAGGACGTCCACGGTGAGGGGGCAGTCGTTCCTCTTCTGTCTCAGACAGAACTTTGAGTTTCACTAGTTCATTTGTGTTGCATAGAATGTTTTCGACTACGTTTTATAATTTCTTCTGAACTGATCTCTGAGCTGGTTGGAATTCACTGCTGGGTTTAGGCAGATGAAGAAGGTGATGCAGGAGAAAGGCCGGAACAGAAGCCAGACATAGAAACCGTGGAGCTTCTGACTCTGAAGTACCCGACTGTCGTTCTGACCCTTCTGGTGAGAACCCCCCCCCCCTACCACACATTTAAATGAACACACTTTTATTTCTAGCGAGTCTGTTTGTGTCTTTGTGTTTGATTGTGTGTTTGTATGAGTACAGGACATGCTGTGCACCAGGGAGCCCCCCCTGGCAGAGCGAGCCCTGGGGGTGCTGCAAGTGCTTCTGGGTGGTCGGCGAGACTACGAGGTGGATCTGTGTGCCAAACCCAGGCTTCTGCAGGCGCTCCAGAGGTTCAGTGTGGAGGTTGTGGGTCATGGGCTCGGGCAGGGACACACCACACAAGGTAAGAGACAATTATAAGCCAGAAGGAGTTTTTCATTCTGTGCAAGTTTTATTGAATTTCCTGTTGCATGCATTTGAGACAAAAATGTGCAAGGTTCAATGCAATTACCCTGTCGGAGAGACATGAGGACATTTCATAATCATTCAGGCAGTGTTTTTATCAGAGGAGAGGAAAATTGGAACATTAGTTATATTTTTACGTTTATATATCGTAGAAGACCAGTTTTATGATGCGACACACGTTGTTCTGTTTTCCTCCTCTGTGTTGTTGTGCCTCAGACATGCATGTTAAGACTTTGCAAATGGAAGCTTTAAATGAAATTGTCTCGACTCTGTACGAGCTCAAAACCAATAGTACACCCACGCGGGTATATGAGTCTTCCCACTGGGCTCCTGCACTGGGAGACGCAGTAGAACAAATCCAGCCTGGCAGTCCTTTTTTCTCCCCGCACAGCAAACTCTGAAAGTTACTTAATTAAATCTCAGTTTCATAAGGAGCCAACTTCATCAGCCACACCCGAGCTATTTTTGCCATATTGACTGGAAGGTTTTTTTCATTATTCAAAGATATTTTTGTTAAATGTCTCTCCAGAGAGCGGCCATTACATCGTGAACCTCACATTCCCTATGACAGACACATTTATCTCTGGGACTCACTGTGGAAATAAACAAACCTCATATGTATGTAAAAAATGTAATCACAATAAAACATGTTTTAAACCAGACATCTAATTAAAAACTAGGAAACAAGGCCAAAACATTCTGCGCCAACTTTTGCCTCCTAATAATTGTTGGACAGCTGCATCAGGACCCAGTGTGATTATTCTTATATGCTGGATCATTAAATAGATTACCTGTGACAATTTATGTTTGTCGGGCCATTAAACCAGGAAGCATTTTCTACACTGTGATGACATGGTTATGAGATGGCGTTGTTAAAATACAAGTTATTATTGCCATATTTGTGTGTATAAATAGTGCAAGGGGTATAAACTGTAAACTAGCTATGCCTCCTGTTTAGTGCCTGCTAGAATTAACAAACATTCAAGATATCAGACATTAAAACTCTAGAACTTCTAATACGACGCTTCTGGACAAGGTGTCATCGTTCTGTCTGTTTACTCGACCGGGTTAATGAGCGCCGCTGAAGGGCAGAGCACCCGTGAGCCAGCTGGGGACTGAGAATCTGTGGCAGTGGTTAGCCTCTGCGTGCTCTCTGCTCATCCCTGCTCCTGTGGGGATTACAGAGCGTTCTGCTGCATGTGTTCCAGTTGAGCCTCCTGTAATTTGCATTAATATATACTTTATATTAGTGTCTAATGCAGCAGCATCCCGGGGGGAGACGTTTTAATGCAATGCACTACATCAGTGAGAGGGGGTATGTAGATGAATGCTCTGCCTGATCCTTCTCCAGTCTCCTTCCTGTTAGGCTACCGTGCGCTTTGTCTCCGTGCACCTCATCTCCCCGTTTACATTACCTCCCTGCTGCCTGTGAGGTTCACTCATTCAGACCCAGAATAGTTTTTATTTGAGTATTCGTGCTGCTTCTTCTCCGTGAACACTGCACTGAATGCTGCAGCCAACTCGTGTTTCCTCACTTGTTTGAGAAAATTAGCAGTGTCAGTTTGGACAATGTCTAAAAACTACCCTGGGAACATCACAGGTTTCTGTCTCAGTAATGAGGCGAGATAAAAGGTTAATTCAGGATGAGGATCTGTCTTTTGGCTGCACCCTCGTCTTCCTCTCTCTCATACACACCCGCTGTCTCTCGCCATTTCTTTCTCTTCGCTGATTTGTTCGAGTTGATAATTTCCTGTCTCTCACACCATTGTCTCTTTTGAAAGTTTCCGTTTACAGTGGAACTTTGCCTTGTGTCTCTTTCTGTGCAGCAGTGAACTCGCTCCCTCTGGTGCTGAAGCTGCTTTCTGTGATGCAGGCCAGTGACTCGTCTTCATCCTCCTCCTACAGAAAGACGGACGAATTGCACTTCAAGCTGCTCTACCATGGTGAGGTCAAAAAGGTGCTGCGGGCAGGGCATCTAAGTACCCTCATCTATTAATCCTCTGGACACTACAATCCTTTGTTTGTGTGTTTCAGTGAGTAATATCGCAGGGAAGTTGACGCCTACCAACGTGGAGAGCCTGCTGCCTGCGTTCAGCTACCTGTATTGCTGCCTGAGCCTTTGTCCTGAACACTGCGCTGACAGAGGTTAGACACGCTCTTCTCTGGATTCACATATTTGTCTCACCCTCCTTACTATCCTGACATTGCATCTTTCAAACCCTCTTCACCCTGTGTGTGTGTGTGTCTGTGTCTGTGTCTCGCTCCCTCTGTCCCCCCTGGTTCTCGCTCCTGCCCTGTTTTGACAGAGGTGAGCGGCTGACCCTGGACAACGTGTAGCACTGAGACACAGAGGAAACAATAAGCACACAAGCTGACACCTGCTCTACATCTTTATGATGCACAGGCTGTGGCTCAGTCCTGGACATTGCTCATGCACTTGTGCACATGTAGTTCTGCGGCCATGTCTGAAAGCTCCTCACACAGTTGTGTTGTCACCTTGCTGAACCTAACAACTGTATACGCATAGACAAAACCACGAAAACAGACAAACAGACACTTGTGCAGTAACTTGGTCAGTAGAAGTATATGTCACAAACTGTTCATTTTTCTTTTAGCATACAAGAGAGAAACAGGAACGTTGGGGGAATCTATCAGGTGAAGGTTTTATTATTTTAGACATGTCTGTTCGAGGGGAAACAAAACAGAATCCAACAAAGCCAACACAGCATTGGAATTAATGAGCTGAAATATAGACGGAATGGCTCCTCTGTGGAACTTGGTTATGAATAATTTACCTTGAGCTGCCATCAACATAATCAACAAGATGAATCAAGACATGCTACACTGCCTCATATCAGCAACATCAATTATACGACATGACATTTTGATTGGAACTGATTTTATTACAACCTGAATGATTTGCCGACGCAGACTTGGAGGCAAACAAGCCTCAGTGGAGGTGACTGAGCTGCATTGGTTGTTAATAGGACCAGTGGCCAGAGAGCAGGGGGTGACACTGGGAGGTAGAGATAATTATGCCCAGAGCTTTGCTTTACTGCCTCTGCTGCAGCCTGTACCTCTGTTCACCGTCTGCATCACTGGTGGTGAGCTCTATGCAGGGGGGGGGGGGGGGGGTTTCAACCTTGGGCGAGATAGCTGTTGGTGCAGAGTAACAACACATTCCCTGTCATTCCTCAGTGTCTCACACTCAAGGCAAACAGTCAGATAGTCAACTTAACTGTAGTTGTTCTAGTTCTTACAATTGGCGGCTGTACATATATATACATACATATATGCACCTGGACGTGTGTGTGTGTGTGTGTGTGTGTGTGTGTGTGTGTGTGTGTGTGTGTGTGTGTGTGTGTGTGTGTGTGTGTGTGTGCGTGTGCGTGTGCGCGTGCGTGCGTGTGTGTGTGTGTGTGTGTGTGTGTCATATTTAACAAGCTTAACACACATTCCAAAGTTGACATACGTCCCAAAAGTGTCTCAGCTGCCAGAGAAATGGGTAATAAATGTGAGTGGTTGCCTGGAGTATGTCACCACGTATAAATCCAGACCAACTGCTATTCACGCACACACACACACACCACGCACACACACACACAGTTACACAAGTGCAGATCCCATCAAAGTGTGATGACATAGTGCCTTCTCCTCCCCAGCTGTCTCCATGCTGCTCTCCAACAGTGGACTGATGGACCAGCTGCAGACAGTCCTCTCCTCCTCCTCTGCTCCATCCCTCTCTCCATCAGCCTGTCCTCCTTCATCCCTGCTGTGCTGCAGCCAGCTCCTCCTGTCCTCCCTCATTACCTTGCAGCATGTTCACTCAGCTCAGGTACACGCTGCAGCTCAGCTCTGCTCTTCTCACAACTTCAGGACAAAACTTCCCACAGTCAAGGCGCCGTCAAGGGCGAGACACCGAACACATACATGATAGCACAGATTCGGATGTGGGGCTCAGAATGAAACACAAACTGGATCTGTTTGAAATGCACTTTCTTCTCGGCTCTCTGCTGGCACTGCAGACATAATACATTCTTACTTGCATTGAAGCTTTTGGCCTAATTGAGTTATTCTTCTTACTATCCCCTCTCTCCCGTCTGCTTTCTTTTTCTCTTTCGTCATTATTAAAGGTCCATAAGAGCGTCAGCTGGAGTCTGGACGCAGCTGTGGAGAGACTGCTCTTTCGGAAAAGACACACAGACAATCTCCTGCTGGGTAACGGGACTCCGAATTTTAGCTGATGATTATTCTTTACTTTCTGTTCATGCTGGCAGCAGATGCTCAAACAATTCATCATGCTGATTGATTAGCACGCACGTGTTACCTAAGAATACTTCAGTAACTTTCCAGCAGCTTGTGTTTTATCCTCTCTGTTCAGTTCTATTGCAACCACACGAGCGCACGTGTAAAACCACACGCACGTCCGCTGGGGTTCGGATTTGAGCAACGTCAAGCAACTTTGATTAGTGCAGCCAGCAAACCTTCCATACAGTGTACAAACCTCGGGATAGACTAATGAGATTCGCCACTGTTTGGTTTTATGTTCCGTGGGGACAGTGACTGTTAATGTTATGCATGGGGAGGTAGCCCAAAAACCCTGGGCTTGCATTACACACAACTTCATTACATAAAGTGGCCCACATCCTGCTGCAGCGCTCGCAGACAGATCATCCCTGCTGCTCCTGTGTCTCCATCTGTCAGCTGGATAAGTGGCCTGTCGGGATCGCTGTGATGTATTGGCTCCCTGTCTCTCTCTCACTCTCTCTCTCTCTCTCTCTCTCTCTCTCTCTCTCTCTCTCTCTCTCACTCCTTCACTCACTCTGCCTCCTCTTCTACTCTCTGTTTTTCTGTCTGCCTCTCCTTCCTCTCCTCCGCTGCCACTAATTGAGTCCTCCGTCCCTCAGTGACCTCTAATCTCAGTGTACATGGCATAAGTGGAATTCAAGTAGTTGAAAGCTCGCACATTGGACCCCGCTGTGTTTTAGCAGTCATGTTGGCCAAGTCTCTCTGTATCTCCATCACTACTTTGATCGCTCAGCCTTGCTGCCCTTCCTTCAGCCCGCCTCTCACCACCTCACACACTCTCTACACTCGGCTCTGGGTTCCTTCACTTCATTCGCTCCCTTTCTGTCACACGTCTATTCAAAACTCGCCCTCAGTTCCTTTCATCTGTTATTCTGCCGCTCTTCTGTGCTTCTATTCCCTCTGCTGCCGGCTTTTAATATCTTTTTCTATTCCATACTTCCACTTCCCACTCACTCACTCACTCACTCACTCACTCACTCACTCACTCACTCACTCACTCACTCACTCACTCACTCACTCACTCACTCACTCACTCTACTCTCGTTTGCTTTCTCCACTTCCTTCCTGTGTGTTTATGCATTCCATCTTCTTCTGACTCCAATCATGTACCTCTCCTTCTTCTCTCACTTCTCTCTACAGTCAGCGGCCTGAGGTTGCTGCAGGCTCTGCTTGACGTTGACCTGGTATCAGCGGTCGTACGTGTGAGCACTGGTTCTGATTTGGTTGAACCCCCGGGGGTCCAAGACGGAGCTTTGTACCCGCTCAGCTCCAGGGGGGTCCAGTGCCTCTCAACTGCTCTCAGTGGACTTCTTTTGCAGGTTGTACTACTTCTGGGTTTATAACATAATATATTGAACGGGTCTGAAACATAATATTTTATTTTGCATCAAAAGAAAATGTTGAGTCTACGTTTTTCCACATTTCCTGTTCGTAGGAGGCAGAAACAACCAATTGTAAATTCTAATGAAAGTAAATAACAATATGTTAATATTGTTAATATTCATCAAATAGATGAACACAACCATCTGCTCACACAGCTGCAGCCTTAATGATACGAGGAGGTGTTTTCTCCTTTCCTCTGCGTTCACTCCGTGTCTCCTGCAGCAGAGACGTCCAAAAGGTCATCTTTAAAATCTCGACAGCATGACATCGAACCTGCCTTTCACTAACAAGGTCCTGCAGAAAACTAGATTGCAATTGATTTAGCAGTTAGCATAACGGAATGACACACACATCCAGAGCAATCGCAGGTGCCTCAAAAATGTACTAACATGTAGTTGGTTTTGACTTTGATAGTTGAAACGTTGCTTCTGGGTGAAAACCAGCACAGAGAAAGACATGGTGCAAAATATGAGTCCAAACAAATAAGGTAGTAGATCGACTGTTTATCAAATAGATCATAACTGTGCAGTGAACATACACACAGTTCATAGCAGTGCTGCATTAATATGATCCATCACACAAACCAAGCACATTGAATCCTATCTTTGCTTTCATCAGTTAATGGTCTATGTGAATGAGGTAAAGATCTTTTGAATCAATGAATTACAAGGCCGGCAGGAGGAGCAGCACTAGTGAGATACATACTGTGAGTAGCTCACTTCCAGGTCTGATACTCGCAGGTCGTCTGGATACACACAGGCCAAGAGTAAACCTGTGTATTTAAATGGCTTCATGGGTTGTGAACATCTATAGAAAGATGATCGAAGCATCTCCACGTCCTCCCACTATCCATAAATACAACTTAAATATCCCAGAGGCAAACGCCACCATCTGGCGCATTCGGAGCCAGATTCTGAGACTTGGAATATTATATAAAAAAAGGACTAGTGCTGAACTGAGCTCCAGCTCTATGGTTCAGTGCTCTGTCGTCGGCTGTGCAGTGGCTGATATGAGTAACAGTTCCCTCCTCTCTCCTCGTTGTATGCTCTCTTTCCTTTCTTGATGCTCTGCTCTGGTGGCAGCAGGAATCATCACAGCGCATCTTCCTCTCCTCTCCTTATTTCCCCACTTTCAGTCTGTTTTTTACTCTAATTAAAACCTGTCCTTTAATGTGCATCTCCTCATCTGCCCTCTTTACATCTGTTTTTCCTCTGATCTCCAGCCACTTCACCTCCATTGCGCTCTCATCCCCTCCCACTCGTAACCTTTCTTCTCCCATCTCCTCTCTGCCTCCAGATCGGATTGTAGCTCTCCACTGTCATCTGTTAAATCTACCTGGCCTACTTTAGCCTACCACTGCCAGCACCGACTCCTCGAAGAGAGACGAGCGTTATCAAAATATCGGAGTTTCTCCCGCTGATTTCCCCTTTTTCTTTCCTTCATCTCTGTCCATTAGCGAGCATGTGTCCGTGGGTGTGTGTGTCTGTTGGTGGGGGGTGGGTGGGGGTGGGGTTGTCATGTCTTCTTCCTGTTCATTTGTTGCTGTGTTTGTGCTCATATCCGACAATCCACACACATCTCTGTGACTCAGTGGTTTAGGATTCTCTCTTTTTTGTGTGAACACTCATCTTTGCTCTCATGTGTTAACTTTCCTTCAGAAGCACGAGCTGTTGCTGAGAGCTTCTGTGAACTGTTTAAGCTCCTTGCTGGGCTTCCTTCAGAGGAAGAGCGATGCGTCAGGTATTAAGACACGAGTCGGTAATCTGTACATGTGTAAATGACACAGAGACTAAATTAAAATCATATTCCAGAGGGTTAGCGCTGTGTCGGTTCTGTTGTGTTTAATTCTCTTTTTGTATTATCGCTGTCTGCAACACATTAGGATGCATGTTTGTTTTTCAACGTGCGCTAATGTCTTGATGTTGTGGCTTTTGGCAACATTTCAGTCGTTAAACATTTGTATTAATTGCACGCGGAGGAATAGACCAAATTAAACAGCACTCATCTGAATTAGGCATCCTCACTTGTCATTTTTCTCCCCCGGGTCTGTTTCTTTTGTGCGTGTGTGTGTGTGTGTGTGTGCAGGGAAACATGCGGTGTGCCAGCCATGGACTCGATTCCTCCTCTACTGCCTGCTCAACTCAGAAGACGGCTGCCTTCTGCACCCGGCCGTTCTCAGACTCGTCACACTGGTGAGAGCTTGTACACTGTCACACCCGTGCCACTCAAATCTAATATGATATCCTGGGACATGGTTGTGAGCAGGAGTGAAACACGTTACTCCACACTTGAGGGATTTGGTCAATAATGCAGCTCGCACCTTTTCTTGATTAAAATGTTCCCACAAAATTAAAGCAGATTTAATTGACTTCAACATCAACCACGACAAAAACAATTACTTCAGCAGATGAACATGTTTGTATGATTTGTTTGTGTGTATTTATTTCTACCTGCATCTCCTCCTCCTCTAATTCTCCTGTGTGTTGCTTGTGACTGCATCTGTGCATGATTGTGCATTCTGATGTGTATATCTACCCGTGTGTGTGTGTGTGTGTGTGTGTGTGTGTGTGTGTGTGTGTGCTGTGTGGTGTGGCGCTTTGCAGCTCCTGCAGCACAGCAGCACGTCAGTCCTGTGGGAGCCTGACCTGCTTCAGGTGATGGAGGCGGCGGAGAGGACGGGGGTGAAGGAGCTCAGCCGAGAAGCAGCACAGGCCCTCAGGCTCCTCCTCACACAGGTACACTGTGCAGGGTCACACACACACACACCAGATGAAATACTGAGGACATTGTGTAGATTCTCACAGCATGAATTCGAAAAGTAATTAAGTAGGGATGCAGCGGAGTGGAAACCTTCCCACCAGGTGTCACCAGACATTTTACAAGGAAAGATTTGTCGGTTCAGTATCTGGAGGCTGCTCCGTTTGATCTTTAACGTAACTGATCTGTGGGCAGCTTCACTCCTGAGGTCAAAGTGTGTGTTGACTAGAAGTGTTGCCTCTGGATGCTCCCACCTTCTCTAGACAATGTTTGCAGGTTTGCTTCATTAGTGTTTTCAGTTTCCTTTGGGCATTCGGCGTCTAACATGTTGCCAAACAGGCTTGTTCGCTTCGACACCGTGAAGAGCAGCACCGGCGGTGAACTACAGAGACAGCAGGGGAAGTTTGTTCATGCAAGTAAGATGCAAATACTTAGCACAGCAAACACCAACATGCAAATTGACATCAGTGGCCTCAGGGTGGGCTTCCTCACACTTCACACAGTGTTGCTAGGTACAACTGGGATCGAGAGCTTTAGTTTAAAGTGGACGGGTTTAAAGACCGTCGGAAGTGTGATGTTAAAGGTCACCAGTTAGCTGATGCATGTTGTCTGTGTACTCTCACACAGCGACGCTCGTCTATTCCCACTTTACACCTGCTTCCACTCTTGTAATTGCATCATTAAGGGTCAGGGGCTCCTTCCTCGTGGCCCAGAACCTATTTGTGTCCCACAGCTAAAAGAATGTGGCCACATGCGAACCAGACAACCTCTGGATCTGGATCTGAGTGGGGGGCGGTTCTCCAACATGTCTTAGATGCATTAACATCCGTACTCAACTCCGTACTGTTCGATGCTGAGAGCCGGTAAATAACAGCTGCAAAGCGATGCACATGGTCCCAAACCGCACTCAGATAGACTGTGGCCTTCAAACCAGAGTCTGACAAGAAAACATTCCCCCGCTCTATTACATCATCACCAACAGCCTGGACTGCTGACGCACGTTTTGGGCTTCTCTGAATAAGCAGATGTACAGTTGTTACTGATAAAGTGCTCGTTGCTTGTGTCCTTCTTGTTAAACCTATAGCAGCTTTGCAGAGAATGCTTAAAGCCCCTTTGGGGTTTGCTACAAGGAATCGTTAAACACACAGCAGAATCAGAGCAGCTCAGCTCACAGTGCGGTGTGTGCCAGGGAGTCATGGACTGTGTGTGTGTGCGTGCGTGTGCGTGTGCGTGTGCGTGTGTGTGTGTTTGAGGGAGGCAGGGTTCAATGTTCACCCAACATTCTCGACTGTATGATTTTTCTCTCCTATCATCCTCTGCTTCAATCTGTCACACACAAACACACACACACACACACACACACACACACACCACACACACACACACACACACACAGCTTCACAGTCTTCGTGGCTTTTGTCAAACTGCTTTTGGACTGAAGTGAAATCTCAGTTTATGGCGACATTATCTGAGCACATTTGTCAGTGAGCTGGTATCACATCACTATCTGGCTCCCCCCCCCCCCACGAGTCCTGACACAACCACCATCTGAGGCTGTGTGTGTGTGTGTGTGTGTGTGTGTGTGGTGTGTGTGTGTGTGTGTGTGTGTGTGTGTGTGTGTGTGTGTGTGTGTGTGTGTGTGTGTGTGTGTGTGTGTGTGTACACTCCCACTGTGAGCACACACGCATCATTTGCTTTCACAGCCTCTGGGTGTTTCCGACTCTTAGTACATGTGCTTGTGTTCCTCTCTCAAACTGAACGTCTGATCCAGTTGAGTAGAAGCAGGTGAAGCTGCTGCAGCTTGCTCTGCACACACTGGAGCCTGTCAGATCACAGCTGATCGAAGGGGAGAACCTCTTTTCATAATTTCAAAAGCTTGCAGACTTCTAATAACTTCCCCCCCCCCCCCAGTCCTGAGGGGATGTTTCAGCCATTACTCTTTCTTTCCCCTTTCATTTTTGCTAATAATGCCCAACCTTTCACTTTCCTGCCTTCTCTGCTTCCCCCCCTGTTTCCTTGCTTCTCTTTGTTGGAGGCATTTCTTTAGTCTGCCCTTGTCCTCAAAATACTCACTCGCTTGGTGTTGCCAAATAAAAACAGATGTGCAGTTGTTAATCTTGAATGCTGCTTCTCTCCTAATGATGAATTTACAGTATGTCAGTTGTTGTGGTCTCCTGCTGCAGCCTTGTTGTATCCAGAAACTGCTCTTGTTGTAGTCGTATGACTGAGCTTTGACTCGGGGGGTGTGGGTGAGTACTTTGCCTGATGTAATCACCTTTATCCAGTCTGACTGTTTATCCTCTGTAATACCATCAGCTCTCGTGCACTCCAACTTAAATCCTGCACCAGTTCAAACCGAAACGTACCAGCAGTCCTTCCTCCCTGCAGCTGCCTTATTATAACGACCACGAAGAGGATTATGATAAACTGGTGACAATATTATACCAATAATTGTGCTGATGCAGCTCACAGCAGTAGTGTATCAATATTATTTTACTACTCTTTGATTCTTAACAGATGCAGACGACCTTCACGACGACCACCAGGCAATTTATTTGTTAATTTCTGCTATTTTTCGTACATAAAGCAGATTTATTTCCATGTTCGTGATCGTGCAGCGGCCATCACTCAGCTCAGATCTCCAGGCTGGATGTGAAGATCACAGTGAGGTGTGAAGTGAGGCGCCCGTGGCTCAGGGCGTTCAGCAGGTCTTTCCACTAATCGCTGGTTCCATTCACCTGTTCCGTCTACTTGCCTAAGTGTCCTTGGGCAAGACGCTCAACCGCAGATTGCTCCTGATGGCTGTGCCTGCAGCGTGTGGATGAGCTGCATGAGTGACTGACAAAGCTCTGGATGTAGAGGCGCTGAGTGAACGAGTGAATGTCAACTCTACTGCCTTAACTCTACTTAAGACCACAAAAAGCTCCACGTAAACACAGACCATAGTCCAGGAAGTGAGCGAAGGCACTCAGGTGCTTTTAAGTGACCTTCAGTTAGTCTGTGACCTTCATGCAGGGACGGGGGGGGGGATCAGTGGCAGCTTGGCGATTCTTCCTGAACAAGCCTGAACAGTCGTTGTGTTCAGAGTCTGCTTCCCCTGCTGCTCGTAGCTGCCGTCCCTGATCTGTGACCGTTTGAAAAGCCTCCTCCGGTCGTTTGATTGTTTTCTCCGTGAGAGTTTCATTTCCTTTACGCTGCGTAAGGCAAGTGCTCTCTGCTCTTTATTGTCTGAAGTAGACGGCTACATCCACAGTACAGCTCCATTTGCTGCTCCACAGCCTTTACACACATTTTATCTGTTGTGTGCGCCTTTGACAGCTCAAATAAATTGTTTCATTTTTGCCGTAGAAGTGGTTCCTGTCCTGCTTACTCATTCAGCACTTTGCAAATCCCCGGTGTGGGGGTGCGCGTTTGAAGGTAGTCTCTGTATTACTCACCCTGTGGGGACCTAAATCTGGTCCGTCACATTATGGGGGGGGGGGGGGGGGGGGGGCTCTGCAATGTAAATCATTGACTGTTACGGTGAGGCCAGTTTTAAGGTGAGATTAGGTTAAAGCTTTGGAAAGTGGTAGTTAGTGGGTTTAGGTATTATGTTTTCTAAGTGGCTCTTTGGTTAAATATTAAAATGTAGTAGTTCAAAAGCTTTGTGTGTGTGAAGTGATTTGATTTCACAGGTCGAAGGTCAAGATCATAATGTCTAATGGACTGATGAGGTGATGAGCTAAATTTGTAGCTACAAGCTTTTTTATTGGAAGTTAATAAGAATAAAAGTAGATTGAAGTGTTTATAAGGTGAGTGAACGTAGCAGTAAATGTGCCAAGTTGGCAACAGTGTCTGTGAATGACCCCTGATTACATAATAGCATCTGTTTGCGTCAGTTCATTTTAAAAGTCCTGGCTGAGTGATGGTGTAACTTCATCGCTCAGTCAGCTGTTGGTCCATTTTATTTGATCTATTCTTCAGTATTTGGGTTTTTTTGTCCTCTCACCTCCCGGAACCATAACTCCTCTCTCCCTCCTCGCACCGCTCGGCCTCTCCTCCCCTTTATAACGCCACGGAATGAAACCCTCGTTCTTCTTTTCGTTCACTCAGGTCCAGAGCAGTGTCCTGCAGCCGCCACCCACAGAGGAGCACAAGCAGAGGGTGAGGGATATGATGGAGGCCCTCAGCGTCCAGACACCAGCCAAGAGCTGCTCTACCAGTCTGCCCAGTCTGCCCAGCAACGTCCTGTATCCCTCAGCTGAAGTGAAACAACCTCTAATCTGTAGAAACCACACACACTGACTCTCACGTTCTCACACTCTGCAAATACCTCAAACGTGCCTTTGTACGTCTGACAGGGTTTTTGTAAAAGCAGCAACGCGTCATCATCACAATCGTACTGTTCCTCAGAGTCAGCAGAACATCCCCATCGATTTTCTCCGGCGATTTATTGTGTGTGTTGTGCTTTTCACTTAGTCTCAATGTTTTACAACAGGGTCATTAACTGTATTTCACTCAGAGTCACAACTTAAAGGGGCTCTACGTTCGTCATGCTGATTTACTCCCTCCCCCCACACACACACACACACACACACACACACACACACACACACACACACACACACACACACACACACACACACACTCTCTCATATACTCTGTGAGCGTCAGCACAGTTTGATATTAGCATAGTTGCTGCTTTCGTGATATATAAAAACGATATTGCCGTGTGATATTTATAGTTAACAAATACAAGAAACCAGCAGAACACTACCGCCTGCTACTGAAACATCACACACACACACACACACACACACACACACACACACACACACCTACATCGTCTCCTTCCTTTGTCTCCTTAACTCTTCTCTGCAGACACGTTGGAGATGTGCTCGTCTCTCTGTCTGATTTTACACTGACAACCGGCTGATGGTCCAGGGAACCGAACAGAGAGTTTATAAATGATTAGTTTGACAGTTCTTTTGATTGTTGATTTATCGTTATGTTTCTTTGATCCCTACAGTCCTTGATGCTTCCTCGTGTTCCTCTGTTCTCATCTTAAAGCAGCACGCTCTTAACTGTAGTGCCACAGTGAAAGAATCCACAGCCTTGGACTGTTCTTTGAAAGTACTTTGAGTTTACAGGTTGTTCATCTCGGAGCTTTTGTGATTATAAGGCAACGTAGTACTTAAAGATTTCTGATTTAAAAACCCATTCGTGCCTTTTGTTGTTGGCCAACCTCGATGTTATGATTCTTCTTATATGTTCGACCATTAATTTCCCCAAACCAGACGATCTCTACCCTTTAATTCAGAACTTTACAGCTGCGTAGTGACACCGGTCAAGGTCAAACCTGCCGTCACTGTATGAATGTGTTATCGGGACGAGCGAGTCACGTTCATGGATTCTGTTAAGTGGCCTTTCTGGCAAATTGAAATAAAAAACTGTCAAATTAAAAATACTGCTTGTTTTTCTGCGTAATCCCTCGGGTCCCCGGCGGCTGTGAGGAGGGGAGGGAGGGACACGTTTGAGTTTCTGTGACTCCTGCAACACATGAAATGAAAGAACAGCAAAAGAAGTAATTGACTTGGTAATTACCAATCGACTCTGGCCGTGGACACAAGTTTTTATCCGGCTCTGCCTCCAGTGCTGGAAACTTGACACCCAAGTGAACGTGTGAATTCGCCGAGACAGCGAGGGGAGAGAGCTTTGGGACGTGATGAAAAACTGGCAAACGTTTCTACTGGCAACGGGAAACGACTCAATTCAAGCAGGTTCACCCACGTTTAATAAAAAACATGTACCAGATCATTTTGGTGCGAGAGGTATACCTGGCAGCTTTCCATGAAGGAAAACAAAGAGAGTTCATTTGTACTCCAGTGAACCGTTTATTTTTCAAGTAGTGCTGGGCAATAAAACAATATCAATAATTATACCAAAGTGTTTTATTGTTTAGCAAGTGTTTGTCATTCTCTGCCTCTGAGTTCAGAAGCATGACCTTCACTCAGGAGCTGAATGAACAGTATTTAAATGTAAAAATAAATGATAATGTGACATCTATTATCCCGGTCGAGGCCGATGTCGCCCCCAGTCGCCAACGTGCTGCTCGTTGTGGGAACTGTTGGGTTCCTCTCTGTACATTTTAAAGTCTTGACCTTATTATGTTATCTTGCAGCAGCAAGACTGAACAACCAGCTCTGCTCCCAGTAAAGCTACAGGAACCCATTATGGGCTTTTACTCTCTTAACTGAGCTATATTCACCTGTCCGGGCAATAACAATGGTTCATGTGCAGTCCATTAAGTGTACATGTCATTAAACTGTATATATTAGTTTAAATTTGATTCATTTTTATATATATTTGTATATTCCTTACACTTAAGTATTGCATGTTACTTATTATTACTTACTGAGGCCTATTTGACTCTTGCTGCTGTAATACTGCTAATAAAGGATTATCTAATCTTATCTTATTTTATCTTATCTTAACATTTAACTGAATTGAATAGCTTTTATTTTAGTTTACACATTTTTTGCCATGGGTTTGTATAAAGAACTTTTAACCTTGTTTAGAAAAGTGCTACAAAATAAAGTTATTCTTATTATTGTGATTATTATGATTATTATTGTATTTTTGATCATATTTCCGAGCCCCATGTCTGAGGTGGTGATTCACCCTCAAAGGTCACGTGCTTTTACTTCAGCTTTGCAATGAAATGATTATATTATTAATATTTAACACGTTTATATAGTTTTATTCCAAGTCTTCCTGCAGCAGAGGAAACTCTCAGAGGGGAAGCAGATCACTGCCACACGCTCTGCCTGTGTGTCCCTCTCTAACCCCTCCGTGCGGAAACCACATCCTTCCTCCGTGCTCCGCCGTCATTCGTCCAGGTCGCAGCCGCCGGTGAGATCGTGTCGCGGGCGGACTGGAGCAGCGAGAGCCGCGTGTGAAGGACCAGCTCCACCTCCACCTGAGGACCGAGAGGGGCGAGTCCGACCGCCCCGTTCCCCCCCCCCCGTCATCGCTCCGCCGGCCGCCGACGCGCAGTGTGGGGATCCGGAGGTTATCGAACCGGGCTGATCGCCGCCGTGCATCGCTGCCGTGCATCGCTGCCCCTTTCCCCGCTACAACACGGTGAGTGATCCGCGAGTTGTGTGTCTGGAGGCTCCAGGGCTCCCCCCCCACCACCACCACCACCGGGTCGGATGTGCGGTGCTGGCCGCGGGATGCTGGCTCCAGCCGGGGCAGAGGAGCCGCGATGACAGGCGGAATGAATTTCTCAAGCAGCGACTTCAAACACTTCCCATTCAGGAAATCTTATGTAAAAAATAACGTTGAGACATTGATGCTCATCGGCTTTGAAGACGTGTGAATGCACGTGTAATTATGGGATGTAAACCAGAAGGACGAGGTGTCTGCAGGGGATCCTGGGTCATGCAGGGGGACGTGTAATCTGTAATTGATGGTGCACTTGCCAGTCTTCACTCAGCCGTCATCACCATTACGCATGCCCGTGGCTCTGACTCTGCATGAATGATGATAGAGCAGGGGGGGGGGGAGAGGGGGGGAGAGATTATGTGTCAGTCCTTGAACCTCAAACCTCCTCAGCAGGCGGCCTGAGGCAGATCTGGATCCACTCCTCCTGCACATCTGATCTGCAGCTCCTCTCACCTCCTCACACCTCCTCACCTCCTCTCACCTCCTCTCACTTCCTCACCTCCTCTCACCTCCTCACCTCCTCTGCAGCTCCTCTCACCTCCTCACACCTCCTCACCTCCTCTGCAGCTCCTCTCACCTCCTCTCACCTCCTCACTTCCTCACTCCTCTCACCTCCTCTCACTTCCTCACCTCCTCTCACCACCTCACCTCCTCACCTCCTCTCACCTCAGGGTTCAGCTTCCTCTCTCGGGCGTCACCGAGTCGGTCGGTCAGCAGAAGGGAGCTGAGAGGAGAGGCAGATAGGCAGATAGGCAGATAGGCAGATAGGCAGATAGGCATCGCACCGCGTGCTGTGAGATGTTCTCCCAGCGGGGGGTCGCACCCTGACAGCTCGGCACAGTGATTAGATATCGGTGCCCAAAGCTGGAAACTGGATCTCCCACACAGGAAATCAAACTTCAGCCTCTGTGCCGCAGGAGATTGCCGAAAAATCTCCTCCGGGCCAAGAGATTTACGTGGGTTTACACGGCTTCGGGGAGAACCACTCAGCCTCCAGACCTCCAAATACACCTTCACCCAACCGGAGTGCCCCTGTGATGGGGCCAAATCTAAAACCAGGGGCTCCCCGACTTGGGACACATGATGGGGAATCCGTCCCGGGGCAGAATATGAGAGGACCTGTGTTGATGGAGCTGGGCTGGTGTGTCTGAGGAAAGGTGCAGGACAAAGTGATGATGTTTGGTTTATCAGTCAAATCCCTTATTTATTCCCTCGCAGCCCAGAAAAGGCTTCACGGGGAACTTGGTATCGTATCGTTTGTCAGAGTTTCTCCACGTGTAATCTGATCCTCAAACCTAAGTGCTGCACCGGTGGGTTTTCCTCTGACTTTGATTTCCTCCAGCGATCAGCCGGTGTAATTAGGTTTGCCTGCTTACAGTTAATGGATGCATTAGATGATTGATCCCCTCCTTAACGTCCGTGCGCTGCTTCTTGAGGTCTCAGCACTTTTCCTCGCCACATGAAAACTTTAGCATCTGCTGGAAATATATGTTGACTGCATTAAATCGTAGCGGCGGCGGCGACGTTAACCTCTTTGCTCATAAATATCTGTCAGAGCTCCACACATATATATAGCTGCCTGCTCAGAACATCAACTCAGCCGATGAGCTGCTGCCAGGGGAGAGACGCGGCCGCCTACCCCGCGGCTGGTATCTAGAAATACTGAGGCTTTCCACCGGCACTTACGGATATTTAGAGCTGGGACGGAAACCAAAAGATGTTCCCAAATTGGCCTTAATCGAACATTGTCCTCGCTCAGCTGTCTGCGGGAACACTTGTTTTCTGCTGACGACCATAAACAGCCGAAATTAAAGTAGCTGCGAACTTCAGGGAGTTTGTTTTCAGTATCTGCCGGCTCTGAATGATGTTTTTCAAAGCAGGAGGAGGTTTTGAGTTGGAAACGGTTGCTGTTGGTCCACGGTACCCGCCTCTCTGAGGGGCGATGGTGGACTCGGGTGTCCCGGAGCATATGCTTCCCCCCCCGGATTTGAGTGAGATCCTTAAGGGGACAAATTAACATTCATACCCTGCGAGGTTTGCTCACTTCCTCGTCCGGCAGCTTCAGGATTTGGCAGCCGAGCTTGTAAAGATGAATTTCGTCAGAGCAAAATCAAGTCCCTGCTGCTCATTATCCCCTCGTTCTCCTCCTCTATCTCCCGCTTGTTCTCTTATCTGTGTGTCTCTCTGTTTTTACCGCTGTGTCTTAACAAAAGTAGATATTTACCAGGAAAGCTGTTGTTTCCTGCAGGGTCTCGACGTCCCAGCCTCCCCCCGTTGTTCTCCAAACGCCCCCGTCACCCCTCCGCTCATCTCCCGCCTCCCGTCCTCCTCCTGCTTCACAATCTGACTCTCCCTCTACTCCCATTCCACCTCCGTGCCCCCGCTGCACCCCTCTGGTTGTGTATTGATGGAGCCCTTGATAAATTATGCATGAATTATGTGTTGTAGCTTTTCATCAACATTGTGGCTGCTGCGCCCCCCCCCCCCCCCCCCCCGAGTTACTCCTGTTTTCCATTGATGTTTTTCTTAAAAAATTGTCTTTCGTCAAATTTCCATTTGATGAGGTCCTATTTTTAGCTGTTGTATCCGTCCTCGTGCTTTCATGCCTCTGAGGAAAAGGACGTTGCATCTGAATGAACATGTTGAAGACGGCCACTGCTTTGGATTGAGGGGGGGGGGGGAGAGCAAACAGCAAAGAGCCGGTCTGCTGCAGAGACTGTAAATGCTCCTCTGGGGTTTCCCAAGTGCCAGACATCAGATGTGTTTTTTAGAACCCCCCCCCCTCAACTGCTGGCTCCCCTCTGGTCGTCCATATTGTCCACACATCTCCCCGGCATGTCTCTCTACTTCACGTATTCCACAAGCATCACAGGGGACGGGACCTTTCCAAGCAGCTTTGACAGAAGAAAATCATTTCAGTGGAAGTTGAAAGATTGTTTCTGTATCAAAAGAAAAAAGTGATATTCACCCTCATGGTTTGAACTCATTAAAATCCTGTGTCACTAATTTGAGATTTAACAATGTGCTGATCGATGTGTCTCATGCCTTGTCGTCTGTGTCTCGTAGAGTGCCTCTCTGCCGCCCCCTGGTGACCATGCGGAGTCTCTGTGCGGTGGTCGTGGCCCTTGCCGCTGTCGCCCTCAGCTCGGCGGACTCGGACATGCACAGACACAGACACGACTCCAACCTGGAGATCTGTATCCTTCTGCTGTCAGGGTGGAGGCGGCTGCTGCCCGATGCACAGTCACGCGTGTGTGTGTCTGTGTGTGTGTGTGTGTGTGTCTGTGTGTGAACTAACGCATGCTCATGAATACATTTCAGTGTGACAGTTGGATGCCTGAGTGTGTGTGTGTGTGTGTTATGCCCACGTGAAGAGTGTGTGCCCTCCTGATCTCCTCCTGTCAGACAAGCGGCTGTTTGAGACCAAGAGGAAGGATCAGCTGAACGCGCTGAAGAACCTGGTGGAGCTGAACGACATTAACCAGCAGTACAAGATCATAGACATCATGCTCAAAGGACTCTTCAAGGTAGGACGTGTGTGTGTGTGTGTGTGTGTGTGTGTGTGTTGTGTGTGTGTGTGGTGTGTGTGTGTGTGTGTGGTGTGGTGTGTGTGTGTGTGTGTGTGCGTGTGCGTGTGTCCAGCACGTTTAACAGCTCCAGTTAAGCTCCAGCCTCTCGTGCTCTCAGCAGATAGAGGATAAGAGAATCAAAGGCTTCAAATCCAGCGAACACATTCATCAGCATGTTTCCTCGCATTCATTTGAATGTAAAATCGAAACTCGGCTGCTCACTGGGCCACTCTCTCCCACTGTAGGCTGTGTGTGTGTGTGGGGGGGGGGGGGGTGCTTTACACAGTGGGCCCCCGCCTCCCAGAGGACAGTTATCTTATGCATGTGCGTCTCTCACAAGGACGAGGAGCACAGTCTACCTTCAGAGGCGGAATCACCTTGTCAGCATTTTGTGTACCGCTCTGTGAATGTGAGATAGAGCTTCTGCTCATGTGGCTTCTTTATTCGAGCTCCTCAGACCTGGACTCTGATCTCAGTCTGTGTCTGTGCGCGCCAGGATTGTTGGAATGTGAAATCTCTGGTCTCAGAAGATGCTTGTTGTTTCTGTGGATGCAGCGAATCTGTTTGACACAACCAGACCGGCTTCAAACAAGTGCCCAGTTTAAGTGTAATATCTAAAAAACTTAAAATGACAGTAGGAAGCGGGAGCCCAGAGAGCACATACCTCTGCTCAGGGCAAGTGGAAAGAATTCTCGATTTACCTCAACCTGTTTATCCCCATTGGCTCCAAAACAATCAACGCCTTATACACCCCCCATTTAAATCTAACATATCTGGATTTGTATTCAGATCTGCACCAAGTTGAACACGCTCGTGAATGTCAGCCCCATCAGGATCCATGAAATGTGAAACGGCATTGTTGTTGACTCTCTTCTTCTCCGTCATCCCACAGTAACTTGAATTCACGGCGTCGAACAAATAAACCTGACTTCTCATCTCTATGTCTCGTTTATAAGGTGTTGGAGGACTCGAAGCAAATCCTGGTTACGGCCAACATGCAGCCGGACGACCCCTTCCCCATGGACGACAAGATCAAAGAAGGTCTGCTTCGTTTCTTTTTTCTCAGGGTCTCTGCTGATGTAGGTCAACGTCTCTGCCCCACGCTTGGTTCTGTCTCCGTCACCTCTGATTGGTTTGTCCGTTACTCGTCTCTGAAAGCTCCACCTCTGTCACCTCGTCCTCTTTTGGTGCCAATAATATCAACTCGTTTTAGCTTCAACCTTCTTTTCAGGTTTATTCGTCCTTCTTCCTTCTCTGTCTATCACCGTGTTCTGTGTTTTCTATGCACACATGTATCTTACAAATCAAAATGTCCTCCTGTTTCATTTCCTCTGTCGTCTCCTCCCTGCAGCTTACTCCCATGTGGTGGAGAACACGGCGTTCTTCGGCGACGTGGCGTTGCGTTTCCCCCGAATCGTCCACCACTACTACGACCGGAACTCTGACTGGGGCGGTCTGCTGCGCTGGGGCCTGAACTTCTGTAACCAGACGGGGGTTTTTACCGGAGGATCCCACCAACATGTCCTCACTCTTGTAAGACCAGACACTGACTTGCACCGTCACCTTTTTAAAAACAGTATTATCACAATCCACTGAAGTCTTCTGCAGTAAGGTTATGAAAACGATGAAAGGTTGTTACCAGGATAAAGCAGCTGACAACCCTTTCACATTTAAGTGCTGATTTGGGTTCCGGCTCAAAGTAAAGGCCTTGACTGTCTGATAATGAGTAATTATAGCAATAATAGCAATTTTCTCTGTAATTAAAACCAGAGCAAAATGTTAGTACAGTCAAATAACTCACATTTGAAATGTTTATTACAGCAACAGAACATAGTTTGAGTTTGGTCTCTTCCCTCTAAACTAATCATTGTCAAATTAAGAATAGGTATAGTTCAGAATTCAACATATCTCCTTATTGAAATACATAAATACTCTTCAGTGCAGGGGGTTGAATGGTATATATCACAGGTGAGGTAAATGTGACAGGTGCATAGATTTGTAGAGCAATCTTCCGTTATGTCGGTGTCCAATAAATTCTCAGTATCGGCTCATACGTCTTTCATCACTGCAGAATGTGTCAAGTCATCACAACATTTATCCACAAAGGGTTGTTGCCTTAGAAGCTTCAAAAGAAAAAGCAAAGCAGCTGAGTCGGGTCTCCCGGTTTGACGTGTGAATTGATGAACTAAACTCTTGCAGGATTAATCTGTGACCTCAGCAACGCGCCGAGAGGATTAACTGTGGATTAATTCTGCGACGGGAAGCAGCTAGAACCGTGAAGTCGTGCATCCTGCCCTCGCTCTGGGCCTCAGTCACCTTGCTCTCCATTTCACGGCGCTCTCTGAAGCATCGACGGGGAAATAAGCGGCGATAATGAGAGGAAATGTAGATTTGATCTGCACCTGCTCGCCAAAGTTCATCATACTTCTCTAAAGCTGTAGAATAAGTGATGGGACACCGGTGTGTCGTTTCCATTCCACGTCTCTCTTGATGGAATGATGACGTTCTCCCTCTTCTTCTCGTCCTCTGTCTGTCTACCACTTCTCTCTCAGATGTCACAGGAGCTGGGAATAATCGAGAAAACGCCCGACTTTTTAAACCCGTACCGCACAGAGAGAGACGATGTGAGTACGATCTCCGGGTCAGGACCTTCCAACCTGTAACTGAAACATATTGTGAGAGGGATTTTTTCTCACCCTTTCTCATGTGCTGCAGGTGCTTCACACAGCCGAGGCTTTCCAGAAGATCCTGAGGGAGGAGGAGAAGAGGAGGAGGAAGGAAGAGAAGAGGAAAGAAATCAGGAAAGGGCCTCGTATATCACGCTCTCGCACCGAGCTATAGCGCTGCACCTCGGCGCTTGTGCAGAGCGGCAAAGAGGAGGAGGAGGAGGAGGAGGAGGAGGGGGAGGAGAGGAAGGAGCATACGCACAGTCCACAAGGGGTGGCTTGACTTGTAGACTCAGATGACAGTGACGGAAATAAAAGCTGCCGTCACTGGTACACAAGCCTGGTGCTGTGTTGTGAAGAAGAGAGGAAACCTCGATGTGACACAACAAAGTAACACACAGGGGGATGTTAGTCTGACGAGGGTCCGAGTCGCTGTGCTCTCACACGCATTTGTAATCGGAAAATCTGACGTGGCGTAAGAGGTCAAAGAGGAAACGGGAGTTTTAAAACAAACGGGGAAACTCATTTTTGATAACTTGACGATTACATTATTGTACTTTGGAATATAAGAAATTTCAATAAATTTAGCTTCAGCACTTTGCAAACCCCCCGGTGTTCCGTGTCTGGTCTAGATTGAATGTGTCCAAACTGCTTCAAATACACGTGGGTTGTCAAATATCTATAAACCTTTGACCTCACCTCACTGAAATGCAGCCTGTTTCTGAAAAGGTTCAGTTTGATGGAATAAGATGATATTTACATTTGTCATCGTTTCTTTGAAGTGAGATTTGTTGCTGCTGCTCCGAGTTGTGATCACGTCTCTTATATTTGTTCGCTTGAATCATTCTGAATAATTTATTTGATCCGAGTGGATCTTCAGCCATGTTTCCTTTTCACATCGATACTATTTGTGATTTATTTTCAGACCAATCCCTGTAGTTATTTTATTAATCACTAGTTAATCAGATTTTCTTTTTCCTTTTTGTAAAGATCCGTAAACGACGCGGTGCGTGACTCCTCATCCCGCCGCAGCTCCCTGCTCCCGTTTCGGTTTCTTTATCTTTTTCTTTATCATTTTCGTTTCGTCTTGGCTGGAAATTGGTAGTAAAATAGTTTAACGACTGTTATCAGACTATATGTATATTCAGAGACAGAATATCACTGCTGCAGAATGAACAAGCCATTTTGTTATCAGATTTAAAGAAATAAAGTGACTCTGATATGTACAAATGTTCTCTCTCTCTGTGTGTGTGTGTGTGTGTGGGTTAAAAAAAAAGTTTAATTAAAAAAATATAAAATATTCTCGAATCAACAAAAAATTCCGAAAAAAATAACCTGCAGTACATCCGCGGACCCCTAGGGGTACCGAACACCCTGTTGAAGACCTCTGCTCTATAAACAAGTACAGGTTTATTGTTTGGGTGGAGTTTAACTTCAAGACTGAGAGGAACCAGCAGCCGAACCGAAACTACCAGAGAACAACATGGAGGCTGGTGAGGTCAAATCTTCATGTCGTGATTGTTGACGTTATCGTTACAAGGTTATAAGTTAGCTGGCTAAAGGGTCATCGGTCAGAAGTTAAAGTTCGTTGCTACCGGCGGCTAATAAATGACAGCGACGTGTTTAGGGTTAAAACGTGATACGTGATCCTTCAGTGTGACTTTGTCCTTGTGTCGTTATTTGTTATAAATAACTGTAGATCCTCATTTCTCCTGCATGGAGCCAAAAGCTGTTCAGGTTTATTTCTGTGCAGAACCTTCCTGTCACATAGAAGCTCTGTTGTTTTCACCAGCCATCTAGAAGCTAACTGTCAGTAACCAGGAAGTCCATGTGCATGTTTCTATGTGTTTGCAGGTGATCTATAATAAGTTTATCTCAAAATCTCTGTTTCCTCCCTCAGCAGATAAGGAGGAGCTCATGGACCCTGGTGTCATGGAGGCTGAGAGGGAAGGTGATGACTCTGACACCAGCTGGAGTGAAGAGCTCAGGCTCGTCCTCATCGGAAAAACAGGAAGTGGCAAGAGTGCGTCTGGAAACACCATCTTGGGCCGGAGGCAGTTCCTGTCGCAGGTCAGCGGCAGCTCCGTCACACAGATGTGTGCGCTCGGGAGAGCCGTGCTCCCAGAGGAAGAGGCAGCCGAGGAGGAGGAGGAAGAGGGCCAGGCTGTCACACGGAGGAAGATGAGGAAGTCTCGGTGGTTGACATGCCAGGTTTCGGGGACACTCACCTCAGCAGGGAGCAGATTCATACAGAGATAGCCAAGTGTATGTGTCTCTCTGCCCCCGGGCCACATGCCTTCCTCCTGGTGGTGCCAATAGGACGATACACAGACGACGAGAACAAGGCCGTTAGTGAGATGTCAACGATATTTGGGGAGGAGGCACTCCGTCACCACACTCTGGTTCTTTTTACCAGAGGTGATGACCTGGAGGGGACAGGGATTGAAGAGTTCCTGAGTAAGACTGCGCCTGCCGGGCTCAAGGCTCTGATTGACAGGTGTGGCAGCAGGTACCATGTCCTCAACAACAAAGACCCAAGTAACTCAGGGCAAGTGAAAGAACTCCTGATGAAGGTGGACATGATGGTGAGGCAGACCACCGGAGGGTTTTATACCAACGCAATGTTTTAGAGGTGGAAGCTGCCATCAGGGAGGAGCAGGAAGGTTGTTGAGGATGCGAGGGGAAGGGGAAGAACGAGGGGGGACTTTGACTCGCATGAGACAGGAGGCTGTTCTCTCTCCTAAGGTCCTGGAGAGAGTAAAGATCATGGTAGCTGCTGGAGCCACGGGCTTGGCAGTCGGGGCAATGTTTGGGTTAGCAGTCCCTTTGGTGGCTGCAGTTGGGGCTTCCATTGGGGGAAACTTGGTGGGTATCGCTGCAGGGATGTCTGTAGCGGGAGGCACAGGGGCTGTGAGGGCCATAGTGGCAGTAGCTTCAGGGAGAACGGCCCTGGCAGTGGGAGCAGCAATAGGTGGGGCCGTGGGCGGTTTTATGGGAGCCATTGATGGCACTGGGGCTGCCAGTCCAAGGGAGGGTGCTTTGGATGCCCGGGAGCAGGTTTGTGTCATCGGGGCCTATGCTGTGGGGATGGCAGCAGGAGTTGGAGGATTATTGGGGGCTGGGGCTGCTCTAAGTGCAGCTGGAACTGCAGCAGCAGGGCAACATGTGCTGGCCACTGTAGCACCTCAGGGTGCTGCTGCAGGAGCAGTCTTAGCTCAGGCTGAGTCTACTTGTACTGTATGTGGGTTAACAGCTCCGGGTGTGGCCAGCACGGTCCCGTCAGACCCTTTGGGAACTGTGGGGACAACAGCTCGTATTTTGTCCTCAGTGGCTGATATAAGCAAGGCTGTAGCAGGCATCGTCGGGGGAGTGAAGGTGGTAAAGGAAATCATCAGATCACAAACAACAGAAGATTACTCAGAGAAAACATCTTATGAGATCAACTGGAACAAATAAATACAGCCTGAGAGTGGAGTGGTTTTCTAGTTAATAAATGTAGAATTATATTTTCTCCTGATGAAATCCTACACTACAAAGTAACTTCAGTCTGTGTTGCTATTAAAACACCTCAAATATTCAGTAGCTGGAGCATTGTGGTGTTAAACTGGTAAAAGGCTGGTGCGAGAGTTTCGTGATATTTTCAGTGTGATGACGGATGAAGGATATTAGTTAAACACTATGAATCAATTGTTTTAAGGTTGTGACTCATCTTGCAGCTGGTTGGTTTAGAACAAGAACTTAAGTCTTTTTATAGAAATATAGGAAAGAGAAATGTTCTTATGGAAACAGCTGCTGAAAAAGTCTTGTAAGGTAATTTTAATGAGTGACATGAATTTTATAATTTTTCTTTTGGCCTTTCTAAAGAAACACTTTGCTGGAAACACCATCTTATTAAAGTAATAAACAAAATGACTAAAGAAGTATTAGAAAGTATTTTAAATCCTAAAGGGTGACAGTGGGTTGTGGGTTTATTGTGTTTCACTTGCCACTATATCTGGAAAGTGTTTATTAGTTTTGAACATCCAGCACCAGCTGCTGTAAATGTATCACCAGTTCACTCCTGTTCTGACTTTTGTTGCAGTCAGACGAGCACTAAAGACAATAAAGTATTTGAATGACTTTTCTCGTCCTGTTTTTTTTTTTATGTCAGTACATCTATTGTCTTATCTGTGTTGTATAATTGTGGTGCAGCAAAAACTCTTCAGGATTAAACACTGTCTCCATCAATCTGAATCCTTGACTATGGAGATGTTCTGTACTGTCACACCTCAACTCTCCAGCAGTTAAACCCAGTTCATCCCAGTGCACGACGCTTCATCACAAAGCACAAATCCCACACACACCATCGTTCTGTGTATCCCTCGGTTGGATGGACGTCATTACAAACGACAAGAGACGGTCATCTGGTGTTATTCATCTATAAAGCTCTGTGGTTAAAACCACTACATACAGACCAGGATCCAGTCACTTCTTCACTTTACACATAGTGTGTGTGTGTGTGTGAGAGAGAGAGAGAGAGAGAGAGAGTGGAGAAGGTGAGGAGAGTAGAAGCAGAAGACCACGGAAGGGGGAGGGTGAGGGGGGTCACAGCAGACCCGGCGCAGGGGAGACTCCCACTGACCCCTCTATAACAAAGTACAGTGTTATTGTTTTGGTGGAGTTTTAGCTCAACATGTAGCATCAGCTGTTTTCAGAGGATGATGCTACGTGTTGGAGACTGAGAGGAACCCGCTGCTGAACCCAAACCACCAGAGAACAACATGGAGGCTGGTGAGATCAAGTCTTGATCACGTCATTGATTGTTGACGTTACCGTTATACGTTAGCAACATGCTAAGGCTAGCTGGCTAAAGGGCAATCGGTCAGAAGTTAAAGTTCGTTGCTACCGGCGGCTAATAAATGACAGCGACGTGTTTAGGGTTAAAACGTGATACGTGATCCTTCAGTGTGACTTTGTCCTTGTGTCGTTATTTGTTATAAATAACTGTAGATCCTCATTTCTCCTGCATGGAGCCAAAAGCTGTTCAGGTTTATTTCTGTGCAGAACCTTCCTGTCACATAGAAGCTCTGTTGTTTTCATCAGCCATCTAGAAGCTAACTGTCAGTAACCAGGAAGTCCATGTGCATGTTTCTATGTGTTTGCAGGTGATCTATAATAAGTTTATCTCAAAATCTCTGTTTCCTCCCTCAGCAGATAAGGAGGAGCTCATGGACCCTGGTGTCATGGAGGCTGAGAGGGAAGGTGATGACTGTGACACCAGCTGGAGTGAAGAGCTCAGGCTCGTCCTCATCGGAAAAACAGGAAGTGGCAAGAGTGCATCTGGAAACACCATCTTGGGTCGGAGGCAGTTCCTGTCGCAGATCAGCGGCAGCTCCGTCACACAGATGTGTGAGCTCGGGAGCGTCGTGCTCCCAGAGGAAGAGGCAGCCGAGGAGGAGGAGGAGGAGGAGGAGGGCCAGGCTGTCACACGGAGGAAGATGAGGAGAGTCTCGGTGGTTGACATGCCAGGTTTCGGGGACACTCACCTCAGCAGGGAGCAGATTCATACAGAGATAGCCAAGTGTGTGTGTCTCTCTGCCCCCGGGCCACATGCCTTCCTCCTGGTGGTGCCAATAGGACGATACACAGACGACGAGAACACGGCCGTTAGTGAGATGTCAACGATATTTGGGGAGGAGGCAGTCCGTCACCACACTCTGGTTCTTTTTACCAGAGGTGATGACCTGGAGGGGAGAGGGATTGAAGAGTTCCTGAGTGAAGACTGCGCCTGCCGGGCTCAAGGCTCTGATTGACAGGTGTGGCAGCAGGTACCATGTCCTCAACAACAGAGACCCAAGTAACTCAGGGCAAGTGAAAGAACTCCTGATGAAGGTGGACATGATGGTGAGGCAGACCACCGGAGGGTTTTATACCAACGCAATGTTTTTAGAGGTGGAAGCTGCCATCAGGGAGGAGCAGGAAAGGATGTTGAGGAAGCGAGGGGAAGGGGAAGAACGAGGGGGAAACAACAGCAGCAGCATGGAGGAACTGGTGAAACGAAGGAAGTGTCACCTAGAGTCTGACGAAGCAGGGGGCAGCACGAGAGGATCACAAGGGTTCAGAGGGAGGGAGTTAGAGAGAGGAAATGAAGATGACTTTAGGGTGGAGAGATGGACAGAGGAGAGCAAAGGCAGTGCTTTGAGCCTCCTCAGGCACCAGTTCAGAGGGAGACACGAGGGCCACAGCAGGGACATCAGCAGGCGACACTCTCGCCGTTCATCCTTGACTCGTATGAGACAGGCGGCGGTTCTCTCTGCTAAGGTCCTGGACAGAGTAAAGATCATGGTAGCTGCTGGAGCCACGGGCGTGGCATTCGGGACAATGTTTGGCATAGCAGTCCCTTTGGCAGCTGCAGCTGGCGCTGCCCTTGTGGGAAACTCGGTGGGTTTCGCTGCAGGTCAACTAGCAGGGATGTCTGTAGCTGGAGGCTCAGGGGTTGGGAAAGCTGTGGGGGCCATAGTGGCAGTAGCTTCAGGGAAAACGGCCCTGGCAGTGGGAGCAGCAACAGGTGGCGCCGTGGGCGGTTCTGTGGGAGCCCTTGTTGGCACTGGGGCTGCCAGTCCAAGGGAGGGTGCTTTGGATGCCCTGGGGCATGTTAGTGTCATCGGGGCCTCTGCTGTGGGGATGGCAGTAGGAGTTGGAGCTTCCTTGGGAGCTGGGGCTGCTATAGGTGCAGCTCTGGAAGGAGCAGCTGTCGGCACAGCCGCCCTCGGTGCAGCTGGAACTGCAGCAGTAGGTGCAGCCAACGCGTCTGTAGCTCAGGGTGGTTTAGCTTCAGCAGCAGGGCAACATGTGCTGGCCACTGTAGCACCTCAGGGTGCTTCTGCAGGAGCAGTCTTAGCTCAGGTTGGGTCTGCTGGTACTGTATGTGGGTTCACAGCTCCGGGTGTGGCCAGCACGGTCCTGTCAGACCCTTTGGGAACTGTGGGGGCAAAAACTCGTATTTTGTCCATAGTGGCTGATATAAGCAAGGCTGTAGCAACCATCATCGTGGCTGGGGGTCTGGTGGTGAAGGTGGTAAAGGAAAAAGTCAGATCTGGCACACAAACAACAGAAACAAATTACTCTGAGAAAAAGTCTTATGAGATCTACTGGAACAAATAAATACAGCCTGAGAGTGGAGTGGTTTTCTAGTTAATAAATGTATAATTATATTTTCTCCTGATGAAATCCTCCACTACAAAGTAACTTCAGTCTGTGTTGCTATTAAAACACCTCAAATATTCAGTAGCTGGAGCATTGTGGGGTTAAACTGGTAAAAGGCTGGGCGAGAGTTTAGTGATATTTTCAGTGTGATGACGGATGAAGGATATTAGTTAAACACTATGAATCGATTGTTTTAAGGTTGTGACTCATCTTGCAGCTGGTTGGTTTAGAACAAGAACTTAAGTCTTTTTATAGAAATAAAGGAAAGAGAAATGTTCTTATGGAAACAACTGCTGAAAAGGTCTTGTAAGTTATTTTGAATGAGTGATATGAATTATTTTTTTCTAAAAAAACTTTGCTGGAAACAGAATCTTATTAAAGTAATAAACAAAAGGACAAAAGAAGTATTAAAAGTATTTTAAATCCTAAAGGTGACAGTGGGTTGTGTGTTTTTTGTGTTTCACTTGCCACTATATCTGAAAGTGTTTATTAGTTTTGAACATCCAGCACCAGCTGCTGTAAATGTATCACCAGTTCACTCCTGTTCTGACTTTTGTTGCAGTCAGACGAGCACTAAAGACAATAAAGTATTTGAATGACTTTTCTCGTCCTGTTTTGTTTTCAGTGTTTTTTTTTTTATGTCAGTACATCTATTGTCTTATCTGTGTTGTATAATTGTGGTGCAGCAAAAACTCTACAGGATTAAACACTGTCCGTCTCCATCAATCTGAATCCTTGACTATGGAGATGTTCTGTACTGTCACACCTCAACTCTCCAGCAGTTAAACCCAGTTCATCCCAGTGCACGACGCTTCATCACAAAGCACAAATCCCACACACACCATCGTTCTGTGTATCACTCGGTTGGATGGACGTCATTACAAACGACAAGAGACGGTCATCTGGTGTTATTCATCTATAAAGCTCTGTGGTTAAAACCACTACATACAGACCAGGATCCAGTCACTTCTTCACTTTACACATCATGTGCGCTCCAATATTGTCAGAACTGGATTCAGTTACCATGCATGCTGTCTCATTTAGTCTTGTGTTCCCCTTGGAGATTTTAAATCTTTGCTATGTGATGTTTTTTGTGAATCTTGTGTATGCAGTTTTTAGTTATTCATGTATATATCGAGTGAGGTGAGGTTGTTTTGTTGACATGTTTCTGTATTTAGTTATGTAGTTATGTAGTTATTTAGTTCTTCATATAGAGTGAGGGGAGGTTATTTTGTTGACTTGTTTATGTATTTAGTTATTTAGTTCTGTAGTTATGTAGTTCTTCATGTATATATAGAGTGAGGTGAGGTTGTTTTGATGTTTTTGACTTGTTTATGTATTTAGTTATGTAGTTATGTATTTAGTTTATGAGTGAGTAGTTTACTTTAGTTTCTTCATTGTTTATTATACAGAGTGAGGTGAGGTTGTTTGTTGACTTGTTTATGTATTTAGTTCTGTAGTTATTTAGTTCTTCATGACAGAGTGAGGGGAGGTTGTTTTGATGTTTTATTGACTTGTTTATGTATTTAGTTCTGTAGTTATTTAGTTCTTCATGTACAGAGTGAGGGGAGGTTGTTTTGATGTTTTATTGACTTGTTTATGTATTTAGTTCTGTAGTTATTTAGTTCTGTAGTTCTTCATGCAGTGAGGGGAGGTTGTTTTGTTGACTTGTTTATGTTTTTAGTTCTGTATTTAGTTCTGTATTTAGTCTTCATGCAGAGTGAGGGGAGGTTGTTTTGATGATTTATGTATTTAGTTCTGTAGTTATGTATTTAGTTCTGTATTTAGTTCTTCATGCGGAGTGAGGGGAGGTTGTTTTTATGTTTTGGTGACTTGTTTATGTATTTAGTTCTGTAGTTCTGTATTTAGTTCTGTATTTAGTTCTGTATTTAGTTCTTCATGACAGAGTGAGGGGAGGTTGTTTTGATGTTTTATTGACTTGTTTATGTATTTAGTTCTGTAGTTATTTAGTTCTGTAGTTCTTCATGCAGAGTGAGGGGAGGTTGTTTTGTTGACTTGTTTATGTATTTAGTTATGTAGTTCTGTATGTAGTTCTGTATGTAGTTCTGTATTTAGTTCTGTATTTAGTTCTGTATTTAGTTCTGTATTTAGTTCTGTATTTAGTTCTGTATTTAGTTCTGTATTTAGTTCTGTAGTTCTGTATTTAGTTCTTCATGCGGAGTGAGGGGAGGTTGTTTTGATGAAGATAGGGGGCGCGGTTTATTCAAATGACACAGGAGCTTCTGAGGTTGACGCACTATCAGACCACGCTGAATGCGACGCTGCCATTGGTTGAGGACGACTGGTCTCATGACAACAACGGCGGGGTTCCCGCCAATCAGAGGCCGTCTTGGGCCCTCGAGTCTGTTTGTGAATGACGTAACACGCGTGAAGCAAGATGGCGTCGCCAGAAGCTTAAATCGGTGTAAATGACTTTATCTCCGTGAAGTCGCGCCCCCCCCGAGGCTCCGGTGTTGTTTCACGGTTGTTCCGGTGAAGAGAACCCTCCTCTACCGGGTACGTGTGGTCGCAGGGCGCCGCTGAGCTCCAGAGGACAGCCCGCGGACCGTGTCTCCTCTCCCCCCCCGCGACCCTCCGCCAGCAGCCGGGCAGGCGAGCTGCTGTCAGCCGGGACAGGATGGACACCGGGGAGTACATGGAGACCATGGACACCACGTTAGCGGAGTTGGGGGACGAGTTCACGTTGGGGGACATCGACGGTGAGTGTCCCCGCCAGCGATGCTCCGTGTTTCCTGGTGGAGTGAATGTCCCTGAGTGACAGGTCTGCGAGAGGCTGAGCAGCTGGGCACATCTGGGTGAAGTTTAACATTTAAACTCTTCACCAAGCAGCTGCTGGAGCTTCAAGTTCTTCCTCTGGTTGTTTAACCAACATCTACACAGACTCTGCTTTGTTTGGGCTTTTATTTCCTTCCTAAATGTGAACATCGAGTATCATTCTTCTTCTTCTTCTTCTTCTTCTTATTAGAGACTGGACAAAGTTTCCTCATTAAACTCTTAAAAACTTCCATCTGGACCAGGGCTGGGCAATAAACCAGATTAATAACAATTATCTCAAAACAATGTTATTCAATAGCAACAAAACAAAAGCCCATATATATATATATATCTCGATATGATTCCTACTAATCGTGGAAGCACAGCGAGGAGGTGTTTGTCATTCTCTGCTCGTAAAGTTTCATGTTTTGTTTTTGTCGTAGTCTGTTAACACAGGGTCAACAGTTCAATGGAAAGTGTTGGACGATTTAAATAATACACAAATATAATAAAAAAAAACATCAAATACAACGCGTTAATAAAGCAGTGTTTGTGCAAAAAGAGCCAATAAGAGAAGGTAAATAAACAGAAGTGTGGTGAAGTCAGCGCTGCCGCTCTCGCTCACTATATATCGACATATTGTCTCATGTTTACTCGTCAAAAAAGGCAAAAGCTGCTCTGTCAGTGTTTTTAAACTTTATTTCAACTTGTTAAAATCTGCTTTGTCATGTCACATGGCCTTTTTAAATCCATCATCATCTCCAGAGAGGCAGGAATTTAGTCTGTGATGTTTTCTGATCAAATATTTGTTTGTTTATTGAATGAAACATGAGCACAGAAAACCCATACACGTATAGAAAATCTTCAAATGTATTCTCAAAGTATTCCTATGATCGTTGTTTCTAAATGAAGCAGCCAGGCGTTAATGGAAAAGTGATGGAGTGTTATATTCCAGGAAGCAGAGTGTGAGGTGTCATGCATCAGGAAACTGTGCGTGGGCAGTAAGTGACTCACGAGTGTCACTTACTACATGTACTTTCAGACTTTCATGTCGTGATTGAAGTTTTTGGGAGAGTTAAAAGAGGAAACCCTGTGCAGTCTCCTCAGTATATCCTCTCAGAGCTTATTCTCAGAACTATCCAGCAAAGTTTGTGGGACAGCATCTCTGTAAAGATCCAGCTCTGTACTCTAGACAGACAGACAGATGGAGAGACAGACAGACAGACAGACAGACAGACAGACAGACAGACAGACAGACGGAGAGACAGACAGACGGACAGACGGACAGACAGACAGCATCCTTGATCAAATCACCCTCTAATCAAAACAAGCTCAACCCTCTGGCACTCAGTGAAAGGACTGGGCTTTTGGTGTAACGCCGGCCAGCGCACAGTCACCAGATTCCCATCAGGGTGGAATTTTACTGAATGCAAAGTCACCAGACCAGACTGAGACACTGTCTGTCTGTGTGTCTGTATGTCCGTCTGTCCGTCCGTCCGTCCGTCCGTCGTCTGTCTGTCTGTCTGTCTGTCTGTCTGTCTGTCTGTCTGTCTGTCTGTCTGTCTGTCTGTCTGTCCGTCCGTCTGTCTGTGTGTCCGTGTCTGTCTTTCTGAGTGTGTGTGTGTGTGTGTGTGTGTGTGTGTGTGTGTGTGTGTGTGTGTGTGTGTGTGTGTGTGTGTGTGTGTGTGTGTGTGTGTGTGTGTGTGTGTGTGTGTGTGTGTGTGTGTGTGTGTGTGTGTGTGTGTGTGTGTGTGTCTAAGCGCACATGCTCGTTTCCTTTTTTTGCCTCTTTATGACTTTTTGCCACATACACACTGACCTTGTCAGGACCAGTAAAGCTCAAGGGACCAAAGCTCAGTTGTAATCATCATCTCTGAGGTCCTGGTGGAGTTTAGGGGTAAGATATGTGGTGGATAGGTTAAGGTTAGACATGAGTAGGTCAAGGTTAAGATTAGAGATAAGGTTTCGCGTGAGGTTGTCCACAATGAATGGAAGTCAGTGCATTGGCCTAGTAAGGCTAGCTGTGTTAGCACTATAGCACAATAGTAAGGCTACAGTATGTAACAAACCGCTATGGCCCAAATTGATGATCCCGCACACAGGCTCATGAAACATTCCTGAAACTCTACCTGTCTTGTGGTGTCTGGTGGTAATTCTCACTTCAATGGGAGCCTTTACACAGAATGAGCAGACAGCGCACCCCCGGCCACAGTTATGTAATCCTACTTAATCATCGTGTCAAAAGAGAGGAATTTACAGATTGTGTGTGTGTGAGGGAGAAGTGACCACTGACTGATGAACATAGAGGCAAATTGCTCAGAGAAAGCCCACACTCAATTCGACTAGTCTCTGTTTGGCCCACAGCTGATTGATAATAAGGTAATTCTTTTAGATATATATTCATCACAGCCTCTTTTGAATATTAAATGGAGTCTCAGCTGAGTTTGTCTGCAGCAGCTGGTTTAATGCACATCTCCGAAGATATTTAACCTGTTGTTCTTCAGACGAGCCATGTGTGTATCTTTGAGAGTAAGGCCTCGGAGGCCCCTGAAAGGGCTCAAGTAGTTGACCCTATATTCAACTAGAACATTCTCCTCTCTCAATTATTCCCTTAGCAACCGTGGCTCTGGTTATGTAACCTATTTTCTTTGCTCTCAGCAGCCGAGCAAACTGTCCCTCTTTGATGGATTTACCCTTTGTGCCTGCTTGTCTGAAACTCTGGGGGCTAGGAGTGGCTTTGTCCGGTGTGTCATTAGCAATCTGCCCCCCCGTGGAGGTGTACAAGTGCATGGTCTATTGTGTCCGCCTATATTATTTATACATGCTCCGAACAGACAGGCTGGTTAATATTACTACGGTGTGAGCATCTGAAACTGTCTGCGTGCATTTTAACTTTGTTTCCCTGCACCTCGACGTAGCTGGAAGCTGAGTGTTGTTTTTGCCCCCGTCTCTCTGTGCGCGTGTGTGCGTGTGTGCGCGTGTGCGCGTGCGTGCGTGCGTGCGTGCGTGCGTGCGTGCGTGCGTGCGTGCGTGCGTGCGTGCGTGCGTGCGTGCGTGTGTGTGTGCGTGTGTGTGTGTGTGTGTGTATTTCCTGATGATTAACTTATGGAGCTAATCAGTCAAAGATCGAGGTCGACAAGATGTTGTCTGAAAACACTTTCCCAAGTTAACCCCATCATATAAGTGACGAAGTTGCAAAGAAGTGAGAAAGCATCGAGAATCATAGTGGGGGGGGGGGAACAATAATTTCTCCATGTATCTCTGCTTCCTTTAGGACATTTGAAGTTAAATCAGATTTCTAGTCTATATTTGTCACAGATAAGAGATCAAGTATCTTTTTCTATTAAATTGATTTATTTTTAATTGTGTTGAGGAGCTGAGGGCTGCACAGTCTCTAAATACAGGAACTGATGAATATTATGAATGGTCCGTTTGTGGATTGGATTTTCTGGTCTTGCTCTGCCGTGGAGAAAGAGGAAGTTCCAGGAGGCAGTTTCAGCTTGACAACCTTTTATTGACCCCATTGGCTGAACCTATAGTGATTATATATATTTATATTTATATATATATATATATAACTGTGGATCTTTACAATGATAAAAACTTAGTGTGGTACAGAGAATCATGTTTTATATAATCTGTTGAACAAAGCAAAGATCCCCAGATATTTAACCTTTGGCTGAGCTTTCTTCAATCTTTCCTTTCTTTCCCCACGTTGTTTATATTTAATACTGGAAGAAGATGATTGTGCTTGTAAATTCGTGAGTTTCTTGTTATTCCAAACTAAACTGTTAATACCATTAAGTTTTTAATAAGTGGCACAGTTCTTCAGCAGCAACAAATGGCGGTAGGTGGCATTTGATTTACTGCACAATTCTGTTGAGGGGTTCAGTGCACATTCATCATCATCATTGGGCAATCTGTCCATCTGTCCATCCATCAGAGCTTTTATCTCAGTGCTCTTTTACCCGGCTCCTATTGTCTTTGGGTTCAGCTGTAAGATAACATCCTGTTCACTCTCAAGGCTGAATGTTTACAGACCTGATCTGTTCACTGGTTTATGACCGGAGCAGTTCAGTAGCTGTTTCTGTGAATGTATGTGAAAGTTCAAGGCCGGGCCTCTTTGGGATTTTCTAGTCTTATCTGTCTTGTGTAATATCTCTGCCAGATATACAGTGGGGAGGGGGGGGGGGGGACCTTGTCACCTTGTATGTAGATTCAGCTGAGGATCTGACTCAAGGACAATATTGGCTGTCAGACGACCTTGGCCTAAAGGCAATCAAGTAATTGTTGAGTCATGAGGAATAAGTTAATGTTGGAGAATGACCTTTCTTGGTATTTAAGCTGTTATATCTATTTTCATTTTACTGAATCAATTGAATGAATTTGATTTCTTAATCAAATCCAAACTTATTGTAATGCCCTGTGTTTTTCTGCCTCTTCAGAGATGCTGCAGTTTGTCAGCAACCAAGTGGGGGACTTCCCAGACTTGTTTGAGGACCAGATGAACCCAACAGGTTCGCTACAGAGCGGCAGGGCCAGCGTCACCCCGCGTCCCGCCGTTCAAACCCCTCAAGCGCCCCCAACCCCCCAGACACCAACCCCAGTTACCTACCTGAACTCCAGCGTTACCCTCACCAGCCCACAGACACTATCTCCCCAGTCGTTACCCCTCACCCCTCCCCTCACCCCCGCCCAGACCCCCTCCCCTATCGCCGCCTCCTCTGTGCAGCAGCAGGTGACCCGCAGCCCTCCGCTCCTTCAGCCTCGGCCTCAGGTGGTCCAACCCATCCAGCCTCAGCCCCAACAGACGGCTCAGCCTACCATCCAGGTATCAACTATCATACCACTTGCACGCGAGACTTGGGTAATAACTTAATTTACTCATTCTACTAGTAAGTATTGAAAGCTGTGTTTAGAGTCGATGGTTTAAAGTTGTGTGGAGCTGATCCGGGTACATGACTGCTGCATTTTTCAAAGTGCCTGCCTCTCTAGCTTTAATGTTGTTTTCTGTCGAGGTCTTATTTTCTGTTATTGTTCCATCCATACATAAAAAAAACCTTCTGCTGACATGATAGAAATTTCCGAGTCCTGACAAACTGTAAAATATAATATCCAGCTCAGCATCCCTACAAACCAATGCACATCTCAGCAAATACTGCATCAACCTGAGAGACGCAGTTTATTGTCTGGAGTAAAACACATTTTCCCCAAAACAGTACATCATCAAAGGCAGATAAACTGCTTCATGCTGTGTCAGCATTTTCTCTTATCCCTCCTTTTCACTTGAATGCAGATGCACACCCAGGGGATCCCGATGCAGACCCAGAGCTTCCCGGTCCACACCTTAGTTCAGACTCAATGCCAGACGCCCATCCAGACCCAGGCGGGGCAAACTGTGATGATATCCCCCAACGGTGGGCAGTCGCGTTTCATCCAGAGCCCTGTGATCTGCCACCAGAGTTCTACTCCTGGTTTCCAAGGTGACATATAGTGTTTTCTGTCGAACATGGGAGATTGATATCACTAAGTGGTCGATAATAACGTGGCTCCTCTTGTCTCCTCTTCTCAGTCATCCAACCACAGATGCAGAGCATCATGACGTCACCACAGCTCCAACCATTGACCATTCAGCATCAGCGACTTCTGACCCCACAGGTCAAACCATCCAGACTCTCTCTGCATCACCGACCACAGTCCACACTATGCAGCAGCAGGTGCAGCAGGTACCAGAGAGCAGCACTGAAACAAGAAGACACAGTTTTTTCTGTCGGGCAATGAGTCAGATAGAGAGTAGATATGGTTGTTTGATATCTAGTAGTAAAAGATTTATATTTCAACAAACCAAACCATCAATCTGAAAATAGCTCCTAGACAAATAAGTTTGTTTCATAAAGTTGGTAGACCCACAGTGGATCTGAATATCAAACTTTTCATTTTTTAAAACTGCTTGTGAGCAAACATAAAAGTCTCACTTTGACCCTTTGTATCTTTTCCCACCAGGTTCTGGTCCAGCAGCCTCAGATTCTGAAAACAGATTCGCTGGTTCTCGCAACTCTCAAACCAGATGGCACTCAGGTGCTGTCGACCATGCAGAGCCCCAATGGGATCACCACCTTGACCACGCCCCTCCAGAACACTCTGCAAGTCCCGGTATGAAACCAGCTTCAGTGACTTCACATTATCCTTTGGCTCTCAATAAAGGTCTGAATTTGGTTCCTTAAAAAAAGCAAACTCTGGAGTTCCACAGCCTGTTTAAAAGGAGTTTTACTAATTACAGGTCACTAGCATTCCAAGAAGAAGACGTGCTCATTAGCGAGAGACCTCAGGAGTAGCCAGTTATTCACAATTACCATTGTTAATGCTAACATACAGCGAGCTGAACTTATTCTAACGCAGCTGATTTCAAATACACACAATAGTTATTTACATCTGGACACAGAGAATTGTGGTTTCTGTTGGCTAATTCTTTATTTTATCTGATGCATCGTTATCCTTCTCTCTCATCCACTTTTCACTACAGCAAGTAAACAATACAAGGGATCTGATCAGCTGCTTTCTGTCCGCCAACAGCGTGACTACTACTACAAAACACAAATAAACAAGTCCTTCATCACACAGACCAATTAACCATTAATACTTCACACTGACACTATTGCACTTCTACCGATTTTGGTCTTCAGACGCTGATGAGCAGCAACATCCTGACCACCGTCCCTATGGTGATGGGCGGAGGAGACAAGCTGCCAATCAAGCAGCTGCAGCCAGGCCACTGCACAAATGTAGCCAGATCAAATATGGATCACGGCTTCATGAACATGGGAGTAATGGGCCCGGGAGGAGTGGTGAAGGAGGGCGAGAGGAGGACGACACACAACATCATCGAGAAGAGGTACCGCTCCTCCATCAATGACAAAATCCTGGAGCTTAGAGACCTGGTCATGGGCAACGACGCGAAGGTTCGTGAGTTCAACATTAAGACACTTTAATGTCACAAGTCGCTTGAGGGTGTGGATTGGATCCTCATATGTTTGGTCTTCATGCCTTTCTCCCCAGATGCATAAATCAGGAGTGCTCAGGAAGGCCATCGACTACATCAAATACTTGCAACAGGTCAACCACAAACTACGACAGGAGAACCTGGCCTTTAAAATGGGAAACCAGAAGAACAGTAAGTGTTTGACGTCGCTGAGCGCAGAGCCACGTCTGTAACAGGTTGAGATTTGAACGACTCTCTCTCTGTCTCAGAGCCAGTGATACTGTCTGAAGATGTGGACCTCAAACAGGAAATAGTGATGATGTCACCTCCAGCCTCAGACTCTGGCTCGGGTTCCCCTGAGCAGTTCTCTCCGTACTGTGTGGACTCGGAGCCCGGCAGTCCCTTACTGGATCACGACAAGGTAACACACAACACACAAGACCAGATTAGACTCTTCATTGATTTATTGATTCCTGCGGCGAAGATGTCAAATGAGGCTATGAACTTGTTTTCAGTCGCCAGGTGTTTATTTCCTCTGTGGCAGCAAAGCACGAGCCTTCAGAGTAATAATTAATAATAATCTCTCTGTCTCTGTCTCTGTCTCTGTCTCTCTCTCTCTCTTCCTCTCTCTCTCTCTTGTCTCTGTCTCTGTCTCTCTGTCAGGTGAAGAGTGAGCCAGATTCTCCGTCCACCGTCGGAGTGATGGATCGTTCTCGACTGCTTCTCTGTGCCCTCACCTTCTTCTGCCTGTCACTGAACCCGCTGCCCTCTCTTCTGGGCTCTGAGGCCTCAGGGAGCCACAGCCTCTCTGCCGGCCACGGGCCATCGAGAACGCTCGTCTGGTTCCCGACACACACACAGGACTTCGGTGAGCAGGACTGACCGCAGCTGTTAATGAGGGTTCACGATCCCCTTTAAACCCACGACCTCACCTCATATCTCATTCCCTCTCGTCCTCCAGCGTCCTGGCTGCGGTGCCTGCTGCCATGGGTGATGGTGTGGGTGCTGAGTGGCGTGGGAGCTGTGTGGGGCTGTGTCAGGGTGCTCTACCTGTGGGAGCCCGTCACACTCCTTCACTCCCCGAAGTCTGTGTCCTTCTGGAGGCATCGCAAACAAGCCGACCTGCATCTCAACAGGTGAGTACCCGTCAGGACGAGGGCTGTCTACTTTTTTTTGTGGTTGTAAATAAAACTTTCAGCTCTAAATCCAAGAACGTCTGAATCAAACCAAGAAAAGAAATTGAAATGCTATTTATCTTTGTACTGGATCCACTCATTCTGTCTCTTCTCATGTCGGATGCTTTCTCACCTACTGAAGATCTCTTCACCCACTTTGCTCCTCGCTGAGTCTCTGTCTCGCTCACTGCACAGATTTATTTTTAGCTGTTTGTTCAAATCGTTTGTTCAGATCTAACTCGTGACCTTCCCTCAACTGAGTAATGAACATCGTATACATTTTTTCACCATCTCCTTTTTTCCCTGCAGGGAGATTACACAGCAGCATTGGTTAGTTTAGAGACTTGCTTGGACGTCTTGACCCGCGCTCTTCCCTCAACCAATCTGGATCTGGTTTGCTCGCTGTCCTGGAATCTTATTCGCTACTGCCTGCATCGTCCAACTCCTCTGGGATGGCTGGTTCACCAGGTCAGAGGAAAGCACGAGGGAGAGGAGGCCCGGACGAGTGCGAAGGACGCGGCTCTGGTTTACCACCGTCTGAGTCAGCTGCAGCTCACAGGTGAGTGTCGAGGACAGAGTGCTGTGCACAGGCTGTCGGGATATGATTCACGGTTTGGACTTAATGAACTGCAGAATACAGAGTTCAGTAAGTACATGCTATGAGAATGTGAATGCAGTGATACAGGTTGTGTTCTCTCCGTCTGTAGGAAAGTTGCCTCAGCGAAGCAGCCTCTGGGCTTTGTCTCTCTCTCTCAGCGCCGTCAACCTCAGCGAGAGCGCCCAAGGCAAGATGGCCCCTGCTCAGCTCACCCAGATCTACGTGACTGCAGCAACGGCCCTGCGCACACTGCTGGGCCACCACCTCTCCTTCTTGCCTGTATGTCTTTTTCCTGATCCATCATCTGTCCTCGGTTTATCTCAAAGAGCTTTAAATAAACATAGCAGACGGAGGAGGTGATACGTTTATTTAACTGAGCATCTTTTCCTCCGTGTCCGTCTCCCAGGGTTACCTGCTGAGCTGTGCTGAGAGTGTGGCCAGTCACTCAGACACCAAGCCGATCCCCGACTGCCTCCGCTGGCTCTTCACGCCATTGGGCAGGCAGTTCTTCCTGAGCTGTGATTGGTCAGTGAAGTCTGAGTGCAGCGACAGCGTGTACACTTCTCAGAGAGATTCGGGTAAGTTGTGGGTGATGACTGGAGGAGTGGGTCTGAAAGAAAGATTTTGAGTGTGTGATAATGAAGCTGTTCCTCTGACGTCTGGATCTTCCTGCAGTCGACCCCATCGCCCAGCTGCACCGCTGCTTCTGCAGGAAGCTTCTGGAGCGAGCCGTTCACACCCTCATTCAGCCGCAGAGCGACTCCGAAGCAGGCAAACGCAAGAATGACTCCGGGTAAGGCCGCGGTGTCCAGGGCTTCCTGGATCTTTACAGTTTGGTGTGCATTAAAAATGTTCTCAGTAACTTCTATTTCTTGCTCTGTTACTTTTTCAGGGAGTTTTCCAGTGCTATGGAGTTCCTCCAGTTGTTGAACAGCTGTACAGAGGACTCTCCTTCCCCGCCTCCTCCCTTCTCGACTCCTCCCAATCACACCACCACACCAGGTATGAATAGCATGAAGAGAATAAAGGTCCCATGTGGACAGAAGCATGAATCACATCGGATGATTGATGCAGTGGTGTGGGGGAGCTCGTCACTGAGGATTAACCAGATAATCGTCTGAGCTCTTACCGTCAACACTAATGGATTTTCTTGGCTTCACTTTCAGTCAGTTCAGCCTTTGCAATTAACTATTTATTGAATCCTCACAGATAAGACTTGGAGGCATTGATTTGGGGTAATAAATTACTTCCAGGGGGATATGAACACATATTAATTAACTACAGTGTCAATCAATCATTGATAAAACAGGAAAGGAAATCGTTACTTAGCCACCACATCATACCTGATATGCTTCTCTCAGCCAAAACAAAACCCCCCACTCACTTATTGTGTTTTATTTTTTCTGTGCCAGTGGGAGACCCGGTGAGTCGCTGGTGGGCCTTGGTCCTGAAGGCGGCGGTGCACTGGCTGCAGGGTGACGACGTGGCAGCGAGGTCACTGCTGGCCGAGGCCGAGCGAATGCCGAGGGCTCTGCACACTCTCGAGTAAGTGAAAAAGTGTTACAGAACATAAACGCTCACACTGAAGTACAGACACTAGAATTCACTTGGTGAAGACAAAGCTGTCGTTCTCCATTTCAATTATTTAACAGCTCACGTTACAGGAATCGTTTTGAGCTTTGACTTATTTAAGATCATTTCTAGCTGGATCCGGTTATAGAAGCAATACATTTTACACTTGTCTGTAGTTTCCTGATCAATATAAAAAGATTCTCAATATGAATCTGCAGGATGTTGTGCCAGAAGCCGCCTGTTAAGCGATTCTCACTCATCAATCTCGTTTGAACAGTCGTGTCTAGAGAAAAAGTCGAGATTAAAAAGAAACTAGTCAGACGGAAGCTTTTTATCTTGATTTCAAACCTCGGCATTAAATCAAACTGAAGGATGTTGATAAAGATGAACAAGTGTGTCCTTGTTTTATAAATATTCTATAAATTAACCATCCTCCCTGTTCCTCCCTGTTCCAGCCACTCTCTTCCCAAGGCCGTGCTGCTGCTCTGCAAAGCGGTTCAGATGAGCCTGTTGCCTCTGAAGGGAGAAGGAGCAGTGGCCTGTCTGTCCCACTGCGACAGAGCCAGCAGCCACCTGCGCGCCAGCATCTCCGAACCACTCGCCCAGTCGGGCAACTGGCTGAACAAGGTAGAAATCAGAGAAGCTGCCACAAGCACCGTCGTCACTGACATCTCCGTAAGATCTGCTCCGGGTTTGTGGTCTCGGGGTTTCTGGTGTAATCCCAAAAAACAACTTGCCTCTAACTGCATGTTTCATATCAGATAATCAGGATTCAGTGAAGTCGAAGCATTCAAGGTTTCATCATGCGTACACACACACACACACACACACACACACACACACACACACACACACACACACACACACACACACACACACTTGATATGAGGCTGTGTGTGAGTGTGTTTATACTTGTTTGCTTCTCTGTTAGGTCACAATAAGAGTTGTGTTCAGCATTTTATTGTGATGATAAGGAGCTTGTGAATATGTCAAGGAGTTGCCCCCCCGAGGCGATAGTGGGAAACATGTGCGTGGGAATATTTGTGTGTGTGTGTTTGTGCGCGCAGTGTGGGTGGCAGGAGGTGGCTGTGGTGCATTGTAGTTGCATTGCATGATCCTGAAGCCGAGTGCAATGTGTCTGCAGTGCAGTACAGAGGCCTCCCCAATCTGCACGCACCCGCTACACACCCCCAGCACTGGAAAGTTCTGCATGTTACCCCTTGATTTTTTTTGGGGGGGGGGGGATAAATGTCGGAGATGGCACCCAGCAGCTCTCTGATTTGTGTCCCTCCTCTCTCCTAAGGGGGTGGAGCTCCTGGTGTGCGACCTCCTGCTGACCTTGAGGACCAGTTTGTGGCAGCGAGGCGGCAGCAGTAACGGAGAGCCCGGCCCGGCCCCTGGATCTCAGTTGGCTGGTTTTCAGAGGGACCTCAGCGCGCTCAGGAAGCTCACACAGTGCTACAGGCAGGCGCAGCACAAGGTACGGCCGTTCATCTTGTTTGTGAGCCTTGGAAATCCCGTTCTCTCCCACTGTTACCAGCTGCAGAACTCTCCCTGCAGCTGCACACATCAATCACACTGGAGACGTTGTGTTTGAGGAGTCATTACTGGAGCCAGAGGGTCTTTAACAACTGCTGCTGCTTCCTTATCATTAGTTATGTCCTGACTTGTGCAACACTCATAAAAAACGTTTCATCATAATCATTGCACGAGATTCTGTTGTGAGACAACCCAGAGAACCAATCGTGTGATGTTCCTTGTTCTTCCTGCAGGTGTTTCTCCACGAGACCACAGTGAGGCTAATGGCCGGTGCCAGTCCCACAAGGACACACCAGCTGCTGGAGCACAACCTCCGACGCAGGACACACAACTCCTACACAGCCGGTAAGACTCGTATTTATGTATTGAACCATCATCCTCACTGAATCATATCAGTGGAAGTTCACCTTGGCTGCTGGCTCGGGATCAGCTCCCTGTGGTCGTTATTAATCTTAATAATAACAGTTTTACACACACCAGGAAGCAGTGGAGACTAAACTGCACTTTTCCTCCTCTTTTCTTGCTGCCGTCTGAAGGTGAGTGTGTCCTGGGCGAGAGGGAGAGGGCCCACGCCATCCTGCTGGCCTGCCGCCACCTGCCCATGCCCCTGCTAACTCCGCCCGGGCACCGCGCCCGCCTGCTGGCCGAGGCCAAGCGCACCCTGGAGCGGGTGGGAGACCGCCGGTCCCTGCAGGACTGTCAGCAGATCCTGCTGCGCCTCAGCGGGGGCACGACCATCGCAGCCTCCTGAACAGACACGACTTAAAACACCCGACTCATCCACCAACACGTAATTCTGTAACTGTCACATATTCACACCCTCACGCTGATCCACGAACATGGAGTCGTCTACCGCAGCCTTGTATCCACACAGCAGCCACACATCTGCTCCTCTAACTCTTAGTTGCCCTGTTGCAGCACAATCACGCCACCTTCTGGCCATTAATGGCACCACGCCGGCTAACTGCCTCATTTTAAACAATGCTTAACAACAAGGGAAATCAGGTGAAATAGGCCCCGCAGGGAAAAGGGACCATGATCTCATAGCTTAAATAGGTGCAGTGCAGCAGTGCATTGATTAGCTGTAGGAAGCCGAGCTGTACAATCATTTCTGGCGCACGGTAACTGTTTAATGTCTCAGTAAACTCGCACGCTTCTATTAAAGGGCTTCAGTCTATTCTAGAGTGGACTGCCCAGACCTGTTGAGCAAGGCTGTGCTGGGAGCTGCAGACAGAGAGTGGCCTGCACAGCCTCTTCTTATCTACCTCATACACAGTACAATGCCAGCCCTGTACGGCTGAGCATCACAGGACACTTCAGTCAGCTGTCCTGAATTTGAATCAAGTGACCATTTGAAGTGATGCTCCGCTCCATTAACAGCTTGCTGAGACTTTAGGAAGCAGCAGCAACACAACTATTGGAAAGTGGCCTGCTGTTGCAATAATGACACACACACACAGCTGCTGCTGACACGTTCTGTTCTGTCAGGACAGAGGAACAATTATTGGATTAGCAACACGTCAAAGTAGCACAGGGAAGCAGTCGAGTGGGATAATAGGAAAATACGGACACACAGAAATTCATCAACACGACAGGTCAAAGGTTTTAGAATTCTTCCAGCTGTTTTTTAAAAAATTGAGATTTAATCTTGGAATCTTCTTGTTCAATTACATTTAATAAAAAAAAAAAAGTTACGGTTCAGTTCATCGCAAACCAGCAGCACGAGGTTTCAATCTGAAGACTGTGCTGCTCTTCATCACGTGAAGCCTCCGCCTGCTTCTCGTCTCATTAGGTCTTTCTTACTCGTCTCTTTCCTCTCCATCCTAACAGCGACACTACTCCCTGCAGTAAGTCATCAATAAACTTTTTTTGTGTACTTGAGGCTGATTTACAGATTTACCTTCGTGCTATTTCCGTGGAAAAGTGAGGAATTCCAAAAACCTTTGACCAGTGGTGCACATAAGACATGAATTGCATATACACGCAATGTGATTGTATATAGTTTGTACATAGGCAGGTGAACAGAAGTAGGATTCTTACGCACTGCTTGAGAGAAGAAGAACAAAAGAACTGTGACGCGTGGAATCTGGCTCAGAACGGGAGAGTCCAGTTCACCGTGGATTTCAGCCGCAATACGTTTTTCCACTGGTAACAAATCGTCAGTAAGAGAAGATCTGTGGACGTCCTCGCTTGAGGCCACAGGCAGAAATGCACCAGTCACAGTTTCGGGGGGGGGGGGGGTGCGGGGGGGTGCATCGCGTCAAGGTGGGAACATTAACTGCAACACAGCGGTGACGTGAGAAAGTGTATTTCTTGGAATACGATGTCCATGTATGATGTAAAGCTCTCAAGCGAAATGGCCTTGATGTTATGTAAAAAGTTGATGATGTTTCATCACATTTGAATTGATGGAGGAGTTTTAGCTTTGTGAAAAGTCTTTTTGTCTACTTTGCTTTTTATTCAGTCATTCACGTTTATTTCCTGTGCTCTGATTCCCTTATTTAATGTTGATGTGATATTAATATAAATGCATTTTCTTGGTTGGGAAGGGAGCAGTTTTATTCGCATTTTTATTATTGTCGTTATTTTATGTTGGGTAAAAGAAGCCGAGGGTCAGAAACTGTCAGAGGGAGAAGCTCCACGAGGAAGATGTGTATTTCTTTGAAGAAGTCCGGCCTGCGTTTAAATAAATAGCCGGAGTGTTTTGGATCCTGCTGCAATTTCTTTGTCGTTTGTCAAGTTCAAGCAAACTCACACTCGTGCTATTAGAACTCTGTCTTCCAGGTCAACTCAAGCTGTCAATGCGTCCCGTCGGGAAGCCTGAGTCTAGCTTCAGGTCCTGACTGGTAAAAGAAGAAGGCAACGCTCACCCAGCCAGTAGCAGGCTGCAGTTACTATCATTAGGATGTTATAGGGTTTTGGTTATTTGTTTTTTTGCTTCTTCCCCCTTGATGTATTTTATTGTCTGGACTTTTGTGTTTATTTTGATGTTTGTTTTATAATAAAACAACACATGATAGTTGCTGGCGAATACGATCTCTCAGTAATTGAATGTGTCAAAACAACACACTTCATGTTTCCTGTGTGTCAGTGTCTTTCTGATAGTGACTTCTCTGTGGAGGGTTTTGGTTTCCTCTTCCAAACAGTGTGTGTGTAGCACAGTGAACACTGGACACCTCTGTGTGGATGAGACGCTCCCGGCAGCTCCAGAGAGAGATGACGTGTCTGGATACGAGAGGAAACCCCCCCCCCCCCCTCATGACCACGGAGGTGTCAGAGGAGAAGATTTCAAATAAAAGAATGTAAATGAGACACTACCTTCAGAAATAAAGGAGTGGGAGATATATGTAAGGAACCAACTTCAGGAGAAGAATTATTCACGTCATTTGCAGAAAAAGGGGGTTTAAAGATCTATAAAGCACCACAACATTCACCTAATAATGATGAAGAATCAAAGAAAAATGGGAACTGGAAACAAAAGTTTTTATAAGTGTGAGTTCTGTTGGAGGGATGATGAGAGATTTTACTCACATAAAATCTGGGATTTCTGGAAATGTGTTCGAAAAGAGATTTTAAATGTTTCGAGCATCAATATTATTTAAATCCATCACTTTTCAGCTCTTATCAGCAAAGAAGATGATTAGAATCTGTTGGTTAAAGCCACAGCTCCAAACATAAAGCAGTGGACAGACATGAAGGGAATAGAGAAGTTCTTTGTTTTGGAGAAACGAGACTTCAGCTGAAACCACAAAGATCTAGATTTAATCACACAAGTGTTTTTATTTCTTGAATGTTATGTGTGAGGAATGTGATATAATCAGGTTATAATGTTGGTCTGGGACAGATATGAATGAAATATCAGCTGAAACCAGTGTAGATTATTTATACATCTCCATATATAGTTATGGAATAGGAAAAAATGTTAAAATAAAGCTAAATTAAATTAAACAGAACAGCAACAGTCATTTTATCTTGAAAAGTGAAGCCCATATAATTAAATTAACATGAATATATGAAGGTTTGATATTAAACACATCGGATAAACATGTAGGTTGAGCGGAACCTCTTAAAGCTGATGTGTACGTGTTTCCAGTCGGAACTATTTAGACCGCGGAAACACGGGGTAGTATTACCCCGGAAGTTGCTTAGCGGTAACTCACGTGTTCACCATGAAAAACCTGAAAAAACACCACAACTCGTCCAACAATAAGAAATTCAAACCCGGGTCGAAGAAACGGGAAAACAAATACATCCTCACGTTTGACGACAAAGGAAGAGAGTAAGTTTATCTCCTGTTAGTTAGCATCCTAGCGTTAGCATCCTAGCGTTAGCCACCACTGGTCCACTACTGTATCAGGCTAGCATTAGCATTAGCATCAGGTATTTAAAAAATCAGGTTTAAATCATTGTTTAACAGGATTAACTTCAGTTTTAACAGGAAGTCTTTAACATGTGGTTGTTTTTAAACTGATCGTTTTTAGACTGTGTATAAATTATGCTTATATTGTTGTCATTTTAATATACCTCATGTTTACATTGTGACTTTACCTTATTTATCACTGTTTGAAATTATATTTCTATATTAACTATCCTCTTGCTGCTGTAAAACGACACATGTCCTTTATAAATGGCTAATTTCGATTATATAATATGTGTTTTATGTAATTTAATATGAAACATAATCTATAAACCTACTGAGCAGTTTTCACTTTAACACAAACAGAGTAATATCGCTGTCACATCCATCCTGAATTATACATGTATATTTAACCAGTGGTTTCTTCTTCAGGGACTTTCTCACTGGTTTCCACAAGCGAAAGGTGGAAAGGAGAAAATCAGCATTGGCAGAAATCCGAAAGAAAATCAAGGAGGAGCAGATCCGAGTCCGAGTAGAGGTGATGTGGATTTAAAGGTGTTGACAATCCTGTGAGGAACTGTCTTCTGACCTTAAACCTAAACGTCTTGTTTCAGAGGCATAAGGAATATATCAAGCTGCTGAAGGAGAGGACGGACGCTCTCGGTGAGTTCACGACAAACGTCACCAAAACCCCCACTGATCGTTTTATACAGATTCTTATTCTCTTCCTCTCTTGGTTATTTGTCTGTCAGAGGAAGCTGAGGATGATCTGGAGAATGCATCACCAACACGACCCAGACTCTCCAGTACGATCACCCCAACCACACCGTCACCGTGACGACCATCAGCGACCTGGACCTCTCCGGGGCTCACCTGCTCGGACCCGAAGAAGAACCGGTAAACGGTTAACCCTGTTTATCTCCGTGCGCGGCCCCGATGGGTCTCAATGTCCGTCTGGATGCTAATAACTGTGAATCTGTGCTGTCAAGGTGATTGGGGAAAACAAGGAGGAAGAAAAGAAGGAGGAAGAAAAGAAGGAAGTGAGGGAGCAAACGGTGCCAATGCCAAAGAAATCCGGGCATCCCATCATGAACAAAAAGTAGGTTGTTCGTCATACACATCTCAAAACATTATCAATAAGTGTGGCTAGTTTCCCTTTTCATAGAATCTATGTTTTGTTATTTTGCCTTTTTGTCAGACGTCACTTTGGGCTTTCATGACTTGTGATTAACGTCTCTCAGTATATATTTGACATTTCATAACCAAGGTGTTGGTACAAGGGACATTCACCACCTTGTCCTGTATTCTAAAATGTGCCGTGCAGCCAAGAACCACAGTTGTGAAATGATGGTGGTCCACAGATGTTTCTTACATCAGAGTGCTCGTCGTCTTCCAGCCGCTGCCGCTCACCCCAGCTGTGTTTCCTCTCTCTCTCTCTCGCTCTCTCTCTCTCCTGCTGCCGTAGGATCCGCTCCCTGATGTCATCGCTCAGCACGTTCACCTGCAAGAAGGGGAAAGGGAAGCAGGACGGCCGACGAGGACAAAACCGCTCGATGGACAAGAAACGTGGAATCACAGAGTTGAAAAAGAGAACGGGGAAGAGCAGCAAGTGGCAGAGACGTCGACAGACCGGCAGGAAGGGCGAGCATCAGGATTGATGTGTGTCTGTCTGTGTGTGTGTTAAAGCACAATGTGAGATCTGAACTGTTTGTGTAATGAACACAAGCTGATGTGGACCCTGTGGCCTCCACAGTGTCGGACTGGCAGTTATCAGAATCACATCCTCCAACCTGAACGTTTGTACATTATTCCAGCTGTTTTTCGTTGTTTTCTTTCATGAAATAAAGTTTCCTGTATTTACTGACGTTTTTGATTAAATGACGTAATAAACCTCGCTGAGACGTCCTCTTGTCTTCATGTCTCACACGTCGTCGGAGTTCATCCGTCTGGGTTCTATTGTTAAAAAGGAAACGTGACGCTGTCGTCAACATCCTCTGTTGGAGCATCAGGAAACCAACCCTCAGCTGTGTTTCCTCACTGCTCAGTTTTACCTGTGTGTGTGTGTGTGTGTGTGTGATCTAAAAAGAGCAACCTCTTGTTCACTGTAAACATGAAGAACTCACACAGCCTCCTGTTTTAATGTATCTTTACCCCCCCCCCCCCTCACCTCACCAGTGTTTATTTATTTACGTTAACCTGAGCCAGCGTGTGCCAGCTGCCACTAGCATGAGCGTTTCACTTCTCTTTCTAAAGCCCATGATATTTAATACAACCACTCAATAGAGGAACCAGGCGGGTCACTGGCTCCATGTTGGCTCCAGGTCCGCACGCACCCATGAGCCTCTGCTGTGGGGGCCGGGAGCCGCCATGGCCGCCGAGGATGCTTCAGTTTCACTCATTGTCAGAGCAGCCAATCGGATTGATTTGACAGGTTGGAGGACAGAGCATGTGGAAGAGGAGGCATGTGCCTGATGGGGGTCTGAGGAGCAGAGTCTCCGGGGTAAAGACCAACTCACCTGAGCTGACGACCGGAGCTTCTCCTCACAGGTATTTGAATATGATCATCCCCAAGTGTTTGCTGTTTTCACTCCTTCTCTTCAATATCTTAATGGGTTAATTCACATTTTCTGTTATTACTGTATTACTGTACAGCTGTTAAATCATCATGTGTTTGGTAGTGATGTGTCTCTGTCGGCAGCTTTGACCGAAACCTCCTCAGTCCGGTGTCTACACCTGATATTAACAGTCCGACTGCACGTGTATGATTATTTTGACATTTTAAAAAGATAATCACATCTCAACTTTATCTTGTTTTACCAAAGATGCTCTGCAGGTTTTGACAATATCTTGGACTAACTATTATTACCATGAATTTTGTGTAGTGCAACAATAATAATCATGACCATCTTCCATTCACCATCATATAAGTGTTATTTCTCAAGTACATTTTAATGTGAGACAGTTTTCTCCAACGCTCTGTTTCTCAGTTTTCTCTCCCTGATGCAATGAGCGTGCACGTCCCCCCCCACAACCCACCATGCCTCTCTCCGCCGACGAGCCCCCCTGCCCCAAGTTCCAGCCCAACATCTTCGACCCGTCACGCTGCCATGACTGCCTGCGCCAGAGGCACCTGCACGCCGGCGCAGGGGGGAGCACTGAGGAGGCACCGCAGCTGAAATCCACTGCAGGTGCTGGGACTGGGGGTTTAACCGACACTGGGACTTGGACTGGGACTCGGACTGGGACTGGAGGTTTAACCGACACTGGGACTTGGCCTGGGACTCGGACTGGGGCAGGCAAAGGAGGGTTGTTGACACCGATCCAATCCCAGGCTGAGGAAAAAGACACCAGCAGCAAGGTAAGAAAGAGGAGAGTGAGGAGTGATGGGATTGAGTTGATGTGAAGAAGAGGGGGGGAGAGAGTTAGAGGTCACAGGTAAAAAGTCAGAAAGACACAAGGGGCAAGATGCTGAGCAACAGAATGAGACACTTTTATTTGTCTTGCAGATCCGAAATGATGCTGCAAGTTAGAATCGAAAATAATGGATTTAACTTTTAACTTTTCTTATGAAATGACAAATAAAAGTGTTTCCATGTGTGATCATAGTTCATGAGATCCTATTTGAGTCTTGTGAGTAAACGAGGAGAAAGGTCAGAGATGGAGGATGAGCGGTAACGAGCGGTTCCTTATAATAAATTAACGAAGCTGGATCACTTACTGTTCTCTCGGGAATCACTTGTAATTTTAGACAAAGGGTTGATGAAAGAAGGGTTGGGCCTGTTCACTGTATTAAAACTGAGACACCTCCACATTCCTCTGTTCAACCTGCTTCCATGACACAGATGAATTTGTCTGATGACTGAAATGTTTCTTAAAACTTTGATGGATATGGACTTGGAGCAGTCAAATTAATTTGTGATATCATATCTACTAGTTCCCTGGAGTTTATTTCCAGTGAACTGACATTTACAGACACTTGTGCATCTTTATTTCAAGAGATGCTTTGAAGGTTTATGGCAGCTGAAGAAATGTTGAAATTTTAATGAGGAGAGCCGGGAGCGAGGTTGGGTTACGGAGGTGTAACTCTAATCGAACAGCAGCCTGAGCCCGTGAGTGTCACAGGGGACGGAGGGAACAACACGGTCCAGCCCTCGATCTCTGGGCTTTCTATGAGTCTACATGTCTGTTAAAGCTGCACCTTCGTGAGGAGGCACAATTTCAGGGAACGTCACCCTCGCATCTTCCCCTTGTGACGTGGAGAGAGCGATAGCGTTCTGCGATGTTGCGATTGGCTCGTGTCCTAACGTGTCGTCCTATCAGGAGGACTCTGACGGCCTGTCGGTGGTGAGCAGCTACTGTGATGTCAGTGGCGTCCGTCCAGGTCATGGTGAGAGCTCCTTGTGCATCCTGAGCCCCGAGTGTGAGCTTTACATCTGCGACGGGGACGACGACGACAGCACTGACAGGTGGGTGACATCAGGACACTGTCATTTTAATGCTTAACTCAACTAGAGGGTCATTATGGGCAAGTTTAATCATTTAGAACATGATATCTCAACTTCAGTTTACCAAAACTTTCATGTCGTGTGATGCATTTGAACAGTTTTCCTGTAAAATGTCTCCTTCCCCTCCTCCTTCACCTTCTCTTTCTTTCACTCTTTCACCCTTTCCATCTCTTCCTCTGCACAGCTACCAAGAGTTCAGCGGCTCCGTCAGTGCAGAGGACGAATACCTGCCCATCCGTCGCCGTTCGGCCAAACTCGCCATGACCCGGCTTGACCCGCCGCCCCATCGGCCCAGCCCTCGGGCGTGGATGGATGAAGCCAGGAGCAGAGAGGGCTTCTCCAAGCGAGCGGGTGTGTGAGAGCTCACCAGAACCACGACAGCATCCTCTAATCTCTCGGTTTGAGTCTGACAGTCGGCCGAGGCTTTAGTATGACGGACTGCTCCTGACCCGTTCATATCCAGTTTCAGCCAATGGTGTTCTTTACGGGACAATACTGTTTGATGTCACCAGCTGAGGTGTCACAGAGCAATTATCAGTAATACAATATATCTGTTTGTCAGGAAAGCTCTTGGCCTATGATGTGCGTGTCTCCGTTTCCCCTCCCTCGTTCTATTTCCGTCACACTGCCTGACTCCTTCTCTGTCTCCTAGGGATGAACGACGACAGGGAGAAGCGTGAGAGCGGCTACTTCTCCATGGGCAGGGCGGCGGGGGCCCGCTCGCTCCGTGACAGCAGCCCCTCGGCTCCTTTCCGCCATTTTGAGAGAGGGCATCCCCTCTTCAGCGCCAGAAATATTGAGCCCAAAGACACCATCCCCTTCAGAAACCCTAATCTTGGCGTGGCATCCGAAAGGCAGGTACCAGAGGATCAAGAGGACGATCTCCCTCTGGAAATCCTTCCGCCTGACCCTTATGACATTGCCATCGAGGTTGAGGCCCTAGTCGGCCCTCGCTCTCCCAGTCCGACGCCTTTCAAGGTAGCGGAGTCCCTGGCCTCGGACCGAAAGGGATTCAGTAGTTCATATGGCCGGGGAAACCCTTCGTCTCATGTTTCGTCCTTTCATCAATCAGGACGGTCTGATTCCTCGAAGCGTAGCTCAGTTCTGCAATCTCGCTCTTCTTCTCCGTCACGTGGAAATTTACCGTTCAGACGCAGTGAGTCCACCGGTTCCCTCAGCAGGCAAAGTTTTGATGGTGGAGGTCGGTCTCAGGGGACGGAACCGGGATCCAGAAGCTCGTTGCAAAGCACACCTGCCCGACGTGTTGAGTCGGGAACGCTGCCGAGAAACTTAAAATCGCTCTCTGGTTCGGTTAAATACCAAACCAGCACGGTCTCTGACTTCAGGAGCGCCTTGAGGAGAACAGAAGTAAATGGGTCTTTGAGTTCTCGAGGTCATGACGGCAGAAGCTCATCTCCCTCACGGAGGGACCACAAACCTCCAGGGCCCATGTCCCTCCGCAAAACTGAAACCACCAGCCGGTCACCAGCTAGACGAGACAGTCGAACTTCATCTCCATCGAGGAGAACCTCTGAGGTACGCCGCGACAGTCCCTCGCCGCCAAGGAAAAATTACAGCTCCTCCAACCGGTCCCTCCTTTTCAAATCGGAATCAGTTACGTCTCTGAACGGACGAGGTCACAACGGACGCTGTGGCTCCCCCGTAAGAGAGGGCTACGATATTGAAAGCCAGGCTCTGCTGCGAAATTCAACAGCAAGGAACAGACTGAGTGAACAACAACATGAGCATGAGCATGAAAGCGCCGCCGCCATGTCTCCACCCAGACGAGGTCACGACACGCCAACTCAATCCATACTCCGCAAGACTGAATCCAGTCCTGTTGCTGGGAGTCGAGGTCGTGACAGCCGTGGTTCCTCCCCTGGAAGAAGAGGCCATGAAACCCCTCGTCAGATTCCACTTAGGAAAACAGACACTAGTGGTTCACTGAGCAGCCGTGGTCGTGAAAGTCGTAACTCGTCGCCTTCGAGGAGAAGCTACGAGGCTCCTTCTCAGTCTCTGCTGCGCAAGTCCGAAGGAAGCGGCTCAGTCAGAGGCCGTGATGCGCACAGTTTGTCGCCTTCAAGGAAAAGATATGATGTGTCAGACACACACTCACTGAGGAAAACACAAACCAGCAGCTCCCTGAAACACAGCAGCCGCAGCTCCTCTCCCACTGGGAAAGGCAGCAGTGACCCGCCAGGCTACTCAGTCCTCAGAAATGCCACTAATGGAGAGTCCAGTCATTCTCTGCAGAGGAAAAACACTCACAGTGACTCAAAGTCTGACTCCAAGCACTCACCGCGCTCCTGGCGGGAATCAACCCACTCCCTCCGCAGCTCCTCAGTATCTCGTGGTGCTTCACCCTCCAGACCGACCACAAATGGCAGCAGAGCGGCTTTCGTCACCTTGGAGGAGGAACCGAGGAGCCCGAGCAGCATCAGATCTGTGGTCGGTAGACACGTCCATGAGGAGCGCTCCATCTCGCCTAGTGACAAGAGGACCTCGCACCGCGGCCGCAGCCCTTCTCCTGCACCTCACATTCAAATGCAGAGGCACACCTCCTCCCAGAGCTCCATGGAGTCCTCTGAGTCCGGCCCGCTGTCGCCGGGCTCCACAGGACGGAACAGGGAGGAGTACGCCGTGTTGGCTGACCTGCCGAAGGTGAAGAGGATCCACGAGAGGGAGGAGACAGGGCACATCGGGAACCAGCAGGTGTCCCGGAGACAGGAGCTCTTCAAACCAGCCAGGTGAGACTTAAACCACAAAGAAATACGCAAGTGTCCGTCACAAAGTCCAGTTGTATGTACATCTACATCTGATGTTGTAGATCACAAACACCTCAGCGTCTTCTGCACCTTCAGATCGGATGAATTTGACCACACACACACTGATAACCTGTCTGTGCTGTTCCAGCCACTCCTTGAGCAAACACCCTTCCAGAGAGTGGGATGATGCAGTGGACACGGACAGAGACCGGCACTATGGTGGCAGCGGGTATCTGTCCCGGGCTCACTCCTCCACCTCGTTGCAGGTAGGGCCGCTCACGGAAACTTCTGAAAGGCTGAGTTTCTCTTCTTGGTTTATCTGTTCAACACAATGTCTTATTGCAGTAAACACAAAAATACACATTTCTGGCAAAGCTTTACATTTAGTAACTAGACTGGAGGAACGCAAACCTCCACTGATGTCTTGTAAAGTAGAAGTTGGTGTGTCTGAGTGAGATATGAACGTCCCTGAGCGTAGACGCTACAATGTCCTGCTGGTCCTTTATCTAGAACCTGACCTTGGTTCTGCTTAGAGAGAGATCGTTCTGGTAGGTTTGCATAATCTTGCTTACAAACACAACAAACAACAAACAAACTTTTCTCTTTCCAATAAATCCGATTTCTCAGAACTCCGAGCACAGAGAGACACGATAGAGAAAGTGTCACCGATGTGTATAAAGGAGCAGGGATCTTTAAATCCACACAGTCGTATGTGCACTGCATTAATCTCCTGCTCCTCCTTTACAATATGACCCGTTACAGCAGAACTTTGCTGCTCTGTGGTTTTCACCTGCCTATTAATCACATCTTCCACGTTCCAATACGCCAGATTTCAGCAAATCTCCGTATAGGACTTGTGATTATCTTCATATTTAACCGCCGGCTGTTCTTCTGCAGAGGTCTGGCAGCCCCACAGCGGACGAGGGCAGCTCTTGGAAAGGAAGTCATCCCCAGAGATCGGAGCCCATGCAGGTACGTGGTGCCGCCCGTCCACATGTGGAGACGACCTCTCCCACTGCGCCATATTGGGAATGAACAGCTGATTCTTCTCTTATCACTAATGTTTGTAGTGAAAAACCACTAAACCTGCACACACACACGGTTTATTGTGTCCGTTTGAATATGTGCTTTCGTTCTGTTACATATTTACCCGACAGCTGTTGGCTGCTTATCCAGCGTTCGCACAACTTCTGTCAATAATCTGCAGCCACATTATCTCCACACTGGGTCTGACGCTCGTTGTGTGTCTGTCGACTTCACCTACACCCTGCAGGCGTTTCATAAGGCCCAGCTTTGTCGATTGTGGTGTGCCGGGGCATGTGCTGGAATTCCTGAACTGAAACCAATAGCTACCAAGAGAGGATATTGAGGGAGGGGGGGGGGGCACTTTGTATGCAAGCCCAAATATATTCAGTTGAGGGAAATATAGCCTGTAGATGTGTTGTGTGTGTTTGTAAAGTCCGGGGAGAGATGGCTGCTCCTATAGGAAAGAAGGGAGGTGTTACACCACCTCCTGCTGACTCCACATGTTCATAATCCCTTGTCGGTGTATTGGTGCAAATAATCTGGATTAAAATATCCCTCGTGTGGCAGGAGGGTTTCCAGGCTGCTCGGTTTGGCTGTAGACCTTTTTTGTTGTTGTGATGATTTATTATAAATCTAATTAATCCAGATTTAAAATGTTCCTCATGTGGCACAAATAGAGGAGTAGCTCAACTTGTCCTTGTCGTGGACATTATGAGAGTTTTGGTCCCAGGACAGAAGGAAGTGCATTCTACTTTTTGTTATAATAATATGAATTGTAATATGAAAAGCTCCCTCGTGCACCAGGGGCCCTCAGCTGCCTCCTCTCCGCCGCTGGAGGTGCTCGGGCCCGGCTGCAGCTCCAGCTCTTGAGGCGGAGGCTTCATGTTCTGCCCTGGTCCTCGGCACGGATCCGCCCAGGAAGTAGAACCAGCAGCCGCGGCGGAGGAGGAGGAGGAGGAGGAGGAGGCGCAGCCAGGTCCCACGTAACGTTACATTCACCAAGACGGAGAAAGTGGAGGAAACACCGCGTCTCCGCACTTTTCTCTCCGGGGGGAATTCACGCACTTTGAAACGTTGGCGCAAGGATCCGGAGCAGGTTTGCGTCATGGAGCTGTAGCGCGGGTTTGAATGGCGGCGGCGGGCGGCGGCTTTGATTCACGACACCGCGACAAAGTAACGTTAGTAAAAGAGAGAGAGGAAGAGGAGGAAGAGGAAGAGGAGAAGAAGAAGGTGGATTTAGTTTGTGTTAACGCTGTTCTCCTTTGTGCTCGACCCCCCTGGATCCTGTCACCATGACGGTAAGACCCGTTCCAGCTCCACACACACGGACTTGTTCCTGTCTGTCACTTCTTCCTGAACTCGTCTCTGACCGAAGCTCGGGTGGAAGCTGCACGAGATTCACATTTAATACCGAGACACATGTCGATAAGTATCGCGATAAATGTCAAGTTGTTCTCGAACGATCAGAATATAAATGATTATAGAGGTTTGGGCCATATATCAAAAGTTAGGTCCAAAAAAAGTTCATATCAGTCATTATCAGGATAATGTCACATTGTTATTTCTATTAAGTTGAACAACTTTTGTTCCCGAGGAAAGTTGTGGTTCTAAACTCTTCTTTATGAGCAGAGAAGGACAAACACTTAAATATACATGTTAATAATAAAGCACATCCATTTATCTGATCGTTCTCTGGATCTATATCTACAATAAACTACAACTGTTGATATGAAGATCAAACATTTAGGGGAGACATCGAGATGTGAATTAGAAAAGCAGCCAATCAAAATGACACATGTGGACTTAAAGCACATCGTAATCAAACTGCAGATATCTGGAGTTCCAGTGGAAGTAAATGATTAAAAGTTTATTAGTTGTAATCAAATTAGGACTTTATGTGTTTCTCATTCTCGGCCTATGATATAAGGATGTGACGTTTCTTGTTTATCATTCTTTGGCTGTGTCATATCCAAATTACAGCGAGATTAAAGCGAGTTATTTTTCCTGCGGTGTGTGTGTGTGGTGTGTGTGTGTGTCTGTGTGTGTACTCAGCTCACTTAAGATATGTCAGATATGTTGTGTGTGTTTCTTGTGCTGGATTCCAGGTGTGTTGCAGTGTGTGTGTTGCAGTGTGTTCTGTGTGATCTGTTGACCTTGTTTTGTTTACAGTAGCAGGAAGTGTTATTAGCCAAGAGCTCGTGTGTTTCGGTTGTCGGAGCCAGCCGTTTGCACACAGACACACACACAAAGGAAAGAAAACACTGCAACTGGTTTCATAAACAACACACATAAGGATATCTGGTTCACTACACTGCTCGTTAGGTTCAGTCCTGTTCTCGATCTGCCGAACCAAACAGAAGTACACACGCTGTGCTCGACGTAAAGGACGAGTACTTCACCAGACAATACTCCTCTATACTCGGGGGAGGCAGGAAGAGTGGACGCTCTCTGGCCACTGATCTGAGAGCGTGTAACAAGAAGAAGCTCTGTTACGTTCTTCTGGTTCTTCTGAACAGATCCAGTCATTCTCTGTCTCTGCGTTTCCCCCCCCCCGCCGCTCCCCTGACCTTGCTCATGGGCATGTATGGACTAGATAAGTTAAATTTATGATGACGTTTGGCACATTGCAACACGCCGCGGCGGTTCATTCCCACATAAACACACACGGGGAGGAAAAACAAGGAGGGAGAATGTAGTCAGCGGTGATGAATCTTTAAAATCTCGATTTATCTTGTCCAGCTCTCTGAAATAACGTTTCTATTATACTTACAGTCAACACCCGATGATGCAGCCTGTGTTTGTGTGTGTGTGGGACCCATTTAACAATGCCACATCATTTGTTGGAGTTGAGATGAAATTGGATTTAGTGATTCTTAACCTGGTGTTGCTCAATATTCCCTGTTCACAGTCCGTTGCCAGTCATCAGACCTTTAAAACGTGTCAGATTAAAGAAGCTCAGCAGCGCAGATGAACTGGATTACACGGAGTCTAACTGGGTGGAGCTGTGGTTTACGAGAACACAACTCGAAGCCAGGAAGAGAGTGTAAATACAGAGCGAGGGTGTTCGGCGATGACAGAACAAACCGAGGAATTGTATCAAGGGCTCGAACAAAGAGGGAGCCCGACTGAAACTTGAGATGAAGGCGAACAAGCAGTTGCAACACTGGGAAATGGAGGTGATGGGGAATGAGAAAGACGCAGGGGAGATTTAACAGTGAGGTATGTAAATGCCAGTGAAGGAGAGATAAGGAAAGGCAGGAATGTATGTTTGAGAGAGGGGGGGGGGGGGGGGTTGCCTAATCTTAATCTGGGATCGCAGCATCTTGAGGTACCTCGTGCGTGTATTCCTCTTTCTGTCATCGAGTCTGAAGCAAAAAAAAAGAAATAACAGGCTCCTGCAGACGTGTTTGAATGCATCATCACCTCACATCGTATTTCACAATGTGTGCAACGGTGTCGAGTTGTGTAGACACCGGTTTGCACATCTCTCCTCCCTTCACCGAGGATGTGCTGCTCCTACTCTTTCTTCAGACATACGTGTTGTTTGTTCTTTACAGTCTCACTTGCTTCCTGTCATTGTTGCACCTCCTATGTGTCGTTACTTGCAGCCACTTCTCTTTTTCGGGTGTCTTGCACGTTGCAGTGCAACAGAACTGCATCTTGGAGGAAACTATATGTTGTTGAGAGACTTTCAGTATCTCTGTCTTAAGTTCAAAGACTGACTATGCTCCTCAGTGTAAGTTGTGGTTTTAAAGTCTTCTTTTATGAGCAGAGAACGACAAACACTTGATGATAGATGGATAGATCACTTTATTGATCCAGAATTGGGAAATTATTGTGTTACAGCAGCATGTCACGGGCAAATGGAGAGAAGAGGCAATAAAACAGTTACGAAATATATATTAGGAAATAAAATGGCTCAAAATAGAACCATATATACTCCTTAAGGAAACACAATAAAGTACTACAATATATAATAGTGCTCCAAGAAACTTACAGCTACACACAAAGTGTATAAAGTATAGATTTAAACATTGTCTGGTTCCAGTACTGAAAGTGAGTTTCTCCACAACAGAAACTGGTTTGTGGCAGAATAAATCAGATGTATTAAATCTGCCGTCTCATGTACGGGATCGTAAACCTGTGCTGGTGCAGCTGTTCACTTCCTGAGGCACAGGCGTAATATGAGCCGTACAGATAAGGATCTTAATGTAAACACACTTCTGTCCTTCAGGTTGAGTTACATTTTTGTCAAACATTCAAATGTGTGTGTCAGTGAACGTGACGCTGTGTTCCTCTCTGTCTCGCAGCCGGATCTCCTGAACTTCAAAAAGGGATGGATGTCCAAGCTGGACGACAGTGGAGAGGTAAAGCACGTCCACCTCTCCTACTCTCCTCGCTACCTTCTCGCCTCAGTCCCTCCTTCCTAGTGAGAACGGGGGGGTGTTACGATGATAGTGGCAGATTATCAGCCTCCCTGTGTCACTGTAATTTAACTAAATCTAATCTTAACACCACCCTGCGGTTGAATTCTCACATTTTCATTGTTGTATTGTTTGGATGATTCTCATATTCAGACCTAAATGTTGAAGATCCCAGTTCAGTCTCTGATTCATTGATATCTTGTGTATGTAGTGGAAGAAGCACTGGTTTGTTCTGACGGACGCTGGACTGAAGTACTACAGAGACTCCAGTGCAGAGGAGGTATGTTTTTCCTCTTTCTTATGTATTGTTTGTTGCATATGTAAATGTTTTTAAATCATCCTCATACTGGTGTTTAATAGAAATGAGCTTGTCGGAGCACAAACCGGCTCATTGTATGATTCGTGACAATGAGAAGGTGTGAGCACGTATCCTGTTTCTGTGTTTCTGTGCAGAAAGATGATATGGACGGAGAGATTGACCTGAAATCCTGTGTGAAGGTGTCTGAGTTTGATGTGGAGAAGAACTACGGCTTTCAGATACAGGTTAATATCTCTGTGATCACTTCTACTCTTTCACGGGGACTGTTGTTCTTCTTTTTGTCTTCGCTCGCCACACCCACGCTGTCCCCGCCTCTCAGTGTCTCCTCCACCTGACTCTGCGTCCGTCCCTCTCAATTCTCCTTTATCGTCTCCATCACATCCTTTGCGTCTCATTAACCCCGTTTCCTCTCTTGCTCTCCAGACGAGGGAGGCCATGGTCATGCTGTCCGCCATGACGGCTGGGATCAGGCGGAACTGGATAGAGGTTTTAAAGAAGTGCATACGACCCAGCAGCTCCCCGGACCTCACACAGTAATTCCAGTTTAATACAAAAACTTAAAAAGATAATACAGACTACAATAAAGAAATGTTTAGGCACTCACCCCCTGATGCTCTTACAGCTAATATGTTACTTTAATGGCAGGAAACGACGTAATTTCCGATTTACAGCTGATTATAATGAGTTGATGTATTTTCAAATGAAAACGCAGGAGTGTGGATGTAGCCTCAGTGAAGGGAAGTGAAAAAATGATATAGTTTTCAAAAGAGATCACAAATAACATCCTATGAATGTGTGATTTGGTTAAAGAGATAGTTTAGAGATGCAGTAGTTTGGAGGAATTTGACTGTTTTTCCAACTTTACCAGAGTCATTAAACTAATAAGAGCCTTAGACCTCTTTAAATGTATTTACTGCAGTAGGAAGTTATGTCAAACAGCGATATCAGGCCGTCTTGGCTCAATTGTAAAAATTCTGTGGGCTCAAAAAAGCATAATGACGCTATAGGGATCCAGGAATTTAGCAAAAACCTGGCGAGTAACCTAAGGGAGACTCTGAAAACACCTTCTCTATTTCATATCAAAGTTCAACTCCGAGCCTCGAGGAAGCAGCATCGGAGAAAGATGTCCGCCTTCATTTGTCCAGTTTGTTTAGAAGTGTTTGCTCACACGCTGTCTTGTTGTTGCATTCCTTCGATTAGCTCATTTCAGCTCAGCCTTGGATAAACACGGGCAGATAAGAGGCTCTGCTGCTCACATGCACCAGTAACTCTGCCCCTGTGGCAGCTGCTGTATACTTTGGCAGATGCAGACGACTCAAAGTCCCGTTGACAGCTCCGAGTGGCAGTAAACACAGTGTGCTCTGTTCTCACAGGATCTCCAGCTGGGCCTGAGAGCCCAGGTTAACTATATTTGTGATGTACTTGTGATTGATCAGTTAATTCTTTATAGGATTGTAAAACGTTGTTATAATATATTCATCTTTATTTATTTGTTTATTTATTTGTCTCAAAACATCTCCAGATTACCTGACAGCAGCAGCGACAAGGAAAACTCCCACTCCCGCTTCCTGCAGTCCTCCCGGCGCCCGACATCGCGCCATGCCAATGATCAACTGGACGTTCCCTCCTCCGCGCCTCAGCGCAGGTTCGATTACGTCGAGCTGTCGCCCGTTCCCGCCTCCTCCAGCCCTCTTCCAGCCAGTCAGAGAGAGGCAGGCGAGGGGCAGGGGAGGGAGAGCCAATGGCAGGAGGAGAGGAACACGAGCAGCCAATGGGAGGCCGTGCTGTCCAGGAAGGGCACGGGCGTGGGATCGAACCAAAGGCTACGCATGGAGGACGACATCGAGAGAAAGTGGGCGGAGTTTGAACGCTTGCCGCTAAAAGAGATGAGCGCTTTACCGCCAATGGGATCACGGCTCTCCGGCCAGTCAGCCAATGAGGCGCTGCAGAGGGAGGTAGTGCGTGGAGATGATTTTCCAATTTGCAAGTTAGATAAAAATGCAAATTAAACATTTCATCTGTTCGGATGAAGTAAAGATTTCCTGTTTCTGTCTTTTAACACTCGAGTCCCTATTTTCCGACTTTTCTCTTCAGCAGTGTTTTCCATTTGACACATCGGGCAGTGAAACCTTAAAGAAGAAGAATATAAACCCTCGTGTGGTCGATCCTGCTGAAACCCCTCTGTTCTTTGTGTGTTTTGTTGTGCATCTTGGTTTGAATCTGTGTTTGTAGACCGTGGCACTGAGGTTGTGTACTGATGACGTGCAGGGCTGATAAATATACCAGCTCCTGTCGCTCAGTGGGCTTTACGTCCGTCCTCGTCTTTCCTCAGGTGGCGTCACTGAGGCAGCAGCTGGAGCAACTACAACGTGGAGGGAGAGGAGGAGGAGGAGGAGGTGGAGGAGGTGATGTGCGGGGCGGCTGCGGCCCAGACGCCCCATGTGGCCGCAGCCTGGCGGCCATGGAGCGTGCTCACCGACAGGCGCTGGAGGAGCTGCAGCGGCAACACGACCGCCAGATCAAGGCGCTGGAGACAGAGAAGGAGAAGCTGCTGCTGGAGGGGAATCAGGACACGGCACGAGGTCAGAGAACATGTCAACACCCAGATAGTTGTTAGAACACAATGAAGGTGGCCATGATTTTCTTTATACAGCAATAATTGTTGCTTACACTTGTTATACACTTGTTTTAGTTTCATAATTAAAGTATTATGTATATATCCTGAGTTTTAAATGCAGGTTACAAAGTGTTCTCACTCCATTGTCTCCACGTCTGTTCTCAGTCAAAAAACAAAGTGCTGCCGTGAAGAAATCCTGTAGAAGTTGTGTCACTCCTGTGTGTGTTTGTGTTACAGTGATGGAGGCCATTAAGAAGAAGCACAAAGAGGAGCTGGACAGAGAAGTGGAGCGAGTGAAGAGGCTGAGCAGCGGAGTGTTCGACTCCCACACTCTACGAGCTCATCAACAGTAAGTGACGTCCAATCAGCTTCAGCGCCTGTGATAGAGGTGTGTGTGTGGGTCATGAATCCCTCCTCCTCCGTGTTAGCAGATGGGACATGGACCATTATCATAACTCTGTTAGGTAGTTATCATACTGATGTTTGTCCAAATGTTCAATTTACCAGTAAGTTTTGGTTTTTAATGAATTATTTGATCCCCAAATCGCAGCCGGAAACACAAAAAACACACTTAACTGTCTGTTGGCCCGATATAGAATCCACTGGTTGGCCACAAAAGGGTTTTACTCTCTGAAATGAAAGGTAGAATCTAGTCTACAACAATCCTGGGCTCCTCGTCTCGGCGAGGTCATCACCGCAGCGGCTGCTGGGCCCTGCGAGGCACTTGAGGAATGTAGGAGAATTTGGTCATGGATTAGTTTTCCTTTGTGAGCTTCACAAGGCCTCTGACACAACGCTGTCACCGACGCTGCTATTGGAACCTGCATTTTAGGGCTTATCCGTGCTGCCTACTCTGCGTTTTATATTCTTTATTTTTAGCAGCTTGAATGCTCTTCCTTATTTTTGTGGTTAATGGTCATGGGCAGTAAAGAGGTTTTTAAAAACCACAGTAGAAAATAGTTTCCTGATGAAAAGGGAAAACGCAGTCATACTTTCTTGTTGCCGTTGTTCAACATGATACATACAATATAAAAGATATGAAATACTAGATATCCGAAGGAAGTGTAGAGAAGGATAACGGAGCTTGTATATTTAACACTTCTTGATTTCTATGACTACGTTCAGCAGCTTAATGAGGTGTGCTGCTGTGTTTGGTGCAGGGCAGAAACTCAGTCCCTCCAGAGAGAGCTGGCCGGACTCTCCGAGCGCTACTCTCAGAAGTGTCTGGAGCTGAATCGAGCGGAACAGAGCAGCGCTGAGAGGGAGCGAGAGATCAGCCGCAAGGAAAGAGACATGGAGCAGCTGAGGAAAGAGAACCAGGTGAGTCGGGTAGAAGCAAATCAACAGGACGGGCGATGGAGCCGTGTGGCCGTCACTGACTGAACTCCACATAATCTCCTGACACTCTGTGGAGGGGCTGCATGTGAGAAAGCAAATGTCCGAATGAGAGGCTTCTGCGCCATCTTTAAATCAAAATGTTTCCCTCTGCAGGACTTGAAGGCCCGTTTGACAGAGGAGATGAGCCGTGTACGATCCACCATCAAAGATCCGGACAGATCGAAGGACAATAAAGACCGAACGTCCTCCTGTGAACTCGAGGTAAAAGCTCCTGTTCTCTAAACTCAGACACGAAACCAGACGAGGAAGGAAAGTATTCTGTAACTTTCTGAGGTGACAGACACATCTGTCATGTCTGCACCCAGATGTGAAAATCTACTACAATGATAATCATAAGGATTTGAGGTTTTGAAACATGTTGTGTGTGTTGTTTTTCTCCCAGGTTCTTCTCAGGGTGAAAGAAAACGAGATAGATTACCTACAGAAGGAGATTAGCTGTTTAAGGAATGAACTGCAGTTTCTCAACACGGTAATATATATGTGTGTGTGCGCGTGCGTGCGGCGGCGGCGGCTCTACGTCACTTCGTATGAGAACTTGTTGGTGGCTGAAGTTCGTGCAGCAGATTGAGGAACTGAGTCCCGTCTGTCGCTCTCTGCTCCTCAGGAGAAACGTCTGGCCTGTGAACGATACACGGAGGTGCACGAGGAGCTGAGTGGCATGAAGGGCCGGAGCGAGCGGGAGATCCAGAGTCTGAAGGAGCACTTGAGGCTGGCGATGGCTGCTCTGCAGGAGGGACAGAAGCTGGGCAACAGCCTGGACCACTGAGGACCTGCTGCTGGTACCAATGCTCCGGCAGATACAACGACAGGTGGGGATGGATGTAGAAGAACATAATGTCTCATTAAGGGAATTTGATAAGCAGGTGTTTTACCTTCGCCATCTGCTTTTGTTTGATTGTTATTCAGCAGGATTACGATAAAACTACCGGACAGAATAACACGTAACTTGGTGGAAGGATGAAGTATGGATCAGGAGGGAACCCACTTGCCGTATAGATAAAGAACGGATGTTTAGCAGACTGATATTTAAGAGTGTGTGCCATTTGGTGCAGATCCAATTAAGAAAAACTGGATCAAGTGAATTTAAATGTGGTTTCATACGGGGGCTGATGGGCCTTGGTGGAGGTTTACGCTCTTCTGAGTGCCGTTCTAGTTTAAATTTGTATTTCCTTGTTGTTAAAACACATCTCTACACATTTCCCTCTGGTTCACGTGTGTCTGCAGGTGACTGAAACAGAGAGAGGAGCAGAGGAGCAGAGGAGACGACTGTTGGATTTGTACAGTTCCAGCTGTGATGACGTTGCCTTAGTTTTCAATCATTCTGCCAACGAGCAGCATAGAGTAGCTATTAGCTGGTTTAATTACACTGGGCCACACATGATATATAAAACTGCACTTTTTCTTTTTCTTTTTTTTTATTGGAGCTTTTGTGCGTGAAAGCGAGTATGAGTGAGCATCTTGTCTTAAAACTGGGACGTTTGTCGAGTGGCAGGTTTTTATCTTTTTTTTTTTTTTCTGAGGTGCTGTAGATAAGGACTTGATGCTGCGTCAGCTTTGTGTTGGATAAACGTCTCGTTGCCACTGTGTCTCCTGCCCGAGGCCGCGGGAGTCGACACAGTCACAGAAGAGCTGCTGTCAGCTCAGTTTTCCGTTGTACAGCTTCTCATTCAGTGTTTTCTTGGTGAGAACCCGCCCTCGTTCCTTCACAGACGGGAGCTTATCATGTGGTTTTATTGTTTTCTATCTTGCGGCATTGAGAACCAAACTTGGGATCAATACAGGACAAGACGGCAAACTTTTCCACTTCCTGGCAAGCTGAATAGGAAGTTGTTCCACTTGTGTAGAATCCTGGATCAACTTTCTCTGGGGAAGCTTGTGCGAGCTGTTGAATGAATGTTGTCCCACATCACACACGTCTCCATCCTCGTGTTGAGACCTCGGCCGAGACGCTTCCAGTTTCCCCCTGATCGTTGTTGGAGTTCCTCCAGCGAACGACAGGTGTTGCATTGATGAGCCAATTTTTTCCTTTTTTTTATGGACAGTATGTATTGTGATAAAATTACTTATCTACCTGCCTTTTGAAAACTTTTTCATATTTAATGTACCGAAGAGCCTGTATCGTCTTTGTAAATTATACACATTTTTGCAATCAATAAAAAAAGTTCAACATAAAACACTTTTTCATGTCTTTTATCAAACTTCCTACAGTTGATTCACGGCAGCTTCAGAAATACTGAGAAAGCTGGAATTGCTGCCCTGTGGTTGGTTGTGCAGCGTCCGTCCCTCCAGATGTTCCTGACGTGTATTAACTATGATATGACGTCACCGTGACCTTTGACCTTTCACCACTAAAATCTCACCAGCTTATCTTTGAGTCCAAGTGATGACTGGTCGACTCTTGATGAGCAGCAGTGACTCATTTTTAAATATAAACTGTGAACACATTTTAGATTTCAGTAACTCTGCTCACTCACTCGTTAATGGGTAATGACTTGAGCAAAGATTTGTTCATAAGTCAGACAGACGTTGATTAATGTGCGACGCGGTCACAGTGTGTCACCGTTTAGTCTGGTTCCTGTTGTGAAAGCAAAATGATCATTGGAGGTAAAAATCTACATGTGATTAAAGTACAGACTCAAAGATCAAAATCGTTCTGGTGCTTGAATTCAACACAACCTGTTTTTATTCATTCATTTTCACACATGCAGCCAAAACTTTCATAGATTCCAAAGACGAGTACATATCAAAAATAAATGCAGGTAGTATTGACTCAATGATTTGAAGGATGAAGGATGTACAGTGATGCAAGGTAAAAGCTGTATGGAGCCATTTTATGTTTTTCTGCTGTTGTTTTTTTTACGTTTGAAGAATCGGTCGCCTTTTACTTCAACTCTATTGGATTTGGCTGCAACTCTGTTTAACCCCTGAAACTCCTAAAGTGTTTTGTGGACTCAAACACTTCACCCCCCCCCCCCCCCCCCCCCTCCATCAGCATAGTGGTGAGATAAGACAATTTTCATTTTTGGGTGGACTATCCCATCTAATCCATTGTGAATTGTGTATTTAAAACGTATAAATCTATTTCTAACAGTTAGTCCACTTCATTTACATTTTTCAAATCGTAAATAAAAAAAGAATAACGATTTAAAAAAAGCTGTGCAGTTGCACCTGCCTCGCCTCTAGGTGGCGCCGCGGCGTCAGTCAACATAATTGCACCATCGAGTGAGCCAAAACCGGAAACCCTCTAACGGCAGGTGTCATGGCGTCCGGAGCTGCGACCCGAGCGGCCGCCGGTGCAGCTAAAGTCGTCAAACCGTTTCTGAGCCGGGACCTGGACGAGGCCAAGCGCCGGGTCCGGGAGCTGTACCGAGCCTGGTACCGAGAGGTGCCCACCTCAGGTGAGCTCCGAGGCGGATAGGAGGAGTTTGAAAACAGCGTCAAGGTCGTGGAGGGTTAGCATAACATTAGCTTCAAGCTAACAGCTAGCATCCCTGTTCCTCCTCTCTGTTTTATAGAAACTTTGATATTGTCACGAATAATTAATATTTGCGTTTAATAGTTGCACTGTTGATTATTCTTAGTATTTATTTGTCCCTTTAAAACATGATCGAGTGAACTGTGGTTTGATATTAGTCTGAGGATGTTGCTAAAGTTGTATTTGACATATGTTTAACATTTACAATTAAAGTATCTTAGATAATATACAGGGATTAAAGAGAGTGAAATACTTTATATTGAACTATTACTATTATTTGTCATTATTACTGTTATTAATGTCTGTTGCATTAATCAACACTAATACGAGTGTCATACTTTGTGATGATCTAAATCAAGATAACACTGACTCTAGGTGACTGTTCTGAAACGTTTCCTTTTCCTAATTGAGGCTTTCATCATTTTAATTAGATTATAATTAAACCAGTTAATACTCACGAAGCACAACCTGATGTTTATTTTTATCCTAAGCTCAGTGTTTTAAATTAGTGCAGTAAGTGCAGCGATATTCTGTATTTTTACTGTTCTCAACAAATCATATCTAAAGACCAAAACTCCTTATTTCCTCTGTTGTGTCCAAACAATAAAAATGTGTAAATGTACCTTGTACATAATCCTCACCACTGCAAAGGTTTAAAAGTTAGTTTTCGTCTTGTCAGTCGTTTCCGTTGTGTGATGTATATAATTGACATCAGCCTTGATCTTAAAAATAGAACACAATAATGTGAATGTGGTCATATCAGTGACAATTTATCTTGCGTTGTTTTCTCTACAGTGGCAATTTTCCAGCTGGACATCACAACACGTCAAGCAGAGACAAAGTGCGAGAGATGTTCGACAAGAACAAGCACGTCAATGACCCCCGTGTGATCGACATGTTGGTTATTAAGGTAAAAAAGAGGCTCGCATCAATCTGTGCACTGTATCAACCAATATCACGACCCAACATCTGGTTAATGAGATAGTTGGATGTTTTCTTATGCGTTTCTGTTATTAAATCTGCAGGGTAAAATGGAACTGGAGGAAACCATCAACATCTGGAAGCAGAAGACCCACATAATGCGCTATTTCCACGAGACCGAAGAGCCCCGTCCCACTGACTTCCTGTCCAAATTCTACCGGGGTCATGACCCATGAACGTTGTAGTTGCTGATCTCTGACCCTGCTCCTTGTTTTCAGTGTAACAGATGTTCCCCTGTACTGTAAATACACACTTAACTCTCACGTGGCTGAAGGTTTGTCTTTTGTTCCCGATCATATCTATGAAGGAATTAACTTAAAGGGGCAGTTGTATTGAAGGAAGGTCACACAGTGTTTTCATCCACTTGTGTGTGCGCTGTACATTAATGTTTTTATTGTTTTGCAATGAATTCAGCTTCCTCTTAGTATCTTGATCAGCAGTGTTTATGACGAACTTATCTTTGTTAATTACATTCAGTTAAATGACACAGACATTTAACTTCCTATGACTGACTGTGGGATGTTTCAGTGCACAGATGCAATCAACTTAGACCAAACTCCATTCAGCGTGTCGTTCCTTTTATTACAATTAAAGTAGTGCATGCAGATGCAGAAGGCTTTGACCAGTTCAGCTCTAACCCAGTGTCGATAACAGCATGAAACCATTAACACAGTGCAGACTGAAGCAACTGGACAACACAGCAGACGAAGGCCTTTATCTGCTCGGAGGCTCAGACTCCTCCCAGTAGTAGTGACGAAACAGGATCTGAGGAGGGAAGAAGGAAAAGGGTGTGAGTGGTGCATAGAGAGGTTGATCTTAAAATCCCTAAACACACTGACGCAACTTTAAAATCTGACCGCTCCACCACACCTGCAAAATTCCCAACAAAGAAAATAATGAAGCAGACACGGACACACAGATGAATGCTTTTCTCTACTGGTGCATTTCAGCTGCAAGTGTGAGACTGTGTTTGTAGTTCTACTCATTTGACATGTTGGGAGTTGTAACCCTGGGAATAGGAAAGTTTGAGCAGCAAATGCAGTGTCGGTACATGGTCTAGTGGAGGAGCCCTCTTGGTTAGAGCCTCTAAAGTGTATGTGTGTGTGTGTGTGTTGCTTTGCCACAACCACAGTTCACAGTGAAGCCCACAACCAAAGCCACTGAGGTGATGTCTGATTACCAGTCATCATCATCATCGTCGTCGTCGTCCTCGGGCACAAAGATGTCGTGCTCCTCCAGCATCGCAGCAAAGTTCTTGCTGATCTGAGTCCCCACATACAAGAAGGGCAGCACTACCAGAGCAATCCGGACAGGGCCGAAGGGGGTCTGCTCCCCAGTGGCACACATCCCACCATAGAAACAACTAAGTTAGTTCACGTCAAGCAGCTGAATGACTTCTACTAACAAACACTTCAGTCTCCTCCCTCAGGGAGAAGATCCTCCCCCTTTCCCTCCCTTTGTTCCAAGTTTTATTTGTCATGTGTAAGTTACTGAATCAACAGTACAAAGTACAATATATGGATTATTGCAGAATCGCTGTATTGTGATAGTATCGAGGACCATGTGTTGTGTGTCATATCATTAACCTGTCATTCCGCCTCTAATAGGAATATGTGTGTATAAGTTATTACACATTTCCCAGAGGTGAGGGACAAAGTGCAGGTAAACAGATGTGCAATGTGTTGTTGTGTAACTCCGGCTGTTCCTCACAAACACACACACACCCACACACACACCAACACTCACCTTCCGTGGTCTGGGCAGCATGGCACCGGACGATGAGCACACGGCTGTCCGGCTCAGTGTCACCGCCGGGAGGGCTGAGAGCCGGGCCACCAGGCGACCGAGGGCCGGAGACATGTCGACGGCTTCTGGAGCTCCAGAAATGCGGAACAGGAGAGAGGAGAGTGGGTGTGGAGCGTGTGGAGGAGCAACAGCGCCACCCTGTGCTGGTTTCAGGAGGACGGTCCTACAAGAGAAGAATACTCTGGACCCCTTCTTTATGCCCCTTAGAATAACATGACACAGCCTATTTTACACTTATCTATCTATTCTCATTAGTTATGTGAATGAATAACACAAGAGAAATGTTTCTCCCCCCCTCTGATCTGATTATTTCACCGCATCCTTCCACCAAGTTTCATGTTAATCCGTCCAGTAGTTTTTTCATAATCCAGCGAAATGACAGACAAACAATAAACACAACCTCCTTTGCAGAGGTAACCGTTTCACAACACAACAACTTTGAGACACTGGAGCAAATTGAAATAAACGACACCGGACGCAGAAGTGATTTTCATACTTTCTCTTGCAATATGTGAAGTCTTGGCTCACGTTTACATGTCGTACCTCTTGGCAGCCACATATCCAGAGAAGATGAGCACTGGCTGGTTATACAACCATACAAAATCTGACAGGATCAATCCAACAACAGAAAAATTCAAAACATTAAAGCAAATCAATAAATACTGTACAGCATTAAATATTTACAGACTCCCTATACTACTGAAGTTAGTGAAGAGCAAAAAGAACACTGTTAGTGGCTGTTATGACCAAATGCATGTGAGGATTACACCACAGGAATATAATGGCTTCGGAGGAGAGAGGTGAAGAAGTGATGCACACTGTAAACACAATAAAAAGATTCTTCTGTCAGTAATAAGCTGCTGTTTAAGGTTAATCTGCTGCCGTCCACATCATACACATTCAATTAAATTGTGCAGGCTGAATTAAATAGTTTAAATAAGCGATTTCATTCTCCAAACATCATCTAAACCAAAACAATAAAAGCTAAAAAATGCGGATGAGCTTTTTACAGCAAACAAATCTGTTGATCAGGGAGCAGAGGGGAACGTAGTGAGAAGCGTCAGATGGATTCTTATCGTGTCCGTGTGCAGAGCCGATCCACGACCTTCATCCCTTCCATCGCTCCACGAGCCTCCTCTCCGTCGTACCGCTTCCTGTGACACAGGGTAACCACGGCGACTCGTCACTGCACAAAGAAACACAGAGCGAGTTATCGTCAGTGAGCGTTGAATCCTGCTCTTCTACCTGACCTGACGTCTCACACTTTCTCACCTGGCGCTTGAAGGACAGACGCCTGAAGAACTTGTTGACCTCCAGCGCGCCGGGTTTAACGGATGTTCCCGTCTTGTTGCTTTCCCCCAGTCTCACAACTTGTGCTTTGACGACCGCGGCTCTCAGGCTCATGCTCTTCACTATGCGAGCGCCGGGCTCGGAGTCGGGGGTGGGCCGGGAGGACACCGTGATGTAGGAGGCGTCTTTCTGATGCTCCTGATAACTCACTGTCGAAGGAGGATGATACAGAATCTGCATTAAAACAGATGTGGTTCCACAGTGATGAGAAAGTTTGACCTGTGACGACTCTTACCTGCGGAGGTGACCGTGGTGTCTGTGGTGCTGGCGAGCTCCAGCAGGACTGTGGGATACACAGGGTGCAGCAGGAAGAGTTTTCTGATGAGCGGCTCCCCGGGCGCCACCTAACAGCCGATAAGGACAGTTTTTACCAACTGGCAACGTTTAAACTCAAAGACAGTGAAGTAGAATAAGGCCGGGAGCATGTTTTTTTATATGGGATCACTGGGCTCAGCTGTTTGTGGCAGACTCACGGTTGTCTTGGTAACATTCTTCAGTGCGCTGATGGGTTCGCTAGCCCAGAAGAGGAAAGCTGATTGGCCAGTCGAGGTGGAAATTGCAGAAGTTTGCAAAACGAGTCCAGGACACACGAACTCTGCGGACCAGAGCAGTTTCCCAGTGGCTCCATCGATGACCTGGGCCTGACAGGGTGGAGGAGAGAAGTGATGAGAGCAAACACAAACCCCAGCATGTGAGCAGCATGTGAGCCGCTGCGTGATATTCACCTCCATGACGCCGGAGGCTGAATGCTGAAAGAACAGATCAAGGATTCCATCATCGTTGAAGTGTCCTGCAGCTGGTTGGCTACGACGGGACAAAAGGAATATTTTAAAGGATATTTCGCAAAAACTCGTACATTTACTTCTCTGGTTTTGACTGAACTGATTCACTCAGAAGTGGCGTCGTGATGTGCGGGGCTTCACCTGTGGATGGGGGGGGAGCTGAAGGTCCATTTCTTATGCATGTCCCTCTGCCTGAGCACGGACAGTTTGCTGGAGCCGTACACCAGCACCCAGTCGCTCCTGGTGGAGTTCAGGTTGGACACTGTGTCCAGGGTGTTGCGGTTGTTGCCAAAATCAGCTGCAAGTGGAAGCATGAACTTCACATGCTCGGATCCCCTGGGAAGACGATATCAGAGATCAGAATTATTTCAATCATACATGGTTTAATGTGTCAAAATAACATTTAAGATTTAATAATTTGGAATCTAAACACAATAAGAACTTGTACAGTAGTTCAAGTAACACGCTTGCAGCAGGTTTGGTAACTGTGTCTCTAACCACGCTCACTGATTGAAGGTTATGTATTTAACAGCCCAAATCCCATTGTACAGTTGAACCATGAGTGCCTACTCATGAGGCGCACCTGTAAATGTCTATGAAGCAGGAGGAGTTGGTTTTTCTGAGTTCCTCCCACTTCGGATCTTTAATTCTAAGAGCCTGAGCAACTGGCATGTTCCCAGTGGCGCGGATGTAGATGTCGCGCAGAGAGATGGCCTCCACGTTACCTGAGGAAAAACAGACACGAGTCACACAGAGTCTTTTACAGAAGGATGTCTGTACATCTGGGATTGAATCTGTTACCTAGTCCAAAGAGAATGTAAAAGGCTCCTTTCTGTGTTTCGTGCAGTAAAGGGCCGATCAGCTGTCCCTGTCCGGTGAGGTTGAACGGCACCGGATGTCCGAGCTGCGCCCCCGTCAGCCCCGAGATCAAAGTCAGGGACAGATCCAAGGTCTGGAAATGAATGAGAATGTGATTTGGAGAGTTTAACACATCTTACTGCTATATCAATCTTTAAAACCTTGTATATGTAGCTTTTAAAGAGAGGCTCGTTCTCAGTTCACTGCAAAGGTTAAATTTACTTATTTCCACTTGAAAAAACACTACAAAATATTGAATAATGCCAGGGGAGCACAAATGTTTGTGGACAACTGCGGCTGCACCATATCTGCAGGCAGGGTGGCGATGAGCAGGTCTGGGACTGAGTCGCCCTGCAGGTCTGGAAGTAACACCGCCTGGGATTCAATGTTCTTCAGCTGGACTGACGACAAATTCTTCCCTGGGGAGCGAAAGGAAACCAGCGTGACCTCGTGTTTACTTTATGCTTTGAGGACATGACACGATGGAAACAACATATGAGCAAATACACAAGGATTGTGGAGAGGTTTGCAGTTATGTGCTGTTCTCTCCACTTGAAGAGCTTGTGTTCGGACCTGTGGTGCCGTTGACCGCCATGAGGATGGATTTGCTGATGAGGAGACACACGGTGGCCGGCTTGGAGCTGTACTGCAGACCACACTGGATGTACATCACAGACTCCGCCATGACCTTCCTCCACAGCACCTGGCCGCTGACTGCAGACAACGCCACGGCACTGTAGACTGGGACAGGGAGAGGACGTCGAGCATCGTTAGAAACCATGGAAACAAGCCAGAGTGAAAGAAATGAGAACGGTTCCACAAGAGACATTACTGTGGAATCAGATTTAAATGAGTTAAGTCTGATCTGAAGAAGGAACCACACGGACTTGGAGGAAGTTACATCTTTTGGGAGGAGGAACGTTTGTTACATCAGTGTTCTATCCAAAGTGGTTTCTCAGTTTCTCAAGAAAGAGATTCTCTTCTCTACATCTCTCTAACTACTGACGCACGAGAGAATTCCTCCCACGTACTTTTGCTCCTTTGTGCGAAGTGGGTGTCGTTTGTCCATTCAGCGACACCGAGGAACACGTCCTCCACCGAGTCACCGTCAACATCCCACAACGCCAGAGCAGGTGGAGTGACACCTAGACGGAGACGGCAAAACAAAATGAACACACCCACCAGTAGAATCCTGGTTAATATCTGATCTGTGCCACGCAGTGTACGGTTGTTTTTAAGGGGAATAGGCGTCAATGGTCGAATTTCGTGGCTGTATTGACAGAGGGGATTTATCAAATATTCTTGCTGTGTCAGGGAAGCATGGATTTTGATTTGTTGCCACTCTGCGATACTTCTCATAGTGCCTGTTGAAACAGAACATGTGGTAATTACAGTCGACTAATTGAAGGGTGAGCCAGCTTCGTCTCGCCAAACGACTCCTCAGTAAATCCTGACAGCGAGAGAAGTACGAGTGGTGGCACAGCTCTTCTGAATGTGTTAACAACGACAAATAAAATACTAAAACTTAGCCACATTGGTTTCTTTTTACCTCCTGCATCTCCCAGTGCTCTCTCCCACTGCAGTCTCTTCTCCAGCTCCCCCTTCCTGCAGGGGATCAGGAACGCACACAGCAACACCACCAGCATGGCAGAAACCAGTGGCACCAGGAAGAACGCACTCGGACAGCGTTCTTCATCCTCAGCTTCTTCTCCTCCGCCTCTGCGCTGTGAACCCCCAGCCCGGTTCCCCCCAGCGAACCGGACCCTCCTCTGTCCTCCCCCGACCTGTCCCTGCCCGAGTCCCTCTGGCTCCAGTACTGCGCTCCCTTCATGTCGTCTCTGTCCTGCCGGGATTTGCTGGGGAGTCGCTCTCTCCATTCGTCCGTCCTCGTCCTCCTCCTCGTCCTCCTCATCCTCCTGTGCCTCGTCCGTGGCCCCACAAGTCGTCCGGACCGGCCGCCGCGCAGCTTGGAGGAACCGGCGCCGAGACAGCTGTCCCTGCCGAGGCCATTTCTGGGGTAGTTGAGCACGAGGTCGTCCTCCTCGCTCTCGTCCTCGCTGTCTGCTTGGGTGAGAGGGTCGTACTCGCCGAGCGCCGAGCCCTTCTTCCCTAGAGAGACCCACAGAGAGCGGGTGAGGATTAAACGTCCTGTCTGGTCCCTCAGTGAGAGTCGGACAAGTGATTTTAGTTTTATGATACTTTGCTGATATATTATTGATGCACAATCACTGATATATTCTCTCACAATACTCGAGCATCAGCGATGTTTCCTAATTTATTTTTACATTTAAAACTTATAGCTTTTTTCCCTCTGCAGCCAAAGGCAATAATTTCTCGAATAACATTTTATGAAAGTATTGTACTTTAATTGTCAAGTGATGATTTAAAACAGCGAGGCTTGCAGAATCAGTGGCATCTTTTAAATCACCTCTAAAAGTATTCTTATTTATTCTATTACACAATTTTTTAAATACCTGCAGGTGTTAGCTCGCTGTCATATCATTTAACTGTTATTGTTTTAATGCTGTATAATTTGGCTGTATTATTTTATTCCCTGATCTTGTTTGTCTTCACCTGAAATGTTTTAATAACTTTACAACCATGTAAAAACACTGTAATACCTGTAATAATAAAGTTTACTGTTGTGATTATATTGATTGTTGTTGTAGTTTTTCTCATTAGAGAAGAAGAAAGTCACATTGTTTATCATCTTATTTCTTACTATTGTTCCTGAAACATCTTTTTGCTTCTCATCTACTCTTCATACATTTATTTAAAAATTGTATATATATTATTTTGGATTTTTACAGTAAACTCACTTACAGTAATACAGTAATAAGTAACAATAAGCAGATACATAAATAAGAAGCCTGCTTAATAATAATAATAATATAATAATCATAATGATACATTGCCTTTCTAGACGCCTAAGAACAAAATATTATAAATAAACACATGAATGATTAAAGTAAGTGTTAAAGTCGGATTAGGAGACAGATACAAACCTTTCAATACAACATATGTCACAAAGGAATAGTAAATAATAAATTCAGGTTCACATTATGTGACTAAAATGTGATTATTGAGTGACGGATGAGATATGAGACTGATGCAAACAGATGTGGTTCGAGTCTAACAGCTATGATACAGCTGCAGATGCACAAACAGCTGTCTGCTCGGATCCGCTACGTCTCATTCATCATCGAGCCCTGTTGGTTCACTGGTGTTAGCAGGAGGCTAACGGACACACGCACCACACACACACACACACACACACAGACACACAGTCAGACATCAGCATGCTGCTCTGCATTAACACAAACACGCACAAACACACACACACTCCATCATATGTAACATGTCAGATCCGACACGTCCATGACAGAGGGATGTTGTGAAGCGGACCGATCGGACCCGTGAGAGGTGGTCTCCTCTCACGGGTCCGATCCGGTGATGGCTCCGTGTGGATCTGTTGTTATCCATGTCCGTCTTCGCGTTGTGTGTGTGAACGGGCTCTTACCGGGTAGCTTGAGCGCACGGGACAGAGCTGCGGCCATTTCTCCTCCGACGGATCCGCGAGGCAGCGACGAGAAGCGGCTGCAGTGAGCTCGAGGCGCCGATCGACCCCGGCAGGTTGGAGCTGCCCCGCTGCATCATGGGACGTGTAGTTTGTACGTCACCAGGATCCGAGGCAGCTGAGGTGTGTGTGCACGTGTGCACGTGCAAGGGGGTTCGACTCCGGTTCAGCATCGCTGTCAATGTACCTGCAGAGTAAATTAACATAATAAGATAAACAATGTATAGAAAGAGAGATAGTTATAAATATATATAAAGAATGATTATTGCCAAGCAGGTTTACACATGTTTTTTTTGCAAGTATAATATATATATCCACCGTGTGCCTACTATGTTGTACTGTGTACTATGTTTTGAGTACTTAATATGTTGCATACTTATATGGTCTGTTTTGCATACTCATGTTATGTTTTCGTGCACTTATATGTTCTGTCTACTTATATGTTTACACCGGGGATTTAGAGAGAAACTGCATTTCAATCCTGTCTGTACTGCACATGTGGCAGAACTGACAATGTGAAAAATACCACAACAATTAAATAGGAAACAAACTTGAATATAAAAACACTATAAGCACCAGGGGAGGGATTGTGCAACAAGTTGTCAGGAGGGAATAAGAACGAAAATATTGTCTGGGCCTTTGAATTTATACAGTCTTAGTTTTTTATTGTTCTGTATTTGACTTTTCAAATTGAGTTTCTTCTTGTCCAACACCTTTCATTGTACTTTGTGTTAACTGCATATGACAAATAACACTGGGAACTTGATTTAAACACAATAAGATACGTGTGAAAAGTATTTGTACACTCAATGAGGAGTATTATCATCTGTGTGACATGTTTAGAGCCACAGTAATACTCAGTCTATATCATTATCAGACAGTATTATTTGATTTTATACAGAGAAGGGGTTCGGGGAAGGTCCTGGTCCCACGAGGCATCTCACAAAGTAGGTGAGTCACCTCAGCGGTCAGACCTTTACCCGCTCAAAAATTCATCTCGTAGTTTGAACGAGGACACAGGCGTCACCCCGCGTCGTTATTTTCCTTACTCATCAGTTTAAGGCATGAGGAGGAGAGCGCGGGCACGAGCATAGAGCGGGAGCCCCGGTGTTCTGTGTCAGGGTGTCACAGAATGTGTGCACATGCAAGGGGTGTGACTCCGGTTTAGCATCTCAATGTACCTGCAGAGTAAATTAACATAAGAAGATATAGACAATGTATAGAAAGAGAGATAGTTGAAGCATTGAGCAAAAAATAAACAATATATATATAAAGAAAGATTATTGCAAAGTATAATATATAATATATATCCACCGTGTACCTTATGACTGCATACTATGTTGTACTGTGTAGTATGTTTAGTCTTAATGATGTGCATACTTATATGTCGTTTGCTACTCATGTTATGTTTTCGTGCACTTATATGTTCTGTCTACTTATATGTTTACACCGTGGATTTAGAGAGAAGCTGCATTTCAACCCTGTCTGTACTGCACATGTGGCAGAACTGACAATAAAGTTGACTTTGACTAATATGAAAAATACCACAAACAATTAAATAGGAAACAAACTTTAATATAAAACACTATAAGCACCAGGGGAGGGTTTGTCTCATATGTTATAAGGGGAGAAGTGAATCTAAGAAATGATTGTCTGCACCTTGAATTTATACGTTTAGTTTTGTATGTTTGTATTGACTTTTCAAATTGAGTTTCTTCTTGTCCAACACCTTTCATTGTACTTTGTGTTAACTGCATATGACAAATAACACTGGGAACTTGTTTTAAACACAGTAAGATACATGTGAAAAGTATGTGTACACTCAGTGAGGAGTATAATCATCTGTGTGACATGTTAGGAGCCACAGTGATGCTCAGTCTACATCATCATCAGACAGTATTATTATTGTTTCACAGAGAAGGGGTTCGGGGAAGGTCCTGGTCCCACGAGGCATCTCACAAAGTAGGTGAGTCACCTCAGCGGTCAGACCTTTACCCGCTCAAAAATTCATCTCGTAGTTTGAACGAGGACACAGGCGTCACCCCGCGTCGTTATTTTCCTTACTCATCAGTTTAAGGCATGAGGAGGAGAGCGCGGGCACGAGCATAGAGCGGGAGCCCCGGTGTTCTGTGTCAGGGTGTCACCGTATGTGTGCACATGCAAGGGGTGTGACTCCGGTTTAGCATCTCAATGTACCTGCAGAGTAAATTAGCATAAGAAGATATAGACAATGTATAGAAAGAGAGATAGTTGAAGCTTTGAGCAAAAAATAAACAATATATATAAAGAATGATTATTGCAAAGTAGGTTTACACATACAAGGAATTTGCTGTTGTGTATTTGTGCAAGTATAATATATATATCCACTGTGTGTCTTATGACTGCATACTATGTCGTACTGTGTACTATGTTTTGAATACTTAATATGTGGCATACATACAGTATATGTTCTGTCTACTTATATGTTTACACCGGGGATCAGAGAGAAGCTGCATTTTCAACCCTGTCTGTACTGCACATGTGGCAGAACTGACAATAAAGTTGACTTGGACAAATATGAAAAATACCACAAACAATTAAATAGGAAACAAACTTTAATATTAAAACACTATAAGCACCAGGGGAGGGATTGTGCAACAGGTTGTCAGGAGGAAAAATGAACGAAAATATTTTCTGCACCTTTGAATTCATAGTGTTGGTTTTTAATTGTATTGTATTTGACTTTTCAAATAAGGTTTCTTCTTGTCCAACGACTTTCATTGTACTGACCCTGTGTTAACTGCATATGACACATAACACTTGGAAGATACATGTGAAAAGTATTTGTACACTGAGTGAGGAGTATAATCATCTGTGTGACATGTTTAGAGCCACAGTAATACTCAGTCTATATCATTATCAGTAAGTATTATTTGATTTTATACAGAGAAGGGGTTCGGGGAAGGTCCTGGTCCCACGAGGCATCTCACAAAGTAGGTGAGTCACCTCAGCGGTCAGACCTTTACCCGCTCAAAAATTCATCTCGTAGTTTGAACGAGGACACAGGCGTCACCCCGCGTCGTTATTTTCCTTACTCATCAGTTTAAGGCATGAGGAGGAGAGCGCGGGCACGACATAGAGCGGGAGCCCCGGTGTTCTGTGTCAGGGTGTCACCGTATGTGTGCACATGCAAGGGGTGTGACTCCGGTTTAGCATCTCAATGTACCTGCAGAGTCAATAAGCATAAGAAGATATAGACAATGTATAGAAAGAGAGATAGTTGAAGCTTTGAGCAAAAAACAAGCAATATATATAAAGAAAGATGGTTAAAGAATAGTGCAAACAAACAATATATATAAAGAATGATTATTGCAAAGCAGGTTTACACATACAAGGAATTTGCTGTTGTGTATATAATATATATATCCACCGTGTGCCTTATTACTGCATACTATGTCGTACTGTGTAATATGTTTTGAATACTTAATATGTTGCATACTTATATGTTCTGTCTACTTATATGTTTACACCGGGGATCAGACAGAAAAACTGCATTTCAATCCTGTCTGTACTGCACATGTGGCAGAACTGACAATAAAGTTGACTTTGACAAATATGAAAAATACCCCAAACAATTAAATAGGAAACAAACTTTAATATAAAACACTATAAGCACCAGGGGAGGGTTTGTGTCATATGTTATAAGGAGAGAATGTGAATCTAAAGAAAATGATTGTCTGCACCTTTGAATTTATACAGTCTTAGTTTTGTTATTGTTCTGTATTTGACTTTTCAAATTGAGTTTCTTCTTGTCCAACGACTTTCATTGTACTTTGTGTTAACTGCATATGACAAATAACACTGGGAACTTGATTTAAACACAGTAAGATACGTGTGAAAAGTATTTGTACACTGAGTGAGGAGTATAATCATCTGTGTGACATGTTTAGAGCCACAGTGATACTCAGTCTATATCATCATCATATAGTATTATTTATTGTATACAGAGAAGGGGTTCGGGGAAGGTCCTGGTCCCACGAGGCATCTCACAAAGTAGGTGAGTCACCTCAGCGGTCAGACCTTTACCCGCTCAAAAATTCATCTCGTAGTTTGAACGAGGACACAGGCGTCACCCCGCGTCGTTATTTTCCTTACTCATCAGTTTAAGGCATGAGGAGGAGAGCGCGGGCACGAGCATAGAGCGGGAGCCCCGGTGTTCTGTGTCAGGGTGTCAGCATCCGATCGGGGACAACATGTCGTGGGGGGGTGTAGAAACTCGGCGGAGGGGGCGAGGTGGTTGTTTGTTACGTAATCAGACACAATTAGTTTTCAGATGATTCATAAAAAGGTTTTAAACACATGTTTCTGATGTTTGTTGTCAAAATGTGGGCGTGCGGCGCTAGGGCTTGTGGGTAACGAGCATCCGGGTTCCCTCACAACCTCGACACCAGTAATAGATTATAACCCGTGTGTGAGTGACGGTGCTGAGATCACATCAAAGTCGCTTTGATCCGCGTCGCGATAAAACTGGTTTTAATCCGAATAATCCGCGACGATTAAACGAGATTATTTAAAAACAACTCGGCGAAACACCAAATCCCGTCGGGCCGCAGTGCACCCTGGGTGGAGTCGGCTTCCGTAGTCGTACATAAAGATTTGTCAAACGCGAGGCGGCGAGAGAAAATGGCAGACGTCTCCCTGGATGAGGTGATACGACGGCGCGGTATTAACACGAAGGCCCCAGCGAAACGGTACGAAATCCACGAAGTGCGTCGGCTAATAATCGCGCAGAAGCGACGCAGTAACTCGCCGCATTCAAACAAACTGCGTAACGGAGCTCGAGCGCTAGCTGCTAGCTAGTGGACCACAGTATGCTAACGTTAGCCGATGCTAGCTGTGTCGTTAAAAAAAAGCTAAGCTAAGTAGCTGATATTATCTGTAAGGCCTCCCAAGTTGGGAGCTAATTTTTTTAATTTTGGAAATTCATCTATATCCCCGGCTTTGTTTTTAATAATGTAATTTTAGTCGTCGATGTAGCGCAGAGGTGGAAACGCAGTTACTGGTCTGCTCGTGTTTGTAGCTTTACTGGTTGTAAGCTAACCAGTAAGCTAACCAGTAAGCTAATGATGTAGATGTTGCGCATGAAACCCGTAGTTCAGATTCAGAAATCACTTGGTTTAATTATAATGTTTGTTTGTTTAAAGACCAAGTTTAAACATGTCTACATAGTCCTCATCATTATTGTTGCAGCCAATACACTATCACATATACATATAATATATATGAGTAGCATTGTCTTGTAAATATCAGAGCCCCAGTAGATCAAAGACATTCCCACTTTCTGGGTTAAAATAATATTTAGAATTAATTCATAAATTAATAAATTAAGCCTAAATGTTGTTTGTGATGCTGCTAAAATATGAAGTATTTGTAGTTCTAAAAAATGTGCCAAGTAGAATCCATATACACAATCCTAATGTGGGTGATAGTAACAATTGCTTTTCTTTCCTCGTAGGCCCACGTTCGCTTGGGGTGCAGCAGGTGCTGGCAAAAGTTTTGATGCCCGGCAAAAGATTGGAGTTGATGTCAGACAGCGGCTTGGAGGAGGAGGAGGAGGAGCAGCAGCAGGTAAAAGCTACAGATGTTTAATAGACACATTCAAATGCCTTTATGCTCAACTGATCTTCAAGTGGGATGTTTTAAGTATTAAAAGACAAGTTTACTATCAAAACCCTTTCTCCCCTCCAGGTTTTCAAGTGAAAGATGCCAGAGAAAAGCTGGTACAGAAAGATGCCCGCTTTAAGATCCGTGGCCGAGGAGGAGGTGGTGGTGGGGAGGAGGTGGAGGAGGAGGAGGAGGAGGAGGTGGTGGTGGTGGGGTGCAGGACGCACGTCAAATGATCAACTCACGCAAACAAGGGCAGTTTACGGTTCCTGCACAGGCCATGCCGAAGACAGGAGCAACACACCAGCTACATAGCCAGACACTTGTGCAGCAGATACAGATGCACCCCAACAACAATCCGGGTGGAATGAACTCACGGCAGTTTGGTCCTAATGTACAAGTGCTGAGGGGCAGTGCACCCCCGCTGCTCAGCACTAATAAGAGAATGATGGATGCTCGTGATAGGCTGAGCCTCAAGAGGAGTATTGGTGGATCTATGGCAGCTGCCATCCCGCCCCTAAAGATAACAAAGACCATCCAGGTTGGTTTAAAATAAGCAGCTGTGTTTGTGTAGAATCAGCAACACACCCTTCTTGAAAGTGTGTCTATTGAATTGTTTAAACACATTGTCATGCTCACTAATGCATGATGTTTCCTTTTACAGCAACGGCCGTTAGGGATGTCAAGTGGCATACGTCCAGGCACACAGGTAGAGCTCCTTTTCCCTGTAATGTTAAAACATGACAGATTGAGTTGTGTTTACAAGAATTTTAATCTGAAAGATGTTGTTTTTCCTTTGATGGCTAACTCTGTAAAACTCTTCAAATCCCACAGCCTGTTTCAAATGACCTGAATTCCAACTCCAGTAAACAAATGAAGCTTACTTCTTCCAACATGCTACAATCCAGGGTAAGAGCGAGGACTCAGCACAAACTTGATAGTATTATGAAGTATTCAATCAATTATTACATCCTAGCATTTTAATAAAACTCTTCCTTTCCACTCCTATTTCATATAGTCTGGATCAGTTGGCTCCCTATTCTCCATGTCATCACCAATCACCAAGGTGGTTCAAAATGACTCCTATACAGCCCCACGTCCTCCGGTCCCCGTGACTCCCACCCGGTCCAACAGCAGCGTCACTCCCACCCGATCCTCCGCTGCAGCCTTACAGCCGATCTCCAGGAGCCTGCAGCAAAGCCCAGCAGAAGCCAGCACAGCTGCCCCTGCTCCCCCTCAGGTAAACATCTCTTACTTGCAGCTGTAGGTCAGAATGCACTCCTCTCCTTCCTTTGTCGCATGTCACCTTTTGTATTTATTCAGAGTAATTTACATGGATGCAACAAATTCTATTGAAGCCTATTGAAAGAAGCCACCCAAGATAAGCTTGATTGATGATGTATTGAGCCCATCAGATGTTCCGATACCAATTTAACAACTTCTAATGTATATTTAAACTGCTGTGTGCTACTAACTCTGTATGTAAATGAGGATTCCTGTCATTGTTGTAGGGCTCGGCTCAGGTTGAATCCTTTGGTAAACAAAAGCATACAGAGAATTCGCAAATGCTTTATGATAACATTAGTGGCACCGCTCTGACCTGAAGTCTTATACGATACACGTTTTACTCGTGGGACTTTCTAGCGAATCTCTTCTTCACCTGAGTTCAATTTAACCAAATGAAAAGGTGTTTGTGTGAGAACACGTAAGACACATTTTCAAATTAGTAATTTCAAATACAGATGCTTTATCACGTGCTGTTGTCATATTTCTTTCCAGCCCACTTTCAGTCCTTTGGAGGGGACAAAAATAACAGTGAACAATCTGCATCCCCGGGTCACTGAGGAAGACATAGTTGTGAGTGAATCAAACTCTTTGACTACAACCTTTTATATTTGACATTCATTGGTGTGCTGAGTGCTGTTGTACCACGATGACTCATTCAATGTGTGCTTGTGCTATCCGTCCACAGGAACTGTTCTGTGTGTGTGGTGCCTTGAAGCGAGCCAGGCTGGTGAAGGTGGGTGTGGCTGAAGTGGTGTTTGTCCGCAAAGAGGACGCTGTCAGCGCTTACAGGAAGTACAACAACCGCTGCCTGGACGGTGAGTGCCAGTAGCAAGGACACACGCATCAAAGGGGTGTCTAGGTTTTGGGAACTGTCTTGTTTTGCATACATGACTAGAGTACATATGACAAGTTTAATGGTTGAGGACAATTTTGTATATATTTATTCAAACAAAGTGTTTTTGTTGAGCTGAAGGATGATAGCCTGCTTGGTTATACTTTGCACTAGAGGGACTACGACTCTCCAGAGTGATGACGTTACTGTGTTTGTGTGTATAATAACTTTGCTCCTTATTCATCTCCAGGCCAACCCATGAAGTGTAACCTTCATATTCAGGGAAATGTCATCACGTCTGATCAGCCCATTCTATTGTAAGTGAACCTGCAGGGCTTCGTTCCTTCATTCCAGATTAATCTGGCGTAACTGTGTACAAATATATATACAAAATTTAGCATATTTTGCCTTTAAGTATAAACATCCCTCATATGGCTCAAATTAAATATTCATGTTATCAACTTCATATAATCTAGCAGTGACTATTAAGGCATGATTTGTTCATTCTTACTTCAACAGTGACACAGAAAACACATTTTGGAATTGGGATATTCTGTCTAAGATATGGATATATGGGTTTTATTTTTATTTTTTATATATATAGAAAAAGCTTTCAGTTGTTTCAGGATGGACAATCGAGTCGTGAGGCTTAGCTTCCTAACAGGTTCTATTTAAACCTTTACAGAACCCATACAAAACTGAGTACATGTACAAATAAGGATATTCTCACAGGACCACAGCCTCTATTCACACGTGTGACGTTTCTATTGGCACCAAATCAAACACATTAAATCACATTCAGCAAATTCAGGAGATGCATTTCATGAGAAACCTATACAGACACTGAACTAGTGATTTCTATATACTTCCAAGTAAAACTCTACCCAATAGTAACTAAAGACAGAAAAAGGTCTTACAAGCTTTACTTTGAAATATCGATTGCAGTGACTGTTTCCAAAGTTGTGGCTCACATCCTCCACTGTCTTGTGATTTGTAATATGACAACTACCATTTTTGGGGAATATTAGTGGAGTTTTGACCCTGTTCTCTCCCGGCTCCTGCAGGAGGCTCAGTGACACCCCAGGCAGCAGCACAAAGAAAGACGGTCTGCCTCCCTCCTTGTCTCGTCCCGCTGGTCAGCGCGCCTCCTCTCATCCCACTCCAGAGGTCGACCCACAGACCATCCTAAAAGCTCTGTTCAAGTCCACTGCACAGTCCAGCACCACCGCTGAGCCCCCCAACTCACAGGCCACCGCCTTTCGCATCAAGATATAGCTCCTGTTTAGTGAATATTGCTGCATTCTCAGTGTTTAGAAAGGAACTGTGGTTCTCACCTTGACCGCGGCCATCATTCTCATAGCAAAACGATTTTTACACATTTGATATACATGGAAACTCCGGAACATGGAATTCATGGATGTCGACTTCCTGTTTTTTGTTTTGTGGTTTCCAAACTTCGCCCGTTTGTTTCTTAGATGGACCAGTGGAAAGAAACGTGATGTGGTTTGTTGTTTTAATCCAATGAGGTGGTGGATGCCAAATTACACTGTTTAGGGTTGCTGTTTTTTTTTGACAATTCAATGTCACCTAATCTAAACATGTTGAGTTTTTTTTAATTATCCAGTTTAACTCTAATTAAACCAAACATGCCAATGGCGAAGAAAAGGGTGGTACATGGGTCGTATGTTCAATTATATTGTCTGCATGTATTTCAAAGTGTGGGAAGAAACGGACCATCGACAAATCCTAATTTAAACCAGACGATGTCTCACCATCCAAAATGTTCAAGAGTTGCTTGTGGTAGAAAATCATGAAGGACCGGAACAATGATCCCATCATTTCAGTGAACCCATCTCATTTTTTGTGGTATCGAGATTCTTGTGTGTTCTGTCGATAGTTTTACTCGGCTGTCTCGTGTTCCAATCGGCATATGTTTAGTTATTTCTTGTATGCGTTTACACTTGATTTATCTTCAAGGACTGTAAATTACTTTCAGACGCTTGTCAGTCAGTCGAGAGGAGCCTAGAGAGTGAAACGTGAAATGTCACCATTAAATATTTAGCTTTGTAGATGTTGTCTGAGACTCTTCTTTCCTGTTTTCTATATGATCATTCAATAAGTGTCAGTGACAATAACATCAGATATAGAGTGGAGAACTGATGGAAATCAAATATTCAACATTTTATGGTAATTATGGACTTTACCCATTTTGTATATGTATTTATACATATTTGTGTAGCAATCCTACAAGGTGCTGCACAAGAGGAACAATTAATAAATATATATGGATATTTCATAAAATATTACTATATAAATATGGCTATAGTGTGTAAATGATTAATATTTATAACAGTTAAAACAATGTATACATATGCAAAAATGTATACATTTAAATCAGTTTATTATTTGTATTATATTTATTTGCATATGTAAATTTACAGAAATGATTTAATTACAGGAATAGTTATATAAAATGTATATAACAATGAAAGCATGATAAGAATATAACCATAGTAACGAATACAAATATAAAATATAAAACAGACGCTCAAATATTTGTGTCTTACGTTTTGTTTGTACTTCCGGTGTGAGAGGTCACAACAAAATGGCGGCGTCCAAGAGGAAACATGCTAGTGGGCAGCCTTGTATCATTCCTGGAGGATTCGCAGGTACTTTGTGATAAAATGATGAATATTCAAACACGTGTTTACACCAGGACCGAAGTTTCTCCTTGTGATCTGACTGTGATGGAGGTTATTGATCTGTAGCGGTTGTTTAGGACGGACAACACGGGTTCGCCTGATGTTCACAGATGTTTAACTGCTCTGAGAGACGTGTCGCTTTCTTCAGCTCCTCTCTTCCTCTCTCCTCTTCTTCACAGTCTTGTCCCTGAAGTTCAGCTCCGGCTCCGCAGCTCAACACACGGTTTATGTGAAAGAGCACAAAGTTCGAGCAGAGAAGAATTCACACAGACCTCTGGACCGGACGTTGTTTGTCCTCAACATCCCCCCGTACTGCTCCGAGGTAAAGTGTGTGTCTCTGGGATCCTCCTCTGAAGAAGTTCAGACTTATTAGTGTGACAATCAAATAAACAAATTACAGAGTAGAGCACAGAAATATAGATCAAATCAAATAAGCGTTATTATCCTCATGGGGAGATTGTTCTTGCTGCAGAACAGAACATTGTGCATCAAACAACAAAACCCAGAACACAGGGACATATCGTGTGAGACCCAGAATAATAAAGCAGAATAAAAGTTAGTTGAATATTGATTAAAACCTAAAAACCAAAGTGTAAAAATGTGTGTGGGTTCTTGAGATACACGGCCAAATCTCCATGTTTCCTTATTGAGTCGTGTGATGGACGTTGCTCTTATCTTAGCACAAATCGTTCCTAATACCTTGTACCAGATATCATTTCCCCTCATTGTAAAGTCATAGTTGCAGACTGTCATTGCCGCTCTGCTGTTTGTGTTCCAGGCCGTTGTCACCGAGTTGTTCTCCCAGTTCGGCGCTGTTCAGTCGGTGGAGCTCCGGGACCATCCAGGCTCCTTCCAGGACTCCGGACCCAAACTGAGCAAGCTCTTCAGACCAGCTGAGAAGAAGGTTGGTGCTTGGTTCCTCCTGCTGTTTGCAAAACATTCACACTACGAGTGTTTCACCTCGTGTGTCTCTCTCCACCTCTTCCAGGGTTTCAAAGTTGGATATATCGTGTTCCAAAACTCCTCCAGTGTAAGTGCAGCTAAATCCCACCCAGATGATGAGCCCCTGGTGGTCTGCACCGAGGAGCGGCCCGTGAAGACCGGAGTACAGAGTGAGTCCCGCACTCGTTTCTTTCATTAACACAACATTTAATATTCTTTTCTCATTTAATTTAATACTGGGGTGGTAATGTTTTGTTAATCTTTTAAATGTGAACCAAGTATTAGACCAGATCTCCAGAAACACTGAGGACTCATGTGGGTTCAAACCTGTTGTTATCGCTGACCACTTGTGATCCGATCACTTAGCACAGATGTTGGTACCGGGTCTGATCAGGATCTTAAGAGTTTCAGCCTCATGACACATGTTCTGTGGTGTATTTCTCTCACCAGAATGGATTCACCAGTACACGGAGTCTTTCATTCAGCCGGACAAACTACAGCAAAAGGTCGACTCCTTCATGGAGGGCTACGACAAGCGGAAAAGAGAGGTGAGGATTCTGCTGCATCACACCCCCCCCCCCCCCCCCCCCCCACCTCTACACAGAACATGTGACTCAACCTGGGTTTGGTTTTTAAATCACAGGAGGAGGAGAAGCAGAAGAAGGAGGCTGAGCAGGAGCAAGAGGACGAAGAGGGCTGGGTGAAAGTCACCAAAGGTCACAAGGGCGCCAAGGCCCGTCCCCACAGCGAGGCGGCCAATAAGAGGACTCTACAGAAAGAGATAAGGAAGAAGAAGAGGAAGGAGCTCTTGAACTTCTACTCCTGGCAGCAGAGGAACACACAAAAAGAACGTAAGTTGCTTATATTTAAACGGCGCTACTGAGCCATTGTAAACATTTAGGAGAATTAGTCTTTGTAGTTTATTCTTCTCTTTGGAGGCTAGAGTTTGTCTGAAGGAGATAAAGTAATCACGCTTTGTAAAATCAGAACGTCCATGATACAATGTTTTGTTTTTCAGATATTGCTGAACTAAGGAAAAAGTTCGAGGAGGATAAACAGAAAATCGCTCTGCTGAGAGCACAGAGGAAGTTCAGACCTTACTGAGCCAACTACCCAGATTCCTATTCGCTCATTTCACTGATTCTCTTTTTGTAAAACCTTTATTATAAAGGAACGTGTTAATAAACTGTTATTCTGATTCACTATTTCTCATGATTACTGAATGACTTGCACCTCAGAGGAGAGGAAATACGTTTGGGGGGGGGGAAAGTGGATTTCCAGAAAGTGTTTGAAAGGCGTCATCCAGGAGGAGACAAACAACATCACAGCTTTGGAACTATTCCAAACCCAATGACTTGCACCCTCTTATTAAAACACTTTTTACCATCACACCAGTGTCTTAAGTATCCAAGCCTGAGGTCAAAATAAATTAGAATGCACATTAGAGAAGGTCAAATGATTTACTGGCACGGTTCACTGTCAACTTGTGCTTGACAAGGTTTCTGTGTTTTTGTCTTCCGACACTTGGTGACGCTCGACCACACGGTGACGAGCAGGATCAGCAGCAGGGCCGCACCCACACCAGAGAGGACGTACACCAGCACATGGAACACTGTGGAAGAGGGAAGAGACGTTCACGTTAGGTCTTCAATGCCGTTTGCCTGTTAGCAGGATTACATTAAAACCTAAAACATGATCTTGAAACTTGGCTGAGATGTGGGGTGTGGGGCCGAGGACGAAGCGATTCACTTTTGGGGTGGATTCGATTGAGGGGGATTTTCATTAGGAGTGAAATTCTAGTTGGTTTTGTGCTGAACAGGACTTACTTGTGTTCTGCTTCACACACGGACTGTCTTCCACGTCAGTGTTGTTCTGTCCCAGCAGCAGAGGCCCGAGGGACACCAACTGGAGCTGGTCCGACGTGGTCTCTCTTCTCCGTCTCTCGCCCTCAGATGCTGGGAGACGAGAGGAGGAGATATAAACAACCACACACACACACAAACATGTGATGCACAAGGTGATGATGTACTCACAAATGATGGCACAACTCTGTGCACAGTCAACATCGTCTGTGCAGATCTCCACCCAACAATAGAAGTACATCTACGTGAGAGATTACACAGTCAACAAGTCACCTTAGAAGCTGTTTTGCTGGGTTTAGTCAGTTAAGATAATAAACTGCTGAAACCTGACCTCCTCCTCACTGGGATGTCCCGTATGAGGGTCCAAGAAGGCGAAGGTCTTGACATCAAACCTCCTCACTTGGGAGTGGGAGGTCGTCCTCCCCAGTTTGTCCACAGGGACGGAGCTTCTCATGTTGTCCAAAGGATTCGGGCATCTAGGAGATAATCCAGTTGTCAGCTGCACAGTAATCCATGCAAATAGTTACCTTCACCAGGGAGGTGATGTTTCCATGTTTGTGCAAACACTATGAAACAGATTACCACTAAACTTGGTGGAAGATGAGTTATGTGTCAGGGATCAGCTCCAGGAAATGTTCTAGTGAATTTGACTGGTTTAATGAGGGGACTTTTGGACTGTGGAGGTTTGAGTTCTGCTAAATGACCCCCCTTCTCGTGTTAGCACTGTAATTTCCTTCCTCTTACCCGTCATACAGGAGCATCCACACAGAGTGTCTGGACACAGGGTGGGCAAAGCAGTCCTGCACCCGCAGGGAGAGAGTCGGGTCTGGGGAGGGTTGGGCGATGGAAACTTCCACATAAGCAGCTTTACGCAGCGGCAAACTCAGAGGAAGCTGCTCCTCGGGAAAGAAGGACGTGAAAGATGCATCTAGAACAAGAATCCCAAATAGAATCATTCAGGTTTTGTTCTAAGGACCAAACAAGCGCACAATGCTCTTCATTTTATTACCTGTGGCTATTCTCATCTGCACTCTGATGGTTCCCAGTGCAACCACAGGCGGGGGGTTCGTCACAGCGTACAAGGACCTCACGTCTGCTTCAGGATTCAGATCTGATCTTGCGTACTCGCACCGGACCTGGAGACTAAAACCCCACACTTACCAGTACATCACTACAATATAATGTTTTCATAACCAGTAAGTCCTGTGCCAGAACCATCAGCCTCTACAATGCTGTGCAGCAGAGGTCAAACCTGACCTGAACGGAGAATGAGTGGATGTTCTGTCCGTGTGCAGCTCCTCCACCTCCACATCATAGATCTCAACATCTCCTTCCACCTAAAGGTCAGGCAGAGAAAGAAGGATGTGGACTCAAGCAACTTTTCACTGATGTTCAGGTCATGTGCAAGTAAAGAAATTCATGGAGTAAAATGATTAATGCTGCAACAGAGAAAACAGCCTCAGTGAAATAATCAGCTCTTGTTGTAAGACAGTTTTAATCCTGTTACTGTATAAAGATGATAGAAGAATATATAATATATAAGAAGATATTTTATGCAAGTGCTAGATATCAGATTCTTGATGAGCAGTAGCATCACCTTCTTCTTTGCACCGCAGTCTGTGACTCCGATCTTGAACACGGCCGTGTCTGCGGTGGCGACCACAGGGAAACACTGCGGCTGATCTTTGACTATGAGGCTGCTGGGAGTGACGGGCGGGTCCGTGTCTGTGGCCTTCACCGAGAACACGAAGTGTCCGTCCAGAGAGCAGGCTGGAGGGTCCGTGAGCAGACGGGAAGATGAAAGATTTATATTAAACGTTTAAAAGGAGCAAGTTGTCTAATATGCTCTAAAAATTCAATCTCACCGTTGAGTCTATAGAAGCAGGTGGAATCATCAGCATCATAGCAGCAGCCCAGTTGTAGCAGGCGTCACTGGAAATGAATTGATGGCCACAGTCGACTCGCAGAGCTCTGTCTGTGCCACACTTTCCAGGCAACACTAGAGAAGAGCAGCGTGTGTTTAGGCTCCTGAACTGGTGCAGTGAAAAGTGTCAAAAGAAAATAGTGCCATTAACTTGTAGCTGCTCCGTCAGCCGTCTCCACTCACATGTCGGCTTCAGCCGAGTCCGCTCGCCCTGTCTCCTATCAGAGGACAGCTGATATTCACCCTGAACCACTGATCCTCTCCCTTCAGCTGCACGTGCAGAGGTATGACCACTCGGGTGCTCTGAGGGTCAAAGGTCATCACAACATGGACGTTAGGAAGGCTGCCATTATTGGATTTACATGCACACACACACAAACACGCAGAGCACATCTGGATGACTCATTTCTATTTACATGTCTGCAACAGTTCCACCACTTCCTGCAGTGCAAATAGATCCACGTGTCAGTACCATTAAAAACATTTCATTCATTTAACTCTTCATTTGGGAGGCAAGTAGGTAAATACTTTTTTTCAATATGTGTTATACTTTATTTCCCTGAAGATCCTACCAATCAAATTCTCACACTGAATAGATTTAGTGTTTTTACCTCAATCTGAACATAGCAGCCGTCATATCTGCTGCTGAAGGAGATGCTCTGGTTCTTCTCTCTGCTCGACATCACTCCACACGCGTCCTCAGACTGAGGCACTGGGACTGTGGCCCCCGACACACCTGACCAAACACAGTCACACCAATACCGTTTTTAGAATAAGAGAAGATAAGGAAGGATCTTTTTTTGTCCCACAGTGAGGAAATGTGCTGTGTTGCAGTAGCAATAAGGACAGTTAATAGAATATAATCATAACTTTATTATTTTTTAAACCTTTTAAACCTTTTGAACAAAGAACTGTTTTACTGTACTTTACAAGTTAGAAATGACAAATTGAAGGCAAACAAAGGGCAATTTAAAAGCCAGACACACACATGAATCCTGACTGAGCAGAGTGCACACAGGGTATTGACTTGAATCTTACCTCTCACATGTATATTGTTTCTGACCAGCGGAGCAAACACAGCTTTGATTCTGCTGACAGAGCAGCTGACTCTGGGCAGGACGAGCAGCTTCCTCTGCTCGGGGGTTTTCTCCACCTGGACGCCGGACAGGCAGCAGCAGCGCTGAGCCATGAGCGCCACACAGAAAGAAACCCAACAAAGTTTAACACGATCATAACTCATGTTGTTATCGCTGGGATGTTTTCACTGATACGCTTCCTGGCTCCAGAGACTCTTTTCTGTGTGGGTCACGTGACACCTGTTAATTAGTGTTGATTGGTTTGAAGCTTGTCATCCTGCAGAGCGTCAGCACAGCTTGGAGGTATGTGATCACTGGGATGGAACAAAGTGGATATACTGTCACACACGTTCTCTTTCTTAGAAGAGGGAGACAGAAAACACAAAGGGAATTAATGACATAACACAGGTCAAGGTTTAAATCCTGGCCCGCCTCGTGCTGAGCGCCTGTTCGGCCTGATGTCTCCGCGGGGAGCCACTGAATGAAATCGTTGCGTAACTCAAAGGCCTGTCCACCCTCAGCCCTCCTCCCCATCTGCCTATGGCCACGCTTGTACCCGTCCACTTATTATACAAGCACATCCTAAACCTCTATTCACTGCTGCAGCCCGTCAGCATGTGCATCCGCCTCTGTTCAGGCTCTTTCAGCTGCGATGAATTCCAAATTCTAAAGTGAATGTAGAACTGTTGATCTTGTACATGTGGACATGCTTTCTCATGTCATCTGGATTAGGGATGAGGTGTTTTCAGTGATAATTCACTGGTTCATGATGTTTTTGACCCTGGATTATCTAACGTAAGAAGGCAAGACTAGTTTATTTGTAGCACGTTTGAACAACAAGGCAAAACAAAGTGCTTTAACCCTCGATCTGTTCTTCAGGTGGTAATAAGCTGACTTTGTAATTGTGTTGATGAGAACGTTAACGTTAAGGTCGAGTGTCTGACTCCAACAAGATGTGTGGCTCAGATTGTGGTTTAACATTAACTTCACAGACTCTTAATCATTCTGTCCTGTCTCCAGAAACAGTCACATCACTTTTATCTTTGTTTTAACCGAAGAACATTCTGACTGATCCAATCACTGATTTGTTCAATGCACTCAGTCAATGCCTGTGTGAGATAATAGTCCCCTGGGGGGTTGGTTATGTAAATTTGTGTCCTGTATAACTGTGGAAACATATAGTGCAAAACAATCACATCTTTTAAATACCGTTAATATATATAAGTTTTCTGGAAGCTGGTGACAGGAGAACTCAGGCAGCAGCTGATGTTTCATGCAGAAGGTTTTAATGTAGACTTGATGCATCAAGGAAACCAGAAGGTGCAACAATATACAAACGTCAACAGAGTAACATGAGCAATTGTCTCCCACAGCCTCCCAGTATATCTCCCTCTACTTGCATCACCCATTCTAACAGCACATCCATGAAAGGCTAGAATAGCTGTCTCTCTCTGTTACATGTAGGTGTTCACATCCTATTGGACAGTTAAGTCTAAAGTATTGATTCCTAAATCACGTTGTGTCCTTACGTCTGGTCTCTGGTGAAATACACGACAGAGTAGAAGTAGGTGAGAGTAGAAGTTGATGTCTCTCTGTCTGGAGCCTCTGAGTGAGATATGAACGTCCCTGAGCGTAGACGCTACAATGTCCTGCTGGTCCTTTATCTAGAACCTGACCTTGGTTCTGCTTAGAGAGAGAGAAGGGAGGATCTGTGGAATGAGACAGGCACTATTCTCCTGTACAGATATACTGTAATATACAATATACATAATATATATAGTGGCGTATACAGTAATGTGTAAGGATGGTCAAAACATCCTCAACACTCTTTCAGACATAATGATTTTGATGCCACACGGACACAGAGAGGATGGAACTCACAGGCTGAAGTTATAATTATTGTTATTATTATTGTTGTTATTGTTATCATTGTGATAGCTGTTATTGTTATCATTGTGATAGCTGTTATTGTTGCTATTATCAATATTGTTATTGTTATTTCCCCCTTATTTGTTGTTGTTATTGTTATTATCAATGTTGTTATTGTTGTTAACGGGCGCGTCTGAGCCGGACACGTGACGTCACTGCGCTTTGATGACAGTCACGAGGTGGGTCAGGCGGCTGTGTGACGTAACGGCCGTGACGCCGCGGGGCACCCCGCCGCGGGGCGGACGCAGAGGCGGAAGCAGCCGGACAGCAGAGAGCAGGACGCGGCGCACCGACACACAAACATGGCGCTGAACCGCAACCACTCGCAGAACGGAGGCGTGTTGATCAACAACGGAGAAAGGTGTGTGTTCGCGTTGATTGTGTGTGTGTGTGTGTCTGTGTGAGTCGGTGTGTGTTCCACCCGGTGGCACAGAGAAAGTGTTGTGTGTCTGCGTGACGTGTTTACTTCTCCGGTGCGTCGTCAACTCGACAGCTAGCCTCCTGCTAGCTGGCCTGGTTAGCATTAGCACAGCTAGCCCAGCTGTGTGAACGGAATCTAGAGGCGGAACAGATGTTGTGTTCACCGTTTGTGTCGCAGTTTGTGTGTTTTTTTTGTATTGTTAACAGACTTCAGACTGTGTGACGTCCTGACAGCTGCTTTGCGTAACGAGGGTAACTTTAGCGTTAGCACACTTATCAAAACAGGAAGCAGGATGTTGACATCACGTTAAAAACACTGAGTAACGTGGGATAGCTTCCGCTTGTGAGAGGCGGTTGTGTTTTTATAAACTATATGAATGTGCGACACAGTGATGACCTGTGGTGTTTGCTCCGTGTCCAGTGTCTAACAGGCCGATCTGGTGTTTCTCTCCTCAGTGTTTTAAGGGAGTGTAAGAACGTGGAGCTGTCGTTCAGTGATGTCACAGGAAAGACCGACCTGCTGAAGGGGACTAAGAAGGGCACAGTGTACCTCACCCCGTACAGGGTACTGCCAATACTGCATATACTGCCAATACTGTCAATACTGCATACAAGTACAACAAATACCTCTCCTGGCCTCTTGTTTGGAAAGTGTTCGTGTTCTCATAGGCCCTCGTGTGTCTCTCCCCACATTTCTCTTCCCTCTCGATCGCCGGCGTAGTTGCTGTTTGTGTCCAGTAACACCAAGGACTGCCTGGGGTCGGCCATGTTCCCCTATTACATGATGAAGGGCTGCAGCATTGAGCAGCCGGTGTTCGCAGCCAACTACATTAAAGGGACAGTTACAGCTGAACCAGGCGGTAAGTGGCCTTTTTGTTTTTACTTTTTTTAGTTTCTCTCGTTGTGTCCGGACCTTCTCCCGACTTTCAGGAGACTGTCGGGCGTATTCACAAGAAACAGTAAAATGTCCAGAGCCTGGGGGGTGCACGTGGGAGGCAGGGCTGAATATATAAGTTCTGTGTTTTTGTTTACAACACATCAACACTGACATTGGCCCTTCTCACCAAAACCTCTTCAATCTCTGTCTTCTATGTGTGTGATCAACACGCCCACTTGCCACTGTGGATTCTTTAGACAAGTCCCTGCTGTATTCTCACACAGGCTCATAGACTTTTTACTCCGGGGGTTGGAAGTTTGAAGAATCCGCAGTAAAACACGTGTGGCTGTCTGTATTTGTTTTAATTCGACTCTGCCATCAGGTGGCTGGGAGGGCCAGGCTCATTTCAAGATGTCGTTCACCAGTGGAGGAGCCATCGATCTGGGACAGCATCTGTTCAAACTGGCCACAAATGGTATGAATGCTAGTTCACTTCATCACTGCATCTAGAATTTTACAATCCTGAATATTCATGTGAAGAGGGGAAGAAAAAGGGCGAGGAAAAACTCAAAGGGTGAATGAAAACACGAGACACTGTCTTCTACTGCAGCTTCTCGTGCTGGTCCGGCCCAGAATGGTGCTGCCTCTTACGGCTATCCGTCACCAGGGACGATGAATGGCTACGGCCCAGCCCCACCTGCTCCTCATGGCTACCCGTACCCACCCCCTCCCCAGCAGAATGGATTCTACCAGGCGCCTCCCGCTGCTCCTGACAACATGGGCTACACCTATCCAACAGCTGCTGCAGGTACAGAGCTCAGTACTTTGTCATATTTGAATGCTAGAGTCTGCTGCAGGTACCCAGGACAAATAGACTGTCTTTCTTTTAGGTTGGTTAAATGTACCTTTCTAAAATAATCTTGAGCTTTTTGTTTGCACTTTCATGCTCAATAAAAATGTAGGAAAAAGGTCCACTGGAAGACGTGTACAGGCTTTCACAGGTTATAGCTTTAAGGTTGTGCTTCCCTGCGTGTGGATGAATATTCAAGTGTGGTTTGGGCGGCGATTTTCGGCCTGAGCCCGAGAGCAAATTAGCGCAGCCTGACCTGAACCCGTCAGGCATCCTGGTTTTTGTGTCCGAACCTGACCCCAGTCATTTCCAATTAGAACGTATTGGTTCCCGACAGGTCCCGTGGGGCTCGGGTCAGGTATCCACGTGTAAGCAGTACACACATTAGTTTTCGTATACGCAGATTTTGCCAAATGTTGGTATTCTGCCGTTTCTTTGTCTCATGCCTGTGTGTTTTTTGGTCCATGTAACAAGTTGCTGACAGATTGTAACCTCAGCTGACCTTGGAAATCCACCTCACTCGCCTTATGTCATCTGTGTTCCAGGAATGTACCCATCTGGATTTGACTACATGGCCCCACCTCCCCCTTACCCTGGGCCACCCCAAAATTGGACTGCACCCCCTCAGAATTGGACAGCAGCACCAGAAGCAGCTCCAGGTCTGTTTCTCTCTCTCTCCCTCCCTCCCTCCCTCCTTCCTCTCTGCATGTCTGTGTCACTGCACCCGTCACATCTGATCCGTCTGCCTCAAAGTGAATCACTTTAAAGCATACCACCAAAAAAGTGGTGCTGAAGTCTCATTTGCTCCACGTCAAAATTACAAAGGATAAACAATCCACCCTCTTCTCCTCCCTCACGCACTCTTTTCTCTTTGTGCACCTTGTGGATTCCAGTGAAACGTCTCACTCTGCACAAGCTGTGAGTCGGTTTATTGTCCGTTGGGCTGATCTTTTATTTTAAGACAGAGTTTGAGTTGGACGTTTGCCTCCGTGCGTTCTCGGGACGTGCTGCTGGATTTTTTCTGGAGCCTTTCTGGAGCTGTCAGTTGTTGTGCTTCACTTGACTAATGCTGTGCTCCTCCTCGCATCGGTTCTCCGCACAGTGTCGGGAGCTGCAGCGTCTGTTACTAAATATGTTAAGCAGTCATCGCTGTCTGTCTTTAACCCCGTTTCTGTCCCGTCTCACTTTACACACAGGTAACTCCAAGGCGGCTGAGGCAGCAGGCAGCGCGTATTACAACCCCAGTAATCCACACAATGTCTACATGCCCATGGTCAGTTGCTTTGCTTGTCTTCTCTTCACTTGCAGTTGTGTGGCCGTGAGAAGGTAATCATACAATGTTGTGTTCTTTATTCCCACACAGGAGCGGCCTCCACCTTATGCACCTTATCCAGACTCTCCCAAGAAGAAAGACAACTGAGGCTCAGGCAGCATCACGTCGATGACACTCTTCTCTCTTCCTCTGTATCTCATATATATATATCCTTAAGTCAGGAGTGGGGTTGATGGACACTCACTCGAGTAGAAGGCAGAAAAGAAGATGCAAGTAATAGAGTGCTTAAAAGATGTCAGTGATAATTCCCCAGTGAGTGAGTGAATGATATTTTGGATACTGGAATAGCTTACCTAACAATCACATCTTAGAAATGCTGTTTATTCCTTCTACTTAAGTTCAAGTGATTATCATGAAATGATTGGCAACTTAAATCTCTGGCTTTGCGGAGCCTCGTCGTTTATTATTAACATTTCCAGTGATGAGATTACATTTTTATTTCTGTCTTGGTCACGTGGGCGAGGGCAGAGAAACTGTCCTGGTTATTGGCTGAAAGGAGGAGTTGGTGGGGAATGTATTTTCTAAAGGCAGATTTATTACCAAAACATTTTGTAGCAATTTCCTGATTGCAGAGTCTATAGATATTAACCTTATCAACTTCTATAAGTATTTTTGCAGTATCGTTGCAAGTACCGTGTGTTCCTTCCTATACAGATTTGCATTGAGTATTTGTTATCGATATAAGAACCAGAAAAGGGTTGAATAGTGTTCAGTGATACATTATCTGCCTGATTAACATTTCCTTCATATATACGACTAATGTGCTCGTGTTCAGTCGAAGTGATTCCAGTTATTTGAAGATTCATGTCTCCCAGTCGCCTGCGTAGTTAGAGAGGATCAGAAGGAGAAGTGTACGCTTTGAAGAAACAGGGGATCCGATAGATTTCTTACATAACAACTCTTTGTATGTGCAATATTTTAACCACACGTAATAAGGTCACAGGTGGATAAGCTGGGTTTACCTGCTTGACCCCCTTCGGCATCTGTCGTATTCATGTATGCGAGGCTGAAACCAGAACCCCCGCTGTCGGGAGCCGTTACACAGGTGTGGGGTTACAGGGCCTCGTGGATTATATGAAGGGCCCGGAGTGTTTTACCTGCTCTTGAAACTTGTGAACGCCAACCATTTATTCCTAATTAAACTGGGCGAGGCCCCAACAGGCTGTGTAATTACATCCCCCAGTTAACACCTGTTTGAAGGACTCTTTGCACACAGTCGTAGCGGAGAGAGAGGTTCCATTTGCGTTTTTGAGTTTTAGTTTGCTTGAATTTCTGTATATTAATATCTCTTTTCAATTCCTTGTACCTTTTTTTTGCTGAATTTTGTCTGTCAGTTAAAAATCTAATAAATGTCATTTATTAAATTTCACATCTTGTAGGTTATTTTTTTTTGTCAATCTTTGTTTTAAACATTTTTAAGTCTAATTCTGTTTTAAATATCTAATATCTGAGATTCACAGTCACCATTGAGACACATTTCTTTATCTTTAGTTTGCAAATTTTAAATTATGCTCACGTTTTAATGTTAAAACTGTTATTTTACTAAAATTTGCAGCCCTCTGCTTGCCTCCTTAATTTATTAGCAATCATTTTCCAAATTAAATGATTCCAGCGGACTTATACAATTATAAATATGTGTATTTTTGGTGTATGCCTGGTCTTCAGAGGTCCTATTTTAAAACCTGTCACTCAGAAACAAACAACTACGCAACAGACTCTGTCCCTGACAAAACCAGAAATAAGACAAATATCCACTCTAACTGAATAACATCTTTATTATGTTACGAAACTACCAAACCTGAACATTATATTCACTCTTATCACATTAAAATCACAATGTACAGGTGTTTCACGTAAAACACAGTCTCAAGAGTCTGAATAAATAAAGATATTACACAAAATAGTCACTACACACAAATTCTTTCTCGACCAACACATAACCACAAAGTCTATTGGCTAACTAGTGAATTCCCCCTCACATCTTTCCACACATCAATTCATAAAGACTAGTTCTACTTCATGGCTCAGTTCCTGTTTCTTCCAGTTCCTCACTCAGGAAAAGGACGTGTGCTTTTTACTACCATACATCTGAAGTTACTTCTCACTGTAAACTACATTACAGATGTGCAGAGACTACGTGACCCATGTCCCCCCCCCTGTCAGACCCTCCCCGTCACTGTGACTGACGTTGGGAGGCTTGAACATGCCCGTCACAAACGCCTGGTTCCAAGTGAACTCTGGGCTTTAACTCTTTCTTTTTCAATGTCAGGTAAAGTGGAAGGAAATCTGAAATGTGTGTGTGCCGTCCACAGGGAGCTGGCTGTTCTCAGTGAGTGGGAGTGTGCTGACCTTTCCTCCTGCGCTCAGGCACAGTGAGTGGGAGTCTTGGATTTGTTTTTGCGCATAATTAAATCTAGTGAATAAATGATGTTGTTTGTAATTAAAGTGTATCTTTCGAGGGGGATGTTAACTTATTTGTTTAGATAAGGCAAGGATGAAATAATAATCTGATTGAGGGGGAATAGATTACAGGTTACGGCTTTAACTTTGGGTCCATGAGACCAAACAATGTCCCCGTGGCTCGTCCCTCAGAATGAGGTGATTCAGGCCAGAGGAGGAGCCACCTTCACACAGTGACTCTGGGTAGAAGGTTGGCACCATGAGGGTTGTTGGGTCTCATAGATCCATAGTTACAGTATCACTGGAGCTGTTCAGCTCTACAGGGACTTGATCAACTCGTCGGGACGAACATGTCATTCTCAAATCTCTTCAGTTGTTTTTAAATACTAATTATTCACTGAGCTACTTCCTGATCCACACCTGTGAGCCTGTGGCAGTAACATACCAGTTTAACTAAAGTCTGTAAGATCTATTTTCTCTCGGCTAAGAGAACTAAACTCAAAGTCCTGTTTACTGCATGTGATTCCAATAAGTTCCGTCCCTTCTGATCACTACGCTTGTCTAGAAGCCTTTAGTCACTGTTATCACATGTTGTTTCCGAGTTTAAGTTCCAAACTAAAATGAAGCGAAAATGAAATGAGAGGATGCTGCTGCGCCGATGTTCTAAATCCTCCCGTTGCTTCAACACTTAACCTCAGTGAGGCAGCTATTACATGTGACAGGCAAGAAGATTAATGTGGGTAAAGGCAACATGGGTAATCTGTGTGTCCACGTGTGTTCAGAGGTCAACATATATCGCTCTGACCAATCAAATACTGTTAGAGCTACAGGAGTAAAAGGGAGGTGGCGGTTGGGGATGAGAATTCGACTGCGACCCAGCGGCCTCCTACGGCTCCTCCTGTAGAAACCACACCTCGTTGCGGCGTCCGTAAGGCTTGAGCGGCGAGTCGAAGCTACAGCAGAAGTACTGCTTGCGCTGGAAGGGGGCGGTCTCACCCAGGGTGCGCGTCAGACGCAAGGCCTCCGCTCGGTACTCGCTCTCCGCGGCGAAGCCTCCGAACTGACTGTGAAGAGAGAAACAGAGAGGACGTGAATTAGGTGGATAATTAGCGCTGGTTCATTATGTGGACTTTGTAATGGCTGCACTGTCTCGTTGGAAAAGAACAGGGAGCTAAAATGCACTGGGAGGTCAAGTGAATCGGCCTGAGGACCAGCTCCAGCTCTGAATCGCTGCAGGAATCTGAATTTAATCTGAAATTAACTAAGGCCTCCAAAAATAAAAGGGCTACGAGTGCGTGGGGGTCATGTGAGGTAGCATCATGTGGTCGCTTCTCAAATCAACATGCACACGGAGGTGATGCTCGTTGTTCGTCATGTTTAACATACAGAGTGTAGACCGTCATGCCGGGCCGCTCCTCGATCCTGATGGCACTGTCGCTGGGAGTCGGGGGGCTCTGCTGGTACGCGGTGGGCACACGGATGCCGACCACCAACCGGCGAGACAGAACGCCGTCGTTCCGCGGGTACACCGTGATGATGAGGGGCGCGGCTGTACCCATGGCCTCAGCTTGGAGGAAGACACACGAGACAGAAAGTTAAGGGTTAAACAGTCGAGAGAAGCAGAGGAACTCAAGAATTTAACGGTTCTCCTGCAAAGTAAAGTACCCGACACCTAAAGGTCAGGATGTGTGACTTTGTGTTGAGTTCTTAATATCATCGTCTAAATGTCAGCACTGATCGCTTCCGTCCAGACACAGCAAAACATGTAAATCTGCAGAGCCTCGGTAAAGAGCAGACAAATTAAAGGATCTGGTTTGAACTTCTCGTCGGCCGAGGTTACGTTTGTCTGTTGACCTAAAAGTGAGGAAACATGAATCAGCGTCTGAGCATTATTCAAATGTGTCCTCCAGTAAAGCCAAGTCATGTTTAGGTCAGAAGAGACCAAACCAGGAATATCATTCTAAAAACGTACTTTCTACTCGCTGTAATAACCACAGAAACACAGAAACACAGTGGAAATGAAGAAAATGATGAAATAAATTCAAAATAAGATGAATCCAAGATGAAAAACCCTCTGCTTCATACTTTTCTTATCTGTGTTATTTTATAGACAACATTATTAGTGCCAGGAAAGGTAATATTATACATATAAGATGGATTCATGTTAATAAATATATCTTAGTGCCCCGATCCACTTGGAATATTGATGTTTTCACCCCCGTCCCTTTGTTTGTTAGGTTTGTGTGTTTGATAACAAGTCTCTGCAAAAACTACTGAACGGATTTCAACGAAACTTGGTGGAAGGATGTGATATGAGTCAGGGAAGAAGCCATTACATCTGAATCAGGGGGAAGATCCAGGAATTCCTTTATCACTGTCTTTAACATTGTGAGAATAATTCCTGGATCTTGATGAAAACAATCAGGGACATTCAGGGAACTGATGTTTATGAGTGTGTTGGATGTGCTGCAGCGTGATGAGGACTGTTGGGCCCTGGTGGAGGTGTGTGTTCCACCGAGTGCCATCTGATGAGTTTACCTTGGTCGTTGCTCCCACCGATGTACATGAGCAGCTTCCTCACCAGCTCCCCCGTCGCCTGGTCGAAGCTTCGTCCCTCGGAGGAGACAACGGCGTATTTGGCAGCATCGTATCGCCGCACCTCGAAGCTCACTCCGTCCTATGTCGGGCAGAACGGGAAATCGGTGAGTGGCTTTCAGGCGTAGTGGGTCAGCCACAGCTCCACCGGGAGCTTTCATGCACATACACCCACGTGCACAAATCACACAGTTGTCCTCTTCCTGGCGATGGGTGCAGGGGAGAGGTTAAGCTCAGATGTGATTCACCTCTGACACACTGATGTTGACAATCTGCTCCCGAGGACGAAAGGCCTGAACTGGCGTGGTTACACTTGGAGGGTTTTGTGTGTGTGTGTGTGTGTGTGTTATACCAACGTGGGCAGCCAAATAAAAAGATGCAGATGGAACATATTTACACTGATGTGATTTAATTTCTTCTTCTGCAGGGATCAGTGAGCTTACAGAGAATAATAGGCAAGAGATGCATCATCTTACATAACCATGCACAGACACACACACACACACACACACACACACTTGCCCCCACCCCCCTCGACACACAGCGTTAATATGATGCAACAGTTTTGCATCAAACATGATTAAGTGGGGTTAATGTGGAGCACAGTCACTGAACTATGCTGCTGAGCATTAACTTTAATATGTTTTGAAGGAATGATGCAGGTTTCAAACACAGCTCCTCGTTACACTGACAATTCTGTGGTTTTTTATAGCACGTGGATTCTGCAGTAGAGTTTCATAATGTTGTTATAATGTTTACAATAAATCTGTAAGAATCTCAAGAATGATCTATGAATAACAAAATGATCATTTCGCAGATTTGTCCGCAGCAAAAAAGACGACAGTGGAAATATGCTTTCCACTGATTCCTCTCGTTCTCACATCGGCTTCCTGAGCCTGGTTTCTCTTCCCTGAAGGAAAATTCAAATCTAAAAATATCATGCAGACGATTTGGTCTTCGTATTGTAACTTGATTTCGTGACTCTCTGCGTATCCTCCAGTCACAGGGTTTTAAAATGTCTTCTAGCTGCTGAACAACTTTTCATCCACTGACTCCTCCATCTACAAACCCACTCCAGTGGAAAGTCACGACCTGTAAAAACCTGTGTGCTGTTGGTGTAATCAGACGCGGCAGCCGCAGTCATCCCTCGGCACATACGAGATAACACTATGTTATCATGAAGGTCGGACTTGTGACAGGTAGCCGGGCTCCTGCACACTAATTACGGGGGGGGGGGGGGGGGGGGGGTTTGCACTGAACAGGTTGCCAGTGGGACGACCGTTATGTTCTGTACGGTTGAAACACCAAGAAAGCAGAGCCTGACTTTAGTTAAGCTGTGCAATTAATTTGTCTGCGTGGTGGTTGTGTGGTTGTGTGCGTGTGTGTGTTAAGCTGCTGTCCTACGAGCTAATGCACTGATAATTACCCTGGAACAAAGCACACAGAAGGTGTAATCATTGCTACGACTGTCATTTCATCTTCTGTTAAAATAATCATCTGGATTCATTAGCCACGAGATTTCTCCTGTCTGTGTGTGAGTGTGTAAAGTGCGTCCGTCTGCCCTGAGAAGCAGCTGCTGTGTATTCTGTGTCAGTTTTAATTAAGAGTGTAGAGTGTCAGAGTCGGGCGGCTGCTCCACGGATCAGGCGACCAGCTCTGATTTCAATACCTGCTGTTTAAACATCAGTCGGTTCCAGAGATTTGATGAACGCGCAGCTTTGACTTTCCAGCTCTGGGTCACGAGCAGTCAGATCTATCACTGCAGCGACTAAAGTAAACCCGGAGACGTTCTACCGGAACACGCATCGCTCTGAATGTGAGTCTGAATTTCTCAAATCACTGTGAAGCAGTTGTTGGTTCACCCACTTCGGACTCGGTGGCTGTGGGTACGCAGTGTCAGAGCGGATCTGCCTCTCTGTGGGCGGGTGTCAGTTTGGGTCACTTGATTCCCCGGCCCGTTCGGTCAGTTGCGGTTGGACATCCTTTGTCTGTGCGTGAAAAGTTAGCTGCCATTGAAAGATAAACACACAAAGCCGCTGTCAGGACGCAGGCTGGCGGTGACATTCCACGGCCTGATGCACATCTACAGTATTGTACTGTAGGTCAACGGGTCGGCGGAGAAGAACCTCGAAATGGCTGTTGGGCATTTGGTCCGGAATAACGTCACACATCACTGGGCTTACTGGAATTCTTCCAAAGTGTGCGCACGTTACAAATACAAGTACACAACATGAGTACATAAACACAACAAGGGGGAGGGGTCATGCCCTTCCTCGTCTGCGACGGTCATGTGTTCTGTATCTTTGTCCTCATCAGGGATGGTCAGTGTATCAGTGAACACACGTGTGAGCTCATCGTCAGGCGACCTGTCCCCTGTGGTTTCACTTGCACGCACACACACACACACACACACCAGCTATATTTCACATGCACACGTCCACGGTGCCATAATGGAAAAAAAGCAGTGACCCAAAGCTTTGAGCAGAACAGTGAATAAAAAGCTTCTTCTGATTTTATGAGCGTGTATTATTGGTTTAAAGGTTTAAAAACCCCAACTGATCACCATCTGTATAAATCTGAGCCCTGTTGATTGGCAGCAGGACCCCGGGCTGGGCTGCCACTCGGCCCCTGACTGGGGCTCGGCAGGCGTCCTTATAGGTCACAGGCAATTAACAGCCAGGCTGCGCAGGCAAGGTTACAGGGACGGGGAAGGGAAACCAGACCATTTTAAAACAGAATCCCCCTAAAATAACCCACTCAGGGTTGAGTGCTGGATGAAATATTCATGCACACAGGAGGAGGGACCGTGCACCTTTACAGTTTTGCAGGATCACTGCGCGTAAAGGCGGAGGAGAGGTGCGTGTTGGACAGAAAGGACTTTAAAGATATTGCTGGTGAAGTTGTGTGTGTGTGTGTGTGTGTGTGTGTGTGTGTGTGTGTCTTCTCACTGCTTCTCTCTCACCTTGGTCTCGGTGCTGAGCAGCTTGTATTCCGTCTCCTCGGTGTTTCCGAAGAGCGAGTTCTTGATCATGCCAAACATGTCGCCTCGGCCGGGTCACCTCTCCTCGCTCCTCTGTCCTCCCGTGCGTCCTTGTGCCGTTTTTTTTTTTTTTTTTTGCGCGCTTTGGACCTCTCCCTTTCGGTTGCTGGTCCAACTCCGGAAGGGACCTCGGTGCACGACGAGCAGCGGTATCCAAATGCTCCAGAGCGGAAGAGTGCGCGCTTTCCTCCACCGATACGAGGTTCTCTCTCTCTCTCTCCTGGGAAATTAGAGATGCTGAATCCTCGCCCCTTCGGAAAGGAAAGAAGAAATCAGCCTCCACTCTGACGGGTGGACTGTCTCCTCCTCCTCCTCTTCCTCCTCCTCCTCCTCCTCCTCCTCCTCCTCTCCTCTTCCTCCTCCTCCTCTCTCAGATCCCCCTCCTCACAGCCTGACGCGCACTCATGTCACCACCTTTCACTCATAAACGTTTAAGTTCACCAGAAGTGGGGCATCGCGATGACAGCGTCCGTCTCCGCAGCTTATTGCCCCTTAGTGACGTCACGTAAGTGTAAAAGTCGCCACCTTCAAAACCCTCACCTCAAACCGAGAGAAGCCCTTAAAGGTCTCCGCCTCGCTCTGTCTGTCAGGTCGCGTCTCGTCCAGGATCCAGATGTGTGCAGAGGCAGATTTACATTTTGTGTAACATACGTTTGGACACAAGCTTGTCGGTTTGTCAGGACGCATCGGGCTCTGTGTCCAGGGTTGTGTGCGTGTGTGTGTGGGTGTGTGTTGGTTTGGAGCCGTGCACGTGTGCTCGTCTTCCTCCCCGTGTCACTGTGCGTTGCTGTGCTTTAGGGTTGGTCTATTTAAATTCCCACTGAAGGCAACGTTAGTCACCGCTGGAGAGCAGGAGCCAACAGGAAGGGGAGACGAGGAACTCACTGCAACACACAATTCTGTTTCTCCAAGTATTTCCTGTTATGATTTTTATGATTTTGGAGACTTCTCCTCTCGTCTCATTACTCGATGTTGTGACAGGTGCACACAACAACACACTGGCTGTCTGTCCCTCAGGAAGCTGCCTGGAGACCACGCTTCAACCGTTACTGTCAAAGGCTTTCTGCTGATTACCTCTCAACTTAATGATTCATGTGTTTTTATGAGCAGGGACAAACCTATGTGGCGCAATTCACGTATAGTGGAACAAACTCAGACTCTGAACTTACTTTTATTTGTTCCGTCACCTTATAAAACCTATTTCTACACTGATATTTTTGTAACCCTTATTTTATTAGGTTTTTTAAATATATATATATATATATTATAGACTTATTTCTCCTTATATTTGGCTTCTTTTCATTCATGATTGCTTGAGAACAGTTTGATTAGATTTTTTTGTCTTTGTAACATTGTTTTATAAATAAAGATCATTATTACATATAACTGTAAAAACCTTAAATAAAACTGTGCTACCAGCTGTATATATAAATAACATGTTCAATATTCTCAGTGATTCCATCCATATGAAGTGTGATGTTTATTTACATGCATTTAATTACCAGTTTAACTGACGCACAAACAGGATGTTTGTTTATGAAAAACACAGGAAATGCAGCAGTGATTAATACTTTAATGGGACAAATGAATTAACAAAGTACTTACAGTTTCTTTCATGTTTGCCTTTGGCTTTCAAAATATGCTTCAACAATTAAGAAACACAAATAGAAGCCGGTGAGGTGAAGGGTTGGAGTACAGCATATTTACAGAACAACACAAAAGGTGCTCCCTCAAAGCAGTCCATGACGGCGTGGCTTCTCCTGTCGGCCACATTACAGTCAAATATTCATCCTTTGGGACGTGACGTTACACAAGGAGCTGAATTGTATGAGGTCGGATTAATCAACCACAGAAAAGTCTTTTTCCGAAGAGTTTGAAGATATCGCCTCCTCCCTGGTCCTCACTTCTCCCAGCCTTTGCCTCCAGGCTGAGTGGGCAACCTGAGCCCCACCATGCCGGCCGCCTGCTCGATGCTGCGCTCCCCCTTGCCGTGGTAGAGGTCGTGCAGGACCAGGTGGTTCCTGGTGGACGTCAGCAGACACAGGTATGTGTGCGAGTCGTGGTGGGCCTCCTGCTGGGCACGGCAGTACCGCTCCCCTGTCACCTGCACAGTAAAGCATCAGAATTTCTTTCTATTTTCTGTTGTGCTTATTCCATCACTCACCGCAGAGAATAATGCAACAAATGACTGTTAGTAGAGAAAAGCCTTGAGCTGTAGCTGGTGGACAACATGGAGTTAGCAGTGACTCTAACAAGAGACTACAACACAAACACAAGTGCCTGTATCGCAGGGTCTTCTGCACAATGTGTCTTTTCCCTCATCAACTCCAACAGCCACATGGACAGTAGGGATTGGTCCCCACGGAGCCTCACATATACATTATAACGCCGCTGGGGTTTTTTTACGCAGCCGGGACAAACACACAGTGACAAGCGAGAGTTGCTCCAGGCGGTTTTCAGTGACTTCACATGCATTGGACCACCCCGGTGAGCCGTGTCCTCCCAAGCACGACTAACACGAGCTGCTTCAAGCCCAACGCCCCGGTGCTTCAGGTCAACAGGCAGCTGTGTGATGGACAACAGAGACAACACGAGGAATCACGAGCACATGGTGGACACGAGGGTGGAATACACATCGGGTGCAGGTTCATAGTATAAAGTTAAAATGGTAATAAACTAAATACACAACGATATTTAGTCGACTCAAGTCCACAAAGTTATGACTTGATAAGCTCATGACAATGTCAGTGAATGTTCAGGACTTTAAACATTGAGAGTTTATTACACATGAAAACATGAAAACTCCAAGGTTACAAACTCCTTGGTGGTTTTTTAAGTGTATTTAATGTTAAAACTATTAATGCTAAATACATTTTTATAAATCTACGAGCACGTGATCACAGTGAATGATGCTGAGAATTAAATCTATTTGAATTCACATTATAGATTAAGTAATGAGTTAGTGGCTCGTTGGTCACCTGCGTCTAAGCTAGGGCCCGTTAGCATCCGGCTAATGTCAACATGTCCTTCTGGCTCTCAGTCACCTTGCGCGTGACTCCCGAGTCAAAGTATTTGTTGTGAGTCAATGAGTGTTGTTGTGTTTCCGAGCTTCAAGAAGGACGACGACCACTTTCACGACACACGCAAAAACAGCAACGTTACGATTCAAAGAGATCCACGCTAACGCTAGCCTGTGCTGTTTGTGATGCTAGCCGGCTAACTGCTAGCCCCGGATCGTACCCACGGAGAAACTCGCCTCGTTCTTCCGAAACTGGTCCAGGACGTAGCTGTAGGCCAGGGACTGCCTGTAGCTCTGCCCCATGGAGGCGCGCAGCTCCTTCAGGATCCCGCGACACACGCGCAGCGGCGATGACATCGTCGCCATGTTTTTTGAGCGATGTTATCGGTGTTCGACGGACCCAGGCATCGTTAATCAATCACCGCACAGTCGACCTGATGGAGCCGGGTCCACCACAGGGAGGCGACATGACACCAGCACGTGCTCCTCACCTGAGGAGCCAGCGTGTACTTTATATACACACAGAGCCAGCGTGTACTTTATATACACCACCATGGATCCAGGCTGTGTACTTATATACACACAGAGCCAGTGACTTACACCGACTGTACTTTATAATACACACAGAGCCAGAGTGTACTTATATCACACACAGAGTCCTGTGTACTTTTATACAATACACACAGAGCCAGTGTGTACTTTATACACAATACACACAGAGCCAGAGTGTACTTTATATACAATACACACAGGCCACGTGTACTTTATATACACACAAGCCAGGTGTACTTTATACTACACACAGAGCCAGCGTGTACTTTATATACACACAGAGCCAGCGTGTACTTTATATACACACAGAGCCAGCGTGTACTTTATATACACAATACACACAATCACGAGCCAGTGTACTTTATAACAATACACACAGAGCCAGCGTGTACTTTATAAATACACACAGAGCCAGGTGTACTTTATATACACACAGCCAGTGTACTATACCACAGAGCCAGAGTGTACTTTATATACAATACACACAGAGCCAGTGTGTACTTTATACACAATACACACAGAGCCAGAGTGTACTTTATATACAATACACACAGGGCCAGCGTGTACTTTATATACACACAGAGCCAGCGTGTACTTTATATACACACAGAGCCAGCGTGTACTTTATATACACACAGAGCCAGCGTGTACTTTATATACACACAGAGCCAGTGTGTACTTTATACACAATACACACAGAGCCAGCGTGTACTTTATATACAATACACACAGGGCCAGCGTGTACTTTATATACAATACACACAGGGCCAGCGTGTACTTTATATACAATACACACAGGGCCAGCGTGTACTTTATATACAATACACACAGGGCCAGCGTGTACTTTATATACAATACACACAGAGCCAGCGTGTACTTCATATACACACAGAGCCAGTGTGTACTTCATATACAATACACACAGAGCCAGCGTGTACTTCATATACACACAGAGCCAGTGTGTACTTTATATACACACAGAGCCAGTGTACTTTATATACACACAGAGCCAGCGTGTACTTTATATACACACAGAGCCAGCGTGTACTTCATTTAAAATACACACAGAGTCAGCGTGTACTTTATATACACACAGAGCCAGCGTGTACTTCATATACACACAGAGCCAGCGTGTACTTCATATACACACAGAGCCAGCGTGTACTTCATATACACACAGAGCCAGCGTGTACTTCATTTAAAATACACACAGAGCCAGCGTGTACTTCATATACAATACACACAGATCCACCATGTACTGTGTAGACATAGTATAAACTGTCCTGTGTCTGTATGAACGCTCGTGTGTGTCCCCAGTGTGCAGATGATACAGATTGTGATGTGTCGTCACGTGGTTCCTGATGAACCGACCCTTTGTTGTGTTGTCTTTATTCTCACCGATGTCTGAAAGGTATTTAAAACTCCACCAGAGGCTGTTGAATGGGTCACATGACCAGTCCTGAAAGGAAAGCTGCAAGAACCCCTCATCTTCACAATGAGGTAATTTCTTAACCTCCGACTATTTTTACACTATTTTGCACATCGGTATCCTCTGCACACGATCAATAAGGTCTTATCTTATCTTATCTTATCTTTATTCAAGCAGGAGTGGCCCCACACGTTGTCTCCTCAGTCTAACCACATCCCACCTGTCAGTATAAATCCAACCAGCCTTGGGTCTGTCTGATAAACGGGTCAGCAGAGGAGACCGAGGGGACTGTGGGGATTGGAAATCCTGTTTCCTTTTCAGGATCCGTCAGCATCTCTCTGCCTCCCTCTGTCTCTTTCCTCCTTTTACTATGAATAACCACTTCATCATAGATACGACTGAACTGCTCCTGCGGTTTAGTGCAGTGCTCACAATGCAGTGAAATGAAACGACTTCAGTAAATATGCTCCACGACGCTCCGAATAGACGAGAGAGGAGATAAACTGCAGTCTCTGCTCCGAACGCTGCGTTTGACCCCGAATCGCTTTGATTTGGACACTTTGGAGCGGCCATCTGTCGCCATAGCAACACTGAGTTTCGCTTTGGGCAAATTGAAGAAAGAAAAAAGAAAAACCAGCACACCGTGGACGTGATCGGAAAGTCTTTAAATCCTTTGTGTAATTTTTTTCTTTAACACAAAATGGAGAGTGTGTGAAGGAGCAAAGATTCTTCATGCAGAGAAAAGCTCGAGCTCAATTTGGACCTTTTTAAGTTTATTTTTAAGTGGAGTGCAGCGATGCCGTTCTGTGGGAGAGACGCTGCAGAGCTGAAGCGTAGATTTGTGTCCTCAGATATTAAAGTAACTTGCGTTTGGACGCCCTGACGACAGATCCCATGTCACCTCACTGGGGGCCAGCTCTTCCTCCCAGTGTTTCCAGTTATTTGAGCCTGTGTGTTGATAATTGACTCTAGGGGGAGCCAGTCTCTTATCAGTTCTGCACACCGGTTTGGTTCCTAGACATTTGTTGGGAGGCACACCCTCTCCTCCTCCTCCTCCTCCTCCTCTTCCTCCTCCTCTCCTCTCTCTCTCTCTCTCTCTCTCTCTCTCTCTCTCTCTCTCTCTCTCTCTCTCTCTCTCTCTCCTCTCATCTCTCTCGCTCTCCTCTCACACACTCTTTCAATGAATACTAATGCAGCGAGTGGGCCCACCTCCCTTCCTCCCATCTTTTTTCGCAGGGATGGGCGGGAGAAGGGAGACAGAGCGATTCCAGCTCAGTATCCTTCCTCATGAGGCGGGCAGTGCTTGACTAGCAGCAGCCCCAATGCCTTTTTTTTTTTTCCTCTCTCCACTGAGCAATATTGATGATACTGTGCGTTGCTGCTGCAACAATGTCTAACCTGTGTGAGTGGTGCGTCCCGTCAGCCCAGAGTTGAGCCTGAGAGGAGAGGAGGAGGAGGAGGAGGAGGAGGACATCTGTGGCTCTTGTCATCTGGATGGGAAGTCTTTTTTGGGAGGAGAGACAGCAGAAGAAAGCAGAAGGCAGCCGGGGAAGGGGAACAACTGGCAGCAGCCAATCCCCCCTTCCACAGATAGACTGGAGACCACGGAGGCCACTGGAGTATTTGCTTTTGTCTTTCGTTTTTTGTTCTTTTTTTTCCTCATCGCGCTGCTGGGAGGTGCTTTACCTTTTCATTTGCTCGCTCTCTCGGTCCTCTGTCTTCTCATCTATTTCGCCATTTACCTGGTCAACAATTTCCTCTATTTATGAGCCAGACAAGGAGGGAGAGAGAGAGGCAGAGAGACAGAGAAAGAGAGAAAGAGAAAGAGGAGGGGGATTTTTTTTTTGTTGCCCCCCCCCCTTTATCCTCTTTTTTTTCTCCCCCTCTTCATTCATCCTCCCTTCCCCTCTCCACCGCTATCACTTCCAGCCTTTTCTCTCCCCGTGCAGCCCACGCTCCCTCCTCCCTCCGCCGACTCCCTCCTTCTCCTCACCCCCCCTCCCCCCTCCCCCCCCCCACACCTCTCCACTCACTGTCCACCCATAACTTTGGCTACTTCTCCACTCCACCACTGTTTTAATTTCCTTACTTAAAAAAAAAAAAAAAAGAAGCTTTAATAGAAACATTTTAATTGGCTTGCTTGTGTTTTCTATTTATGCCTTTTTCACTTTTGTACCTTTTCCTATTTTCCCCCCTTCTCTTTTTTCCTCCCACCATCCTCTGCATCTTTTTTGGGGCGATTCTTAAATCTAAACATAGGTAGGTCTATTTAGTGTCTGTCTCAAAGTCTTTGTTCCCTTTCTGTGTTTGCGAGGGTTTTTTGTGTGTGGGGTACACACCTTGACACACACACACACACACACACACACACACACACACACACACACACACACACACACACACACACACACACACACACACTGGCCTACAATCTCTAGCTCCCCTCCCATCTGACTCTCAGCTGATTGTTGCCTCATCCCATGTCATCGTCACGTCACCCCCCCCCACCCCCTTCACATACTACAACCTGTGTCCTCTCACTTGTTTTCTTATCTCTCTGTTCAGACCACAGTGACTCATCAAGCAAGCATCTTCTCCAGTCGTCATCACGGAGCCACATTTTGACTCCCTCGTCATTTTCTATGTTGTTGCACACAAGTCTCTCTCCCTCCATTAAAATGTCTGAAAGTCCCCTGTTATGTCACGCCCTCCTCCTCGTCCTCGTCACACGTCCTCTCGCCCGCTGTCATGCCCATTCAGAGACGTCCACATCCGTCCAGTAGAGGAAATGCACATTGCTGGGCGAGCGGAGGTGGTTTTTTTTAGTTTCCTCGCTCAATGTTTTATCGGGTGAAGGTCAAACGGAGCCAAGGCCCCGATTCACGAGCGACAGTTCACCGTTGTTGCAAAGTGTCTCTGAGCCAAACACTCGCCCGTTCTGTCGGGGTGTCATCTGTGTTTATACACTCCTCTTTCCTCTCTCTCTTTCCTCTCTCTCTCTCTCTCTCTCTCTCTCTCTCTCTCTCTCTCTCTCTCTCTCTCTCTCTCTCTCTCTCTCTCTCTCCCTCTGTCTCTATCCTCTCATTCCCGCAGACTGACACACACAAGCACTCAAAGAGAATGGACTAGGACCACAAAAACTAAATACCTGGCTTCACCATCCAGAGGATTTTCCCTCCTCTACCATCATTTTCCACTTTTTTTTGAATCACTCACTTTGCTTCAAGCTCTAATCTCTTCACATCACCTGTTTTTTCTCCATCACTACTCCACCCCCCCCCCTCTTAATCAATCCACTCATTGATGTATTTGTTGTTCAATTTTTAATTTGCCATCTAAAAAAAAAAAAGTCATGTCCTCACTTCACACGTCATTGACTCGAGGAGTTGCTTTTTTATTTTGCGTCCTGGTGACGTAGTGATTTTCATCCCGTCAGCTGGAGTACGAGAGGCAGGTTGTTCACGAGCAATCTTTTGCATTTTAAAGGAAAATAGAAGACAGGTTGACTTGGAGCTGATTGCAAAGTAACTGAGTAATTTGGAGTGTGTGTTTGTGTGTGTGTGTGTGTGTGTGTGTGTGTGTGTGTGTGTGTGTGTGTCGGCTGTGGAAAGGCACAACGGTAGGCAGATGCATAGCAAACCACACGACTCATTTTCCTTGCTCATCCCATCTTTTATATTTCCACGTTTTTTTTCCTGAAGGAGATTTAATGCCTCTCCTCTTCATCACATGGAGATAATGGGAAGTGGGACTTGTGAGCAGCCGTCCCCCCCGATAGAGCCGCTCTGGATATAGCTGCTGTTCCTGTGGAATTACCCTTTAAATCCTGGATTTGGTTCCAAAACGACAAAAAAAAATTAACAATTGTCAAAAACTGCTCTAAATTCTGGACCTTTTTCCTTTTTTTTTCTCTCAACATTTTTTTTGTTAACGGACTAATTTCAATATTTCTTTTCCAACCATTGAGTCTTAATGGGATTTTACTAACGCGGATTAAAGACTCAAGCAACATCTTTGTCTTAGTTGATGTAATATCCGTGATCCTTACAATTTCTCCAGCCCACAAAATTGATTACATTTAATATTTCTCAGTGTTAAGGGTTAAATAGGTGAGTACAGTGCTGTGCATCCACACATGCTGTTGCTGTTGCATTGATGATTATACTCATGCAGATATTCACTTTACTGTATTCGGTCATTGACATAGTTTTTACATGCGTGTGTGTGTGTGTGTGTGTGTGTGTGTGTGTGTGTGTGTGTGTGGACCCGTCATGGATGTGTGTGTCAGGTCAGACAGAATTCAAATGGAAAAATGACAGATTTTCAGAACTCACTTCACCGTCATTCATCCTTTTGAGCTTTTAATTTCATTACACGCTCACATTTCATGCATTTGAATTTAAAAAATCACGCTTGATATCTTAAGCATCCGATAATTTAGTTCACGTTAAAGGGAACTTCCGCACTTCACCCTCAGCTTTGCACTGGAGCCAGTGTCCGGCTGATGTGAGGAGCCACTTCTGTCCATCACATTCCGCTCGCTCTCTAGTTAATGCAGTGGAGTGTGTGTGAGAGGCGTCTCTATGTGGATCAATAAAGTCATCTGCATGAAGAGACGCTCTGACGCTGCCCTCTTCACGGTGTAATTATTTTATCTGCTGTTTTTCCAAAGATGCACAAAACGCTTCGCGGCGGGAGACCGACGGTAGAGCTCCTCTCCTCGTGGAGTGTTGGAATCTGAGTGTGTGTGTCTGCAGCAATATTCACACCCACTCTCCCTCTCTACTCTTTCTCTTTCTCTCTCACACACACACACACACACACACACACACACACACACACACACACACACACACACACACACACTGACACTGACACTGACACCATGTCCATCTATCCATCATAGGTGCAGCAGCGATTGACCCCTTTTCTCTGATTAACTTTCGTATCATTTGGCTGACAGCGGTTTGAATTTATATGTGTCCGTGTGTGTGTGTGTGTGTGTGTGTGTGCGCGCCGTGCACGGTCAAGGTTACGGCTCCATACCTGCGAATTCCACGTGGGACCCGCCCTCGTAACCCAGAACCATTACCCATTGTGCTCGGTGCTCTTGACACACACGTGACCCCTGCAGCCGATCCACTGATGAGCACTTAAACCCGGGTCGTCTGTCAAAAGCTGTCACAGCTGCCACGCTGCAAAATGGACGTCACGGGTGCAAACCCCCACTGACACATGGCTCGCCGCTGTGTTTTTTACTTTAATGATCACAAAAATAGGACGTCAGGTGGAACTCGCGTACATCCTGACTGTGCGGTGGAACGAGGCAGCAGCTGAACGGACACTGATGTCAACCGTATGTGCCACTTAGCTGGAAACCGGCAGTTGATCCAGGGGATTCGACTCCTGGAGGCTGGTCGGGATTTCACCGGTTCTCTCAAGCGTCGCTCGGGGGGGAAAGTGAGAAGTCACTGTGCAGATGAACAGTTTGCAAGATGGATACAGTTGAGATCTGTTACCGACAAGAATACGTTCATATTTTTAATCGCTTTTTTCCAAATGACTCGCTTTACTCAGTCCTCTTGGAAAGTAGAATCGTATTTAGTGTTTTGCTAAATGCTCGTTAATGCATTGCTCCATTTATTCTTTAGTCTAATTCTAAATTTAAAAACACACCTTCAATCAAAATCAATGATGTGTAGAGCAAATATTATAGAACAATAAATCAGGCATCAAGCATCTCGTCGGTGAAAACGAAGCCTGATAAAAGTCTTCAGACATTTCACGTGTCTTCAGTCGCCATTGAACAGGAGAGGAGCCAGCAGGGGCCGAGCAGATTCCTAATCCCATCCCTCCTTCCTCCGGCCTCTCTCTGCCTGCCTCTCTCCCCGTGTGCTGCCTAATGAGACAACAGTACAACTCCTGGCTCTGAGCTCTGCATTAATGAAACCAGCAATAACACTCCATTAGCTGTTTTATCTCCAGCTAACGTCCCCTCCGTGCCGTCTGTGTGTGTGTGTGTGTGTGTGTGTCAGAACCCTCAGACCCACATTGTGTCTGACGCCGCACGACAACCTCATCCATGGTCTTGTTAAACGAGTGCATCAGTCTGCGGAGCTCCATCTAACGCTCGTAACGTTCTGCAGCGTGCGTGTGTCTGAATCCCGCTCGGCCATTAGAGAGCGAGCAGGACTATGTGGGGCGACTTTAAAAAAGTACATCTCAATTTTTATTGGCAGCACATTCCCATCAAGCGAGCAGAATATGGGTCATGATCTGATATAAAAAGGCTATTCAATAATTCATCGGCGCTGATTAAGAGGACTCGTATCGACGCAGGCAGCGGCCGTGAGAGGGCCGAGCGACGTGTGTGCGGAGAAGCCACATTTAGGCCCCTGTGTGGGATTAGAGGAGGAAACAAGCTGAACCGAGCCCGGGTGTTTCCACCGAGCGGCGTAGGCCTGCGTCTGATGTCTTAATCTACCGCTCGCTCAACCCGCCGGTTTTCACGTGTCGACCGTGAAGCGGCGGGCGGACATGTGATCGGTGTGTTGGTCTGTCGTGTGTACATGTTGTGCGAGGCCCATCAATCTATTAAATATGAAAAGTACAATCTGTTACCCCGCAGAGACTGGTTTATTATTCATCAACATGTTTGAATTAATCATTTATCCACCTAAAGTGTGGCCCATGCGCTCCCCTTCAGTTTAGGCGTCATTATGGACCCGATGTGTTAATGATATATGACTTATGTGTAATCAGGATTAATAGACGGCTATTTATTAGTTACTGTTGAGGCAGAGGCCGTTTAGCAGCACAGCACATTAGGAAAAAAGTACATTATTTATCGTGTTGGGGTGGATTCTTTTTGTTTTATCCTGGCGCACACACACACACACACACACACACACACACACACACACACACACACACACACACACACACACACACACACACACACAGTCACTAAGGGAGCTGTGTGATGGATTTAAACAGATTAACGACGGTCACATTGTGTTTTTATGGAACAGAAATGGCCTTCGCAGTAGATTCCGGATGATAAACAATTACACAGAGCGCCGCATATAGATCACCATTTTAAGCTCGGAGCTGTGCATTTTAAAATCCCCCCCCTCATTTCATCTTATCTCACCAGCTCCACGGGAAGCGGGTCATGGGTTGCACGCGGTGCCACGGCACAGTTTGCTTTTTGTTGGAGTCTAAGTGCCTGTGACCTGCCGCTGACCCTGTGTCCTCTCTGTTCCCCTTTGCAATAACAGACTGGCAGACGTAAAAAACAAGAAGCGCCAAACGTCTCTTCGGAGGAACAGAAGTGAAGCTGCTCCCGTGGAGCACAATCACCTCCAGGCTGCTGCGTTACCCTCCTGACCTGTCGAGGATTTTACCTAAAACTGCTGTGAGTTCACCGTGCCCCCCCCCCCCCCACCCCACCCCACCCTCTCTCCCTCTCAACACAGAAAGGATTATGACGAGGGAAAGAGACACACGCTTCTCAAATTGTTTTAATCGCACCTCTCCATTCATGAACATCTGCATTTGCTTCAGTAAATCCCCCCCCCCCCCAATGAGGTGGTGGAGTGACAGCCTAAAACGTGCTTATTGGATAAAGTGCGGCTGGTTGGAGCCGACGGAGCTGCTGCCGGAGTGACACCTGAACAGGATAAGGGATAGTTTACTTCCAGCACCATTTCATTCTGCTTTTTTGGACTTAATTAAACTCATCTGTCTTTTAATTGGCTAATTATGTTGCCGTGTGGTGTGATTCATGGTGATTAGTCTTCTCTCCCTGTGGGGAAAAATGCCTCTAAATTTAAATGCAAAGTTTCCATGTGATGAACGTGGACGTGATAATGGCATCGGTATCAGATCGTCTCCCTCAGGGACAATAACCAACAGGAAAAACACGATTATTCAGTAAAGACATGAAGAATCTCTTCATTTACAGTCGCTGCTAACGGATCAATAACCATGTTTGTCTTTCGCCCGGTGCCGGTTGCAGTTCAGCCTCCCTCAGTCCGAGGCTATGAGAGGGAGAGAGGAGTCCCAGGCCGCACCATCATGCTACTTCTGAGAAGCCGGGATGAGTCTTTGGCTGCCGAAACACAAGGTAAGACAATGTGCTTCTCTCCAGCCCTTGTAGAGAGCAGCTCGCCTTATCTCACCTGTGTGCGTTTGTGTGTTTGTGTGTTTGTGTCTCTAAGTGTGCGCCGCTCCTAAAAGCTCAGTGATGGATGATCTTAAACTTCCGCGGGCTCTTTTGCTTTGTATCTCGCGTGGGGTTTGCTCAAGGGTCAGGCTAATGGTTCAAGGTGGAGCCTGCAGACGAAACACTTTAATCCTGGGTTTTTAGCGCAGTGTGCACTTTGATCAATGGCACGTTCAACATGACCCGGCGCCAAATCGACTATCGGCTTCATTTGCTCTACAGGCATCGACCAGGCAATTAAAGGATCCGGTGAGTGAGATATTTGTGGCGTTTGTTTGTGTCAGCCACACTCGGCTCCTCATTCGTCGGTTCTCGGCTTTTTGAATTGCTCATAAGTTGTTCACAACCTTTTTTTGACCACCTCCCTCTCTCTCTCCCTCCCTCTCTCCCTCTCTCCCTCCCTCCCTCCCTCTCTCTCTCTCCTCCTCTCTCTCTCTCTCTCCCTCTCTCCCCCCCCGCCTCTCTCCTCCTCTCTGCCCATGCACTATTAATCAGCCGTGACGTTTAAGAGACTCAGCCTCAGTGCAGAGGAGCAAGAGTGAGAAACTCCATTTTTTTTTGTGTGTGATAGGAGACGGTGGTTGTCGGGTGGCGGGTGGTGGTGGTGTGTTGGGGAAGGGGGGTGGGGGGCTGTGTGCACGGTGTGTGAGCGCACTACAAATGCTGCCATTACACAGTTACTCCTGTTACTTGTGGGGGGGCGACGGTGCAGCCTGGTAATGAAGTGCCTCGGCCTCGGCCTTCTGCCGTTAGCTGGAAGTCACACGGCCGCGTCGGTGAACGCTGACGCTGCGGCGCTCCGACTGTCGTCCTACGTCACACGCCATCACGCCAATTAGCAGCGATGGTGAATCTCATTAACGACACGGCCTCGCCGCCATTGACTAAAAGAATTACCATTCATTAGTCTGTTTCCTGCTCTTACACAAACTGTTAAGAAACGAGACGCAGAATGATGGTTAATATTGGAATAATAATGAGTTTCGTTTTCCTCCTCAAAAAGCTTTATCTCCCGCCCCTGTGTAACAAACCTTAATGTGATTTTGGCCGCTCATTACATCACCGCCGCTCAGCTCCATTAATTAAGGGCAACGCGGCTTTTCCCTCAAATCCAATTAACACCAGACCCTCGCTCCAACTCTGTCATCGTTCAGGCTCAACGCACAAAACTGGTCAAATATATTGAGGCTGCAATCTTTGAAATACAGTGTGAAATAATTATCCGACGACTCTCGTCTCTACAGTAATTAACGGCAGATTTCTGTATCGCAGCACAACACTGGGATAGATGAGCACCTCTCCTCCTCCAATAGCCAGAACGCTCATCAGCTTATCTGGGGATAATATTCATAATTGGCATTATTCTTCTTTTTATGCTTTTTTTTCAAAGGCAGTTTTTCCTTTCGACTAAATTAGAGCAAATTCAGGAGCTGGGGGAGTTAGGAGGCGTTTTGACGAAGAGGAGGAGAGGAGAGAAGAAACGAGGAAAGGAGGTGAAGAGAGGAAGTGTTGTTGTTTCTGGGGACGTGAATTAAAAAGAGAGGGAGAGCAGCGTTTTCTCCGGGAGACGATATAACTTCTGATGTTGTCTCCCCTGTTTTCTCAGCACATGCAAAATGACTCAGCAGAGTGTGGCCACGTCTCATTAACACCACAACTCCAAAAAGTCTTATTTAAAGAAACCTTTCAGGCGCGTTTCTCTTTGAGACGAATTCCGATCGCATTGTTCGAGGCCGTCGCCGCTGCTGCTGCTCAACTGTCATGTAACTGAATCAACTTGTAAGATGCAGAATCCCAGTCACACACTCTGCTGCAGCGTGGATCAGTTCATGTTTATCAAGTCCTGGACCACATGTTCTGGGCTTGACCTGAAAACCCGGCGAGGATCCGCGCGCTGGCATTGATTGGCTCGCGAAGCGCAGATCAATACGCCTCCGTTCATCCTGGTCCCGGCAGCGGAGCAGTAACATAAGTCACCTGGAAAAGGGCCCGCAGATCCGATCGTTAGCTGAGCGCTGCACTTCCAACATTTGCTTTGGTGGCATCTGTTCTGTCCTGGCTCGTCCTCAGATGCTGCTGTGAGGAGGCTCCGGGTGCCGTCGCTGCTTGTGCTCCAGTTGTTAGACGGAGCCGACGCTCAGACAACGACGTGCCTGTATTCTCTGTATTTTTTCGCTGGTTTGTGTGTCTGTAGGCAAGATTACACAAAAACAGCACAAAGGATTTTCACTAAACTTGGTGGAAGGATGTGGGATTGGTCAGAGAGGAAGCCAGGACATTTTGGTGCGTGTCCGGATCAGGGTTCGGTTCCAAGAACATTTTGCTTTTCAACATTTTCCTTGATTTATCGAGAATTATTCATGGTTCTTGGTGCAGGTCCAAATAAGAACTTGGATCAAGTGAATTTAAATGTGGTTTCATAAGGGGACTGTTGGCGGAGGCATGAACTTCTACTTCACAGTATTTTTACACTTGTGTGTGGATGCGTTTCGTGTGTGTGGGTTTGAGTATTTGTGTTAACACGTAGCTCACCGTGTAAATTTGTGTGTTTGCACGTATCTGCACAACAACCCTCGACTGCCAAGCGTGCACAGGGATGTGAGCGGCTGCCTGGGTGAGCAGCCGCGCTCCACTTCAGCTGACTTGTTGTTTTTCCCGGCCTCATCAGGAGGCTGTGTTGTTGTTGAAGCGGATGAATGATTTGTTTTAGTGTGTGTATGCTACAGGTCAGCATCTTTTCACGCAGCCGCGATCGACTGGAAACAGTGGCGCTCGTGCCTGGAGGACTAACAACGCAGTGTCAGAGGCGACTGCAGCGGAATAATAAGAAATCAACACATTTCTCCATTTCTATACGCAATTTGTTCTGTAATCTGTTCTTCATTTAAATCCGCTGGATCACACTGTGCTGTTCAGAAGTGGCACAGACTTTATATACTTCATAGGTACACCCGGGCGACTTGCTGCTGTCGTCCCTGATTTAACGGCAGCTCCTTGGATCCAGCTTCGGAAAAATAACACTCGTGTCATAGTGCATGATTAATTTTATACCTACAGAATCTGATTAATGTCTTGTTGCATAGAAGCTGCGACTGAGTAATGCTACTTAAACTTATTTTTGTTCATCTCCGCTCCACTAAGCTACATTTTTCTTTCCCATTATGAAAGCTGCGCTGGACCATAAATCAGTCTATACCATAACAGGGATTGCTTCCCCTGATACCAGCAGAGAGCGACGCCCCCCTGCGATGAGATTGGTTGGCAGTGCATCATCAGCTGAGCCACACACACACAAAATCTCCAAAAGTCTGTTTGTGATGTTGCAAAGATGAAATGGTCAAGCATGGGCAGTGACCCCCGACCATCCCCCGAGTGCACGTTCCTCTGAGTGCAGCGGGAGATAACCTGGACGCGAGGCAGCGTCTCCTGCCGCTGCCGCTGCTGAAATGTCAGAGCTAATGCTCACCTCGCTCCAGTGGCCCCAGCAACGCAAAGCATGCTCCACGGCCGGCTCTCGGCCTGTCTGCCGTCTCGCAGGCTCTCATGCTGCCCCCCCCCCCCCCGCAGCCTTCTCCCGTGACGCTTGTTTGCCGGTAGATAATATTAAAAGCTATTGATTGGGTTGTGTTAAGGAAAAATGCCCATGGGGAGTTTAGCAGAAGAAGTCCCAGCAGGGGGGCCCATGGCTCCCTGAGGGACCTCATTCACGTCCTGTCAGATTCTGTGATATGTGGCGGGGAGCGAGGGAGCGAGAGGGAAGGAGAGAGCAGGTCAGTCTGTCTGGTATTGAACAGAAAGATGGAGCAGACAAAAGGAAGAGAAGGGAGAACGGGATGTGAGCTATTGTCAAGCGACTGTACAAACATAATGGGTTTGTCAAAGTCTGACCGATCCAACTCTCAGACTCGGATTCACTCGAAGACGATGTTTAAACTCCCTGTGTGCATCCGGCCGATTGTTCCTGTTTGCATCTCTCATCGATTTGTGACCGAACAGAACCACGGCGGCTGAAAACTGCTGAGGACCATGTCGATGTAAGATTGTTCGTTTGTGAAATGTCCTGACAAACATTTCTGTGCCCGAAGAGAGTTCATACTTATGGATCCATTTCCCCGACGCTGTCGTTTGTGTCACTGTCTGGAAAACGCTGGAGAAACCTATAGTTTAGTAGATGGGACTTTTGCATGTCACATAATACAACATATTTGTGAGTCTTAGCCGATGCATTGCAATATTTACTCGCTTTAACATAACTTGTCAAACTAGAAACGAAATCCAGAAGCTCATCCCTAACCCACCGATTCTGCAGATTCACGTGTAGAATCTGTTTTATAGAGAAGTTGTGAACACAGTGTTGACATACTTGCTCTTTAGATGCAGGAATATTTACTTATGGACGAGAGTGATGAAAGCAAAACAGTAGCAGGACAGAAAACAACCCCCCCGAAAACGAGCTGGACCTGAATCGAGTCGCTGAGAGGAGCCGCACATTCAGGCGTCGCTCCGGTAGCTTCACGACCGAGTGACCGTTCTCACTCCGTCACGTCGTTGACACATTATAAATCTGCTCTCCCGTCAGAATAATGAATACCTCGACCCGTGTCGCTCGTTTCTCAAACAGTCGTTTAGAGGTGCTAAACACTTTGGACCCGCGCTTCTGTGTTCTGTGGTAAACACTGACAGGGTAACC